>JAWNOE010000247.1:15617500-16217500 GCA_035046095.1 Drosophila pseudotakahashii
TGCCAATGTTTGATGAAGGAAATGCCATGAAATGCATCCTAATCACGAATTGCATCCTGATCGATTTTGCATTAAAATAAAATTGGTTTTAACTTGAAAATAAAAATGAGTACACTTTAAAACTAAATACTTTTTTTGTAAAAAGTATAGTATAAATAAAAAAAATCCTTGACAATTTCTGCTGCATTATTAGCGTCCAACCCATTAAACTTCGAAATCACCGAATGTCGATCGATGTCGGATCAATTTGCTTTCAAGCTGACGGATTGAAAGACAAAGTGTGTGTGATATGGGCCTGGGACAATGGCAATGCTCATAATTTCGAGTTGGAAAAGTGAAAAGCCCATTAATCATATGGCCAGAGCCCTTCTGACCCCGAAGGCTTGGCTAGTGACTTGGACTTGCAGCAAAAGGAAGAGAAAATAGGAGAAAAGGGCTGAAAAAACTGCAACAATTTCGGTTGAAGGCGAAGAAAAGCCAAGGCGTAACTGATGACCAGGGGACGAGGGCAAACAGGGGAACCCACTCATAAATCATAAAATTCCAAGCCCGTCGTCGTCATCCATATAATCTTGGCCGAGGCCCGAGGCCACTGAAAGGTATCCGGGCCATTTTCCCGGCTATGATGCTGCAATTTGCAGCTGGTAAAGTGTGAAATTGCGTTGGCAACGCGAATTGGTATTTTTTGTGCCATTTCAATGGATATTTTTCTTAAGCTGTGAAAGCAATTTAATTGCTTAAAACATTCTCTAACTTTAACGCAAGTAAATCCACAAATAAATCAATTAGGACCGCTTGCACCCATTTGAAAACCCGGAGACCCACGACCCCCACTCCCAATTCCATTTAAACTCGACCTGAACCAAGTGTTGTCCTGTGGCAGCAGAAATGCCAGACGCGTTTGGCTAATTGATATAAACGACTGTCTCCTACGGTTCCGTAATACAAAATACAAACGAAACGAAGGGAGAAAAAAGCAACAAAAACGCTTACGGAGAAAGGTGGCAAAAAGGACCCGACACAGCTTTCACTGTCTTCTGGCCTCTGTTCTTTTTATTAAAATTTATGCCTGGGCCCCCGGATGAAAGTTGCACTCTTTTTTCCAGACCTTCCAACCTTTAAGTGTTTGGTCTAGGGAAATTTCGCATCCACATCCATCCTGAAAATGCGAAAGTAGCTGCAGCCTAATGCAATTCCACACCATTATTTTCACCTGCCAGCCTTTGGCAGAGCAGACCACGCAGCCAGACTCGGAGCTCGAAGCTCGGAGCTCGATGGGAACCTAAGCCATGAATCGCTCCAACTTTGAAAACCACTGACATGCAACAGAATTTATAATCGTATACGAGGTTACAGTATCCCAGTATCCCAGTTGCTCCTGCAACGGACTCCGCTTCTTCCACCACACTTTATATCATTAAGAAAAGTGGAAGGAACCACGAAGATTTGGACACCCTTTTTGGATAAGCTATATAGATTGGATTTAGAGATCCTTTAAGAAACGTGGTGATAAAAGAAATGAACAAACATTTTTAGATCTTTCAGCTAGTTAATCGGGAAAATATAGAGCTCAGATAGAGATACTTAAAATTCTAGACTTTAATATCTTAAATATCATAAATTATCTCATCTTTGATAATTGAAATACATATCAAAATACTTTAAAAAACACATTTTTAAAATTTTTAGATCTCTAAAATATGGTGTACTTATTATAATGCATATCATCTTTATATTAAAACGTTCAGAAATATTTTTAAAAAAAAGGTTGAAACATCTGAAAAATTGGTAAAATCCCTAGTAAGGGTATAAAGCTCACAAATTTGCGTACGTAGGTCGGTTATGAGCGTGGGTGTCACAAAGTGGGCGTGTCGATTGCATCACGCCGCACACGCAAACAGAGCGAAAGAGATGGAAGAGGGAGTGGGCTGAAAGAGAGGGGGATATGCCAGATCCTAGGCATCGCCGGCATTCACCGGTGTCGGCTGCAAAAGTGCGTGTCTCGATTTCTACATAATTAAACTACGTCAGCTTGTCCATGGCAAGCGGCTGCCTATCGACTCTTCCCCTCTTCCCGTCTCCCTCTCTCTTCACCCCCTTTCTCCGGCACTTTCTCCCCCGCTCTTTATTACCACTTCCGGCTTGCACCGGTTCAAAAACACAGTTTGCCTTGGTTTAGTTGGCCGTCGGTTCGGTTCAATTCAGTTCAGTTCAGTTCAGCTCTCCTCGGATCTCGGCTCCTATATGCATGTTCGCTTTCGGACCCCGGACTCTACTCCGAATTTTGCCGGACAACTTTGGCGCTAAAACTTTTTAATGCACGTGCCCGGCCGAAGGACGTGCGGGGGGTGTTAATGGGTGGGCGCAAAAAGGGCAGGTAGGCAGGTGCTTTGCCAGGCAGGTTGGGCTCGGAGTCGATCAGGCGACCAATGCGTCGGTTAATAATCCTATTTTGGAAGTCTTTAAATAACGCATCAATGAGTTTTAAAAAGGTTTAGTATAAATTGTAGAAGAAGAAAAGTTTAGGAACACACAAATCCATGTGTTTATAATAATTAATAGTCCTTTACTATAAAAGCAAGTGGTAACTTTGATATGGCAAACTAATAATTTAAATACATAAGTAAATACACCCCACAGAAATGTCAAAAGCTTTTAAAATAAAATATAATTAGTGTTATTAACAAATATATGTCTTTACTGTTTATTTGATTTAGTTTAGATTGGTTCATATTTCTTAAAATTTAAAATGATCACTAAAAAATAAACCTTTTAAGTGAGGATGATTTTCAAGTACAATACTTTATTAGTTTAGATTTTTTCTTTTTTGAAACTTCTTTGAAGTAGTTAGATGTTTTTTAAATTAACTTGGTTTTTGAGTGATTAATTTTAATGACATATATAATACATCTCAAATGATTAAATAAGTAAGTAGTTACCTACATTTCTTAAGATATTTTTCTCATAAACATTGCAATGAGAAATCTCTTAGATATATTCTTAATTTATTTCTCTAAAAATCCCGGATATTTATCACCAATATTACTTATTTCTAGTTTAAATCCAATCAGAAATATTCGTGCGGTGCGCACTTGGGCTGCAGTTTTGTGTCTTGGTTGCTGTTGGTGGAGTAACGAGTAACGGCGTCTGGCTCGTTTGCACGAAAATTTGCTGGAATTATTTCGAGCAGTTCTAAATTTCGCAATAACGAGCCGCATTTGACGGGCATACAAATTGCAATTTCGACCCCCTTTCAGTGCCCTCTTCCATCCAGCAGGCAGCATCATCTGGCTTGGGCCTTCTTGGCTTTGTAAACTTTTCTGGGTGCGTGAGTGTGTGTAAACTGGTTCCTTCGATTCCGCAAAGTTTGGCCCGAAGGATACTACATAATTAAATAGCTGAAGCAGGCCACATGCAGCGCAACAACAAATGGGACTGCAACAATTTAAGTTGCGCCATCTTTGGCAAAGATTTGGCCAAACTCGAGTGGCAAAATATTTGTGCTAAGTTTCCAGTTTGGTTTTCCTTCTTTTGATTCACCCTTGTCTTCGGGGTGTTTTCCCCGCCGTTTTTTCCGTCTTTTCATGCTGTGGCAATCTTTTTGATTTAGCTGCAGAGCCATTAACACGGATTGATTGCCCCAAAGGACAAAAGACGGCAAGTGGCTTAAAGGACAAGCGTCAAGCGGTTCTGCTCCGGGCAAGGACATCGCCTGTGGGTGGCTGGTGGGTTTTTGGTTGGTAATTCCAGTGGGTATGGGGGGGCGGAACATTCTACCGAACCAGATGGATGGTGTGCGTGCAAAGAAATTGAAAAGTGGCTGCCTGTCGACGTCTCTCTCTCACGCACTTGCACCCAATTTTTTGCCCTTTGGCTTTCGCCAATTGATTCGAGTTTGATTTCTACACGTTTTTTCACTGGCTCTTGGCTGTCGCAGCAGATCGCTTTACGGTTTGCCAGTCCGCTGTCTATAGAGATTAATCCCCGTAATCCCATTAGGGAGCATAGCGAAAGTATCCCGAAGAAAACGGGAGTTATTACAGTGTATAATTCGATTTTATATATAAAATCCCACATTTTCTCAACAAATGTTTTAAACATATCTATTATATTGAAAAATCTTTGTTTATTAAACTAGTTAAGTTAAGTTTATCCTTAGAACAAGGAAAAGGAAAAATCCCGTGACAGAAATCGCTTTACAGCTGGGCCATAAAAAGCCAACCAATTTTGCAGCCGAGTATCGATTAAACAGCCGGGCCAACGAAAGCTTCTTTCCTGGAAACCTTTAATTTTCCACCCCACTCCTTCCCGGCTTTCCGCCGCCCACACATGCTAATAAGAAAAGCTTTGTTGTGCATTTCCTTCCGGTTACGTGGCCAGACGTTGAGGCGCATTTGCGAAATTGAAGACGAAGTGCCAGCGCCAGCAGAATTGCGGGCAAGCCTTAAAAACGTAAATTGAAAACTTTGTCGGTCGACGGTCGCCCCGTTGGCCCCAAAAGTGTGCTGTATACGGGGAGGTAAGCCCCCAGCTATCCTCGTATATAAGTATACTCTCTGCCCGGCTGTGCGTGCCATGTCAACATAATTCAGCCGTTGATTGAACGGAGCTGCAGGCCATAAAAGCGACAGTAGACGACATAAAACGAGGCACCGTTTTGTCGCGGAAACTTTGGCTAGTTTTAAAATCAAATGCCTCATTTGTAGGGCTTACGACGGACGGAGTCGCAAAAACAGGCGAGAACCCGCAGAGATTAATTTGTTATTGCCACCGACCTGCAGGACGAAGGAAGAGGAGCTGTGGAATTTTTAGCGCAGCACTAAAGGTGCAAAGGAATTTAATTAAATGTTCTTCCCGTTGGCGAAAACTTTTGCACCACTGCAGCCACTGGCTGTGCCGTCCTGGGATTCCCAGGACAATGCCATCTAGTTGTCAGGCAGCCATTTCGGTGGTCGGCGGTCCTTTCCCCCTCACGAAGGGCAGGCTCAATAAACTAAACAAATTTGCAGGAGCCTAGGGCCTCGACTCTTGCATAAAGAACAACCGAATGGGAACAAAGCCGGTGCAGAAGTGCAAACAAAAGTCACTTGTCCTGGGTCGAATTCAATTGGAATTGGGGAGAGGCAGGAATAGAGGAGCGGCATGTCGACTTCAAAATTAAATAGTTCAGATCCGATTTTACCTGATCCTTAAACAGAAGAATACGATTTCTATCTATACTTCATTTAATTAATTTAATTACTTAGTCATTGTAAATAAATATTCTTTTGCTTAATTTAAAACCTTCTAAGAACTAAGGGAGTTATAGGGATTTATTTAAAACTGAAATAATATTTATTATCAAAACTAAATGAGATAAGGTCTCCTTATAATTTGCAGAATCACTGCATTTTCTTTAAAATTGTTCCTATATTTTAGAAATGTTTTTTTAAGAAGTGGTTATAATTCTTGATAATTTTTAATGGTTGTTTAAAAAATAAATAAAATATTAATAGTTTAAATAAGCATTTTAATGGTATTATTCTTTACATATTGCTTATATAAATTTTTATCTCATATAAAAATGTTAAGTATTAATTTTTACTTATTTCTTGTTATTTACTTAATAAAAGTTAAGAACAACTGTATCTCAACATTCAAACCATTATGGAAACCATTATGGAAAACCTCTTCTTAAATCTTATTAAATGGATCCTTTAGACTTTAGCACATTCTTTGGCTATTGATTTGAATTCGTTTTGGGGAGAACTTCAAAACGGATTGCTGTCGAACCACATCCGTCATAATCAACCGAGTAACAGACCGGTTTTGACCACAAAGCCTGCCACCTCTCCATCTTGCCTCTCCCCTGTTTGCTCCGCCTTCAACTGGGCCACAGACATCGACATCTGCATCTGCATCGGCATCCCCATCCACATCCCATTCAATGGAGTTTAAAGAGTTCATAATCCAAAGAGTACACAGCACCAGAAGATGGGAGCTGGATGCTGATGCTTCTGCCGATTCTGCTGCCCAGCAGCCAGGAGCTAGTAAAACAAACTGATCAATGGGCTATAATACGACAGACGGGCGGACAGGGACAGCCTTTCAGGAGGCGAAAGGGAAAGGGAAAGGGAAGGGGAAGGGGAAAGGGGGAGAGCCTGGCCGGCAGAAAAAGCCAGACAGACATAACATGGACAGCTGGCATGAAAAATTATTTACTGCAAGAAAAATCGCATGCAACATTTTTGCAGCCAACGAGAAAGGGGTAATAGAGAAGCTCACGTGTTATTTTTAGAAAATTTGAATATTTTTATTGAACTATTTAAACTAATTGGATCTAAAAATGTTGCAAAATAATTTACCAGAATTTACATAAACTATATAGAAGCAAGGAAGTACTTTAGAGGATATTCCCAGATCTTGTCGGACTAAGAAAATATCAAGTTGTAAATTCCTCAAAAATAGTTGTTCCCTTTTTATTTATTTAATAAAAATTATGTTTATTCGTTTGTTAATTTTTATATTAAACATTTTTTTATTTTCACGCTTCGAGTGTCTCCAAAATAAAAGTCCTTTCCCGTGTCACGCTGCGATCTCAGTGGGTGTCAGGACCCTAAGGGCACAACGTGAGTGACGACGCATGGAGAGTGGGTTATGTGCACCACCGCCCACTGGTGGCAGCCACCGCACCGCACCACCCCATCTGCCCCCGGAAAATCCGATGACCAGCCGCATGATGAAGTTGCCAATGATGATGGTAGCTGGTAGCTGGTCGTCGGTGGCAGGGATCTCAGGGAAGGCGGAAAACTGAAGGCCGAAGCCCAGGCGAACGGGAATGGCTATGGGTATGGGTATGGGAATGCGAATGCCGATGAGGATGACTGTGCAGGCGACACAATAATGCCGCCATTAATCTTCTGGCACGACTGATTTGTTTGACTTACGGCTCACGGCGACAGGCGGCATCAGGGGGAAGGTCTCTCGTCGCTCGTCTATCGTCTCTTTGCAGCGGGAAAAGGGGCTTCGAGGGGGATTTCTGATGGCCGAGACAGCCACGGCTTTAACCAGCGACTTGCCAACGCACATTGCAAAATAATTTGTGTAAATCATTTGCGCTCTCTGCCAGTGCCAGTGCATTATATAAGGCAAATCCCCCCAGCGAAGCCAGCGGCCATCAACACTCAGCCTGTTTTGACAGTTGTCGCCATCGCCATCGTCATAGCCATCGTCATCGCACTGTGACAGAGCGACATTCATAATTTGGGTCTTGTTAATGAAAGGTTTTTCAAATAACCAAACGCGTTGAGAGCTAAGCGACACTCAGCGGCCAAGCTGGTGGTTAGAAAAAGATATTTAAGATTATTAGAAAAAGGAAAGAAAACAAAATTGTGATAGTATCTATAGTATAAAGTATGATAAACATGATGAAAAATATACTTATTATTTTAGTATCCGTAACTTATTGTTAATAACTATCGACACGTAAAAACTTTTTAAAATCGGACTATTCATTAAAAAGTTATGAGCAATTAATGGATTTGCCGCTAGATTGTGTACGTCAAGCAGTGCAAGCAGTTGCTTTGCTGCCTGCATATCATCATCGCACTCCCTTTAGCTGAGTAACAGGTATCTGATAGTCGACTATGGCGTTCTCTCTTTCTTTATTTAGCTTTGATTGTTGTAACTAAACGAGCTTCATTCCATGGTAGGTATTATTTGTTTAACATGTGTCTTTATTTTAACTATATTTTTGTAATATTACAAGCTGGAAATATTTAGATATTACAATAAATTCAATTTCTACCCATTTATACATCACAAATATTTATTGATTACATATTTTGCCTTCTAATAACTGCTGCTCAGTGTAAACAAGATGTTGCAACTTGCAGATTTTATAACAAATGCTCACCGCTTGTTCGACAATCATTATATCACACTCATGTGCGTTGCGGCTATCCCCTAAATCCCCCTTTTAAAGCCCCTCAACCAGCCGCAAAACCAACGATGAACTATCACTCAGACTCACAATCATTCAGTTTTGGTCTCTGAAATGGACTTGTTCAACTATCCGATTGGCCGGCAAAAACGAAATGCGAAAAGTGAAGCCAATCCCTGTTACCAAAGACGAAGGCAAATTACTCTCCTCTTGAGTGCGAAAATTGCAATGGAAAGGGGGAAAATGGTAGGTCTCTAAAGGGGAGAAAGGGGGTTCCCGAAAAGTCAGTGAAGTGAAGAAATTAGGTTGCCAGTTTCAGCACTTTGATCTGATATTTTTAGAATAGTGAAATCATATTGAAATGCTAATGAGAATATATTAATCATCTCTGGGAAAAATAAATCCCTTTACCAAAATCATAAATTATTACCCAACTTTTTATTTATGCACCTGCAGCTTCATCTCTCTTTCACAAAAGAAGAGAAACCCATTTTCCTGGGTATTGTGCAAGGTTTTCTTTATTAGAAAACACGCCCACAAATATTTACAGCCCACGAAACAATGAAATCCCATTGAATGCCTGCCAATTTCGAAGGCAATCTTTTTGCTATTGAAGCCAGTGGAAAAACGCAGTGCCAACGATGGATAGCTGTCCATCGGCCTGAGTTGAGTGGCCAGGACCAGGAAGCAAATGCCAAAGCCAAAAAGAAAGACCAGACCGGGCCGGCAGCTCAGTCATTTTTATCAAGCCAAAAATCACATGAAATTTGACAGAAAATTACACGACTTAATGCCGCCCACTTTGGCTGGAGGAGCAGAGAAAATGAAAAGAAAAACGGGGGCCCGCGAGGAAAACCCACAGAAGGAAAACAGCAAATGGCTCCGGGGCCCCCCAATCGAAATTAGTCAAAATTTGACTCGGGTTAGACAAATGGCCATCGCGAATTTCCACCGAAAAATAAAAAATAGAGGAAAAGAAAGACTATTCAGCGGCGCTCTCTGGCGATAATTATGAGTAATTTATTTAATGATGATTTGCATTGCGGACAAAACGCAAACAACGAAACTGAAAAGCGCTGGAAAAACAGTTTTTCACTTGTTTGCATCTGCTCTGCAGTCGGTTGTTTTTCTGTGCGGTTTTCTCGGTCTGCTCGTGGCTGCTCCTTGATAATTGCAGTTCATTTGCAGTCGTGGGTCGGTTGATATATGGCCAAAAATTGTGACTGAGTGAGTGAGTGAGTGAGTTTTTCGCCAGTCGCCATGTCGTGCATTTTTTTATGGCGCCCATCAATTAAGTTGAACGAATGAACGCCTTGGAGTTGCACAAGCACACACAACATGCCACATTTTAATATTAATTCACCGAAACCCCCGCGGAAAACGGGCAAATGCATACACACCTAATAGCCAAAATGACCGTAAGTCGTAAAACTTTTAACGACGCAGTCGAAAAGCCAAAGACGAAAGACCAAAGTGTTGAGAAACGCGTAAACAAAGGGCAAAAAATCAGGTGGGGTCAGGGGTTAAGAGGCGCCAGCCACGCCCATTAAGCAGATAGATTGCGGATAACTTTTTAAGCTGCAGAAAAGTGAAAGATAAGTGGATAGTTCGCTCGATAGTAAAGGAAATTACCACTAATTTGATATTATAATTAATTAACTTTTCAAAAATAAATTATTTTATAAACCAAAAAAATCTTGTTTAAGTCATTGGCTTATATTTAAGCTGATTTACGAATTTACTTGGCTCATTTGTCATACTAAAGATGTGCGAAAATACGATAAAGCTAAATGAATCAACTGATTAGCTAATTAACTATTAGTAAGCAGTCACATTTTCAGATACAAGAGATAGTCACTGAATTAATTATTAAATATTTAAATAACTATTTTAAAATGTAAAAAAATTTTAAAGTTATGTAAGTAATATTTCTCACTGAAAGATAATTAAAATATGTCTAGTTAACTCTATCCGATTCATCAGATAACAACAGCTCGTACATATTTAAACCATTGAAATGGAAAGTATGCCACTTAACAACCAGTTCCTAATGTTTAGATTAGCTTAGCTTAAATTTCAACAGAAAATTGCATTTGTTACAAAATTGTTTCCTGCCGTTTGTCCTTGAACCGACTAACTACAAAATGGGGAAAATAAAAGACCATGTATTTTTCAATCAGCCAAGTGCAACAAATAACAACGAGTGTTTTGTGCTGTGGAAAAGATTTTCCACAGCCTCCCTATATTTTCTTGCCGTCTGTTGTTGTTTGGATTTTCCTGCGTGGCATTGTTTGTTTGCAGCAAATTGAACATTTTCATTAGATTTTCCTCTTCGCAACGGGTTGAGGGTGCGGTGGTGGAGGTGGAGGAGAAAAGCTCTGGCACATTCAATTGTAATGCCCAGGAGAGCGATTCAATTGAATTTGTTTGTTTTAGTATACGGTTCATTTATTTGCAAAGGCGAATGAATAAAAGCAGCGGCCATCCATTGGTTTTCGTGTGCAATTTGAACTTTGCCGAACTTCCGGTCAAATGGCGAGAGCTCCCGCCTCATAACATATGCCCAGGTATTGTTTAAGTGCAGATCCAAGTAGTTCTTATATATATTTTAGGTGTGTTCTCACCACCCCTTCGCCAGGTGAAAGTTTTGCCCCCAAAGTTTCTTGCTTCCGCCATTTTCCCGGGGGACCTCTTAAGATTTCATTGTGTAAATTTACTGCGGCATTCTTTGTCCTTTCTGCCACGCGAATAAAACAAAGAAGCGGCCAAGAAAACAGGAAAAAAGAGAAAACGACGGCAAATCGCGAACTGCTTAAAAATGAACAACAAATGAAATTCCCATAGGTGGCAGAAGTTTGCCGCGTCTGCAGGCATTTAAATGGCAACGGTGGCGTATACGCAACGCCGCGGAAATCTCCTCAGCTGTGCCACCGAAAACTTTTCCATCCCGCCGCCTCCTTTCACCTGTTCTCCTTCGTCTGCGAAGGGGCAACATTTAATGTCATGTTTGTAAGTTTCTAGACGATGCCAACATGTTACTTTTGGCCCTTCGTCCCTCGTCCTTCCTTAAAGGTCCTTCCCCTGATCCCAGGCTTTCCGGTTTTCCAGTTTTCCGGCGGCAGAAAGTCACTTTCTGGCATTTTCACACACACAATGAAAATGTCTGCAAAGTCGAGGGTTGAGCTAGTAATTGTGTAGCTTTAAGTCTTACAAATTAAATTATTTAGCGGTAGTTCTATAGTTGATTTTGGTTTAAATATAAATATCTTACAAACTACATATAAGTGTGAAATTATAATTTTTTTAATAAAAAGGTCATTTACAAGGACAGAATAATATTTAAAAAATCTATCTATTTGTTTGAATAATACTATAATAATAAAATCTTATATCTTAAAGCAATACAGCTAATCCCGCTTTAAATTAACAAGGCAGCACTACAGACATGCGACTTGTCAAAGTCAACATGACAAAAGTTTTCAATATGCTCAGACATTATCCTCCAATGGCATTATAAACAATTCATAAACATACTCGCAGGCAAACACCCACAACTACAGGCAGCCGGGCAGATTATGTCGGAGACAATCGGATTAATATCAGACAAGAACAGCTCTGAGCACAGGGCAAACATCAATGAGACGACAAATTGTTATGAAAAGGGGTTCCGAGTGGGGAAAACTTATTCGGGGATAGGGGAGGTGGGGAAAAGGATTGCAATTGCTTTGTTGCCTCAGCTAATAATGTTGATCTGATTAGCCAAGGACCGCGGGGCAATTGCTGAGTAGACTTTACAATTAAATCACGGAAACGGCTAAATGACTGCCAGACAAATAAGTCGACTTACTTGACTTTTCCTTTGCCTTTTCCTCATCCTCATTAACTTCCCCTCCCCCCTCGAATATGTGTCAAAAGTTTGCATTTGAAGTAATTAAATTTAAATTGAATTCACCCAGTGAGTCTGGGAAAAAAAATTAATAAAAGCGGGAAAAGCAGAAGGCAGGAAACTTTTTTAATCCTTTGCTCATTTGTTTTTCCTTGGGTCCTCCTTTTTTTTGGGTGCGTAAAGTGGGTTCGGGGATTGAGTTTGCTTTCAGGGCTCCCCAGCATTTCCGTGTTATTAAAACTTTGAATGAAAAACTTTACTGCGTAATGGATTTGAATAAAATGAAATATGCTGCACCGACTGCACTTCAATAAAACTGCTTTATTTAATTATCAAAATGGGGGAAAAATAATATTATGCTAAGAGCATGTTGTAAAATGAGGGAATTATTTTTTAATTCTTTTAATATTAATATAAGTAAATATAAGTGCTTGTTGAGTTTTAATTTTAATCTCAACTAATGTAAGTTATTTTACAAAATATGCGCACTTCTTGGCCAATCTACTCAATTGGTTTCGCACACACTCCCGGTAACTTTACGAGTAACACTAGTTGAAATTGTGCCTGGCTCTCAGTTATCGATGGTCGTAAAATGCAAGCCCCTCGAAATGAAGCCATAGAATGGTGTTGTGGCACTTGCGGAATACGGCAATGGGCCATACGAGTGTCGCGCACACAACTCTTTCCAACCAGATCCAGCTATAATCGCTCCCAGTCCAGCGATACCCCCACTCCGCTCCATCCCATCACCCATCCCCCTTCCCACCACCACTGTATTCCGCTGGTTTCCAGCCCACTCGTGTTGCATGTTGCATCCGCTGGCGCATTGACTTTCATGTCGCGCCCCTCGCCAAATGAGTCACAATTAAAACAGATCCGTGCGAGAATCACAGAAGGGTAGTCAACACTAGGGATACCCTTTAAAAATTAAAAAAGAATTTTTATTTTTAAAAAATGTGTAATATGTTTGATTAGGAGCATCATTTGGAAAACCTAACAATCTTTAATAAACTAATTACATTTAACATCCCATCTTTAAATAAATAAATAATATATTATTTCCCTTTCTTAATATTTTTGTGATTTTCTTTTAATATATCAATATTATAATATCATTAAATGATTAATAAATTTGTATTAAAAACCAGTTAGCACACACAAAAAAAAACATGTTACCGTAAAATCGACTTGGCCATGTAAATTTCAGGTCATGTAAAACCCATATCGTTTTTACATGAATTACTCTTTTCGACCAGGTCAAATTTACCTGGCCACAAATCAAAATTGATTTTAATTAATGTAAATTTGATCTACCTTTCATATCGATTTTATTTTGGGTGCATAGTTCTCCACATTCGGCATTAATCTGTGAGCCTTAACCCCTTAAGGCCAACGAATATCCCCCGCTTTCTCAATGGCCGCGGGGTATCAAAAGACTTACCTTACTAGAAAGCGAAAGCTAAATTGTTATTGCAACATGCAACCGCAACTGCCAAAGCAACAACAGCATTAACCACTATGTGGCTGCGTCGTCTCGCAATAATTGTGAGCAAATATTACACGAAAGCGCGGAAAAACGAGTGGGGTGGGGGGGCTGGAGGGGCTGGAGGGGCTCCAGATTGGCGGGGCAAACGGCATATTATCGTGGCAGGCGATGACGATAACCGCAACAACAATGCAACATCATAATTATCGACCCGCTCCACTCGATTTTCCCTCCCCCAAACCGCTGCGGCAATTATGCCAAAAGCGCGTTTATTATGTGAAAAGAAACCAGAGATAAAATATTGAATTCGAGTCAGAAAAAATCAAACGTGGGCTTAAATCATTTGAGGAAAAGCCGTCAAGGAAATTGAGTAGCAAAAAAAAGTGTGTGTAAAAGAAACCAAATAAAAAGTAAAGTTAAAAAAATGCAATATGTAACGAAAGCTGTTGGTGCTTAGAGTTGCTTGTCGGCGGTGCATTTTACTCTTTTTAGAGCACGTTTTTTAGAGCCTGTTACGAAATCAATCCGCAGTTGCATTCAAACTTCGGCAACATCAACGGCAAACAATTAAAAGGCTCACGGAGGCAGCACAATTGGCACATTTTATTGGTAATTAAATTATGTGAAATTTTAAAGAAATTATTCAACTGATCATCATGCAATAAAAGTGGGAGCAAAGCAGGTAATGGTTTCCGTGGCTTCCAATTATCTCAAAAAGTGTTTATGGGCAACTAAAATATTAATTAAATGGTTCAACTTGTGTTTAATCACCATATAATTAATTGTTTAATATTTTCACCGGAAAAATAAATTCAAGTGTGATGTTAAATAAGTAAAATAATAATTAAGTTTATTTTAATAATTGGAAAAATTAATTTAAAACAGAACTTACAGTTTCAGCCTTTAATATTATTTCTTTGAAATCATTTTTACATATTCCATAAATATATCACACACATAATTATAACAATATTCAGTTATTTTATATTAGAATCCGAAAACGACTAGTTTGAATACAGAACTTGTTTTCTTAGCCTTAATTTAATCAAACTAAACACTTTTCGCATGCCATTGTGCTGCAGAATGTCACTTTGGCAGAGCCACAGTGTCATTGAATTGATTTACCAACGCCCATTGCTAATTGACAGCGGCATTCATTAGCCTCTTCCTGTCCCCAAACACCCGATCGACATTTGGCCAGGGGTGTGGAGGGGGGTTTTCCGAGGCGGGGCTTTTGGCGACAGGATGATGATGGCGGGTGCAAACATGCTGAGCACACAGACGCCGCTCGGCTGCAGTTTCAGTTGCATGTGCCCCAGTTTCCGTGACCGCTGCTGCCTGCCATGAATTTCCCCGCCTTCCGTTTCCCGTTTTCCACTGCCGATTTTCTGTTTTTTTTCCCCCGTTCACCATCACCACTATGACATAATGACGCGCCGCTCGGCTTTTGATTGATCGATCGAGCAGGAAACGGGAACAAAAACCGAAAACCGGGAGAGCAGGCAGGCTGAGCCAACAAGCAAGGTGTCTAAGTTGTTACAAATCAATAAAAATGAAAATTGTAACTTTAAACTAAAAGCCTTTCGGCTTTTGAATTCGTTTGAGTTGTAATGCTTAAAATTACAGGTTTTCACTGACTGGAAGTCCAATAAATTATACTTTATTACCCATAGAAGGTAAGGTAATAAACTAATTGAACTGCTGAAATGTTTGACAGGAATTTCGATATGGGTTGGAAGCTCACCCATAAACTAATTAAAACACTGTAATTTTTACAAGAATTTGGAATTCGTTTGCTTTACGATCCATCCCAACTCAATCGCAGGCATTTGCAACCCACTTTGGAGGAAGTTTTGAAGAAAGATCGGCTTCATATGTTCCTGCCTCAAACTCGACTTCGGCCTCAGACTCTGCCTCAGACTCCACACCATTTTCATCGTCATCCTGAATGGGTTTCAACTTATTCCTAGGATGATTTTTAAGCCGCTTTTTCTGTTTGGCCAGGCCAAGCTCCCGAAACTTGACCCACATGACCTTGGTGGCATAGACGGCCACTGCGGCAGCCGCCAACCACGGGTGGTGCATCATCATTCGGGCCCCAGAAGTGGTGGTATCGACGGGCTCTTCAGTGGTCGTATCGGGCACAGGGGCTGCCACCTCTTGGAACGGTTCTTCGACCAGCGTCTGCTCACCTCCGGCACCTGGTGATTCCTCCTCACTCATCTTGCAATGGAATTGGGATTACAAATAATTCCGGATCAAGGAAAACCAGGAAAACGTTTTAATTTCGGTTTCGCTTTTGAAAAAAGTACAATTTAGTATAAAGTCTTTACAAATGTTTCTTGACAGTTTTTAATGCTGCTACTGCTTCATATAAATGTTGTATACTCTGGAAATTTTGTTCTCTTTGACAATTATTTTCTATAACAATCAATAACCAAAATAAGAAGTTTAAACAAGATATTCTGGAGATTTGGATCCCATTTGAAAAATTCGAAGTTAAGGGACCCAGGAATAAATTGAAGTGCCTGATTTAATAATAAAATTGAGTAATCAAGACCATGCTAAGGAGTTAGATACCTTGTAAGTCTTTCGCATTCAAATCGAAAATTCCAACTATTTCCATTTATTTATCTTTATTTAATTAAAGACTTCCACATGGCTTACAACACATTATATTATAACTAACTCTCATCGCAGCATTTACAGAACACCAATTACATAATTGAAATATCGAAATGTTTTACAAGAATTTTGGTTAATAATAAAAACTAACAATTTGTGTCCATTTGTTAAGGTGCCCCGCTGATTGTCCCCTTCCTAAATCGCAAGCATTACAACAACTAGTGTCTTTGTTTCGTAGGATAGTGTAGTGTCCGTTTAAGAATCCTTCATCCCCGAATTAGGTATCAAAGTTCAGCAGGTGGAACTTCGATTGACCGATAGTTTCCATCTGGATGGTCCAGAAACGAAAGATTAAGATCAACCTCCTTGGAGCTTTGAACTTCAGCACCGATCTCATCCTCTGCCTCCGATTCCGATTCAGAGTCATTTTCTTGCTCGGTATCCTGCAAGGGTTTTGACTTTTCCTCTCTATTTTTGAGCCGCTTTTTCTGTTTGGCCAAGCCGATCTCACGAAACTTGACCCACATGACCTTGGTGGCGTACATGGCGACGGCCGCTGCCGCCAACCACGGGTGGTGCATCATCATTCGGGCCCCAGAAGTGGTGGTTTCCACGGGAGCAGCGGTGGTCGTATCTGGTGGTGGCGGTGCCGCCACAGCCTCCGTCTGCCCTGCTCCTGGCGACTCCTCTCCTCCGGCACCGGGTGCTTCCTCTTCACTCATTTTGGACTGGAAAACGGGAAGGTAAAGAAAATCTCTGTTAAATCCAAGACACAAATAATTTGAGAAAACAAAACAAAAATTGGTATAAAGTTTTTTTTTGTAGATTTTCTCAGATTTTTTTCTGAAATTTTTTCACTTTTTTTTGGCACTTGCCTGTTGGGGCTGAAAAAACTGTTAGGTCAGAGAAGTTCTCTCTAATACTTGTTACTGTTTAGGTTACTGGCGTTGGAATGAATGAACTGTACTGACAAACAGATCACCAAGTCCAGATGTTTAAGGCATAGACAGTTTGATCGAGTAAAATGTAATTCCAAATAAAACGGTGTTTTATCTTTACAAATTACAAAATATCCTGAATTTCTTGTAAAAAAAATATCCAAAAAAAGAAATAAGCTATTACTTGGAAATCAATGGCCAAATTTATTTTTGAGTGTAGTCTACAAATGAAACCTTGAATTCCCTAGTTGGAGGCTCTTTTATTATGCATTCCATTTCTTGCTTTAAAATTAAAATTAAAAATTAAATAGGCAAAAATACTAAGGTAAGAAAAGTTTGGTTGCAGAAGAAAAAAAAAAAGCAACCTATTATTTGGAATTATATTTTATTCGATCAAACTGGCTATGCCTGATACATCTGGTTGGCAGTACACTTTATTCTATCGCCAATAACGTAATCAGTAACAAACATACGAAAAAACTAGTTAGACCTAAAAACTTTTAAACTTCAAAAAGCAAGTAAAAAAAAAAGAAATTTGAGACGTATTTTTTTTTTATGTTCCCTTTTCTAGTCCAATATGAGTGAAGAGGAAGCACCTGGTGCGGGAGGAGAGGAGTCGCCAGGAGCAGGGCAGACGGAGGCTGTGGCGGCACCGCCACCACCAGATACAACCACTGCTGCACCCGTGGAAACCACCACTTCTGGGGCTCGAATGATGATGCACCACCCGTGGTTGGCGGCAGCGGCCGTCGCCATGTACGCCACCAAGGTCATGTGGGTCAAGTTTCGCGAGATCGGCTTGGCCAAACAGAAAAAGCGGCTCAAAAATCGGGAGAAGAAATCGGAACCCTTGGAGGATAACGAGAAAGAAAATGGTTCTGAATCGGAGGCAGAGTCTGATGCCGAGGACGAGAACGATCCAGAAGATCAAAACTCAAAGGAACTGGGTCTTCAAATGGAACTTTTACCAAATCGCGTGAAAATAGACCATCCAGAAGAAAACTATCGATCCATCGAAGTTTCGACCTCCGACCTGTGATACTTGATTCGGGGATGTAGGACCCTTAAACGGACACTGTAGTATCACACAAAACAAGGACACTACACTACACTACACACTAAACAAGTACACTAGTTGTTGTAATGCTTGCGATTTAGGTAGGGGACAGGCACCTCAGAAATGGACAAAAAAGTTGTGTAACATTGACCCAAATTCTTGTACAACAATTCGGTAAGGTGTAATAAAAATAAAATAAAGAAATGTATCTTTCGAAGTATAATTTGAATTAGAAACATTTAAATGTATTGGATTTCTAATCGATTGGTGGATAAAAGAAAATAAGTCATAAACTGACAAGAATATTCGAAAATTAAAAAGATTTCTTTCATATTCAACCGATATTTATAAAATCAATCCAGCCATGTTCTTCTGTCCGTCCGTCTAGAGCTAGAGAGTCTATTATAATAATTATTTTTAATAATATCAATATGAGCGGATCCACGGGAGGTGATATGGGTGATAAATTAAAGAAATTTTTGTATTCAAAAAGTATGAAACAACAAAATTGTTTTGATATCACCCCCCTAGATCCGTCACTGAATTTCAATATTTTTCAAAGCGGACTATTCATTATAAATACCACTAGTGCAACGCTAAAATCGGGATAGCGACTGCATTTTTAAAGATTTTGTAAGTTCCTATGTCCCTTGCTAGTTGTACGTTTATAAAAACTGTTAAGAAAGTGAAAGCTGGGCGGGCCATCGACTATAAAAATTCAAAGGATCTTTAATTTTTAATTTTGAAATATTTTTAATTATATTTTTTTACACCTTACTATCATCGCAGCATATGAGAACCGATAAAAACCAATTAAAATATCCAAATGTTATACAAGAATTTGGGTGAATGTTATAAAACTAACAATTTGTGTCCCCCCAATGTGGTGGTAATTTTCCAACGTTGCCCAGTGATCCTCCCCTACTTGAAGCGCAAGCATTACAACAAAGAGTGTTCCTGTTCGGTGTGATCGTGCAGTGTCCTCTCATGGTCCTTCATCCCCAATTTGGGCATCAGATGTCGGCGGGCGGCACTTCGATGGATCGAAAGTTCTCATCTGGATCCCCGAGTTGCACCCGATTCCTTGGGAGTAGCGACTGGGGATCCATTTCTTCAGAGTTCTGGACATTCTCGTCCTCTTCTGCATCAGTGTCTACCTCCGATTCCGATTCAGAACCAATTTCCTCGTTGTCCTGTATGGGTTTCGACTTTTTCTCCCGATTTTTGAGCCGCTTTTTCTGCTTAGCCAAGCCGAGCTCGCGAAACTTGACCCACATGACCTTGGTGGCATACATGGCGACGGCCGCTGCCGCCAACCACGGGTGGTGCATCATCATTCGAGCCCCAGAAGTGGTGGTTTCCACGGGTGCAGCGGTGGTCGTATCTGGTGGTGGCGGTGCAACCTCAGCCGGTGGCGCTCCCTCTCCTGGAGACTCTTCTCCTCCCGCACCAGGTGCTTCCTCTTCACTCATTTTGGACTGGAAAACAGGGAAAGGTAAGGAAAATATCTATTAGGTTTGTTATACAAATTTAAAAAAAAAAAAAAAAAAACAATTTTGTAGGACTTATATATTTTTCTTAAAATTTTCTAAAAATTTTTTCCTATATTTTTTCAAATTTTTTCTGTACTTGCCTGTTGATGCTGAAAAAACGGCTAGGTCAAAACGAATTTCACTTATAGTAGTTGTTAACGGTTGGGGTGATGGCGTTGGAATGAAGTGTAGTGCCGGACAGATGTTTCAGGCCTTGGCATTTCGAAAAATCGGCCTGCTGAGGTTGAATTAAAAACAGTCCAAGCAATAAGTACAATGGGACGAAATGATTTTTTCTAAGACAAAAAATAAATGTTATTGTACATTTTCTAAAACAAAGATAAACCGCATTTATAGGCAAAATGTTTCTGTGGCATCTGATTTGTATTAAAAACCCAGTTGTTACTTAATTTAAGCAATAAAAAGAAAAAATGCTCTTAAATAGAACCATATTACCCCACTGTTTCGGTTAGCTACGGATGGCCTACTAAGGTACATAGTTCCCCAAATTGATTTCCAATCGTTTGAAGCCTGCAAAGCCATTCGGAGCTGCAAAACTAATGATGTCTGCGGAATATTCTAGATGAACTGGCACTTCCTTCCTTCACTTTTATCTCTGCTGGCTCCTCTGGTGTGCGATTTATATTTCATAAGTTGATGAATTTTGTAACAAGTTGTCACATTTGCCAGCTGTGAGTTGTAGTCCGTACCCTTCCCTCTACACCCCCTTCACCCCCACCCCCCTCGTTATAATTTGGGTCTCAGCCAAGCGACAAATGACACAACGCAAACAAATGCAATTTGCATTTGCATTTCAACGTGTACGTACGAGTGAGCTTGTTTGAGTCAGTCTGCACATGTGTGTGTGAGACTACCGGGTGGTGTTAATTTCGTACGCAAACATTTCAATTTCGTCGCCAGTTTTTACTTCAACCACACAACGCCTTTCATTCAAATTTATTTGGTTAAAAATATCTTGTAATTTATTTACTTTTACGTTTTATCCATATAATTTAAAGCTATGGAAATTTCTTAATGGTTGTATGAATATTGCTTGAATAAATATTAAGATAGCTGTATTATAATTTATCAAATTTCTTTGCATATGATATGAAGCTCCTGAAGGATCTTTACATTGTTTCCTTATATTCCTTGGATAAAATATTATTTATAAGATATAAGCAATAAACTAAAAAATGGTTTAACATATATCCGATTAATTAAAGTCCTTGAACACCTGAACATGCTATACATAAATCTGTTCCACTCCACCTGGCATCCAATCCCTCATCTCTCCTTGACTCCCGCCAATCCCATCTTCTCCAGACTTCAATATGTCACGACTATCAATTTCGGCTCCATTGCGATTTCGATTGGATTTGGATTGTTATGTGCGGAGAAGTCATAAACATTCAATGTGCAACGTGGCGTATGAGCAACACACGAAATCCATCTCGACCTGCCACAGATGTAAATTTTGATCGATGTCCATCGGGTAGCTGAGAAATAGGGAAACCATTTCAATTACGTTCTCAGTTTGCGCATTTTCGCTGACTTTGAATTAATTCAGAGATCCATCAGATATTTTTTAGAGTTCTTAAAAATTAAGAACATTGATTTGAATTCTCTCTTTAATTTCACCGTCGACATACATTTAATCACAAGCATCATACATTATTTATCGCACATAGTGGCGGAATATTTTCATTTTGTGCCACTTGGCGATTAAAATCATATGGCGAGAACAATGAGTGATATTCCACGAGACCTGCATAATTTACCGCTCCGGAAGTCGCCGCGGATGTCGAGAGTTTAAATGCGGCGTCTGCTTTTCCACCCACCGCCGCCCCCTACACAATTTTCCTACCCATAAGTAGGCTACACCAGCCGACTTGCACTGTGTTTTATTTTTCCTCTTTCTTTTTCATTTTTACACTGCCTGCATTGTTAGCCTGCTGCCACTTTTTTCATATTTTTTTGGCAGCAATTTTATTGTTGCATAAAGTTTCCAATTGCACAATGAAAATGGGGGAGGAGCATGGAACCACCGCCAAACTTTCTGCCCACGCCCCCAAAGTTTTCTGGGCTCTGCAAATGCATTAAAACAATGCCGAAATTCGGAGGCCCAGAAAAGGGAGAAAGACCACAGCCAAAAGGCATATAGGACCAAGGGATAATGGGGGGAAATGGCAGGCAAATATTAACTTCTGTCATCTGGTACCTTTGCCAGGACCATAAAGTAACATTGACATCCTGATTTATGTATCATCATGTCGACATTTCGCATAGACAACTTTTCGGTGATTTTCTCTATGAACTTTACTTCTCTAATGCGTGTTTGTTCATATATTTTATTGGCCTCGATGGCTCGTATTTCCTAACCAACACACACACACAACACTTTTCGCACGCAGTTTTCCGGCTCCATTTTGCCCCATTTTCCATTACCATTTCCCGGTTGCCTTTTTGTCATTGTGAACTTACTTTTGGGTCTTTCGCCTTGAAAGCGCCATAAATCTTTTTATGATTTTAGCTGCTCCTTCAGCAATGACTTGATTCGCCTTTTTCGCAGTGATTGTTATTGCGACTGCGACTCCGATTCCGATTCCGACGATTGTGACGCATACAAATTTCGATGTGTTAGTCACTAATACTTGCGGATCCCGTGACCCCAACCACCATGCAATTTTACTAACAGATATACCCTCTTTAGTATGGTTAACACGGGGTTAATTCAATTTAAACTATAAACAAATTAAATTGATTTTTAAAATTAGGAAATATGTTTTTCAGATTTTTTAGTATAAGTTGTATATTTTGTAAGGATTAAAAGAGATTATTTTTAAAAATATATACATTTATTTAGACACTCTTCTATTACAATTTTGATTTTTTTAAGTTTTATTAATGATAGAAAATATTTATGTTGTTATGACAATTTGTTATCCATTATTTTTATTGGCTAAAAATAGTTTTATAAATTCAAGAATCTTATTTATCTTAATTTTAAACAATTTTCTAGTCTTAACCATAGGGTAATCTCTACTTCGATCCATTAAAGTAAACCCCATTTGAGCAATTTTCAACAAACATTTCGCGGCAGCACGCAACGCCATTTTGGCGACGAACACCATGAAAACGGAAAATGGCCCAAACACGCGACGTCCCCGACTGACGGGAAAAAATGGTTCTAGGACGAAAAGCCTGGGGATCCGCTTTTCGGCCAGCCCACCATGGCGCCAATGGCAAAAACAACAGCAGCAACAGCAACTGGCTACAAACGTGGCCATAAGAAGAGCGCCACAGTTGGTTTGGGTTCGGCATAAGCCAGGCGCCAGCAAAGTTGTAAAATCGGCAAATGGCATATAAAAATCGCTGGAATTGTTGTCGTCACAGTTCAGAGTCGGCTTTGAATTTGGATTTGGATGTGGATGAGGATGTGGAGTCGGGATCTGGGATCTGGGCTTGGACGGTTAGCGCCAGCCAGACTAGTTCCACTTCCTCATACAGCACAGCAGTTGGGCGAGGTGAAAGGCTATGGCGAGGCAAACAAATTCGCTTGATTAATAAATCGATTCTGGGTCAACGATGCGTTATTGAGAGGATTATAAAATCAAAAATTTAAGTCCTGCATAAATGAGTTTATGGTCAAATTTATTCGATATCATAAAACTTTTATTGGCTGTAAAGACTTAATACTAGCAAATTTATAAAATGTTCTGCAATTAAGGCGAGAGAGACCTGATCTGTAAAACTGCAATGACATTGGTTTAAATATTTTATGCAACTTCCCTAAAATAATATAATAAAAATTTAAGAAATATTTGTATAATTCCAAAATAATTAGAATTATAATTACGATGAAATATTCAATCCTAATTTATCACGAACAAAAACTTAGAACTCTTTAACAATGGAAAATAATTTCTTTCTTTCAATCAATTATAATTAATCACGCGAAAATCTCTTAACACGGCTTTAATATTCACCATTAGAACTCTTTAATTTGGAACCTAATAGCGCTGTAAAAAAGCCCCAAGTAATTAAGGTCAACGTGTGATAAAAGGCTTGTAGCCTTGCTCATTAGTTCCCTTTTTACTTTTTTCGCGGGCACGAAAACTTTTATTAATTGTATGACATAAGCTCGATGGGCAGCCGAGGTTGTTGGTCATTGGGGTTCGGCGTTGGGGGGAAAAGCGTGAAAAGCTGGAAAAACTGGCACAAATCATTACACACGAGTGGCAGGACAACGTTGACAGCGGCCAATTCACACACACACAATGCAAATTAGCGTAGCCGTTTTATGCAATGCCATCGAGTCATTAACACATTGACGTCCTGCGTCCTACGTCCCGCGTCCTGGATCCTCAATCCTGAATCCTCATTCCCGAGTCCTGAATCCTGAATCCTGTGCATGGGTCACAGTTCACAGTTCGAGTGTGCGTGTGGGCGAGCATTAGTGTCATCAGCATTCGTGGCCCGTCACATCAACACCATTCTGCGAGGACGAGGAAGGACGAGGCAGGACGAGGGTGCTGAAAGGACCTTATTTCGGGCTCATCCTCGTGCCTTTACATTAATTGAAATTAGCTGACTGACACGGAAAAAAGTCCAGCGATTAATGGCTTTTAGGGATTTAAAGAGTCGGCAGTACTTTCAATCTCACGAGGTTTGCGTAATTAATATTGATTACTCGCCTTGAATTGAGTTTAAAACATTGTAAAATAAAATATACAGATATTTTAGTAATCTGTAAAAAGGCCACACAATCTGGAATGAAAGAGAAAAATAATTGTACGATAAATATATTCAAAATAAAATAATTTATATTATTTTCTAGATCGCACTTTCTACGAAAAGTGAAAAACGTTATAGAAATTAAAGCACACATTTGATTACTTTAAGGAAAAAGATCTAGTGACACAAATCATCACTTCCTATTAAACCAAAACAAATTAAACTAACTTAAGTTAAGTCCCATTTGGTCTAGAAGACACTTCGACTAGAAATGCATTTTAAATGACCATCGAGCTGAGGTTCATTAATCGAGTCCTTGTACCACCGAAAATCCATCTTGAGAGCTTGGAGCCGCAGTCCCGTTTACCATTGAAAGATTTTCCCCTGCCTACCAATCGAAACTCGAGCACATCGTCATCATCATCAGAGCTCGAGGACGACAAACGACACGAAATATGGAAAAATGAAAAGGAAAAATTTCGGAGCACCCAGCTGCCAACCAGCCAGCCATCCTACCATCCAACCATCCATCCATCCATCCATCCATCCATCTATCCATCCATCCAGTTCAAAGCCAGCTGCAGCTTAATCCCAAAGCTTTGGCATTGCTTTGGATCAGCCACTACACAGGGTACCGAGTACAGAGTGCAGTTCAGTTCAGTTCAGGTGCAGGTGGATATATGTGCGATGATAACGATGATGATGATGATTGCGATGGCGGCAAGAACGCTTGACAATGACGCCATTGAAAGCACTTTTCCCAGCATTATGTGGCTGTGTGAATCCGGAGATGAAGGCAGAATCTGAGGTTGCGATTGCGGTTGGGTTTGCTTTGGATTGAGTTGAGTTGGAGGTGCAGGAGTTTTCGGTTTGGCAATCAAAAAGTCATCAAATATGAATTTTACGCTATAATTTTTCACCTGAGCAGGGGGATCCACCCATCCAGCAGCGTTTAGCTGCCATTTTTATGGCTTTTCTAGCTTGTGCACGCCCTTTGGCACGTCTTTCAACTCAATTGCACTTTTGTGCATTTCTTAAAAAACTTCTACCCATGTGCAGATGCGAAGGTGTCTTCCATTTTGTGTGTGCCGCAATACACGAGTGTTCGGGAATATATAGACAGATGCTGGCAGACACATTTGAATTGATGGAAGTGTGTCCTGTGGCTTTTTCGCAAAATATTCAATTCAATATGGGAACGCATGTTGATTGAAAGCGATTGGGAAACGAAATCAACGGAGAAGTGGCGAAACTTGAAGGCAAACTTTACGGATAAAGTCAAGTGTTGAGATATCCCAAAGTTTTTATTTGTACAGCTTGGCATTAATCGCTTCGGGAATTTAAACGATGGTAGCTGGGATTTCTGAGATAAAACTAAGTGTTTAATTAATAGAAATTATATAAAGAGTCCTTTAACTAAGCAAAAAATATATAAAATATATTTTAAACAGAAAAATATTCTAATTAAAGTTTGGTAAGGAAAAACCTGAGCATCGACCTCATATGATCTCCGTATATTAAACATGTTTCTTTTCTGGTTTTTTCTTACACACTTTTTATATTTACTTTTTGGTCTGTTTTTTGTTATCCTGCTCAGGGAACTTCTGTGCTTTTTGTGTTGGCAAAAAATTAAATTAAAGTTTATGCAAGCGTAACGGCAGCCAGCAAAAATCATTTGCCACAAAATCCACTAAAACCCAATTTTGTGCCAACAAATAAAACGAAACACGCACAAACAGCAGCGGCGGCAGTAGCGAAGTAGCAACAAAGAGCGAGTCCTGGGCGAGCATGTGTAGAAATAACAGGACCAAGAGGGAAAACCAGCCATCCAAGGAGCAGACAAACTGATGCACCCAAGAAAAACGCAGCGAAGAACACAGCAGCAGCAGCAACAAAAGCAAAAATCTGCCTCAAGACGTTGCAGTAGTTGCAAAAGGGAGTGATGTGAGCACACTGCTAGAAAAATTCCAATAACAAAAGTAACATTGCATATAAAACTGAAAAATAGTTTTAAATTTTAACACAAAAGGTTTTTATTCAGTAAAAAACTATTTAAAAGGAATAATACATTTTTAAAATGAATTTCTGAAAGAGTATAATATAAATCGTTTTAATCTAATTAATATTGTAAATATCTACATATAACTTTATATAAACTATCAACAATTTTTTTTAGAACAACAAATTTGTTTCTAAATATTTGAGAAAGTATAGAATTACACCTATCCGAAATATATAAACATTTGAATCTAAATTAAATTATCGATTCATTGAGCTAACTTAAATAAAATAATACAAATTCCAAAAAATAAAATTCTTTAATATTCATTTAGGATTGCACAATTATGTAGATTTTCTCAGTGTATAGAGATGGAAAAGGGAAGGCGACTTGGTTGGCTGGAGTCGGGATTCGGTTTTGTGGCTGTGACGCAGATAAGCAAAAGTTTCGCTCAGTTCTTGAGTTGAAGTTGATGTGGAAATGGGGAAATGTGGAAGTGCTGGGATGTGGAAATGCGGACTGAAGAGAGTGCAGAGTGGCAACCGAATCAGAACTGAGAAATCATGTCATTTGGCAGGCAGCGCCGCAACATTTTGCCGCTTTTAATGTTAGCCAAACTGTCAGATGATGTTGTCTGCCCGTCTGTGTTTCAATATATTTCCCTTCCCCTTCCTTCCATCAGTCTCTCACTTAAACGCCAAACAATGCGACCGTAGCTGCAACATGTTGCAACATATTTCAGCTGCAGGGCTCTTCAACTTGTCAAAAGCGGCGATAAGTAAAGCGGGCAAACTTATCGATAATTTATTGAATTATTGGAAGTGTTTTTGGCTGCAATAAATAAAGTTAAGATTACAACCATGTTTTTTATATTTTTCTAAACATTTTATTAATATTTTTAATATCCTAATTTATTAAAAAAATTTAATTAACTTAAGAAAATAAGTTGAATGTGATAATTAACTTTAAATAATTAAAATAAAATAATTACTTTATTCTGTGACTTTAAATATTTAATTTCTAATTACTTCCATCAACTCTTGTTCACTTCCTCAACCTTATCGCCACTTCTGCTGGCTTACTTTCTTCACTGCCCACATCCGATCCAATCGGATTTCCTTCCTGCTTTTCTTTTCCTCGGTAACACGAAACGCCATTGCGTATTTTTCAAATAATTAAATGCTAAACATGAAGAGCAGCAGCCAGAGCGAAAAAAAGGGGCAACAAAAAAAGGAAAGTTGTCGCGACATCAAGACACCCAGATACTTTTTTCGCCTCCCTTTTGGAAGCTCAAGTTGGGAACCAGATGATGATGATGATGAAAGTCAAGACAGTCAAGTCGGTGGCAACTTGAAGCCAACTTAGCCAGTCAGCTGAAACTGTTGCCCGGCCAAAAAGGTAAGCTGCAACGGCAGCCCAGATAAACCTTTATCAAAAGTTGCACCGCCCACTCATCCTCTCATCCACTCATCACACCTCCCGCCCGCTGCGATTATCCTTCCAAGTCAGTTGCCGTAAGGCGACACTTTTAGTGCACTCTCCCCTCTCCATCGCCGTGTGACAGTTCATAGTTCACAAAGCGACAATGGGACAAACAAACAAAGAGGCAAGCGAACAAGCAAACAAACGGTGCGAGGAGACTGCTGTCCTTCAGCTGCCAGGCTCCACTGCTTTGACATTTGCCACCTGGAACGTTTCTTCGTTGCCCTCTTTTTTTACCGGGCAAATTTTTACCAACTTGTCGCCCACTTTGGCATTGAATATTGCCTTGGCCTATCCGCTTTTCAATAGATTTTCAACTAATTTGTGATAAGTTTTGGATTTTAAGACGAAAATTGCCAATTTAATTAT
Organism: Drosophila pseudotakahashii; assembly: GCA_035046095.1. Classification (NCBI taxonomy): domain Eukaryota; kingdom Metazoa; phylum Arthropoda; class Insecta; order Diptera; family Drosophilidae; genus Drosophila; species Drosophila pseudotakahashii. Next base: position 15,645,533 of record JAWNOE010000247.1, read on the forward strand.
TGAAATTCAAACTACTTAATGGATTAGCTAATTTCTATTGTATATCATTTAATGTTATAAAATAAGCAGAATGGAATCGTAGAAAACCTCATTAAAACTTCTCTCTGTTTGCTGGAAGAAGCTAATTTTATTCGAGCCTAATGGTTCTGATGATATTTGGTGTTGATTTCCTCAACGACTCGTCTAAAATTGCGCATACGCCACGTGGTTCGACGGGAAATTGCATGGCAGTGACAAACATCAAACGCTAAATAGCATTTCATGGGTGGGATGATTAGTTAGGGATTCCTAAAAAGCAATTATTTAAAAAAAATAAAATAATTAGGTACATAAAATTAATCTTTATACTTCTTGTTAATGAGTAAACAACCAAAACTCAGCTGAGCGAGCATAACTTTTCTGGCACCCCTCGCCGTTCAGTCAACTGGCTCATTCAAGTATCCTACTTCATTTCACTCATTAAAAGCGGCACCCGGGAAGCGGCAGAGGCAATGATGGAATGCCAGCACAATCAGCTAACCAAACTTAACCAGGGAGTTTCCCCAATGCCCTTGTGACCTTCTCTCCTCCTCACACATACGCATCCTGGCACAGATCCATTAACGTGTGTTCAAGGGATAAAAGGTGTGGGAAAGGTGGAATCATTTTAAACGCAGACCAGAGAAAGGCCCTAATGACAGTTGGTATCTACATCTGTTGAAGTATCTGAGAATTGGCATCTGGATTTGAGCTTAGCGGTAGTTTGGAATAGATAAGTGTAGATAGGTTTTTGAACTTTTTAAGAGAGGTATTCTCAATATTTTTAATAAATTACTAATAATATTTATTGTGTGATAATGTGGTTTTCCACTCGATTTGAAGTGTGACGAAGTTTGTTCCACCAAACAGAATAGATTACGATTAGACGGATTCCAGCATCTTTAAAGAAATGTCGACTTCGGAGGTGACTTCCCTTCCCACAGAATTACCTCCATGCGCCGTAGGATTCACCTGGGTCGTTTTGATGAACGCCTGCCTGCCAGACATGGCACGCACTAGAAGGAGTAAATGCAAGGTTAGAAGGGTTTTCCAACATCTGACATAAGAATACTTAAAGAATGGATATTTCCAGCATGGCTACTACTACCACGCGAGATTCCAAAAGTGCATGCGTCGAAGATACGATAAGGAGCCGCAGCCCGGTGCCATAAGAAAATGGATGACTCGTACGCCAAAACCAATGAGAACGACGAGGAAACGTCGGATTAATACCGCAACTCCCTACGATGGCAATTGGGTCGGCTACAATGCTGGATACGGAAAGGACGAGCCTTACCGTTCAGCCTAATAATACAAAAAAAGTGTATTAAAGTCTTTTTGTTTACGAAAATATACATAATTAAAAATGTAAAAGGGGTATATTTATTTGATTCAAATAAAAGAAAAAATTATACTTTTAAAAATATTTAAATTTTAACGAAAATTACCATGGCAAATGCATTGTAAATGGTTATGATATAAGGTTAATATAGAAACCGGAACAGGTTAATTTATTCCAATCATAGCGTTGATTGGAGTAAAATCAAGAGGTTATACATACTCAAGTCAGATACCCGGTACTCAGCTAAAGGCAGTGGGAGGGAGATGGGGATATGCAAGCAGCAAAGCAACTGCTTGCACTGCTTGCACGCATGCAATTGAGCGTCCATTCCATTAATTGCTCATAACTTTTGAGTAAATGTTCCGAATTGAATTAAATTTTTGAAGTAAACCAGTCAAGACTAGTTCCTTCCTTTAACTGACGAAACTAAAAAACCAACCAACTGAAAACTCTTTCTTTAATTTTCCATTGCAGGTACGTTCGCTGATTTGACGACAATGAGGGGAAAAGGACACTTGCCAAAACAAATGTCACGTGAGCCACACAAACTTTTCCTTGCCCCCTTTTCGTTTTGTAAATCTGGCTATAGTTTTGTTTTTCCTTTGCCGCTTCTGGTTCATCATGGCAGCACATAGAAATATTTGGCTACCCGACAGCATAATATTTTTTTGTTGGTTCGCTTTTCCTTATTTCCTCGTGATTTTTTTCTGCGCTCTACGATTTTCTCTCAACCCGATCCGTGATTTGGCAGCCTGAAATCACGTAAGCCAAGAGGAGCAAAGGGGAAGGTAGTTCCGTCATGTGTCTGCGTCTACTTTGCTCTGATTACAAAACCCAACAACAGATTCACTGAGAAAAATGCAACACTTGATTATAATGTGCTCTTGCTATAATTATTTGTTTATTTTTTGATATTTTTTTTCTAAACAATATTGACTTAGTATTAGATATTGACTAAACTTAACATTTATAAACTCCAAATAAATTTAAATTTTGTATTGAAATTCACTAAAGATTTTAAATACAATTGAGAATATAGTAATAAATATTAAGTTACAAAAAATATCTTACAAAATTTAAATAGAGTTTATAGACAACGTTTTTATATGTATTTTAAAAAGCTTAAAGTACTCTTCAGAATTTTTTTTTTAGTATTGTTATTGACTGATAAACAAATTGGTTAATATTTTTTCTGCCAGTGCAAGGGCAAAAACAATTTGGCAGCCGGGCTCGCGCGCTTTGTTAACGCCCGAGCGACCCTCGAATTCTTTGGATGTGGATGTGGATGGTGGACTAGGATGTGGATGTGAGATGCAGTTCAGCCAGTTTTTGTCCTTCTGCACCGCCGCTGCTTTCCCTTCGTTTTGCCAACTTTGTTTTAAGTGAAAATTGAAACTGAGCTCAGCAACTGTCCGATGGCTTTTTATTTGGTGATTGCTTAGCTGCTGCTCCACCTCATCCTCCTCGTCCCTTTCAAAAATCGTGTAACTGAAAACTCAAAGCAAACGAAAAATCTACGTGACACCAACGGAATGCCAGGAAAAGCTCTTTTGAAGGGGATAAAGAAAGGGGCAGGGACAACACATGCAGGGCAAACAACTACTGAGGGTTTCTACTTCGATGGGCTTTCTTAAGGCAGACAGCATCTTTAACGACCATACTATATATTCAAATAGCTGCTTATACATCCATACAAATAAATATAAAATTTACATATCTTCGCAGGCCTTGAAAAAGATCAGATAGATCGTTAGTTAAACCTGGCATGTCTAGTCATGTAATGCCATGCTCTTTATAGAGGATGAAGCTTTTGGAGTAATATCCAAAGATATTAGAGGACTACTTCCTTTTGTTTCTTTGTGATCTCTCTCTTGTGGCAGGACTCTGTCGCATCTTTGGCTTAGGTTCTGATTGACTACGCATTTTGGGGCAGTTGGGCTCATGGCAATCGGTTTGACTGAAGTTGGCGTTGTTATCACTTCCGTATTTCGAATTTACGTACATAACCCGCGCTTCCCGACTTTTCTCGCCCTTCACCGCAGGCAAACAAATCTGGCGGATAACACTGGGCTTCAGGCGGCAAGGAAGGCTGTGCCTTCTGTGCCCAGCCGACACTTTCACAGTTTTCCGCCCCTGATTTTTCCGATTTTCCCGCGGCTGCGACCTATCACATTCTCGCCGACCCGTCATTATTTCTTTTAAAGTCTATGCATAATAAAAAAAACGTATTTTGAATATGAAAGTGAGCTTACTTATAGTTTAATCTTACCTGCTTCTTGCTTTTACGTGGAGCCATGTTTTTGTTCTTTTTATTTACCTTATTTAAACTGAGAATTTTATACAAAAATCTACACAATTTCTTTTAGTTCCTAACCGTCTAGTCGAAAAGATATTATGAAGTAGAATTTTTTAAATGGAATAACTTCAAAATCAAAGGCTACTTGTATTTGAAAGGCAAGAATATTTAAATAAGAAAAGAAATATTAATATAAAAAAAAAAAATTAAATAAAAGGAAACAATTTTGTTTGTATTCAAGAACATTTTCTTGATTTTATATCGTTTTTTTCACGGTGTAGAAATCTTTTTCATTGGGTATTTTATTTTAAAAAAAACTTTATTGTATGAACTTTATTTATTTTGAAAAAAAATATATTTATTTTTAAAATTTATCACAATGAACCATTTTATAATACAAACTGATTTTTTTGTAATTTTCTGGACTCGTTTCCACTCTGCATTGTGGATAATCGTACGATTTCTCAACTTTTGAAAGCAGTTGACCGAACCAATGCAAAATACATATAAACCAAAATAGAAAGCTTTAAACGCTTTTCAACACTTTCCGGCTGAGATCCTTGGAAACTCAGGTGGAACTCAGCCCCGGACTCGGTACTCCGAGCTCCGAACTTCACCCCCCGCCCCGCTTATTGACTTTCAAGCTCAGTTTACTTTCCCGACGCTGTTTGACTTTGAGCTTGGCCAGAAGAACCTGCTGCCCCCGGAGCTGCCAAACAGAAGGCTGCAGGCCAACAGCTTGAACCGGAGGAGGAGTTCGGTTCTCGGGGAAAATGTTTTATGCTGTGCACGGTGAAAATTCACATAATTGCAGTTGGAATTCAACAAACAACAGCGGAGCGTAAATAGAAAGCGCAAAGTCAACAGAAAAGCGATAGCAAAAAAATACTGCAGAATGGTGAATCTTGGTAAGAATAAAAATAAAAAAAAACGAGGGATAGAATCAGCAACGTCACCGCAACAACAGCAGCAAATACAAACAAACAAACTAACCATTGACCCCCCGAACCATCGTTCTCGATGTCCTTGTTGTTGTTGTCCACTTCAGGTGCGCCAAGTAATTGCAACTGAAACTGAAACTTGGCTAAGTTGCCAAGGAAACGAATTGCAGCTACAATTGGAGCTGAAGGCAAAGAAGAAGAAGAAGCAGGAGAAGGAGGAGGAGAGTTGACTGTACATCCTGTGTGGAGGCTGCAGAGGATCCAGGACACTCAGCCCAGCCAACAACACATGCACACACAAAAGCATTTCGATGCAGGTCATTGCGGCTAAATTAAAAGAAATCAACGCAGGTCGATCGGGCGGAGGGTGAAAAAGGGGGGCTGGTTACCCAGAGGGCAGGGAGGATTTTCCAGAAATGGAGGGTTGACAATATAAGCAAAGATAAAGAATAAAGGACAGAAAATAGAGCGGCAAATGGGAAAGCTGCAACTTGAACTGCTGCAGTCTGTCGTTGATTTTAATTAAAATCTTTAAGCTGGTGTTGATTATTAATTATAATGCCACTATGTCAGGGCTGCCAACTGACGCAGATAATGATAGCAGGGGGGGAATTATAAAAAGTCCTTAAGTGGCTTTAAATTTTAGAGTTGGGGCAGAAGGACCTGATAAAGTTTAAGCTTTTATAGAGGAAATAATATGTTGTGTTTTTTAAATTACTCCAAGAAAACTAGAAAACGAAAAAATCAAGAGCCTATCAAACTTTTTCAAGAACAAATGTTCTCAAAATCAAGCGTAAAGTGTTCTATTATTTTCGATTTCGTTTATTCTTTCTGATCTAAGAAGGATTTTCTCTTTGAAACAAGAGTGTAAGCTTAAATTCGAGAACGAGTCTATTTGTAACCGAGAAGAGTTATAGTTTTATAAAAATGTATTTTAAAAAATGTTTCAAGCCAAGAGTTTATATATGTGATTTTAAAGCCAATAAATAACGTGATTTTACTCCACCTAAATTATAATTAAAAAGAAAACCATTAGTTCCATTGAAATCCATGCAAGTTTTACAGAGCTAAAAACCAAAGTGAACTCACCTTGAAATTAAAGTTACTAAAAATGATTTATGTAAATTCAACGCAACACAAAAAACACTCTTGAGCCAACAAATTTAAGCAATTTGTCAAAAGAAAACAAAACACAAAAGCCCAAACAACATCAGCAAGCCAAATCCAAACATAAATAAAGCACAAAGTGTCAGGCGGACGGACGGACGGACAACCAAACAAACAAACAAACAATCGTCCCACACCTGCCACGCCCCCCTCAACATTTTGTGGGCGGTATGGGCCAAATATCGGGGGCGGCTGGGATGCTTTTAAGCTGCCAAATCCGACAATTAAATTATTGCATGACAAAACATGCACCGCAAAATATTCAAAGCGCGCCAAAAACAGGATGTAAACAACAATAACAGCAGAACAAGGATGGAAAAACAGGAAAAACCTCAGAGAACACACACCCACACGCAGAGGAACACAGACGAAGGGAAAACATCAACAGCAACTAGCCAAAACATAAACACAAAAAAAAGCATTGAGGAAAAACTGAAAAAAAAGAACAGATTCATCTTCCGCAACAAGAACAACAAAGGGTAGTCAAAAAAAGGAAAACTTTTGGCATAGGAAAATCAGAAAGGAAGGTTAAAAAAAAAGAAGGAGCGACATATTCCCGGGTTTTCCCCCCTTTTGGATATAGCTCATGGCAATAATTTGAAATTCGATTACCATAACCAAGTACTTGGAAAACACAAACAGAGATCGCAGGGGGCAGCACACAAACACACACACACGGTATTTCCCAAAAAAAAAAAATAGGAAAAACCGGCGGGAGAGCGGGAGAGAGGGAAAGCGACATTCTCGCCGCCACAGGCGAAAAACTGCAAATGGCGAAAACGTTCGCTAAAAGGTCGCCACATCAGACTGGCAACAGGGAAAAATGAAAGAAAAAGACTAGAAAGAAAACAAAAAGCTGAAAAGCTAGTGCACACACGGTCAAAACTGTGGCCAAAAAGCCAAAACGTGAATATATCAGAATTTTCTGGGCAAACGAGGCTCTACCGCAAACAAAAAAAATTCTTCAAAATATGACAGAGTGTGTGTGAGCCGGAAAACCAAACTAGACTTCAATAGAGTCTGTGGTCTTGTGTTGACGAATCAAGCCAAGTTCAATACTCCTTTTTGAAATTTAATCAAATTTTATAAAAAGAGAGAAAGAAAATTACAAATTTGTATTTTTTAAAGTCACATTTGAATGATCTTGTTGAAAAAGGAATAATTGGTAAATAATATAAATTTATTAAATTCTAATATTTATTTAAAAATATAAGTTCCATTCAAAACTTTGAGATTCTGAGATTTTTAACAGTATTACATTCTAATAAAAATTTAAAATAAATATAATCGCCCTGGCACTTTCCAAAAAGTTTAAACTTTAAAAGTCTTAAAAAGTGAAGAGTTTCTTGTAGATTATAAATCGATTTTTTGTACTAAATCTAGTAAAATGCTCTTGGATTTTTCCTACCCGCCAGCTTTGAACTTCCCCCTGCCGAGCGATTTCAATTACAGCCAATTAAGCGAAAAAGCGGCGGTGGCAGACAAAGAAGCTCACTTACAAATTGCAAGAAACGGCCAAAAGATGCTAACAGCGGTAGACAACCGAAGCTAAGGCCATCCACCCACCCGTCGCCCATTTTCCCACCCCCACCCCTTGCCACTCACACATGCAAGCGTTTTGCACCTTGCGATGGGAAAACTTTTTATCCGCTTTTCCCCTCGCGTCTTTCGACCCAACTCCCCCCTTTAATGCGGCGAAAATGTTAAAACAAACAAACAAATAAATTAGTGTTCAATCAGCGTAATTTCTTCGACTATGCAGTCTGGCTGCCACGCCCCCCGCCCACTTTTCGGGAAATCCACCCAAGCATGTTTGCCTTTTGTCTTAGGGCTTGATATGCGATTGTAACTTTGGTTTCAATTGCAATGCAAGTAGCAGAGATGGGTGGCAAAGTGGGTGGAGGTTGGGTTGTGCAAACTTTTCACCCTGCAGTTAGTTGTAAGTAATTAAGCGAAGAAGAAGAACAAGGTTGTGGCATCAGCGGGGAGGGGGCGTGGCAAGGGGCGGCCAAATGGAGGGCCAAACAAACGAAATTTTCGGTAATTTGCTTAATTTGAATTCGAATGCAAGCAGCGCGATAGGAAAAAAGTTCAATGAAAAACAGTAAAACAAATGGAAAATAAAAAGGGAGTCAATGTGCTAATAAATTTAAGAATAATAGGATAAGTAGATACGGTCTTGTAAATGGTATTTCCTAAACAAATGCAGTAAAAAGTATTTGCTTTTGGAAGCTAGGTATATTAAAATGGTATTTTCGAATTCAAGGATAACATATTTATGTGATTTTTTGTGTACAAAATTATTGATTTTAAAAAATTGAAAAAAAATCATATTTGATTTTCTATAGCAATATATTTTAAAATATTTATTTCCAATTTTTCTACAACTTATTAATATATTTAAAAATATTTATTTCTAAGTTCTATTAAATCTAAAAAAATAAATAAAATTAGGCATAAAATATTTATTATAATAAAATAAAAATATAATATAAAATAAAATAAAATATAAAATATTTTTTAAATTCTTTTAATTCAAAATTCTCTAAGCACAACAATTGTTTTTTTTTAGAATTTTATTAAAAGTATAATTTTGTTTACAAAACTTTTGTTTTGAGTTTTCAAGCATTCGTTCACACATTCCGAAACATTACGAGGTGTCTAATAGCTGCAAAGAACACTCGGAATTGGCATTGCAACCCCCGATAAAAGTGGGAACACTTGGTTCGAGACAATCTGGCGCTCCGTCCCGATGAAATATCTCTGAACGAATCCACTCAAACTCGAACAGTCGGTGGTGTCGCTCAAGAGCAACCCCCGCTATGACCGGAGATACAACTCGGTAGTATTGAGTGCTAAACGATCCATGGGGAACTTTGCGAGGGGGGAATTCCGGGTGAGTCAACTTGTGCGGCACCCACGCATATAAACGTGTGTATATTTACTCGATCCCGCTCTTCGGGAGTTTCTTAAGAGCAGGGAGAAGAAGCTGACTCAGGTTGCAATAATCGGAGAACCGAGAAGTGGGGGGAGTTTGGGAGACTACGTCATTGCGATGATCTGATCTGGAATTCGAAACTGGTTTGGCTTTAGGTTTTTGGACACGGATCGACGTGACTTTTGCTTTATTTATGCCAATTTATATGCATTAGCCGGTCTCTTGCGATCGCGTGCGCAGAAATGATCGTCTTGTTCTTGCCGTTATTTCTAATTAGATTAGGGTGGGACTTGTTTGCACACTCTAGCACTCGCACTCTTTCTGCCGGCAATTACACATCACCCATCTCGTTCTTCAGCCCCGAGATATTGGGCCAATCCCCTGTGCCCGATTTTCTCGAGCACAGTGTCTTTTGTTTAGCCGCGATCTTTTCATTTGGCGACCTCCTTTTCCCTCGCCCGTTTTTATGGCTTTTTTTTTTGGTTTTCTTTGCTACTGGTTACACACCCCGTTCGAAAAAAGCCTTGAAACACGTTCTCGAATGGGGATCGGAACAAGGAACAGGCGCAAAAGGTGTAGCACAAACGAGAAGTAAACCCGTTTCAACGCCGGCTCCCCAAACTGATTTACCTACACTACTCCACGCACTGAGCCGAGCACTCAGAGAAACGGGCAGAGCGTTCCAAGCGGTGGTCCAGCATCCACACTGGGAAAAAAAAGGGGACTGAAGAGCCCTACATTTACTACTTAAGCAATAAGTTATTAGGAGTACAGTTTGGGAAATTGTATCTGCCAAATTAATTTTAAATTAATTTTAATATTTAGCTAGAATATCATTCAAAATAACATTCTTCTTTATATTGAAAAAATGATTTTTTTTTTATTTTATTGCTGTATTTTTGAAACACTTGGTTTTACAAAATAATAAAATCCAATATACTTAAGGATTATATTAAAAGTAATCCTTACTTAAGGAAACCCATATATTGTAAACCCCTTATATAAATTGCTAAAATTTTAAATCTATCCACATATGTTTTAGTCTCTTCAAAAGCCCGTCAAGTTTTCTCCCTGTGCAGCGATCTCGAAAACTTTGCTTTTGTGTACTTTAGCACTCTTGGCCGTCGTTCCGCCCTGTCGGCTCCCAGCTTCCAGTCCCCGACTCCCGAACCCAAATCCAAAACTTCAGCTTGGTCAGCAGCTGAGTCGGCGACGTCTGCGCAACTTTTGATTTTGCCCGGAACCGGTTTCGCTCCACCAGTACGAGAGTACGAGTATCTTTCGGCATGTATTTGTATCTGAATCTGTATCTGAATCCGAACCCGAACCCGAATCCGAATCCGTAGCAGACGCAAGCTGCCCACATTGAAGAGGCCGCTGCAGCGGAGAGAGCAGCGCCGATAAATGTGTTGTTAATGATGTTTTCAAGATGCTGCGGTGGGCGTTTTGGGTTGAGAAAGAGATGTCATTTGCCGATAATATCTTCTATAAATACGAAGATCTACGGTGATGGAATAGTAAATAATATTTTTAACGAGTCTTAGTTGTCGGTTCACTTGCGTCGTACAGGAGTAATTATAATAGATCACTAAGGTTCTATAAAATACACTGCAACAATAAAAGAAATATAATAAAATCTGTTATTATTAATAATATATTTTATTTCCCTAATTGTGATATCATGATATCAGACCTTTTTAAATTACATAGATATTTCGGTAATGATTGGCACATTCCAATTTCCGTGACCGCAAATCGTGTATTATCTGTATTATTAGTAAACATATCTCATTATTTGTTTTATCCATGTTAACCACTCCTTCAGCTCGCCATTGTAACACCGTAATTCATTATGCATAATTTGCAGGCCAGACCAGACTAGACCGAAAAAAATACCTTTCACTTGCCCCGGAGCTCCATTACCGATCTTTGTTTCTCTTTCGGGTCACCGACAAAAACTCCAATTTGAAATCGTTTAAAAATAGTGAACTCACACAAATACCAAGGGACTTCTAATAATAAGCCAGATGGAAGGGGATATCCACTATATAGTGGATAGAGATGGAGCCAAATTCATTGCGGGGGCGTTTCTCGATCTGGTCGGGTTCGCTCTTTCTCTTTCCCCTTTTTATATGGCTTTCACATGCGGCCCGGTTCTCCTTCGACTTCATTTCTCGTTCTTGCAATCGCTTACATTCACTTTTTATTACAATTAACCTACACAGTGCCCACAAAGTGTGTGTGTGTGTGCGAGGGGTTTTCCTTCCCATGCACTTTAATTGCCATGTGGGGGGTGTTGGAAAATCATATCTTTCGCTGCCAAAAAATCCAAAAGAACGAAACAAATTTATGACATAGAAATGTCAAGAGTTCTGCCAGTGTGTGCGTTACATTTTTCTATTTCTAGCCCCGCTGGGCTGCATTCGATAATATATAGCTATACCGTTATGGATGGGATGCATTTACGTAAATGATTTAGAACATATCGAACGCATTTTGAAGGTGACTTTGACAGAGCGAGCAAAGTTCCAATTCACTAAGTTCACTTATTTCTGTCCTCAGGCCCGAATGGAAACTGTAACCAAGAACATTAATTTTATTAGCGATATGAAAAGCTAATGCATAAGTGCCGACATAAAAATATAAATCTATTATGTAAAAATAGCAGAAAAACGTTTTCCTACTGAATTTGGCATTGAGTTATAGTGACGGGGATATTTTTAATTTCAAGTAATATTTAAAAAATCATTTTTTACGTTTGTGCAACCGAAAATTAAGAAATTACGGCATAGATGTTAATGTAAAATGTTAAATGTTACTTTGTAAATTATAAAGCCCAGAATTGTAATAACAATAAAAACAGACAAATTTGGTAAAATCATAAATTAATTAATTTAATGGTAATTAAGATCCCAACACTTTTAAAATGCTAACAACCAAATAATAAAGCAAACATATGGGGCCAATTAAAAAACACAAATTGATGCAATTAATATAAAGTGTCAGCTTTTGTATGTATCAAAATCTTTATTATATTTGCGATTTTATTATCAAGCTAAAAACGGCAACCACAGAAAAAAATATTAAAAATATTGTATAAAATTATGTTGTGCTTAAAAATTATATTTACAGAATTGAAATTATTAAGCATTAAAATGTTTAATATTTTAATGCAACATAAATAAAAAACCTTGAACATTTTTAATATTTTAGTTAAATTAATGAACTTAATATCACATTTATTTAGGTCTTGAGCTCTGAAATTTGTTATTTTAATTAAAGATAAAATACTTTATAAATATTTTATTTTTTACTAAAGTCTAAATACTTAAAATCTGATTTATTTATGGCTTTAGAATGCCAAAGAAACTTCATTATCTGGTTTCTTGTATCAATTTAGTCACCGAAAAGCGAAAATAAACTACAGTTTAGTTGCCAGGCTATTTTATAGTCTTATAGTCCGCAACCTACGCCAAAAAGCTTAAGTCTGTCTACTTTTGGCCAGTTAACCTTTTAGTTGATTGTCAACTCGGCCAACCCCCTGCCACCCACCACCACCCCCTGATCCCAACGAAAGGAAAACCCCTCAAAATCACTCGAATTCTCTTTTTCCTACGCTCTCTCTCTTAATCTCTCTTAAAAAACACTCAAGAGGAAGAAACTCCAGTTGAAATAATCCAATAAGCGAGCCAGAGAGCGCCGCCGAGCGAGATAGTATGAGTCCTTGCGGCAGTGCGTGCGAGTGAGAGGCAGCGAAAATGAGTAAGCAGAGAGAGCGGAGAGTACTGTCATTTGGCTCTCTTCCTAGCCGCTTGTCGAATTGGAATTGTCAGAAATATTTTTGCTTTCAGAGTTACCCTCTCTTACGTTTTGGTGAACTTTTTTATCTTTACTTTTAATTTTTCTAAAATTTTCATTAAAATTTATTTATAATTTTTGTAATATATTTTTTTTTTTATATATTTTGTGTTGTATTTTTAATCCGATACATTACGAGGTATCTCAGATAAGTTCACTCAAACTCGGTGGTGTCGCTCAAGAGCAACCGGTGAGAAACAATCGAGAGACTTTGAGACTTTGAGAACGGAGAATTTCGAGTCAATTGGAATCGTCGGAAATATTTTGCTTTCAGTTTCACAGTCACAGTTTTACAAATTTTTTCGATGGAAGCGGTTCTGTTAGCGGAAAAGTGAAAATAGAGTTGCAGAGCCTGCCTGAAGAACTGAAAGAAGAAAACCCCTCGAAGAAAATCGCAGCTCTCAGCTAAAAAAGTCACAATAAATTTTTGCCCAGTCACCGCAAACCGAAATCAATTTTCATCATAAAATATTTTTGGCAACAACTCTAGAAACGCGGAAATATATTTGTCAAATTGGAAGAAAATATAAAAAAAAACAACAACGCGAGTGCACGTGTGTGTGTTGGGTGCCGAATAAAACAGTGTGTGTGTTTGGCCTGTCTGTGTGTGACAGATAAAAAAAAGGAGGAAAAAAAGAAGTTGTCGAAAGTCGTGCAAGAAAATTGAAGAAAAATAGTGCAAGCGCTGCAGGGAAATTGTCCGGAAAAATCGCAAAATCCATTGTTTTTTGCCGGCATCTTAATGACGTCACGTCGAGCCGCAAACAACAGCAACAACTTCTGCAACAACGCGCGTGTTTAGTTACACACACACACACATCGGAAAAAAGGTTAAAAATACATTTTCAATTCACCATCTCGGCGTAAAAGTAAAACAGTAAACAAATACAAGAAAAAACAGCACAGCAGCCGCTTTTTTCCCCCCGACAAACAACAACAACAATTTCAACAACTTCAACTTTGCCAGCAACAACTACAACAACAACAACAAGTCAGCTGGACAACCGAAGGTGTTTATACTTAAAAAACAAAAAAAGATCGTTGTTTTTTTTCACTTCTCTCCTCTGTTTTGGTTATTTTGTTTTCTCTCTTTTACGCCTCCGTCTTGAGTTTAAGTTCTTTTTTTATCGGTTCTTTCCCCTCTTCTTCCTCTTCTTCCTCTTCTGCCACATTCTGTGGTCTGTTTGTTTTTGTTGTCGAATTTTCGGTGGTGCCAAGTGAAAAGGCGGAAATTTAATGCCAGGGAAAACTATGTAGATATTATAGGGAAAGTTATTCAAAAAGAATCTGTGGGAAAAAGATTGCTAGAAAATTCCATGAAAAATAACGTTGAAATCATCAGTTCTAACTTAAAATATTTAATTGCATAAAATTAAATGCAGTTACTAACTTTTAGTATGGTTATCCAATACTGCTTTTAAAGGTCCCTAAACATCGATATTACTTCGATATTACCAGAGATGGTTTGTTGTAAAGTTCTCAAAAAATACATTTCTCTTTGTACCACCTTTAGTTTTACCTTCTCTAATTTGTGACTAAAATCAACTAAAAAAGTGAAAACTTAGTAAAACTGGTTACTATAAGGTTACAAAATAAAAACTTTCCTGTATTGTATAAAGAAAATAATTATTAAACACATTGGGTAATTCATTTTCAAAACACTATTTTATAAAGTCTTTATACATAAAGAAATCCCCAAAAATATTTGTTTTCGACACTTTCACAAAAATATATATTAATAAACCCCTCAAAAAGCTTCATTTCAATTATAAAAACAAACTTAATCCGTTAAAATAATGTACATATCTCGTTCATTTGGCTCGCTGAAAAGCCTAATGACCGAAAATCAAATTGAAATTGAGGCTAATGAACTGTGAAATAATAATTAAAATTCAACAAATTGAAAAACCAAATTTGTCAGAGTGAAAAGCGGGAATGAATGGTTATTCCACACTATTGGGCAGAAAATGCCATAAATATAACCATGTTATTCGGGCAAGAGCCCTAACAACTTAACATGAATTTGTTTTATGTGTGCGGTTAATTAACTTAAAAATACAGTAAATACGACGAAAAATCGTGTTCAAATGTAATGCAAATTTAGCAATATTTATTCTAAGGCCGGGCAAGGTTTAGGACATAAAAAAAATAAACAGATCTGAGCCAAGCGATTTTTGAACAGTGCGTTTCGGCACTATTAGGCAGTTGTAAAAAACACACGTGACAATAAATAAAAATAACGCCAATAACAAAATTAATGGCCTAACGAGATTGTTTTGAAAGCTTAAGCTTAATTATAATGGCACCCGAACAGAAAACAGACCTGATTCTTAAATTTAATGTGATTATTTTGTTAAACGAAACTGATTTCATTACCGGATTTATTCTGTCACTGCTATAATTGTTTAAAATCGATTTTATTCGAAGGTTTCTGAAACTCGAGCCTCGAAACGCACTGTACAATCGCACATGCGGGTACATAGATTTGATTTTTAACGAAAAGTCACGTTTTTTATGTGGTTCTCGTCCCAAAAGCAACGCCCCTTGCTCTTGCCAAGTCGTAACCATTAAATTTATGTTTATTTCGGTCTGAGCTTCGGTTTCAGTTGCGAAAAGATTGTTATTATAATTTTCCCGATTTGCTTCGTTTTCCTCCGGTCGAGATATGCAAATTGAATTAGCTCTGCCCGCTGGCAACTAGAAAATAAAAAGCAAAAGTTTGACACATTTTCGTTTCTTTTTATTTAAACCCATCATATCATCATCATCATCGACAAAAGTGTCAAAAATGTGTGGCTGCAGAAATATGAGTCAAAGAAATCGTTTGGAAAATGCCAAAATGAATTGTTATTTCTGTCCATTTGTTCAATACACTCCGACAAGTCATTCACTTTTTCTCCACTCGAAAAATCAAACTCGAACCCAAACTAAAAACGCCACGAAAGGCAGAAGACGACGGTTTTCGAAGGGGATTGGGTTTGGGATGAAAACTTGAGGACTTTGGCATGACTAATCGATTCGATTTTTCGCCAAAAGTCATGCCGCAGTACAAAAAGAAAAAAAATCAGCGTCGCTGGGAGAAATATTTATGTGTTTGACTTGTAGTACGAGTGTTTTGTGCTTTAAGCTCTTCTCAATAGGTCGTAAATATCGATAGGAACACCCTCTTTCGGTTGTCGAAAGTGTGGAAACGTATGGCTGGATGGATGTATGTAGTTGTTTGTTTGTTCGGCTCGCGATTTAAGTTTTGATGCGAGATGACAGCACTCGAAAAGGTGTCAGAGTTCAGACGAAAGGTATGAAAAGGTCTGCTATTAAAATGCTAGAAAACTGAAAACAAAGCGAGCTGCTTTATGAGTAGTAAACCTATTATTAACAGTGATAGGTAGCTATTTCATGGATTTTGTTACTTATTTTCAAACAAATAATATCAAAATCTCAAGAGAAGGAAATAGTTTTTATAATAATCCAAAAATCCTACTCAAAAATGGCAAACTTTTCCATTATTACAGGCAAAATGTATTGAAAATTCCGTATCCGAAATATCACTTTGCATGGGATTCTGGTTTATATCTCTACGTTTTTTTTTGCATTCAAATAAACATTTCGTTTCCTTTTCGAAGATTTTCAGATCTTAGTTTTGTTTGGCCGTTTCCTCTCGTTCTTTCTAGTTTTCATCTTTTTTGATATTTTGAAACATGTGCTCATGTCTTTCTTTTTTCTTCTTCTAAAAATATCGAAAACTTTTTCTTCGCCAGCGTTTTTGTTTTTGGCTTTTTCAATAAGCGCAGAGCAGCTGCGACGTCGACGTCGACCGAGCAGAGGCAGCAAACAAGTCGAAAAGAAAGAAAACACAAAACAAATATCTATATGTGGTAGTTGTATCTGGTCGGGAGAATCGTAGGATTAGGGTGATTCAGTCTAGCTGGAGCAGGAAATTTCGAAGATACATTTTTTCTAAAATTATTGTAAATATTGTGTTTTATAATAACTTTAAATGTTTTATTCAAAATAAAGATACTTTGGTAATCTTTAATCAGAAAACGTTTGACATTTTTTCAAAGTTCGTTTTTGCTTCGTAAATTGTAGTACTTAAAGTTTCCCAACATTTTACTGAGTGCTTTCCTAGCTTTATATTTAAATCCAAAAAAAAATATAAACTTTCTCGAATAGTTGGCAATATCAAAATCGAAATAACCATTATTTATTTCACACCCAATTGGCGGTTTTATGCAGCTTCCTCAATTATATTGTTGGCACACCCTAACATAATTCTCTTAGCACATGCCAAAACACAACAACCACACGGAGAGTCGAAAAAGAAATTTTGAACGTGTTTCGTCGGTTGTTGGTGTTGTACCTCCGAGTATTCGAGTATCCGAGTATCTCAGCATCTCCCATAACAAGCGACAGCTGCCGCACATTTTGGATGTATCTTTCGGATGTATCTGCAGCTGTGCATCCACAGGCAGCCCCAAAAATCCACTCCCCACCTTCTCTTTTTTTTTTGGCAGCATTTTTGGAACGTCGCTCGGTTGCAGTCCGAAAATAGGTTCCTTTTTGTGGCCAAGAGACAAAGTTTCGCCGCTTTTGCATAATGCTGAAGCGAAACGTCAACGGCATCGGGGATCTTTAACCCTTGACTGGCCCTTGGGGCAACGCACAATTGAGATCAATTGAAGGCAGAATTGATTGTTTAACCTTTCGCATGAGAAGAAGAGAGGGAGCGAGTGGGAATGTCGAGGCGTGTCTGCAATGCGATTATGAGCACACAAATTAGTTCAAAGATTAACTCGATTCTCATTTCAGAATTTTGAGGAATTTTTGAGTTTTATAAATATTATTCTCTCACTTGGGTTCGTCTATTTTCGGGGTTCCTCATCAACACGATACGAAAATATAAACATAAATAAGATTTGCCAGCAAAATTAATTAGGCACAAAAAATCTTTGAAAATTTGTTGAGCATTTAGTGCTCGGACTTTTCCTCTTCCTCTTACTCACCGTCAGCGCTCTCGTATTTTTAAGATAAGCCAAATGTTATGAATATGCCAAAAAATAGTATATGAGCGAAGCGATAGAGCGCCGCTCTCATTTATGAATTTTGTTTTTGATTTCCCCCATTCGCTTTTATTTTTCGGCCTCTTCTTTCGCTTTGTGTGTATAAAGCTATATATACCTAAATACGTATATGTTATAGCTTTCCGACCTCTGACGTAATTACTGATGATCGCGTTTTACGTCTAAGAAATTGATTTGCTTGTGTGAACGAAAATTTAAATATGAATTCGGTAGATAGAGAAACGTGACAATGAGCTTTGAATTTGATTTCGAACAAGACGAGATCAGGTGGAATTTAACGGAGGCTGAAAGATCTGGGGACTGGGGCAAGGTTTTTAAAAGAAAGCGAAAGTTTTTATCATACTATTTGCGGTTTTCTTCAAAAACAATAAGTAAAAATTAAGTACAGTTTTTTGTTGTTGATAAATGAAGGTATAAACATAGTTTTATAATTTCCTTATACACAAAATCTGAAATATCTCTATTTTTGAAAAACCCCACATTTCCGCTTTGATATCTGATCGCTCTTCCCTATCGAATCCATTTATTTACGCTTTCGGCACGCTTTGTTTCTTCTGCTTTCCCATTAGTCATATCCATAGGACCATATATAGATCGATCCGCAGATCTTTTCAGCACCTATTCGAAAGCTCTGCCAAATGATAGCCCATACCAAAATAGGGACCAATATCTAGTGTATATGAATGCATTTCTTTTATCTGAGCACCAACTTTCGAAAGAGATTTCACACAAAGAAGAAACGCTAATAGCTGTCAATGAAATCACTCAACGGTGTGTCGCCAAAAGTCTAGGAAACTTATAATAATAAACGTTGGCTGCCCACGCTTCATGTACTGCCAAATTAATTAGCCAAAGCAGATGGATGACAATGGGAATTAATTAGGCAAGTCAAAACTCCATTTATGGAGCAGTTTTGGCGGGAAGAATAAGATAGAGCCGTCTTGGTTTTTTTTCTCGACCCACCTGAATGACATAAGCCAAGCGAACCGATCGTTTAACCACTTGCCATTTAAGGCTGACATTTAAGTCGTACCATCTTTTGAAGGCTTTTTGCCATGGCTCGATTTGTTTTTAGAATATTGTTATATTATTCTCCTAATCAGTTGTTGGCTTTGTGACTAGGTTATATTTTACCTCTTCTTTTTTATGTGAAAAAAAGGCGTATGTATATTTTAGTATAGGCTTCACCCCCTTTTATCTAATCTCGTTTATTGATAGCAGCCGTCGAACGAGGTTTCCTCGCAAACTCACCCGGTGCTCACCCATTTCATTCACTTTTTTTTTATGAGCGCATCGTTAAATATATGTGTCATACCTTTGGGGTGGGCCCTGGGTTTTCTGCGGCGCCTCCGAGGAGCATTGTATAATGTTGCAGAGAGCGCGGTTAGTGACCGATGTTTTGCTACGGCTTCGCTTGCGTAAATCTTTCTTTAAATGCATTAACTTGTCGCCCGCGGGGCGAGAGCCAAATGTCTGGCTTTTTACCTCCGAGCGGTATTTGCAGCAACTTGTGTATGGCTTTAGTCATAACTTGTGCTCGAGTTGATGTATTTATTCCGCACAAGTCGCATATCTAAAAAGAGGGGTATACAAAGTATATGGCAAGTACAAAATATACAATGCGCTTTCACAGCCAACTGTGAACTGCAGCGTTCTATTTGTTGGGCTTGTCGCCTTATCAGCGAAACGCTCTCGATTCGGTTCCGTTTGTATGGGGGCTCTACGTTATATATGTTGGATAAGTTATTAAGAACGACGGATAATTGATTGGTGCGGCATGAGTAGATAGAAGAGGTAACGGATTGGCAACCAGTTTCAAATTGTATTTCAAAATCCAGCCATAAATTATGTTCAAGTTAATTAGTTTCTCTTTTAACTACTTTTAATGACCAGATTTAAGTACGATAATCTAATCGTTTTAATTAACTACGTAGTTTTCACTTTTTAGGGTTATAAATATTTATTGAAACCATTTAGTAATGAATAATGACATAAATATACTTTCTAGAGGAATTTAAAGTATTTTTCCCTTATCAACAAGGAAACCAATCACTTTTATAGCGAATTGAAGTTCAAAATTAAACTATTGAATCACAATATAAATTTATCAAGAGATTGTAAACAACAAAAAGTAAAGTATTTTTTAAATTTGAATTTTTTGATCCCCAGGGAATTTTATTTCCCCGAAAATTCCAAGTTCCAGATGCAATTAGGATTGCCCCAAAAATTCTGCTGGCAGCACAGCTGGCTTTCTGTTGACTCAGCTTACATAAACATAAGGTCCAAGTCATACACGAAATGCGAATGTGAACAAATATTTAGTGGACTTGCGTTAACAGCTTCGGAAATTAACAGTTTTTCAATCTTCACTCTCTCCCTTCGACTGAGCTGCTTGGTTTCTCCGATTCTCGAAGTGTGTTTCTTCTTCTTTTAATTTCGGCAAGTTTAACCTTCAAAACACTTTTTGATACGAGACCGAAAAACCAGAAAAAAAACCGAAAAGAAAACAAAACCTACGGACAAAACTTGTTGAACTTGTTTGTCTTTGGGGTCTGGGTCTACATCAATTTGCATCGTTTTTTGTTCGTCGGTTTTATAAGGTTTTTTTGTGTATTCTCTCTTAATGATTTTTTAATAACCGAAAACCGATGCGAGTGTCCTTAGATCTGAGAGACCAGCGGCTGAAGGTTGATTGTAGGTCGACGGATGCACCGATCTGCGTATTATACACAGCATATATACAGAGGCAGGAGAACCTTCGATTATTCTTGGCCCAATTTCACGTCTAAACACTATTGGGAAGTTTATTTTCGTGCAGCATTTTCCACACCCGCTTCTGGCCATAAATTTTCGTACTGCGTCAATGACACGGCTGCTAATTTCTGGCGCTTTTTCGATTTCTGTATTTGTATCTGCATCTGTATCTGTATCTGTATCTGTGGGCCATAATATCTTCTGTATATTCCACATAGCCTGATCCACAGCCACGTCCGCTTGTGTGGGCGTCCCGTCTGTTTCACTTGCGTGTTCTTTTTTCCCCTGCTCGGTTTTTCTGCGTCTTCTGCGTTTTTTTCGTTTTAGCCGAAAAAGTTTTCAAGAATTATTTTAATACATGCCATAAACATTAGCCCACACACACACACACTACACACATGGGGGCTTCAATTTCTCAGCTCATAAATTAAGTCACAATTTATATCTTTGGAAATCAAGTTAAAATACGGAAAAGCAATTTGCAGCTGACATCATGCGGACGTATCCACAAATCCGTATACTAACAAAAACTAGATAGAATACGGTCAGTGTGTGTGTGAGTGTACTCTATAAAGTTTATTAATTGTCTTCGCTGGTATCTTTCCAAATTGACTTGGCTGAGATAATTTACTGTCGGTGTGTCGGTGCGATATCTTTCGAAATGCCAAACTACTAGATAGCAAATTTTCGGTATTTGGTAGAATGCTAATTGAAATTGCGAAATATGTGGATTTATATCTCAAAATATTTATTTTATTTCGAGAAAATATAAAAATATTTTTTTGTTTTCTATTAAACAGTTAAAAATTCTTACCATAAAATCAAAATTACATTTAAACGGAATTTCGGTTTTCTTCAAAACATTTTTAACCAATAAGGGATGGCTGAAATTCGGCTTTAAAAAAATCAATTTGCCACACAAATCGACGTCTAGTCTTAATATTAGCCGAGTTACAAAAGTTTTTTTAATGACATTTAGCAAACTGCTGTCAGTTTAGTTGAAATTCAATTGCAAAATTAGTTCGTCACTCCCAATAAATTTCTTCACAGGCCCAACCCCGAAAAAATTAAACAAAAACAAGAAGCGCAAAAGTGAGCTTTAATAGATTTCCTTTTCGAAAAACTTTGATTCATATGCCGCTGCCAACCGATAAGATAAGATTAAAGACACACGGACACACACCAAAGCAAACTCGATTGCAACAACAAAAACGGCAACAACAATTGCAACAGGCAGGCAAATAGAGATAAAAACAAATCAAACAAAATACAATGCAAGGGGGAAGGCAAGCAAACAAACACAAAACTCAAATGCTAATAACAACAAAATATAAATATCATCAACTGTGTGCCGTCATCGATGATTGAATCACAAATAGGTTTTCGAAATTTATTTTCTACTCCTCTCTATCTTAAGTAACAGTTTCCTCGTGCATTTCTCCTTTTACCCATATATATATAATATATAATTTTTTTACAGTCGTTGATTAATCGAAATAAAGATAAAATAAAATATTTCTATTGAGCCGGTAAGTGCGTTTAACAATTTAACAATTTATTTAATTGCTATAAAAATGGAATACGACTCTCTTTATCAGGCGGTGTGTCTCTCTTAAATGTTGCTTAGCTAAATGATACAACCAAATATACGTATACTTACATCTAAAATTGCTAAAACACCGCTGGGTTGGGCCTGGAGATAGTATCTCTGCGACTATTAGTGCACTTTAGTTGATAATATTTATTCGTAGTGTTAATTTTTATTTTCGGTCTATGTGCATTGCGCTGAATTGCCTTAGGGGCTAGGCTTAATTTGGCTATTTGGCTGTGGCTCTTGGCTGATTTGGAAATCCCGCGACCCCTCCAGAAAGCTGCAAACTGGATGCTCACGCTCTACATATACCAACTACTATATATATACCACCAGACATCTATTTGTGTATTTCTGGTGAACTATTTTTAGTGACTATATCATAAGTTGTATGAAACGAGAACTTTTATTTTGCACACCATTCGCTCATTTAGTCTAGGAAAATATATCGCAAAAATCTATATTAAATGCTCCATAGTGAAATGGTTATGTCTGTCGATTGTCTTTTGTTTAACTTATCATTTGAGCATTGCATTCTGCATAAACGAACCATAACACAAACGATTTGCGCATTACTAACCCCCAAGAACCAAAGAATCTAAAACATGATCAGTTTCCACATCACACATTTATACTTAGAATCGCTCTGTCTTTATCTCTCTCTCTCTATCTATCTCTCTCTACGACTATCTGTCTCTGTCTTTCGCCATTTCTATTTATCTTTCTTGGAATGTTGACCAAGTCGGTATGATCCTAAAGTTCTATTTCTCTCTTTTACTCTCATTTCAGATAATGTAAAATCAGCTTACACACTGAAAAAAAAGCAGTAAAATAATAAATACAAAAATTAACAGCTGCGTCTATCTATAGATATATACACACACACACATCTATATATTTGAATAAGCGTTCGATTTGAATCAAAATTATAGCCCAAGCTATCAGCTATATCCCCACAAGCTTTGTACTCTCCACAAAAAAAAAACGCTAACGAACAAAATCGATAAAAGAAACCAACTGAAATCATACCACATCTGCCATAGATCTATATGCTATATACATATACTATATAGGTGCTGATCTGTGCTCTTGAACTTAGTGTTTTTTGTGTGTGCGTGTCGCGGAGAAGCAAGAAAAGCGTAAAAAACAAACACTTTCTCTAGTCGCTAGGCTAAACTATATAAACTCCAGCTAACCCAGATCCGTAAACACAGCAAATAGCTATATATCTATAACCCCAAAACAAAGCAAAGAACACGATGGCCAACGTTGTCAATATGAACAGCCTGCTCAACGGCAAGGATTCCCGCTGGCTGCAGTTGGAGGTCTGTCGCGAGTTTCAGCGCAACAAATGTTCGCGCCAGGACACCGAGTGCAAGTTCGCCCATCCCCCGGCCAACGTGGAGGTCCAGAACGGCAAGGTCACCGCCTGCTACGACAGCATCAAGGTCAGTATTGCCCTAACTAGTACCACCCAACCACCCACTCAACTCCCGAAACTCCCCCTCTATTGCTTCGTGTGTGACTCGTAGACTGTAAGCTTTAAGACTTATGATTTCTCATCCCAAAAATACGATCTTTATGATCTCAAACCAATACCGAAAATCCCCATCTTAGGGCCTCAACGAAAACTGATCTTGTCTCGCTTTTGTTGTTTGTGCTTCTGTGCTTTTATAAACTCCATTTTCGTTTTTGGTATCTCTGTGCTTCTATATATCTAAAACATATATCTTAAATACACACTATATACTTAGTGGCTGTCTCTCTCTAAGTGCCTACCAAATAAAATATATATCAAATAAATGCAGCTGAAGCTTGAGGCCGAGCTGAGCTTGAGAATTGTGTGCGTGAGTGTTGTGCTTGAGGCTTAAGTCTTGGGTCCCGAGTAGAAGGCTTTGGCTTTTGGCTTACAAATAAGAGAGTTCCACCACCCATCGAAACCCTAAACCCCATCGAAACCCCGAAAACATAGAGAAAAGCTCAGCCAAATCTGTGATTAATTGGGTTAAATTCAAAAATAAAGGCCTTTTCTCTATGTAAGCTAAAAAAAAAACAAAATAAAAAATGTTCTCTATAAATAAAACTAAATAACTTAAATCGTTTGTCACCACTCGAGTGATTTTTAGGCCACGCAACTCTTAGAAATGGACAACTTCAAGGTAAAGCTCTAATATTTCAATTTTTAAGTTAAGATTATAGCTTTAAGGACACCCCCTACCGATTCTATTGATCACTTTGTAACCTGAAACTGACACAAGCAACCTGCCGAAGGGTAGATAAAATCAAAGGCAAAGAGGTTTCCATTTTCCACTGATTTTTTTACGGCAAATTAGCAGGGTGGGCGAAACGGGAAAAAACCGAAAATAAAGGGTGAAAGCAGCTCTTTTCTTTTTAAACACAGGACAATGCCGAAAACAAGAGAGCTGGGGAAAAAATTAAGTTGCCCGTTTTGGTGTTTTCTTTATTAAGCTTTTTGTTTTAGCCCGCAACAAAGAACAAACAACTGCCAAAGAATGGCAACATAAAGTGGAGTATTTTATGTATAGTATATAATGCTGACAAAATGCCATCATCATCAGCAGCAGGCAGGAGTGGAAGTGGAAGTGGCAGTGGCGGTGCCATAGCATCACCATCAAAATTTGTGACAGCATAAAAAATTACGTTTTGAAAATTCCCGTTGCCGCTTCTTAGGCGTCGCTGGCAGCCTGTTTGGCCAACGGTCCTTTTGTTATTCCAACAAAACCCAAAGCGAGCGACTCAGTCCTTAAAGTTGGCCATATTTCGTCCCTTTCCCCCACCCCCATACCATTTTATCCTCTCGCTCTTGAGTCGAGTGTGCAAACAATAGTTAAAACTGATGTTTGTAAGTAGCTCGTTGGCTCGCAGGGTCTACGCTTTTTTTTCTGTTCTGGGGAGGCGTTGTTAATTGAGCCACTGGATAGTAGCCCCTCTTTTGGCCCTGTTTACCTTTTGGTTCTGGACCTCAATGAATGTATTAGGAAGACTCTAAAATTTCCTTTGTTCCTGGGAAATCCCAAAGCTGAGTAATTTATTGGACTTATCTGAGTATGAACATCTTTTAATAGCTATAAAACATTTTTAATTTATTAGAATATTTAAAAAAATATTAAATATAAATAGACAATCATTTTGCTTAATTTGCCATCTTAATGTTAAATTAAAAGTAGGATTTTAAATACTAATTTGCATACGATTTCTTTTAGTTTAAGTTTAAAATTAAGATGAGAACACATTTTCTATTTATTAAATATTTTAAAAAAATATACTATTATTTTGCTCGTTTTCTCATCTTCATGTTAAATTAAATGTAGGTTTTAAACTCAAAATTTGTGTACAATTTCTAGGTTTAAATTATAGTTTTAGTTAATAAACTGAGAATGAGAAAACTGCCTTTGAAAGCTTAAAAAAGAAAATACAATTTGTTTTTTCTGCAGGGTAAAACTCATTTATCTTTATGTTGGCAAGCAACTACATACGACTTGATGCCCACAACAATAGTTAAATTCCACTTATGATTTAATCTCAACCGTGTCAAATTTGAATGCTTATTAAATATTCATAATTCTGGCCAGTTCCCCAGCAATAATGTCAGACTTTCATCATTAATCTAAGCTAACCCCAAACATTTCCAATTATCTTTGATGGATCATTAGGAGTCGGGTCAGCCTGGTGCCTGGTGCCTAGTGCCTGGTGCCTCTCGGTTGGTTCCTTGGAAATCTCATAAGCCTTTTGGCAATTATCCGAAACCACAGCTGCGTGATAAGCGAGTTCTGACTGCAGAATCCACATCATCATCTGTGTGAGTAGCAGCTGGGAATGGGATATGGGGTAAAGGATATGGAAATGGAAAGGACACACACACCCAGTGACCCTTGGGCACTTGTAGTTTTTGCCCGGCTGGGCGGGCAAATAAAGCTCAGACATTCATTGCCCACAAATTAATTGTGTTATCCTATTAATTAACTATGCAGTAAAGTTGCCGAGCAATTTCGTTCGCCTCCTCGGCATTTTTCCACTTTTCCATTTTCCTTGCCCTGCTGCTGCTGCTGCGTTGTTCTTCGCCCCTTTTGAGTGCTGTAATTGTAGGCGAGTGTGTTTGCACTCATTTTCACCTCTTTTTGTCCCCACCGGGTTTTTATGTACGTGAGTGAGTGTGTGTGTGCTTGACACACAAAACGAGCTGGGCTTAAATGTTTAACGAACTTAAACGTGGCAAGTAACCAGCACATAATATATATATGGGTATGTATATGGCCGCCAGTTCGAGGACGAAAGGCCTATGTACGACTCCCTTGATTGTATGCCTACGTATACACGTGTTCCATGGCTGTGTTTCAACTTTTTTCCCATTGCTGCGACACTAATGTATTGCGCTGTAGACTTTTAAATGCCAGTTGGCCACAAAGAAATAGTTTGGGCGGAAGCATAAGGGAAAACTGGGTCAATGTCGGGCTTAGAAAATATTTAAAAGTTTACTTAAAAAGAAAATTTAAAAATTTAAAAATTAAAAAAATAATAATAATGTTGTAAATTAAAAGCATAACGTTTTTAGATTTTTAGAGCTCAAATATAAAATATTTACAAAAATATTCCAAGCAACTTGAATGCCTTTTAGCTCAGCCAAGCGTTTCCTTTTCGCTTAGTGACCTCTGACCCTTTCAGCAAATTGGCATCATTTCATTGGTAATTTCCCCTCAATTTAATTTCGACCACAATGAGCCAGATAAAACTTTAAAAGCCACTCGGGAAGCGACCCAGAGCAAAGGGAGATGGCCGAGTAAAAGTGAGAGAAAAATCGCGTAGCCGCCGCCTCCGCCGCCACAACATAAAACATTTTCCGGTTTATAATTTTCTTGTCAACACAATTTTCACGCCATGCTCGGGCGCCATGCGATGGCCCCGCTGGAAAGCTGAACTCCTCCTCATCGAGCGTTTTTCTGGGCTGGTGGTGCCACTTTATCCGTCGTCCTTTCGCCGCCTCGCGCGCTTTCGCTACTTAACCAACTGTAAAGCTCTCGGCCATATTGTGTGGCACCTTATTTTTCTATTATATTCCCAGCCAGCGCTGCAACAACATATTTTTTGCGCCAGCTTTCCCCTTCCTTCGGGCGCAGGACGGCCAACAAAAGTCAAGTTCCCATGCCATGCAAATTATGGTCGAAAAGAATGAAAGAAAATGGCGCCCCGCAAAGGAGAATGAAAATGAAAATGAAAATGGCAACTCTTCCGCTCGAGAGAGGGAGACGGGGATAGCCGTTGGCTGGAGAACAAAGCCGGCTACTTTGACATCTTTGCTCCTTGTCCCTCCTTCGGGGGCTTCTCTGTTGTTTATACCAATTTTGTAGTTGACGCTTGAATTTCCGGTCGCCCTCGGGCCGCTTCGGAAATACTTTGGTAATTAAATTTTAAAGACAACAGGAACTGCGCAGACATGAAAAAAGGAAAGAGAGAAAAAATTAACTCTGATTCTGCTCGCCCACCCACATATTCAATGTCATCCAATTATTTTTAATTCCATTATCTAGTTTTTTGCCCTCGCTTCTCCCAATTTGCCATGAGAAATTGCTGAACAGCACTGAAATCGATAATAATAATAAGCAGCCGGGCAGAAGAAATGAATGGCAAGAGCAACTTAATGTACAAAATAAACCAAAAAAAAAATTAAATCCAATTTAAATAAAAGTTCCCAGAAAATGGGAAATAGAGCGCAAAGCAATGAGTAGGAAACGAAAGCAGAGAAGAATCATCAATAGTTGCTCAAAATAAATGGTGAAGGAGGAATGGAAATGCAAAGAAAGGAGCGAAAACTTTGCGGTTGTCATTGAATCAATTGAAATTGAATGGGAAATGGCTAAAAGTGTTTTTTTTTTGGTAATTGGTAACAAGTTTTGATGAATGCCCCGGGATTTTTAGGTATATTTTTATAGAAATTATTAAAAAAATTAAATTTGATTATATGGATAAAAACATGGCGCCCGAACAGGGATTTTATTTTGACCAAATCTTCGATTGTTTGAATTTCATTTACTTAAAACATATTTCTAACATCTCTTGAACCTTTTTTTGTATTCTGAATATTTATTTCTAATAAATGGAGAATACATACATAGCAATGGCCTATTATCCGATATCAAGTGGCTCTTCCAATTTTGGATATACTTACGATCTTTAAACATTTTGTAAGATATCCTTGTTGACAAAACATCTTGTGCCACTTTAAATGCCATAAGACTGCATGAATCCCTCGTTGCCTTAAGGCATCACCGAAATCAGTTTCGAGTGCAGTCCGTTGTTGTCTCCTCACCTGCCATTGTGCCCCATCTGCCATCACACCCACACCCACCCATTCGGAATGCTGCAACATTCTGCTGCCAGGCGCGCCTAATTTGTTATGCCTTACACACGTTGCACTTGGAAATTCCGCAACAAACTTCAAGTCAATAACTCAGCAGAGCAACTCCAAGTCCCGCCGCCACCCTGCCCAGGATATTTCGCCCACCAGCACTTAATGCATTATGCAACAGCAAGTTGTGGCATGTCCTTGCACATAGCCACATAGCCGCACTCACATGTGTGCGAGTGTGCCATTTCGCAGTTGCTGAAACCTACACAATTCATTCGTCCTGTCGCCGTTGCCCCTGCTGCTGCCTCTGCCGTGCCTCTGCCTTCGCTTCTCCTTTTGCACTAACCGGAACGTGACTGCAAATCGAGCGGGCATGCCTTAAATAAAATAAATGGCACATTATCAATATAAACAAGAGGACGTCGCCGAAGGAGTCGCGTACGCGAGTTGCAAGCGTAAAGTTGTTAAGTTACTTAAGCCAACAAATGAAGCGAGCCAAGATGGAGCGAGGTGCTTTTCCCTCTTTTCCCCCAGCCATCCGATTCTGGATTCCCAATTCCGGAGTCAGCAATTCGCAGCATTTTCCTCTTCTCACTATTTCCATGAGCCAGCAGTCACGAGCCTGACAAATTGCACTTGGGCGCCAGACTTTCCCGGCCCCCCGGAAAACTTTCCCGTTCTGACCAACAAACAAGTCCCTGCTCGGGCGCCAATTTCTTTTCATATGGCTAAGACAAAAGGCAAACAAAAACTAATGCCCGGCCGGGATGAATATAAATGCGAGAAGGGAGGAAAACCATTCCATTCCATGAAAAATGTCGCAAGTTTTCCGCTGGAAAATTCCCCATTAAATGCACTCAGCAACGGGGAGAGTGTCGTGTCAAAATCGCATATGTAAATAGCGGCCCCAATCGGTGACTTACTGTACTACAAATAAATATTTTTCGCTTTGGACTTGCAATTTCATTTCGCTGACAGATTGAGGGATTACATATTCGTACGAGTGTCAATCAGGCGGACAAAGTCCGGAGACAGGTGACTCGTTGGCCCATCAACTCTTGAGTGACTCGAGAGTCTTGGATTATTGACTAAGGCGAAAAGTACGAAAAATATGAGCGAGGCTGCCGCCGCTGATGTTGCAGATTGAAATCGGATTAACAGGAAGCTCGGGCAAAGGGAATGGGAAATTTCCTGTCACTTTGAGTGATAATTAGAATACAGTCACTTGACGGGGAAAAATGTTAATATCATCATCTGGCTGATGTGTATTAAATTTTAAACGACAGCGCTAGGCTTTTTTGTGAGGCAGCAAATCAATTAAAGTGAAATGTAAATAATTGCTCTTCAGCTGGCAAATAAATTCCAACTTGACGTTAAAGATTTTTCCGCTTTAAGCCACAATTTCTCTGGGTTTTTTTCTCTCTTTCTCTGTTTTTCTCAAGCGACAGCTAAGCGTCAAACTAAGGACAGGAAAAAAAGCAGAAACAGGGACCGTTTCGAACGAAAATCGAGATCAATAAAAACGTCATTCAATTTATTTTCAATTTTTGCGGAACTCGCGAGCGAAATGAGGCGTGTGTGTGTGGAAAGGGGGCGGTGGGGGCGAGGAGGCGTGGAGGCGTGGCTGGGAGTGCCTAACAAATAATGGCAGACAGAAAACCCAATAAATTTAAAGAAGAAAAGCCATCGCCTGGGACTCGAACTCCGAGCAATGACTAACTGCAGAGAAGGAGGATGAGGATGGAAAAAGGAGAGAGGACTGCGGTCGTATATCCTTGAAAGTGGGCGCTTGTGCGTCTGTTTGGGTATATCAAATAACTTTGACTTTACACATTATTAAACCGCAATGTCGTCGACGAGTGGTGAAATAAAGCGAGACAAACAAACAAAGCAGCGTCACATTTGTAAGGATTGCAAAAGGACGAAGGAGGAGAATGGCAGCCGCAATGCAAGCTGCTCCTGTTGCATTTCGCGTCCCACGCTTGACAAACTCGACAAACAATTGTCAGCCTTGTCGACAGGCTTTGCCAGGATGCCAGAGTGCCGCCAGGATGCCACCAGGATCCTTGGCTCGGCTCTCCACAGCCTCGTTCCTTTTGTCTTGGCTGTTGCATTTTTCAACAGAAATTGATTAAAGCCGGTCGCTGCAAACTGCAAACTGTTTGCCCAGTAAACTTTAAGTTCCTTCAATGGACCTCAACTACTCCTTGCATTCCGTATCCTTTTCTTTCCACGGAATGGGGAAAATTTCCCATCCTTTTCCGCCCGCTCCTTTCATTCGAGTGGCGCATTTTCTTTTGCCTCGGGCGTTGCGGCAAAGTCAATGAGTGGCAATATGCCACCAATAATTCAGGTCACGCGAGATGTCGTCGCTGTCCTTGCCGCTTGGTCCTCGGCGTCTTGGGCTAGCTTTACACAGTGGGATGGATTCTCAAGGAAAGTTTGTACTTCTCTGGATTTTTTCTGGAAGGTGAAAACTATTTAATATTATGGGAAGATCATAACAGGTATATTATGTTCTTCTACTTTTGAATAGCTAAATATTACAGAAAAGTTTTATAACATTTAATTATTATTATAAATTAAGGTAATATAATTTTCCTGTGCCCGACCTCTGCCGCCACATGCACAGTATATGTACAATGTACATGTTGTATTGTGCACCGAACGCTGATTGAAATTACTAATGGGCTTACTTCGGAATTTACTTTGATTTGAAAGATTATTAAATATGTTTTAGTACTTACTCGTAAGTGAATTAATAAAAAATTAAATTATGCGCCATAAGTTCAATTAGGATGTTTTATTTCATATATGTTAGATTTCCAAGATGATTTTACAATTTCTATCACCATTTTACCCCACTGTGTGCCATCGTCTTCGACCGAACATCATTTGCCGCCTTTAAGCCCGTGCTGCCTGCTCTGCTTTCTTCCGCCCCCCGTGCCTGCCACGCCCCCTCTCGTTGCGCCTCCTGGCGTTTGAGTGTATTGTGGAATGTTCTATTGCCGTTTCGGTTTTCTCGTTGTTGTATTTTTCATTTTTTTGTTGTTGCTGATGTTTTTGTCGCACACATCCGCATTGTGCGCTCCATTGTGTGCTGACGTCGTTAGGCCATCTAGCTGGCACTCCGCCTGCGCCTCCCACAGCCACCCCCCTCCCCTTTTCTACCCAGCCTCCCTACTTTCTTCTTCTTCCTTCACTGACTGGTGGCTGCTGCAATTTTAATGAAGCTGCGGCATGCGGCAAGCAGCGCCTTCGAGTTGCACGCGCCATGGAGCAACTTGCGCTTTTTATGCTCCAGGACGAAATGGGGTATGAAGGATTGAGGGGAGGAGAAGGACGAGGAGGAGGAGCCGCCTTCTCGGCTGCCATTGTTAAATGAGCTTTACATGACAGCTGCCGCTTTGGGTCGAAAACTGCAACTCCATTTCCAGCATATAAAGAGAAATTAATCAGGTTATCAATTATTAAAGCAATTAAATCAGTAATCGAAAGAAATGGGAATTTATTTATTAAATAAATAAGAACCTTAAGTATTAAACCTATAAAAATTAAGATATTTTTGGAATTTTTATAAATGATTTGTTCTTTTTTATTATTTAAAAGTATTTTTAAATATTTTTGTATATAAATAAATTAGTAATATTTTTTGATTATTCATTATCTCGATTTTCTTTACCTTTTTATATTACTTACAACTTTCCTTTCAGTGTAGGGGTCAGTTCCTAACGAGAAATTCAATTTCTCT
The DNA here is from genome assembly GCA_035046095.1 of Drosophila pseudotakahashii. NCBI lineage: Eukaryota > Metazoa > Arthropoda > Insecta > Diptera > Drosophilidae > Drosophila > Drosophila pseudotakahashii. Next base: position 15,677,634 of record JAWNOE010000247.1, read on the forward strand.
CTACGGCTGGTCAAATTTCGAGACCGACTGTCAATTGGGATTGCGAGTTTTGTGGGTTTGGGCGAGGGGCTAATAAATGAAAATCCAGAGAGAAGAAGTACAGAGGGTTTCGGAGAAAGGATAATACTCCCTTTGGACTTCCGGGCAGCGTTTGCCTTTTGAATAAATGCCATAATTTATGGTCAAAAGTTTGCCTGTGCACACATTTTGCGGCAAACACTTGAAGCGCAGCTATTTAGAAAACCCCCAAAAGCCCGTTCCCTTGGTTGGTCATTTGATGATGATGATGATGATGATGACTACTACATGGGATCCGACTCTCCATTTTCCATCTGCATTTCAGCTCAACAGCCAGTGCAGCAGATTTTGCAGTTCATCTGAAAAGTTTGCTCGGTTACATTTCGGTGTCCATTAGTGTAATTTAGAACTCAAGTCCTCGGTCTCCTTCGACTTCTATTTTCGGTTGAGCTGGGAGGGATAGAAAAACATAGAAAAAGGAGAGCCAAAAATAGAAAGATATTCAATTTACTTAATAGTTTTGGGATGGCGCACAGGGTCATCAAATTACGGAGGTGCCAGGGCAGTCGGGATACTGAACCTAAACCAATTGGGACTGGCGAAGGGCAGGTGCTTATCATATTCCAGGGGTTGACAAACGATTCGGGGCCCGGTGCCTCTGGCATTTCTTGCTTTGTTTGCCCACCACTGTCGTCTCCCGATGAAAATCAAATGAAGCGGAGGAGAAGCGCCTTTCGGAGCGAAGTGGAAAATGCTAATCAACAATGGAATCGATAAATGTTTGAATTGTGTTCGGCCTCTGCCCCCCTGGGCCACCCCCGATATATATCTTCAAAAACTGAACAATGACGGCCAGGAATTCTCGTACTGTCGCTTACACATCGAATTTGCATATTATGAGATAGATAACGAATGGAGGTGGAGTGTCGTCGGGAGTTCATTGGAATTTGTGTTTGGCAAAGGAAATGAAATATTTTCAATGAATAAAACTAAAGGTTGCCAAGGGAGTTGAACGAAAAACTGGTGCGAGGGATTCAATTAAATTACTTTAAGCATGGACCAGCACCTTTCATATTTTAAATACCTTTGGTTTCCATTGAGATTTCTTTGGGGAATTGCCTCATTTGAATTCATTGGGTTCCTGAAATTTTAGCAATTTAATGGCATTCAGTGGCTAACCAAGGATTTGTTAAGTGTTTTAAATGATTGCGAGAATTTATTTAATTTGCCCATTGAAATCGAGAAACATTGCGTATTTTTGCACTCAATATTAAAACATTTTTAAATTTTTAAAAGTTAAAGCTTTACTAAAAAAAATTAAATAGACAATCTTAAATTTTAATTTTGAGTACGGATTTATTTTATTAAGTGAGCTTTGATGGTAAAAATGAATATCCCATCAATAAATAACAATAAATAGCAAAAAACCTGCTATCGAAAATATCGAAATACTATCGATTATATTTATTTTTAATTTTAAAGCACTTAAAGTGAAATCTTTGGCTTATAATATTAAATTACTTTTATTTAAAGGTAGATCGCTGTTTAAACAGCTTGTAAAATTAAGGATATAGAAAATCTCCAAGTCCGGAAGCAAATTTCCCCTGAAAATAGCCGGGCCATCAATGGATTACTTCCGTCATTTTGCCTGGGTTTTCAAACACATGCGTTCGCACGCGAAATCAATATCGAAAGCCGAAGCTTAGCAACTCCCTCTTTCCTTCCCTCCTCGGACCCCTCGAAAAGTGACAGCACAATTTAAGTTGCCTGGCCAAAATCAACAAATATCTTTCTCCCGTTATATATATATATTTTTTGTTTGGCTGTGCGAATAGAAATTGAAAATGCGCAAAGCGCCTGTTTAAGCATTTCAATTGATATCCATCAGCAAAGTGGCGCAACAGCAGCAGCAGTGGCAACAACAAAGGCCTTGTTCTCGTCCTCTGAGGGGGAAAAATAGAAAATCAATTCAATCACGCTTATCAGAGACTGAAGAAGAGCGAGAAGAGCTCATCGACAAACGTCATCGGCAGAATCTGAATCAGAATCAGCAGCAGTAGCAGCAGCAGCATCAGGAGCAAAGTCCGAGAGTCCCGAGGATTGCATGGAAAAAAATTACAATTCAAAAAGCATTTCGGTATGTTTACTGCCGCACAAAGTCGCCTCACCCCATCCCCCCATCCCCCCAGTCCGTTGGAAAAATGGCGACAACAATAAAAATCTAAATGGAACTAGTCGCCACCCACCCACAATACAATCCCATTCGCCATTCGCAGCTGAGAATGATTTACTGTCGTTTGTTTGTTGTCTCTCTGCTGACTGAAAAGAAATACGCTGGGCCAGAGAGATTTTTATCCCTTGGATTGGCAAACGTTTTAGACATTTTTACTGTTTATAACTATCCATCCCAGCCCAAGCGCCCCTACCCCCGAAAAACCCCACATTTTTACCATCTATCTGGCGCCACGTTGTCCTCGATTTGAAAATGGTCGCATATTTATATCACTCAGTGTTCCGGGCTCGGGGTTCCGGGGGACGAAAAGGCATTAGCCCTGGCATTGTGTTGTTCTCGAGAGAAGTCGCTACTCGAAGAGCTGGCTTATTGATTGCTCGAGTGTTGCATCAACAAGCCATTCATGGCGGTTGGCTTTTGAGAGCCCCACTATTAGCTGGCTGCCATGAGACTAGATAAACATTATTGGATTCGGTCGGATTAGCGACTATTCAAAGTTGTGCCATGCGATTGTTCCTGCGACTCGTAGCTGGGAAGCTTAAAGGGTAACTTTAATTTGAGAAAAATTACGCTTTATTAGTAAAATTTAAAATCCCATAATTAAATTACAATTAATAGTACAAAGCATGCCATCGAAAATATCGAATTACTATCGATTTTGTCACTCCAAAAAAATCGATAGTAGTAACATCAATACTATCGAAATTATCGAAATATTATCTAATCAAATGCAACGCTAATTCGAATAAATTCTTTTAAATAATGCCCTATTCTGTGATTTGAAGCAGCTTACCCATAATTTGCATATATTACTCAGCTGCTTGTTGGTAATCCCCACTGAATCGATAGAGTCCTTCAGTTGGGGCCAACTTTGTTGCCACTCCAGCCGATAACTCGACTCGCACTCACTGGGTTATGGTTATCGCTTTGGGCTTGCAGGCAACCTTAATCACATTATCGCTCGCTGTGGCATATGGAAATATTAACTTGCTGCCATCATTTCCACACTCGAATGCCTTCCCTCTTCCCTCTCTCGTTTCCCTTTTTGCCCGGGGTCGGGGGACTTATGGCCAACTTTTCCATCACTTTCCAAGCGATTAAACAATCAGCGGGCATTATAATCTCTGCACAAAGTCATGTATCATAGATTGCCTCACTCGGGTTTTCATCTCTGCTGCTTCTTTGTGTGTTTTCCTTTTGCTTGGCATTTTCATTGGATTTTTCTTTTTCCTCGGTGCGCGAGTGTGAGTGAGAGAGAGAGAGAGAGTGTGTGTCAAACATGATTTGCATATGCTTTGGGGTTTCTGGCTGGCGGATTAACTCTTGGTGATTCCTCTTCCTCGATTCGCAAATCGCCAATCGATTTGCGATTTGCGACTGTCCATGTTAATACGCTTGTAAGCTTTGTGCGCCCAATTAAAAACAGGCTGCCGGGCAATATGAGTTTTGCAAACCCATTTTCCCACTTTTTCCATTTTCCATTTTCCGTTTTCCACTAATCATAATGTTTGATTACGGTTTATATATCTCCATCTATTGGGGTGTGCTAACAAAACGATTTCCTGCTTGAGAGTTGGGTAACTGGCTCGAGTGTATAAACGCCTTGTGCCATCTATCAACTTGACTTATTATAATGAATTCATTTAAATGACATTTATTGTCACAGGTGTGTGGGGTGAGGGGGTGACTTCCGTAGTGCTGGAAAATAGGCTTAAAAAGCCATTATTGTCAACATTTATAATAGTTTGAAGAGTCTTATGTGGGGAAATGTGTCCTTACCTCACAGTCTCGACCTCTTTTCCTTCTCCGTCTCCTTTCCTTTCTTGGTTTGCCTGCCTCCATCTTGTGTTTGTTTACCTGGCACTCGAGAAACACACACACACAAACATTCTCACATCCTTAGACAGCCTCGAGTGTTTTGGGGCGGTTGAGGGGGTTCCAGGACGATGAAAGCGTTTGTGGCCTACCCTGCGTATGAGTTATGTTTATTAAGCTGCCCCGGCAACGAACTTAAAGTGTCTTCAAGTGCCTCTGATGAATGCCACACTCCACCCAGCCCATCCCCCATCCCCCTGACAACTTGTGACAATCTGTCTCTCACTCATAATTATTATTATTATTATCATTATTATTATTTTCGACTTTAATCCTTTCGCTGACAGTGAGCAGCTCACAGCCTCGGTTCTTCCCTTAAGCTTAATGGAAAGCGTCAACGAATTTCAGCTGCTGCTTTTAATTTTCACTTCACCATCGTTTTCGTTTTCGTTCGCTTTTTATTTCGTTCATTCGCACTTTTTAATTACTTTTCTTTCATTTCGGACAACTCTGGCCACAATTTCTCCTTCTCGCCTTCACTCTTTGTAATTATTTCAGCAGTTTTATTTGATAATTTCTCATAGCACACACGAGAGGCGAAGCGAGTCGAATTTATCATTCGCCGGTGGCTTGGGTTTGTGCCACCAAAAGTGTCAGGAGATCTGCGCTCCGGTGGCAAGGAGATACAGCGACAATTTATGTGGCTCACGAGATGATTAGAAATGTGTTTATTGAGGGGGAAAACTAAAGGGAACTTGTGCGCCGTGAGTCTTGAACTCGAAAGTGTCGGTTTAAGTTCAAAGAAATGGCGTCTAGATGGAAGATTAATTAAAATGGGAATAAGGTATATTTTAGTAATGTTGTTACTAGTATTATTTAGCCCCTTTCTAGTAATTTTCTACTATTTACTCTATTTTCTCCCATTGAAATATTTAAGTACTTAACCTTCCTCACCTAATCAAATAATTTTGATCTTGGAACCGAGATTTCCCCCATTTCCACACACAAACACCCAGAGAACCATTTACATTTGCCCGAAGGTCCTCAAGGATGTTGGCTCACACAAACCCAAATAATATTCAGATATTTTATTTAAAATGAAATTTAATTGTCACATTAAATGCCACGACGTTTGGGGGGTCGACAAAAAGGAATTAGATGGAGCAGGGTGCAAAAACAAATCCCAAAAGACACAAGGATGTGAGCACACACACACACACACACACTTGCACATATGTGTATGAATATTCCCAACTGGGAGGAAATTGTTGTTTCGTGGGCCCCGGGCAGGCATTTTCCAAGGAACGAGGCGGGGGAGTGGGAACTTAACCTATTTACACAGTAATTTATTTGCTTATAAACATAAAACCACTTTCGTTTCCCAGAAGGCAACGAAGAAGGAGGAGGAGTGGCCATTGGGGGCTCCACAATGGGCATGGCATATGTTGAAAGCCAGTCCGGAGGAGGCACTCACTTAATTTAATAATTTTCACATTTATTGAAGCAAAATGAACAAATGCGAAGAGGCGACTTGGGGAATGTGAGAGGAAGATACAGAAAAGGAGGTTAGCTAGTTGATTGCGGGTTTCGGTTGGGGAATTAAACATATGGCTTGGACTGTACCCACAAAAGGATCCCCTTTAAGAGATTATTATAGATTTTCAAGATATTAAACAAGAGAAGAAAAAAAAAGATAATAACCAATGAATATAAATCAAAATAAATAAAAGAACTTTCAATTTAAAAGTTTTAAAATATTTTGTATGTAAAAAAAAATTATTATAGACTAAAAAAAAAATGTATAAAAAAGATTTCAAATATTTTGAATGTAAATATTATAAATTAATTTAGTTCATTAACTGATAAAATAAATTAAATATATTTTAAATATAAATGATTTTTTTTATTAACTGATTCATTGAAGGGTATAAAGTCCTGTCCTTTCCCTATTTCCCTATGCATCATTTGAGTCGGTTTTTAATTTTGCTGCCCTCACTTCATTGCCCATATGTATGAGTGTGTGTGTGTGGGGATGGCAAACACACTTAAAACTCAAATATTTGCATACACTCGAGTTTTGTTTGCATAAAAATACCTTAAAAAGAGAGAAAGGACGAACAAGGAGCCACAGCGGCGAAAAGGCAAACGGAGAAAAGGAGCCTCAGCATGCAATTCCCCATTTTCCCCTTTGAGCCTTAGACCAGGGCAAATTTATTATCACACACACACAAAGCGAGCAGGAAGCACAGAATACAATCTATATAAAAATGGAGAAAAAAGAAATGAGAAGGAAATACTGCAAAGCCCAGGACAGGCACGAAATCAAACGAAATGAGGCAAACAGGGAGGAGGACATGGATCCTGACGCGTGAATAAAGCATTCACAATGGCCCAGGAAGTTGGGGGTGGGGCACACTAGATTGTAACATTTACTAGAGGTAATGTATGCCAATGCACATGAGACCGAGACCGAGAACGAGAACGAGAACGAGAACGGGACTGAGACCTCGACTCCATTTCGTTACGTTTCATTTCTCAGCCAGCCGACGCCACCAACCATCCTCTATCCACCTCCGCAGGTGTGCCGTGCCTTAATTTGCATAGCTTTGTGGGTCGGAGGCGGGGATATGGACCGGGGTTTCGCCGGGCCTTACGTCCTGGGGAATGCCAAACAAAAACAAACCACGCGGGGATGGTGTGCGGAAAACTCGGTGTGGTGTGGGGAAACAGGAAAAGCTGGCAGCCAAGCAAGGAATGGAAAGGCAAAGAAAGCGTTAAGTTTAGCGCAAAATTAAACAATCTTATTGCCCGGATTAGTGACAAAATTATGTAGCATACGACGACGACGTCCGGGGCCTGTCGACTCTAGACTCTAGAGTTTTAGACACACAAATGCCGGGGGGCCAAGGGCGATGCCATTTGGCAAGGTAAGCACATCCCATCAGGTAAGATGTCACAGTGGGGATGTCCACATTATGTTCCCCGATAATTGAGTGAGCAGAGAGCGTTAGAAAGAAGGTCCTGGAAATTGGGGATTGCCTGGGGATAATAATAGACATAAAGGAGAGGCGATAAATAGTCTTTAAAGTTGGAATTACTCCACAATATTTACATATTTAATGGGTAATTAAAATATGAAAGAAATAGTTTCTTTTGTGAAGGTTGAAACTGCAGACAAAGCGGCTTTGCATCAAAATCTAAAAACTAAAACCGAAATTAGGAAAAAATTCAAACTGCATGATAAATAAATCTATCGATTGCCTTAAAGCGCTCATTATAATTATTAGGAAATCTTAAACCAATTCAGATTCTGGTCCCTAATTTGTATCCATGTTTTAAGGTATCCATTTCAGAATTTCTGGCTTGGACCTCTGTAAACAATTTAACCGTTATTGTTCCCTGGCCACACTAATTAAGTTTGCCTCAAATATTGAGGCAGCGAATTTAACGCTCAATTTAACGAGTCACGATGGCAAAAAAAGCAACCCACACTCGTACACGAAAACCGAAAAAGAAACATAATTATGCAAATGAGCAGAGGGAAGAAACAAAGACAGCAGGGCCAGAAGAGAGATGAAAAGGAAGGCTGGGAAAAAAGGAAAACACTGGCACTTCGATAGCATCGGGAGTGGTGCAGCTGTCGGAAAGGCGCGTGAGGCGGAAAGGCGGAAAAGCGCATAAGCTGCACGCTGAAGATTGCGCATACGCCCCGTGTCCGACCGCAGAACATAACTTTGTAGAAACACACACAGTCCGTACACTTATACACTGTGGGAAATCAGGGGGCGGACATTGTCATCGTCGACGTCAGCTGCCTGTGGTTTCATTTCCTGGGCAACCTTTGGCTGCTTTTCCCCAGCTCGCCTTCTGCTGATTTAGTGCAAAGCTTTTTTCTTGATTATTTCAGTATAAGCATACGTATAGCATTTTCCTTGGTCCTTTTTGTTTTTGGGTCCTCGCTGTCTGCCTTGAATGCCCGAAGCTGCTGAGCTGGTGTTTTTCCTGTTTTTTTCTTCGCTTTTGGTATCTGAAAGGCGCCAGTCGGATGCCATTTCACCCACTAAAAATCCCTTTCTCCCTTGGCCATATCCCTTCGCCTTTGCTTTCCTTTCCTTTCGGCTTGGCTCTCCTGCTGCGTGAGAAGTCATAAAGCGATTTGTCATATTTATACAAGTTGATAAAATTATAAACAGCATCTCTCGTCTCCCTTCGCCGTGGCAAGGACAACTTGAGTGTTTCTTCCCTTGCGTCTGGCTGCGTGAAATCTCTACCTTTTGAATTGAATAGACGGCATTTGGTTTATGCAATTTGTAAACCTACGCCATGAAATTGAGCCTTGGATTTCAATGGAGCGAAGCAGAGTCAATAACTGTTATGTTTTACATTTTTTTTTGCTTTTCCTAGCATTTAATGTAATTATCCTGACTACACTCCTAACATTATCTGTAAATAAAATAAATGGTGTTTGTAACAGCATTTCTGACAGCATTCCGTGAAATGCTCTCTTGGCTTCGTATAAACACAGTAATTAATTACTTTTGCCAAACGTAACGAATACTAATGAACGAGGATCTGCAAAATGAATATTTTCCCTGGCAAAGCAGACAGAATCAATCGCTTAGTTTGCGAAATGTCGCTGGAAACATTCAAATTACATGTTCAAATTACTGTCAGGGTGCTTTAAGCGCTTACAAAACGGATCTCCCCCTCTGGCTTCCTCGCAGACTCCGACTCAGACTCAGACCAAACGAATTTTATTTTAATATTTATTGTTTTTCACGGCAAAGGCCGACAAAAGCACAGCCACCACGTCCTTTTCCCCATTCCCATTTCCATTCCCATTTCAGTTTGGACAGCTGCTGGAGGCAATCCGCCCTCCGAATTCGCTGAAGATGACGACGGCAGCAGCAGGCAAATTGAAAACGAAAGCAATGCCAAATAGAAATGTTTTTGGCGCCCCCGGGGGGACGGAGAGCGGGAGAGAGCGGGGCAAACGACATTGTCAGCATTGTCGGCATTATGTGCCTTCAAATTGGAGTTAACCTGGCCAGGAAGTGGAGGAGGCGGCGCCCTGTTGTTGTCTTACTCAGAGCGTAATCATGGTCGTTTGTCGCACGTTTTTGCTGCCGGTTTAGGAGTGGAGCGAAAAGATGCATCCACATGGAACTTATTACTTTCATTTGGCCTCCGCCAGCAGCCAGCCGCCTGTGAATATAAATTCATAACAAATTCATTGCGCGCAGCCAGGCATTTAAGAGGCTCGAGGAGGAACAAAAAAAAGAAGGTAAATAAAGGAAAGGCGAACGAGTGTCACCGATGCCGGCGTGTGCGTCTAATTTCGTATTTGCTCGGCGCACACACACACGGCGTATGCGTAATCTTGCCGCATCGCCTTTGTCGCCTTCGTTTCGCTGTTTGCTTCGAGCCAACTTCACGCAAGCGGCTCACACGCTTTATCCTCCTGCGATCCATTCCTTTCCGGCCTGCCTTGCGGGAATTGTCGACGCATATTTATGGGTCCTGGCCCCCAAAACTTTATTAGGCTCTTCACGTCGGCTGGCCAACTTTGTTTGCTTCTCGTGCGACGCCATTGAAAAGTTGCCCAAATCGAAGGAGCGACTGAAACCGTTTTCCCATTATTTGGTTTTATTTACATAATGACATTTAATGATGATGATAATGTCTGGGGCATGACTTGGGGTGGAAAGGAATCCTCCTTTTTGTTAGGGAATCAATGGAAGTTTTGCATTGATGGTTTATCTTTGTGATGGAAGTTGAATGGAGAGGTTTGTGGGGTCAAGAAAATATATTTAAAACAAATTCTTAAATTATATATGATTTTTAGATCTTAACATTGCGGTTACTCCCCCTTCAAAAGCCTTTTTTTCCATTATCCAGAAATCTTTCAAATTTATGATATTTCTGCTTGTGAAATTCTCATCTGCCCGGCTTAACCAAACTCATGGCCCTCTCTTTGCGGCATTAGCCAGCACTCAATTTCCTTCTGGGGGCGGCGATCCCATCGAGCGATAAGTAGGCAACACTTTTTGGCCATTACTTGCAGCTTTAAGACGCAAATTCATTAAAAGTCCGTCCGGGCAGCTCGAGAAATGCTTAACGCACATTTTGTAAATGGCCAAATATATCCAAAAACCCAGCGACCCCCGAAAATTTCGCCTGCTGTTGTTTATTATTATCTTTTTCGCTTTCGCCCGCCCGTTGCGAGGGATTTTCTCGCTTCGCGCTAATTTCAAATTACGAAATATTCCATTTACTATTTTTGAAAAATGATTGCAAGCAATTTCATTTCCGTTTCCGCTACGACAGTTACGCCCCCGCATTAGCCAACCGCCCTTCGAGTTTACCCGTTGGAAAAACTAATTACAAACACATAAAACCCAATGGGTGGCCAAGGATGCTGCTGCTGCTTCTGCTGCTGAGGAGATAGAACAATCCGTGGGGTTTTCGGTATTTCGAGGGTGGTGTGTGAGGCCATGATGATGCAACATGTGACAAGCGCGGATGGGGGATGTAAAACAGAATTGTCCTAGTCTGCGGCACGCCCATCAAACTAAATTACATTTGGGCAAAACACTCGTCGTAGCAAACAGACAAAAAACAAAAAGGGCAGGGAAAAGAAAGAGAGAGAGAGAGGTGGAAAAACAAATGTCGATGGACTTTTCCTACGATGAAATCTGCTCGTTTTCCCTCTAAGTGACTCCCAAGTTGAAAGTTTCGCATGAATTTCAAGTTGCTCTCCTTCTTTTCTCTTGTATTCCTCGCCAGTACCATTAAAACAATACTCGCCGAAAGGAGCATAGCAATTTTGTGGCTTTTTAAAGTGTGTGTCAAAGTTTCTTTTTCGATTTTTTTTGCTGGCAACTGCTGGACATTTTCTTTTATAACGCCCGTTAAGGAAGACAAGCGCTTTGGCAAATCTGAAATCAATCTGTCGAAAGGGCAAGGAAAACCCCTTTTGCGATTGAAGCCAGATTGAGCGTTATTCCTGGAGCGAATCTGACCTGCAGTGACATTAATGAGTGGTAAAACCGGGTAGGTTAGAGGACATCTGCCAAGTCAGCTTTTGGCCACCTTCTTGTTGTAATTGCCGCCTCCGTTGTGGCAGCTCCTTCTGCTGGTAATGGCAGCTGTAAGGCGAAGTTGTTGCGGCTTTTGTAGGTGGAAAATAGCGGGGAAAATCCCGGGGTGACCTGCAGCAATTACCAATTTTCCTGTTACATTTTAAAGTACGCGACTGAGACTGCGGGCGAATGTCCCAGTTTTGCGCTAGTTTGTGTGTGTTGCACATTAAGTGCACTTGAGGCATGCAGCTTAAGCCGACGACAGCAGGGGTGGTTTTTCAGAGCGGGGGGAAGTGAGTGCCAGAAGAAGGTGATGACAATGAAGTGCATAATCTTGGTTGTCGTTTGAGGACGCCCTGGTTGGCCATTAAATGTTCAAGCTCGGTTTCTAAGTAGTAGAGAGGGAAATGTTAAGTATAACTTTATACAACAGCATTTTAATTTAATTGTTTTTTTTTCGTTTACTATGTAGTAAAGAGTGAAAGGCCTAAATAAATGTAATATTTTATTACAACATTTCAAATTAATTCTTTATTTTATTAGGATGAAATTTAAATATTTTTTTTCTGACCTTTAACCTCAGCATAACCTGTTCCAAACCCTAAAATGAAGACAATATTTATTCCTACTAAATACCATTATTTTCTTCTATTTACAGGTATGTAAAATTAGTCCAACTTTTGAGTAAAACCCCCAATTCAAATCCGTAAGTCAAGATTAAATCCACTAAATATTGTACTATCATAGACAAGACTTTAAGGCTGAAAAGAGTGATTAAACGTAGAAGTAGACGTGTCAAATATACTTTCAAAGATGCTTCATTAAAATAATCAGCTACACGGGCGCAGTAAAAGTGACGCAAACTAAGCGGGGAAAATATGCGGGAGAAACCAATGAGGGAAAGCGACGAGAGCGGGGAAAGTGAAGGATGCGGTGGATGTGTGTTTGTTTGATTGCGAGTCCTTTTTATGCCTTTGCCACGAATGCAAGCAGGCTGCCACTGCAAGACTTTCAACACTTTTCCCTCTTTTTTCTGCTGCTTCTTCCATCCTGACACTCATCAAATGCTTCTGTCCGTATGTCTGCCTGTCCGTCCGTCGGCTTCTACAACTTTGCCCGTCGTCTTTCACTTTTATTCTCCATGTTGTCTGCTATTTTTCACTAATTAATTATGCAGTAACAGCAAACAACTTGAAATGTAAAGCGACTTAAAAGGCATTTATGCACTGCCAGGCGACGGCAAACAAGCTGAAAAGAGCAGGACATCAAGAAGAAACTGACAAGTGTCAGTCTTCAGCAACAAAATTGCATGGCAAGTTGCAAAAATGCCAATGCATGTGAGTTTTGCTCGTGTATGTGTCTTGTTAAGTCATGTTTACAGGACTCAAGTCGGGCACAAGAAGAAGAGGGAGAAAAGGAAGATGAAGATGAAGAGATGAAATATACATTTTAAATAACTGTCTGTCAAAAATTTGAAAATAAAATCCAAGTAATTAACTCGAGTCAATTAAAAGTGAGAAATAGATTAGAAAAGACTGTATATATTTTTTATAACTGGCTCTCAAAAAGTTTAAAAAAAATCCAAGTAATTAACTCTAGTCAATTGAAAGTAAGAAATGTTTAAGAAAAATGTACTTAGGCCTACATTGTAATAAAATTATTATCAAAATCAAATAAACAACATTTAAACAGTTAACATAAGCAGAAAAATAGAAAAAAAGTAAGCACACAAAATCTACAAAAAAATATTTACCATTTTAAGCACATTTCCTAAATAAAATCTTTCTTTACCTTTGCTCTACGGCCAGAATTCCTATTAATTTACACTTAATTAAAGGCAAGAGCAACAAAAGCCGCAGCAAAAACAAAAAAGGTGACACTTTCATTTTATTTTCGTTTTTTTTTGACAAGAACACAAGCGAGAAAAAGTTATTTATGTATATGAAAATGCTAATTAAGTTACAAAATGCTCGGGCAAAATGAAAATTATAGACAAAAATGTGAAAGCGTGTGTGAGTGTGTGTGAGTTTCTGGTACATGCGTAAGTGTGCGACTTAAGTGGGCTTGAAACGACAGGAGGGAAAACAACAGCAACTCTTTTCCCGGCAATTTCCACAGCCTCTCATTTTCTTTTTTTTTCTCTTTTTTGTGCACGTGTGTGGCAGGTGCCAAGACAAAAACCCACCCCACCCACCCACTCAGCCTTGAAGCAATTTTTATATGCATATATTTCGTATACATATACATTTTTTTTAGTGTCACGTTTGTGTACAAAGTGAGTGGGTGTGTGTGGTGTGGTAAAGTGTCACACAAAAAACCCCGCACACCTGCAAACGTGTGTGTCTATGCCAACGACTTTGTGCTCGCCATTTTCTTCTCTTTTTTTTATGGAGTTTTAAATATAATAATGACAAGGCAGCGGAAAATAATGTCGCGGGTGGCGGAGTGAAATTTGGTTACCCCTTTTTTGTGGACACCGAGTAAATGTTTTTCCATCGTGACATAAAGTTGCAACAATTGAGCGACATTTGCAGCTGCATGTTTTTTTGTAGCATGCATGTCGTGTGTTGAAGGTTCTTTGGGTTTGGAAACAAATTATAGGGGAAGGAAATACCAGGAAAAATTGGTAGGACATTTTATGAAATTTATTAGAAATTAAATTGGATTAATTTGGAATAATCTATAATATCACAAAGCTAATTTATAGACAATTATTAGTATTTATAGATTAGAGTATATTATTTTTAATAGAATTAATAGAACAGAATGCATCCATTAAACATTTTTTTATTGTAATTATTTAAAATTGAAATCATGTTTGTAGATACTACAAATCCCTTGATTAAATATATTTAATATTCGTACATGGTTTTTTTATAACTCCTCGGTCCTCCATTAAATGGCATGTTTTTTTAAATCCATGAAACCTTTATTGATGGATTGCATAACGTATAACATATAAATTGCAAGCTGCACATATGAATATTTAAATTATTTAAATACAATCTCCGCTCTGCCGTCCGTCGCTTGCTGTCAATGTTTTAAAGCGTATACGCAATATCCTTTGGCTGCCTCCCTTTCCCTTTACTTCCTGCCACGCCCCCTTGGCCCCTTTTCGCGTTCCCTGGAAAGTATGCAACACTTTAAAGCTCTTTTGCGGTCGCCGCTTTAGCCACGCATTTCCCAACTACCGTGCGTTTTTATTGCGTTTTTCATGCGTCCCATGTGGTTTATTACAAATTGATTTTATTATTGTTTTCACTCCTCCACCGGATAGCCCCCTTTGACCTGTAGGCCCTGTGCTTTGTTTGCTGCTGGTTTTTCCGGCTGCTGGCGATTTGAAAACTGATTGCAAACACATGATTATCCGACCTCCCGCCACACTTTCATCCATCTGAGTGCACAAAGCCACCCGACGATTGTTTAATTAATTTTATAATGAGTTAATTTTACGCAGTCCAAACGGGAATTTAACATTTTCCATTTTCCATTTCGGCTTTTCGGTCAACATTTTTGCATTTCATTTGAAATTGAAGTCGAATGGCGAATGGCGAGCGGTGAATTCAATTATAAATTTGCTTACATTTGCATCTGTCAATTTAGTTGCAAATGTTGTGTTGCAAATGGACTAGGCAAGGCAGCAAAAAAACACGCAAAAAATAACACAAAAAACCACTCAAATATAAATTCGTGTCAAATTATAGTTCTCGGCAGTGTTATTTCGAGTCAAATTCTGTTGGCCGGCAGCCAGGTGAAAAGCAGAGAGAAAGGTAAAGACGACGGCAGAGATATATTTAAAAATAAAATTTATTGTGTGACAAACGGAATTAAGACTGTAATCATGTTATAACTAAATGCATTTTGTGTGCAATTTTTTATGGCGAACTTCTTGGGCAATTTAAGATATGATACAAATAAATCTAAATCGGGAAATTCTGTTGTTTATTTTTTATTGCAAGTTATTGAAGCAAATAAAACTAACTACTTGGGCGAATTCCAATTATCATTACTACACCACAAAAATACTCGGTACATAGTTTTACTGTCTTTCCTTTAAGCTCCTCCTCTCTCTCTCTTTTTTTTTGTTGGCCATTTTGTTTGCTGAGTATTTCTTAAAGAATTTTGCGATTTTTCATTTAGAGCTTTCTTGTAAATTCCAACTGTCGCACAGCGCACACCCCCTTTTTTTGCCTTTGGCATGGCGCGTTTTCTCGCAGCAGAATTCCAAAGTGGCGAAGAAGCCTCGACAAAAGTTGGTCCTTTTCGACGGCGATTAATGCGCAGCAGAATGAAAGTCTTTTGCTGCCAAATTCTCTAGAATCTCTCGCCAGCCCCCCGAATCCCCCTCTATCCTTGTTTTTTGTCTTGTTCTGGGAAATGCCACAAGGTGTAAAATTGAATAATTGAAATGAAGCGAGAGGAAGCGAGGAGAAGTCTTGGGGAAAGCCCCCAAAAGAAATGCGATAAAGTGAGCAACAAAGTTTTTACTTAATTGTGGTTAATTCTGATGGATTTGTGCATAATTGGTGAGTAATTAAATTTGCGAATTAACCGACAATAGAAAAGGAGGGGGGATTATTTAGATTTTTTGGGGGTTGGGGCAGTGATTTGCTTATCAATCAAAATTTTGGGCAATGGGAAAATAATCAATATATTCAAATATGCGAAAATCTGCTTTTAATTTCGAATAAATAATTATGTATAATGTTTACATTTTACCTAAAAATCACATAATTTTTTAGGTATAAACTTAAAATTGCATTTGAAAAATTCAGAAAAATCCCCGGTATCCCATTGCAGTAAAAAACTCTTTAGTTTTTGCCCTGCTGCAATCTAATTTCTTTCCACTTTCCTCCGCTAGCAATCGTTTTCAGTTGGCCACAAGGTATGCAACACATTTTCTTTATTAGCCGCAAACACTTGCAAGCATTCATGGCTGGAAAAGCACCCACTTCCACACCCACAGCAGCTCGGGGATTTCCTCAGAATTCCCAGTGGTTAAACTTTGGTTTTTTTCCCCGCCTTTTTCCCTGCCATTTTTATGTTTCTGTGTTTTTTTTTTTTTGCTTTTTTCCGCCAGCTGCCTAATGAAATGTGACATTAAGTGGTGATGCTGTAGCTGTAGCTGCCACGCCCAGTTTCGCACCCGCCCTCTTTGCCAATGGCCAAAAGTGGCGCTCAGTGGCGCAATTTTAATTGTTGCCACCGCCACAGAAGCAACAACAAATCGAGTTTGTTTCTCTGATTATTCTTTTTTTCTTTTCTTTTTTTTTTACTGCTGTGCGGTTGAAGCCCCAAAGGCTTTCAGACAAATGCCAGCCAAAAGACGCATAAAAAATAAAAATAAAATAAAACTGCAGAGGCACAACAAAAAAAAAGGGGGAAAACTGGGAAACGCAGTGAAAAACCGGGGGTAGGGAAGCACAAAAAAAGTTTTTAATTAAAAAGTTTTTGTTTAAATCTATGGAAAACGTCCGAACTGAGTTGAGTTGATGAGGGAGAAGCAGTGCTCCTTTTTTCCCTTTGTTTTGGATTGGGGATAAGCAATGAATTCCTGCAGCTGGCTTCGAATAATTAGCCAAGATTAGCAATTGATGGCGAGAGATTGCGGTTCAAAGTTGTACGGGATTTTGGGAAGGGGTGATAATTAGGAGGGGAAACTTTGAGGGGCACTTCGAACACTTCCTGGTCATATTACCCCCATCGAAGCACCACTCGCAATGCAAATTGAGTTGTTTGCCTTTTATTTATGGCCCCGAAACTACGCTGCATATATGTAGTGTGCGGTGCCAAGAGTCAAACAGCGAGGCATGCAATTTAAATGCAATTGTTTAACCCCACCCCCCCGCCTCCCTTTTTCCGCTTTTCCGAGGGATGGGCACGATTAACGTTTGTTGCGCTGCTCTGAACAATGCGGCGTATGCGCAATGTGTGCGCTCGAAGATGTTGTTGTTGCTGTTGCTGTTGTTGCCTCTGCAGCACCGCACATAAATTGCAATAGCAACAAGGAACAAAGCCCGACTCGCGCTCACGCACTAATAAATTATTAAATGCACGCAATAAATTTCAAATTAATCGCTGATATTTATCTCTCATTGCCTGGCCATTGTCCTGCTGGAGGAGCGAAAGAGATGGAGACTGCGGGCAAGCGAGAGAGCAGCATAATTAACCTCCACTCCCCGCTTTAATTTTTTTGTTTAATTTAATATTTGGCTCCCTTTAATTGCTGTCGCTCTGTTGTGTTATGACTTCATTTCGCCTTTATTGTTGGCAGTTTATTTCGCATATAGGCATATTTATTTTTTCCACATTTTTCATTGTTTTCCCCTATCGCTTCTGTATATTGTTAATTAAATTATATTGCAGCTTTCATGGGTTTTTATTTTTGTATTTATTTATTCATTATTGTCTCGTCAAATTTTGTATGTGTATTTTAAGTGGCTTAAATATTTGTGGCCCCGGGTTGCAGCAAGAATAGTTCATGTTCGTAATTAATCAGATTAAGCAAAATAAAAGTTTTCTAGTGGAAGCAACCACTTGGTAAAACTACTGCATTAAGGTAATTAAAATATCACAATTTTGAATATAAAAATGCGAAAATTCCAATAATGTAGAGAATCCCAAGGGGCCGGAAATACCTTTGCATTTTACTCATTTTCCAAAAATTCCCCCTTCCCATCCCGTTTTCATCGTGATTGCTTTTATCATGCGCAATCATCGCAGAGAGCGACCAACAAGCGACAAATATTTCACATTGTTTTTCGCCACAGTGGAAACTTTTTTGCCATTTACCATATTGTCCCTGCTCACACACATCCTTGGCATCCTCCTGCGAACGACCCCTCTTCTGCATATCAAACTGAAAATTAACACAATAATGGCCAGACAAAGTCACACAGGAGACAAAGGGCAAAGGGGGGGGATGGGTGGAGATATGCAAATGGCATAGAAATGTGGTCGAGCTTTGGTCCAGAGATACCCATCCACATCCACAGCCACAGCCTAGTATTTGCCACATTTTTCGGGCTGAGAGGGAAGAGGGACGAGGGCTGCAAACGGATATGCTTGCATATAAATTATAACACCGGCGTGTCTATTAAAATGATTGTATCCGCTCGATTATGCACACAGACAGAGTCGGTCGGAAAAACTCCAGTCTCTCTTTCCCTTTCTTAACCGCTGGACAAACTTTTTGACTTTAGCACAAACACACGGCTACAAATGGCCATTAGAGCAGAGATACATGGGCATCTATAGGTTAAACACATGAAAAACTAGATAGGTAGAATAGTTGAAGGGAAAAGCGTGTTCCTAAAAATTTAAAAATAATTTTAAATATTTTAAATATAAAGCTCTTCTCATTTAAATAACAATAACAATAAATAAATTAAACCTTTTCAATTAAATATTTTTATAAATCCCTTTGAAATAACTTTCTTACTATTTGAGTAAACCCCTAAAAATATTTAAAAATAATTTAAAATATTTTAAAACAAAACTTTTAAAATAATAATACAAATAAATACATTTCTAAAAATCATATTTATATTTTTTTGTGTTAATAACAAATATGCAAAAAATATTATATGCTATTTACTATTTTTTAAAATCCTCTTCCAGTATTTCTCTCACTGTTTGAGTAAACCCCTGAATTTTCCTGCCGCTTTTCCACATTCCGTGGCAGTTGATTTTATGCTATTTTGACAGCTAATTAGTTGCGTGCAAATATAAATGCAAGTGTGTGTGTCTGTGTACAGCCGCCACTCGTTGTTGTTAAGCCCCGAATTTATTTGGCCACTTTTTCGGGAAATATGTGCGGTGCAAAGGGGGGGTGTCATCAAATGGAAATGCAAATGCCGTTAGACAACTCTATAAACTAAACAAGGCTATAATTAATCCGCACAGCTACAAAGATGCACAGATAACTGGCAATCAGCTTAGATGCAGGTGCAACCGCAGGCGAAGGTGAAAAGGGGGTGGTGAGTTTTCCGAGCACCAAACTGCAGCTAATAAATTTCCCAGCAACCGCAAAGAGAGTGTGTGTGTGTGCGTGTGTGAGTGAGATGCACAAAAGTATGCAAAGCTGTCGGTGTGCGTGCGTGTTTGAAGCGCAATTTAAGCTGGAAATTAATGCAGACTGGCAGACATTTAGCTCCATCTTCCTGCTGCCTGCCTGCTGCCTGCTCTTGACCACAAGTGCATCAGCTAGCCAAAAGCTGCCATTCAAAATAAATGAGCTAAATAAGCAGGCCGACATGGCTGCAACACAACGAGGCATTAATAAACAAGCCAAGTGCAAAGTTTTCGCTTGTGAGCTTGTTTAAACCATCAATTAAAACGACTCGTTCCTAATTATGTTCGTGTATCTATAAACTACTGCCTACCGATTTCATGTGTCAGCCGCAGAGGCCGTAACTTTGTTTTGGCCAAGTTTGTGTTTTAAGGTTATATATTCCCTGGCCCATCCATTGTCTCGTCCCTTTTGTCAGCCGCTTTGTACTTGGCTATCTACGAAATTAGTCAAATATTTGTTTTCGGCCATTGTCTGTGCGTGTCTCGCCTGAGAACTGATTTATGCCTGTTGTTTCGCCTCGTGTTATTGATGTGCATAAATCAGGCGAAAGCAAAAGCCGGATTTTCGGGGGAGCGGAGGAGCAGAGGGACACGACACTTGGCATATGTCAGAATGTCATTCAGCTGAAATGAGACCGAGTCAATAATGACAATGGCTTCCAGCTTCTGGTCACTAATCGAGCGTAAATGTCGAAAATTGGCATGCATTTCGAAAGGCGATGTGCACATTTTAACAAAAATATTTAATATCTAAACCTATAAAAGTAGGGCGAACAAAAACGGGAGGTTGATACTCCAGCCAAAACGGCTTGACATAAAAATCTAAAAGGAAAACCGAAATTCGAAAACAGTTTGGAGAAACGTGCTATCTAAAAATTGTAGAAAATTTTTGTTTAATATTTAATAAATTTAAAAAAATATAATATTTTTTTTTTTTTTTTCGAAAATTTCGCATTTTAGCTCTCCTCTTTGCCAACTCCCCAAACTGTCTGTCAGCAATTTCGACATTTACATTTCCAAGTCAAAGCCAAACAGTTGCCATTACCCCCTAATATCCAGCATCATCCTCCCCATGGCGAGCGAGCAACTATAACAATTAGAATAATGGCAGCGACAACAAGAACAACAGCAAAAAGCTACCAAAAATTATGTGTGGAAACTAACTTTGCAGCCCCCGTCCTCGTCGTCGTTTCAATTTTGGCCCCGAAGCGATGCAAAAACATGCGTAAATTTATGCTAAACCAAATTGTTATTTAAAACACTAAAACAACGATAGTAGTTTCGCAGGGGAGGCGAAATGCTGTGTGCCTGTGCGTGTGTGTGAAATATTAATGCACAGCATTTAAATGATTGCAGTGGCGTTGGTTGAGAGGGGGTGGAGATTGTGAGAGGGGGCCGAAATGCGGTTGACTGATGAACTGGCCTCTGCAGCAAAGAGAGAGAGAGAGAGAGAGAGAGAGAGAGACGGAGGGGCGGCAGCTGAAAGAGACAGCAGCTATGGCAGACACGCAATGATCTGATTAAACATGGTAATGAAGTAGTCAAAATGTGGTGCAACGTGGCGTATGCGTAATTTCATATACACACGCACACGCACAGAGAAGCCATGTGTGGTGTGGCTGCTAATTTAAATTTACGCGCATCGTTCCGTCTCCACGGCTCCATGGGTCCACGAATCCATGAGTCCACGAAGGATGCCGGGGGCACAAAAAGTAAATCCCAGTTGCAGTAGCCAAATGAAAACAACAAACAGGCAAACTCATGCACACACGGTGCTTGTCCAGCACTTTCGTATATCCTCTGAAATGTATATAACGCACAGAATGCCGCAAGGATTCTCCAACCCACTCTTATATATTCAGAAGTTTCCCTACATTCCGTGTGATTATTGGAAAACAACTGTATGGTTTTTAATTAAATAAATTGGAGTACATACTTGGAATTTTTAATGCATTTTTGTATTTGTATTTTTAGTAAAAGAGCTTGAAGATTTAATAGTCTTTTAGGAATTTTGTTAGTATCACCGTCATTATAAATATCATCATAAATATTCTGTAAATACTAGATAAATGTATTTATATAAGACTTCCATCGCTTTTATTAACTGAACTTCAGCTGCCTTTAAGGCCTCAATATGCCCACATTGAATTCGCATAAAAAATATATGTACGGAAAAGCCCTCTTTAAATTTGTATTTGCCTTCGCTCATGTGGAAGTCGTGTGGATTTCATTGCCAGGCTACAATTTAATTTTCATGCAGTTCAGTCGGCATTACTTCGATATGCCATATCGATTTTATTATTTTTACATCAATGCATTTTTAATACAGCCATGGCAGAGTTTAATATGCTTTTTTTGCCCCGCCTTACAAACGATTGTCGATGCAGTTTTGCAGCTCGCTTTTGCCCTTTATTTGTAAACATAAAAAAGCATATTGCACGTTATTTGCCGATTTGTTTTAAACCACTTTCAATATTTATTAGCTCCGACTGCATTGTATTTGCATTTGCATTCCAGCAGGCCCCAACACGTTCTACACTCATTGCCGCTTGGGAATACGGCACGTTATGCCATTATTTGTTTTCGCTGATTGCATTTGATTTTTGACAAACGCCATCCAGCCAGACGGCCAGTGAAAACACCCGTACTATACATATGTGTACTTTTGGGCGGGAAAAAAGGAGTAGGTTTGTTAGCTAAACAAATACCACACACACACACTGTGTGTGAGCAGCAGGGATCGGGGATTGGGGACTCACGTTTCGATTCCGGTTGAGTTATGCAATTTAAGCGAAAGCTGCATAAGAGTTTGGCCAGTTGATTAGGGTTAAATGCGATCCACTTGGGGCTGAAGACCTGGCCGAAATGCGCACACTTTCGGCGGGCCAGCAAGGCAATGGGCAAACACTTCTCGGCTACCTCAAAAACCAACTAATTAGGCAACAGAGCAGCACAACCAGGTGCTGCAGAACCGATTGATTTCGCTCGGCAAATATGTTGACCCAAGGAGCAGTTCAGGAGTGTGCGAGTGTGTGTGTGTGGCCAAATGGCCAAATGACCAAAAGGTCAATAAGTTGCAGAGCAAACTTTTGCGGAGGCAGCCGTAGCTGTGGCCATAATCCCAGCTCCACATAATCCGCATCCGCAAAATGCACGTAAATTGGCAATTATTTAGTGCGACACAGTTCTGTGGGTTGCTTTTGACCTTTCCTAAAACGGTTAATAAAGGTGTGGAAAGAGTACTTTGGGGTCTAAAAACCTAGCTGATTATGTTAGTTAACATTAAAAAATTATTATATTATTTTATTTAATTAAATTTAATACTCATAAATATTTTTCTTTCTCTTTTCAGGTAAGTTTCAATGACAACTCCACAACTCAAATGGTTTTCCTTGACCCCTCGTAAGTGGCGACAAGATTTTTGCCCTTTTTAATATTGTCAAAAACTATTTAATGTATTTTTCTTGCCAACTCCGCCCAAAAGTTTTTTTCTTTCGCCCCCCCAACATTTTTCATAGACGTCAAGTTTAAACGACTTCACGAAAATCGCTTAAAGCAGCAAAACGACAAGAATAATGATATTTGCCAGGAATTGGAGACCACAGAGCGAGGGTTAAAGTAAAAAAAATATATAAAAAATAGAAGCTTTTGCACCCCGGGGAAAACTTTGACTGCAGACAGAGAGACAGGGACACACGCATATTGGTTTCGTTTATGTACTACTTGCAGCTAAAACTTTACTCTGATTTTTGCGAGCAGTATAACTTATATAAGTTGAAATTTTTGCGCCCTCTGAAAAACCAAAAAACAAAAAACCCAAAAAAAATGAAGTAGAAAAATGGGAAAAACTTTAAACGGCGCCTCAAGACGACGACGAGGACGACGATGATGATGATGAAGATGGGGAGTTCAACATACAGCCGTTGTGGAAAAGTTCATAAGCAAAAAGTTGCGCAGCACTTTTCCGAAAAAAATGACAGTTGAACTTTTCTTCGACTAACTGCACATTTTGCCCCCATTTTTTGCCCCTTGGACCTTCACTACTTTCTTCTTTCTCCTTTTTTAATGAAATCAAAGCCCGGCCACATTTGTATAATGGCTTACGGCAGCCATATAACTCATCAATGGAGGAACATTTTAATACATTAGGTAAACACAGCTCAATGCGAAAAGTTTGGCAAATATTTTCTGCTTGATTTTTCCAGCTCCGCAGCTGCCATTTCTCGTATGCAGAACCAAAAAACGAAGTTTCCTCTTCGGCTGCCTTTCGAAAAGTGTGCAAAACTTTGTTCATTTTAAAAATGCACTTGTTGATTTATTGAAATTAATATTGCCAGACTTCGGTGGGTGAGAGTGTGTGTGTGTGTGTGGGCCATAAGGTAACTGCAGGTGGGCAATGGAACTCCAGCCGGAAACTAATCAAGTTAAGTGTTAAGGGAGAGCCGAACGAGGCGAAGATGTCGGCCTGAAAGTCGTATATCAAAGCCAAATGTAATTGGAAGTTAAAAGCGTGCTCGGCAAGGGTTATTTGAAAGGATATCGAAGTTAATCCACTTAGGATCCACACAGACACAAATATGCGACTAAGTGCAGTTAAGGCCTAATTCATTTTTGGTTTTTTTAGTGTCATCCCAAAGAAAATTCACATTCCATAAAGCTGTCACTTTGAAGACCAACTTGTAAGCCAATAAAGCTTTACAAGCTGCCGCTTCCCCTGCTAACAAAAATCTGAAATGCATGACAAACAAAAACTGTCGCACAAGAGATTCATTCTTTGAGTAGCGTAAAATATTATGCTGAATTTTTGATTAATTGCTCTGTCAGACACGCGTCTGTGGGTAGATATTTGTATTTTTTAGTGGCTAAAGGGGGGAAATCTAGGAAGAAAGAAGACTACAATTTGAAAATATTAAAAAAGTTTTCACTTGACATGTTATTGACTTGTTAAAATGTTTGCCCCGCTCTCGCTAGCCCTAATATCATTTCTATTTTCCCCATCTCCATTCATTCGCTCTCCATCCATCCAGAGGGTAGTTCTGTAGCTCTGCCAGAACAGTTTTTTTCTGTACTTTTCCATCGCTTTCGGGTGCTTGGGCTGCTTATTTATTTATAATGTGGGACTCACTTGGCTATTCAAGCCACGTTTTTGCCCCATGCACGAAAATTGCATTGGCCGGGCCAAAGGACTCGCGTCCTTATCCCGGGGCTGTCGCCTTCCACCGAACGGAACGGAATGGATCAAACTTGTGTATAATTCGCCGGGGGTTGAAAATAATGTCGACTAGACTTTTATTAGACACAAGCTGCAGCGGCAGCAGCAGCAGCAGCAGCAGCAGCCTCATCTCTTGTTGATTCTTTTTGCCCAGTGTCTTTGCGGAAATTGGCAAGAAACATGGAAAGCAAAGCGTTTGGGCAAAACTTTGTCCTGGGGTGAAGGAAAGCCAGAAACAAAAAAAAAATGGTAACCCAGGCACGAATTTCCATCGTCTAGCCGTTGAAAAAATGTCTCCGGAGTTGTGGGGCTGCCATGTGCTCTATATGGAGATGCTGTTTATTTGACAAAGCATGAAAAATGCATGTGGATTTTGTGATCAGCGGCTGAGGCTCAATAGGGGATGTGGTTTACTCGCTGGCTTTTCCTGTCGCCCGACAATTTTGGGCTGGGAAATCCCAACTTGGGATGTGACAAGGTCTCAGTTGGGGAGCAAGGAAATCCTTTGTTTATCAAAGGTAATTCATAATCCATATTTTCAAAGTTCTTTACAACGGTTTATGGAAATTTTCGAAAGTGTCTAACGATTTCACAACAAACTTTGGTCATATCATAATTGTTTTTTTAAAGTCACAAAGCATGCCTACGGTCACACGCCTATCTTGCATTGGGCACACGTTGATTCTACTTTGTGTCGCGTGCGTGTGATTTTATTTTAATTGTGTTTGTAAGCACCCCTGTTTTAAATATGGAAAATGGAATTTAATATTTTTGTTCTTGTTTATGAACACATTGAAATAAAATTCCAATAAAAAAAAGAATTATTGCACAAGCAATTTAGAAGATTTGTGGGCTGCCGAAATGGGTTATTCCTTGGCAATTTATTTGGCGGAGATTTCCGTGCCACCTTGGCATATCTTTCAACAAATTGTTAAATTTCGCTTATCCCACTCGTGTGTTTCTCCGTTTTCCCCGACCCAGAGTCTCGCATAACTTGTCACCTTCTCCACTCTTTTGCTGAAGGAAATCGGAAACCGAGAGACCCTTGCAGCAGCTTTATGCTTGTCAACATATTTTCTAAGCTGCGCCAGCCAACTGGCGCCCGAGCAGGAAAGTAGGAAAGTAACAAAGGGACGATACCATAACTGTTATCTAAAGCTTTTTGCTTTCGAAAGACAGGGAGCAGCGAGAAGAAAGTGGAAGAAATGCGCAGGAAAGTAGTAAATTTTACGCGCATTATTTAAATTTACTTGCGTCTAATGTAAATTTACATTTTCCCTTTTGCCCGGCAAAGGAAAAGAAGGAAATCCCCCAGAGCTGCAAAGTAAGTAAGCTTCCATGTGTGATGATGGTGGCATGGGGTTCAGTTCCACAAAAAGTGGGAGCCGCTGGCGGGATTCGTGCATTGTTGCTGCCACTTTCCTTGCTTTATATTTTTTTTTTTTTGGCAGCAAAGACGCAGTAAACAAGTGCACGAAAACAAAACAAATCTCTTGAGAGCCCAGGCGAAAAAAAAAAAGAAAAACCGAGCTGAGCAAGGAATTTATGTGCGAGTGGATGGGATTTTCCACAGGAGCCGAGGAGTAAAAACTCTGGCTGAATTTGCGGTGCGGTTTGGTTTGGTTTGGTTGGGTTGTGTTTGGTTTGGCTTCGTTCGGTTCCTGTTGTTGCTGCTTATCGGAAAATATCGGAAGGCAAGAGCAGCCAAAATAGCAATTCAACCATCGGGTTTGTTTTTCCCGGAATGCCTGACTGTCTGTCAGATAGTCAGTCGTTAGCTGTCATTGTCTGGACTCCGTGTGGTTCTGGATGTGGATGTGGATGTGGATGGGGATGTGGATGTCCCCGTACCTTCACTTGACTGATTTTTTCTACTCATTTGTCGTCTGTCAGTTTTTGGCGCGTTGATTTCTCGCTGTCATTGTTCGGCATGCTAGTGTTGTTCAGGATATATAAATATTTTTTTAGATTTAAGTGAAAAATAGACAAATTTTTAATAGTTTCCGCAAGATATTAAGAAACAAATTTGAATACTTAAACTTTTAGAAAATTCTAATAATGATTTCCAATAATGATTCATCTAATGTTGTACAATTAGAGCCTAGTATCCTTTCAATGTTTAAAAAAAAAAGAGTTTTAGTTAACTTTTGCTCATCTCTGTCTGAGTAATTCTACATTTCATTTGTCTTGTTCGGCTTTCAATATTTGTAAAACGCTCGGAAGTTTCTATTACGCCGACGAAAAATAAAAAACCGAACCTGGCCAAGCCGAGTTGATTGCTTTTTCGTGTATTTATTTGGCATATACAATATCGTACTTCCACAGGGCTTTTCAAGTGCCAAAGTGGGTGGCATGGCAGTTTAAAGCCGGCCATTTGTGGCCTGCAAAACGCGTATATAAGAACGAATACAATATATATATATATATACGTATTTATTTCGACCATTAGCATTTCACGCGCCGTTTGCGCACAGTTTTTGCCAGCAGCTTGCCATAAATTCTAATAACTCAGAGTTTAACATAAATTACCAGAGCGCATAATTAAAATGGCCAAAAGTGGGAACACTCTAGCTGAGAGCAAATAATTGAAATTAAATGACATAAACATAAACTTTAAACGGAGACGGAAAGAAGCCGCAAAAACCAAACAGTTTGCAGTGTGTATATATGTTTGGAATGCAATCCACACACAGAAAAATAAAAGTAAATTAAACTGTCATATGTTCAGAAACAGACAACAACAACAACAACTGGACGAGTGTCTGTGGTCCAGTGTCCTTTGGTCCTCCGTCCACCGTCCACTGTTATGTCTGCCTTCCACTGACTGTTGGCTCATCTGTCAGTGTGCGAAGATATGTTGAAATACGCCGCGTGTCATGATAAAGTATGTCGAGTGTGGAAGCGGAAGTAAGAGGAAGAGGAAGAGCGACCGTTTGGCGTGAGTGGGAGAGTGTGGCAGTGGTAATGAAAGCTGCAACAGCTACAGTGTGGCCAACTAGATTTATGGGGAGGGAACTAAGAGACGAAAAAAGCGCAGACAACTTTCTGTTGATAATTAAGAATAAATGCGAAAACGTTTCAGGCGCCGCACAAAATAAATAACTCGCCCTCTTCCCTTCCCTTGGCGTTGACTTGTTTATAAATCGAGCATGGGATTTAATAAACAAAAAAAGAGCTCTTAAAGAGATATTTTTGGACTTTGCTGGACTTGTCGTCGCCGCAGCACTCAAAACAAATTTCTTTCTTTGGCCGACAGCCAAAAAACGAGACACAACAGCTGCAATAACAACAAATAAACGTAAGGGGGGACCAAGAAAAAAAATCAATCTTTTGTGGCATTTGCCAGGAACTAGATTTACTCGACAACAAAAACACATCGACCAAAAAGAAGCATTTCATGCGGCAAGACGAACAAATTTTCGACTAGAACGTTGCAGGGAAAAAGAGAAAAAATTACGGAATAAAATGAGGCCTCAGCCAAATAAAACAGGCCATGTGAAGTATGGCGGCTTGCGGAGAAATGAAGGAAAAAAGGAAGAAAAATCAGATGGGGGGGCTATAAGGGAGTCATGTAAATTGAGTGGGGATGTATTTGCAGTTTAGTCAAGTTTATGGAAATCAGGATTGTTACTGTTAAAGTTGGGCTACATTCAGCCAGCCGGAAAATTTATTGCGGCCGGATAAGGAACTCAAGATGTGATAAAGTCGATTTTTAAAGCCTAAGAAATTAGTTTTTGAATTACTAAAAATGTTTTAATTTTCCAGTAACATTTTTATGAGTTATCAAGGAGTTGCACCCCCTTTTCCAACTCACTTCTTTCATTCAAATGAAAGGAGGAGAACTCTCTCCACTTTTTGTTGCATACTTTCGTAAGCCAAAAAGTACACTTGACATTTTTTTTATTTCTGCCGCTGCCGCTCAAAGCGAGAAAATATTTCAAATACCGAAGCCTGACCGCGGAAAGTACTTCAGAGCGGGTGGAAGAAGAAGAAGAACTTTTGAAGAACTTCCCAGGCGAACTTGTACTTGTTCAGCTCTCTAATAACAGGAATAGAGAAATACATAATAATAAAGCAAAGCGTTTGTGCAAATAAATATGCAGCACTCGAAATTACTTGCGATGAACTGACGATGGGAGGGCAAAGTCCTCAAACAGGACATCTAAATAACGGGGATGGTGATGGCGATGGTGATGACCCCCAAACTCAATTTTCAGCAGCCCGCAACTCAATTGTCAATGAATAAATTTCTTTTTCGCCAAGGCAACAACACAGCGCTTCGTTTCGCTTTGGTTTTTGGTTTTGGCTACGGTTCGGTTTTTGGTAGTCCGCAGTCGGAACTCGGTGTTTCGGTAGTGGGTAGTCCAAATCCATTATCCTTATCGGAGCACGGCCATCGGCGTTCGGTCGCGAAACTTTTGCTGTCCCATTATTTCTACTTGCGTTTCGTTTCGTTTTCATTTCCCACACTCCACGCAGTTTTCCCCTCTCCATTTGGCTGCGTGTATCCGACTTGGCTTTTTTTCTTTTTGGCATTTCCACTTTGGTTTTCGGCTTTCATAGTCGCCCCCTCCCCATTCTTTTCTCCCTTTTTTTTTGCTTTTCGAAATTAATGACGCAAACGGCCGGAAAATTTAGTAACTTTTAGTCATGGCGTGTGGATGATTCGCTGGAAGTGCTTCCCCAACTACGCAAATAGCCCGGAATACCCAGTTCCCACTGCTCATCAGCCGGATAAACCGTGAAATGTATGAGCGCCACCCAATGAAATCGATATTTATGAGCCCTTGTGAGAGTGTTGAAATGGATGGAATCCGTAGGATTGGCATCTTTGAATCTCTGGAGCTTAATAAATTAAGTAAGCGAGAACTTGTTTTGCTTTTATTAAAAAGTTTAGCGTGCGTTGTTCTCGGCACTTTTTCGGTTCTGCAAATAAAACCTACAAATCAACAAAGTGTCAAAGCGAAAGGAAATAACTATAAATTTGGTTAGCAATAAAGTCAAACTTTTTTGTTTGGGGGCCACATAAATATATATTTCATATGGGAATCTCGCGAAGCCAATTAGCAATTTGCACCTGGAAAAATAAATTTAGAAAGCTATTCTTAATAAAAATTAGGCAATTTCCACTCCTTTCTCATAAAGTTTTAGAATTTCCAACTCATTTTACTGCCCACTTACAACTCTCTTGGCAAAACTATCCACCCTCCACCTCCATTGAACCACTCAATATTTAGGCGACCACAGAATGATGTCGTTGCCACGCCCCCTAGACCGCTTTGCAGCAAATTACGCCCTCTGTTCCGCCTCCCACTGGGGACAATATCAAAAGCCAATTAGCATACATTTCCATGAACGTGCAGGCACCGGAAAGATGGCCAAAAGGTTGGGAGTCGCTGGTGGAATGCCAGTTGACAAAATCAAACAAGCAACCGAAAAATTTTCACAGCACTTTAAACGTATTCATGGCATCCACATCCACATCCGCATCCGCATCCAAAAGCCCAAGGAGGAGCACATTCAACATCCATGATGATGATGGCATGTCAACAAGAGAATTTCCCATTTTGTTTGCCCACTCACAACTACTCACATCCTCACAGGATCCTATGTGTGTGTGTTGGTGGAGGAGTGGACAAGTCAACGGAACTATTTGCTCCTCCACTACTACTCCACTTGGCATTCCCGACCATTCCTGGTCTTGATGCTGCCGGGTTCCTGGGTTCCTATATCAAATTAACAAAACAAACGGACCGGCAGCAACGGCAGAAGATCCCCAGCAGAAACTTAGAAACTACTTGAAGCAGCAAAATAAACTAATAAGCAAACTGAATGCCGGGGCAGAAAAGAAAAGGGAGAATGTCCTTGCCGAGTCGGTCCAACAATGGACGGCATTGGCCAACATTGAACATTTCAGCATCCAACATTTTCGGGAGGGCCCAAAAACAAGCTGCTCGGCCTCGTCTTAATAAGATAAATAGGCACTTGAGTGCAACTTCTGTTGGAAAAACTTGACTGGCTGGCAGGGTCCTGTTCAATATTTTGTTTGTTAATGATGAGCAAAGTTTGCCGCATTTCGGTTTTTGCACTTTTCTGCCGATTCAGGCAAATTTCCGACTTTAATGTTTTATGGTTCAGAACGAAGGGAACCTCTGATTTATGTGGGCATATCAGTTTGTGCCAGGTTGGCCGGGGGAGAGATTGGGGTTTTCTGGTAATAAACTACCTTTCGTAAGTCCCTAAACCTCCTTAATTTGTTCACTCTAAAGGGGAAATTACCAAAAGGAATTTTACTAACTAAGAAGAGCTCTTTAAGCATTTAAAAGGCATAATATCCTGAATAGTAAGTTGGGAAAATTTAATAGAAAATTCTTAGTTTCGGGTGGGATTTTACAAACTAGTTATTTTAAAAGTATTACTTTTAGAAAAAATCCCACCTTAATTGCTTTTGTATTCCCTGCAGTAAACATTGAATTGCCGTAAAAATCCCTTGATTCCACATCCTTTTCCCTCCATTTGACTGCTGTATACTCCAATTACGCTCGAGTCGAATTGTCATTACTTTGGCACTGTGATTTACACTTCAAAAGCCGCCGCGAATCCTTTGAGAGCATTTCTTACACTCTCGCGCCTTTCCCCGCTTCGATTTCGCTTTCTTCGCTCTCCTCTTCGCGTTCGTCAATTGCAATTTTTCAATTTATATGCCAGGGGACGAGGCTGATAGCCCGGGAAAATTCTCGGCTCCCCGTTGTCTTCTCGGTTTTTTGTCGGTTTTCTGCTCTGGCAATAAAATCAGCAGCGGCGCACTTGATTTGGCAACTTGGGAGGAAAGATATTGCACTGGAAATGTTTTAAAAATATTTTAGAAAAGAAGAAATGTAAAAATAAATAAATAAAAATATAACTATTTAAATTCTATCAATATTTTGATCTATGAAAATCCTTGTAGTTAATATATTACATTTTCTTATTTAATTTTTAAAGTATAATAGTTTTCTTACAGTGCATTTGCGGAATGCCACTTGTAAAAATATTGGCATAAATTATGAAGCTGCCTGGGCTCTCGACGCACGAAGCCAAAAGGCGAAATGTTTCCGCTTAATAAGGCTTTCCGTTTCCGCTTCTGGCCGCCGTTTCCTTCCTTCCGCCCACACACACTTATACACTTGAAGTTGCACCCCCTACCCCTCGCCACTACCCCTCTGCCAACGATCAACGGACTTCCCTACTTTGTATGCATCGCAGGCGGTTTTGTGGCCGTCTCTTTGGTCGCCTCCATTTATCTGCTCCATTGTTAAGCTCGTTGTCAGCGCTCGGCAATTGATAATGATTATAATGGTCGCTGCCGCATCTTCTGCCGCCTCCCTCCCCAATGCCACCCCTCCGAAACTACTTACATTACAATGCATCCACCCATTAGATGGCACTCCCTCCATCCACATCCCATTCAATGAATAGATGGCAATTTCTTTCAAAGCGCATGCAAATGACTTTGGATTTTAATTAAAAAGCAAGTGGCCTGTGCTGTGCAGTGCATTTGATGAGCTTGATGTTGGCCCAAAGACGATGATGATGGGTTCTCGGCTGGGTGTCCTGTTTCCCTGTTTTCTCTCGCTATTCTCCGCCTCGAAAAGAGCACGAGAAAAAATATGCAAAAATATTGCTTATTTTATACATATTTAAAGGGGAGTTATTTCTGATAGGATAAAAATATTGCAAGCTAAAAAAAAGACACTTTAATTTTTAGCAATTTAATTTCGTTTCAACGGAGACATAAAACTTGCTTATTTTTTGTAAAAAAATTAAAATAATTTAAGAACATAGAAAAAAATATACTTTTAATCCTACGATTCTGAATTAATGTTTATCCAATTTTTTTCTGTGTGAATAACAGACAGAAAAGAAGGACACTGCTGCCTTTGTGTTTTTTGCGGACGGGCCTAAAATGCTTTCAAAATGGAGTCAATGATTTTTCCCCCTCATCTCTCACGCTTTCTTTCTCTTTTCCATTTTTTTTTACATATTTTTTTATGAATTATGCTGGCAATTATGCAGGCAAAGGCAACAATAACTAACACACACACAGGAAGGACGAGACAAAGAAAAATGGGGAGAAGGCGAAAAGGGTTGAGCCACTTCCTTTTGGGGCCGGAATTCTGGTCCCAAGTTGCTTTCGGTTTATTGAACCTGTTTAATTAAGCGTAAAAT
Organism: Drosophila pseudotakahashii; assembly: GCA_035046095.1. Lineage (NCBI taxonomy): Eukaryota > Metazoa > Arthropoda > Insecta > Diptera > Drosophilidae > Drosophila > Drosophila pseudotakahashii. The sequence goes on from JAWNOE010000247.1 coordinate 15,710,275, forward strand.
GTCCCCTTATTTGTCAACTCGCTTACGAAATTATAATTATTTCTTCTTTTTTTTTTTTGCTATTTCTTGGAATTTTGTATGTTATTTTCTTGTTGCATAATTAGCAACAGATGGTAGTGAAATTTGACCAGAACATGACTGGGCATTCAATCAAGCGGATATTATTTAATTTGTGATGAAATTAAAAGGTTTTTATTTTCTTTAACCTTATTTTAACTTATTTTTTAAATTTAGAAATTAGAGCTGTTTAAGTAGAACCAAAGTAACAATCAAATTTTCCCTTTTCTTCTCTTTTCAGGTGAGTTTTCTTCAACAAATCTCCCCCATTTTGAGCCATTTTCCTCCTCAAATCCAGTCGGGAGTAAGTTACGAGAATATATTCTGAAACTGCAGGAATAAAGCTTTTAGCCCCAAGCAAAATCAGCTAACACACATACGCATACACATGGATGTTAAAGCCTTTTCCTGACAAAAGAAGAAGAACAATCAGGGAAGTCAAGGCGTCGGTTGCTTGAGGTTTCCCTTTTTTTTTTGTATTTTCCCACTGCATTTTATGGCAATGCGACACGCGATGCTGCGGCAACACCAACACACACACACTGGCACCTACAGCCTGAAATTTTGCGCAATAAATAAAATTAAAGGTGGTGTGTTGTGTGTGTATTTTTGCTGCTGAGGTGAGCGACTGGCAAAATGTAATTAGAATTGTACAGTGCGGTTAATATTTCCGCCCACTTGAGTGTGAGTGTGAGTGTGAGGGGGGTATATGTGCTATACACATATAAAACAATGCCCACAATGCGGCTCCTGGATCCTTAATTTCCCCCAACCATTTTCCCTCTCGCCTGCTGCGTGTAAAATGCAAACGCGTCGCGTGTCAAACGCTCGTTTTAATGCCAGCCCAACCACCCAGCACCTGCCACCCAGCCACCCCCCACCACCCACTGACACACCCCACTTGAGGCCAGACATTTGCAGCATTTCTTTGGGCTTGTTTTACAATAATCAAGACGAGGCCGCCGCCGCCCCTGCTGTTGGTGTATAAAATTAATTTTATTTACTTTTTTTTCTCCCTTTTTCCAGGGTTTTTTCTGGGTGGTTTTCTGCCTGGAGCCACTTTCGGGTTGCCCAGTCTCGACCTTCAAGTGGCTACTCTTGTTTTCTTCTTTTTTTCCTTGGCTTTTATCCTAGCTGTTGTTTCTGTGTTACGTGCGCATGTAATTAGTGCCATTTCTAGCAGTCTAATTGCAAAATTAACATATGAAGTGTTTGTTTTTGTTTTTGCTGGCCTGGCCCACAAGGAAATGCGAGGAAACTCGGGCTAAATGGAAGTGTAATGGCACTTGAACTTGGTTATAATAACATTCAAGGAAATTAATACTTACTTCTAAGCTAAAAAGGGGGTTGATGAATTTAATAAAATATTTTAAGAACTTAAGTCTTTATGATTCGTAAATAAAATACAATTTATTATCCTCACCACTGGCTTTTCACTTCCGATTAAAGTCGTGGTCTCCTCCATTATTTTTGTTATTTTCCACTTGATGTGGCATCTTTAAAAATAACTCACAAAGCTGCATTCCCAGCTAGAAACTGTCAGAGGCAGTCTGCTTTCCACCCACTTTTCCGGGGCTCCTAAACGCCGAGAGACGGACAAGTTGTAAAATATATAAAAATTTCATAATACTCTTAGTGGAAAAATGTGCCACAACATCTTCCTGTCTTCCGTTTTGCACACATATAGATATACATTCTTTTTTTTTCTTCCTCTTAAGCTTTTGTTGTCGCCTGGTCGCTTGTCTGCAGATTGTATCTTGTATCTGCACCACCCACTTTCGTTGTTGTTGCGGTTATCATACTTGTTGGCATTTTGGGTTATTGTTGTTTTTCTGCTGCTCTTGTTGCGGCTTGTCCACGCCCTTTAGAGTTTGCTGCAGTTAGCCCCCCGGAAAAACCGCCTTCACCTCTTGAATGTGTGTAGCATATAAAGCAAATTTTTATGAAGAGTCAGAGAAAGCTGCAACATATTCAGAAATTCCTTCCTTATTTTATTTTATTTTCCCTCCAGCTCTCCGAGAAATTTAATAAGAGTGAGATGGAGATTGGAGATGGAGAAAACGGGAATTTTGCGGCCAGGTCATAAAATTACACCGAGGGTCCTGAGTTCGTGAGTTCGGGGTCTAAGGTTAGCTTTTCGCTAGGTATTTCAGGTATTTATTGGTCTACTAAGTGGGCTCTAAATTTGACTTATGCGCTCGCTTCCTTTCCATTTTATTTTATTTCGTTTCGCAGTGCGAAGGCGCATAAATTATGCACAAGTCCCTGATTCTGGGGGTCGTAAAACCGGGCGATCCATCCCATCCATCTCCCCGCCCACAGAAGTCCGGTACTATTAAGTTCTGCCCAACAGGGCGCAATAAAATCAAATCAACGTGACGACATTTCAGTTTACATCTCAGTGGGAGGGGAGATGTTGGGTGGGACAATAAAACGCACCAAATTTAAATTAAAAATCAATTGGAACAGTGGGACAGGAAATGGGAATTGCTATGAGGATTTGTATTTTTTCCATCAAGGGTGATCAGTCGCCTGCGGTCACAAGCCTAACTGGCATTGGGCACACGGCGATTCTTCTTTGTGTCGCTAAAGTTAAAAGTAGTGTGCTTAAAAAGATTGTGTAGGATTGTAGGACTGATATTGAATTTTATATAAAATTCTTGGTAAAAATAATATTATAAGCTTTACTGTATTTTAGTGAATTTTAGCCACTCACTGATTTCAATGTTCATTGCCTTAATTTTCTCCCCTGTTTTGGCATTTCCTTTTTCCCTCTTCCCCTCCGGAAAAGTGTCACATAAAATCGCAAATTACAGTGCTTGACCAATTCCCCTACCTCTGATTCGCCTCCCCTTTTCTTTATTCCCTTCTTCTGGCTCATTGTAGCAACTTTTGCCATTCGCCATTATTTTTGCTTTTGGCTTTGTCAGTTGTTAACCGTTATTTAATGCACATTTAATTTAGTCGTAAATAGAGCGGGAGATAAAGAGAGAGAGACAGATAGCAAAAGAGCCACCCCAAATCGTCAGTTTTCCCTGAGTTTCCGTTTCCTCTGCCAAATGTTACGCCGGGGAGTTGTTGCTCTTCCTTTACGGTCGGCGACATAAAATTTCAAAAGTCGCCCGCATCTCAATCGCCTTTCAATTCGCTTCCTTTTTGTTGTTCTTCTAGAGTAATTAACTAAATACAGCTTTGTAATGCCATCCTTGGGGAAAAGTGGGTTGGGTGGCTGAAACACGCACATGTGCGGAATAAATCAAAGCGCTTGGCGCCCAACAAAAAAGCCCAGGGAATGGGTTCATTTTCCCCGTTGATTTTTGCAATTAGAGAAGGATCAAATCGGCAGGGAAAGGGGCCCAGTGGCGAGTTCATTAGATGGCTTAGCCTGGCTTGGCTTCGGGAAAAAGGGGAAAAAAGGGGGAGTTGCCACTGAGTTGCAATCGATGCGTGCAATTAAATGCTGGCCAAAGCAAACATCCTGCAGTGCCAGCGCCGAAGATTCGGATTGGCCGGCTAATTGCTAATTGATAACAGTTCCAATTAGGGGAGATATCAGGCGGAAAGCAAGCCGAACCTCAAACTTAAATTAGAAACAAAGAAAGTAGGAAAAAACGAGCTAGAAGTCCTATACAACTGGGATATAAATTATAATTTATTTATTTCCTTAATTCTAATAAATAACTGAATATCCCAGACTTAAATATCACAGTATTAGCAATACAAATTTAAACTCTAATTTAATTTTCTGCTACCGGAAACTGGGAATCGGATCTCCGAATCCCCGAAAAGCTGGCCCCAAAGTCTGCCCTGAAATCTTCTTTAAACTCGTGCAAATTTTGCGGCATCTTAGCAGTTGAAAGCCGGGGGCGAATCCTTGGCCAGGACATTGGCAGCTGCTGCTGCTGGTGGCAACTGTTGCCGGAAACGCCGGCGGATGTCCTTGCTAAACCGAATGGCTTCACCGCCGTCGCTGCCAACCAGGAAATATGCCGCAGCACGAAATTAAAATCCTTCAAGAGAGCAAAAAAAAAATAAGCAAGGAAGCAAGAAATAAGGAATAAGGAAATTCAGCTGCATAACATTTTCAGGCTGAGGCGCTGAGGTAATCTACGGCTTACATCATAAGTAAGAGGCTGAAAAACTCTTTGTTAATTCTTTTCGGTTGGAAATCAAAAAAGGATTATTAGCTCAAAGCTTTGTCGGGCCTGGCGGATTTAATATTGGCTGATTATGTGCGTCTGAGGTGGAAACCCCCTTTTTGGGGTCTGTATGTGTGGGAACTCACACAAGTGACGGAAATTGCTGCATAAAGCGCGCTTGATTGAGTTGACAAGTTGTAATTTCATTGCCGGATCCGCGCGCTTACTTCATGCGCCTCTGGGTGGCAAAGTGGGTGGATAGGTGGGTGGTGGGGTGGAAAATGCCCTAAGTGGGATGCTGCGGAAGGAAGGAGAGGAGCACAGGAGGTGAAATGCCATGAAATTGACGCAACATCTGCGTTGCCTGCGGGCACAAGTGCTTTTCGTGCGGCTCTACTCGAACATCGAGCATTGGTTTCAATATGGAACAGGATGATTGGGTTAGGAATGGATATCATATATATATATAAATGAAGACCAGAGTGTGGGTAAAAGCCATTGCAAATATATATGGAGTGTCGCTGAGGGACATGCGTAAATCGGCAAATCTCTTATACACTTCGCTTCATTAAAAAAGGGTTTTGAATATAGATTTGAGTGTTAAAAATATTTTAAAATTAAATTTAGTTTATTTTTTTCATTATTATATTATAATTAATTCAAAAATTTAACTAAATTTAATTTTAAAATATTTGTATCTTTAAAAATTGTTTTCATTTAAGTCACACTCAAACAAAGAAAGTCTCGAAAACATACTTTCTCCTTCGCTCAGCAGGAAATGCTCTTAGAAATGCTAAATACCCTTTTGTTCCTACCTCAAGTTCAATTCCATTATGAATTGTCTGCTATTTATACCTTTTTCTACCTGTTTAAGTTGCTGGGATCAGCGAAACTTTTCCCACGCAATAAAGTCCTTCGGCAACAAAAGCCTCGAGGAGAACCAAGGACGAATTCGAATCCGAATCCGAATCCTTGGAGGAACTTCTTTGCATAGCTCGGATTTGATTTCGCCTCGCTCACGCAATGTTCTCAAGGTCCTCAAGAGGGATTTCTCTGATTCTCAGTTGCTCCGCTGACAGGATGCACCTGCTTCGCTTCGAGTTACGCACAAATCAACACTTTCGCTTTTTCCGAGACAGCCGAAAAGAATAAAAGTACAACAGAAAAAAGGATAACAAAGCAAGTTTCAAAGAAATAAATTGCTCGAGAGTCCTTTGTTTGTGCCCAGACAATAGAAGGTCCTGGCAATTAGCGAGTGGATAAATCGAAACCCAAGAAATCGCAGGAAGTTCTGGCCCGGAAGTGTTTCTCTCTCTATTTGGCCAACAAACTTTAAAGTGGGTTTATTAATGATGTGGTCGTCGTCCTCCTTGTGGTTTCTGGTTAACTAATCCAATTAAATTTGTCTAAAATTTCACTGCCCTGAGAGGGTTTTAAATTTCTTTTTGGGCCAACGAAAAATGAGTATTTCTTTCGCCTCAAAAATTATGCAACATATGCGAGGACGAGGCAAAGTTTTGTGTTAACTTTACGCATGATTTATGTGACCTTTCCTCCCCGGAAGCCCAAAAACCCCCGAATCCCAAGGAGCAACTTTACAACAAACAAAATTAGCAAAACATGTGAAACCATCAGCTTGAGTAAAAGTCAGGCCGAAAAACTTGTGGATATTTTTTTCTCCTTCTTTCCATTCTTTTGTGTTATTTTTTCAGTTTTTTTCTTTGCAGTATCCCTTCATGTTTAACATACAACCCCCATGTCCTGAAAACTTATTAAATTAAACTTCTACACATGTTTTTCGGGGGCCCGGATATGTTCAATCTATTGTACACAATTTTATACGCCATTCTCGGCCTCCCCCAAAAAAAAGAGAGATGGAGATGGGAAATGTGCGTTTCAAGTTTCTTTTTGGACCGCTTATCGATATGCCAAATAAATCATTTTCCTTTTTTTTCTGGGTCGCCTTCATTGAAATCTCAAATGTTTTCCTCGCCTGATTATTTTGGCAAGCGAAAGCCTTTTGATTTCGCCTCGAGATACAGGCTGTAAATCTTGTCGAAAACAAAGAATTTGTTTTATTTTATGCTGGAAATTATGCCGCTTGGTAGCAAAATTTAAGTTTCCTACTTTTTCCCATTAACAGCTCGTAAAATAAGGGGAAAAACATGAGAAAAAGCCGTGAGTGCGCACATTTAGATACAAATATATGCACATCCATGAGATACAATTGCTTTAACATACACAACTAACTGCGAGAATACACAATAAAAAGCGCGTTGGCTTAGGTACACAAAACAGAGAAGTCGGAAAGGGATACTCATTCGCACACTCATATACACAGTGAGAAAAGGCAGGCGGCGACATTATGGCGCCAGTCAGTCGCCGCTTTTTTTCTCCTTTTGGGGTGGAACTGAAGGGGTGGTCCACCCCCCCTTTCGAGAGTCCAGGCCAAAGTCGTTCGCATACGAAATTTTTCGCTTTGTTCTGTTGTGGTCCTTGCTCTCGGGTCAAATGTTTCCTAGAACTGGTGAAAGTACATGGTCGGGGGTTTCTGGGGGTGAAAGGGGGTCAAAAGTGTTGAAGTCGACGCAAACAAAGTTGCCCTTTGTTGCTGTTTTGGGGTCTGCTGCTTGATTAGATTAGTGAATGATTCTCAATGGGCACATTGATTGGCTTAACGATTACTAGTAATCGATAGGTGAGGGAGAGAAAGAGAGAGACTGAGAATCCATTCGATTTTGATTCGGAACAAAGAGCCTTAGGGTCGTTGTTTATTTAAACTTGTTTTATTGCGGGCAAATAATAAATGAAGGATGAACTTAGGGTTTAAACAAGTTGGTTTTCTAAAGACCTTTTCGGATTTAGAATTTCCATTCCAATTTATTAGTTTATTTTCACTCTATAATTCCCCTTTAACTTAGGATTGTAGAATATAGAATCCTTATAATTTAGTTAGAATTTCAATAGAGAAGTAAAGTAGTTTTCCTTTGTAAGGAACATCAGCTGTTCGTCACCCACGGGGGTTATTTATGTGAAAGGTATCCATTTATACAATTTCATTTTGGCAAGCTAACCTATAATTTGCTGCATTTTTAGCGCCGTGTTTCAGCGTTTTCTCTGTTTCCATTTTTTTATGGCTGTTTCGCCATAGTTGTTTGGCTGTCAGGGCACATGCCACACTATATAATCGGGGGTTATATGCTATGCGAGGGAGGCGTAGAAGGAGGTAGAAGGGGATAGAAGGGGGTAGAAGGGGGTAGATGGTAACCTGCCGGTGCCTGTCGCGGAAATGTACCGCAGACATGCAAACAAAACTTTTTACCCAGTGTAGTTCCTTCGCCTGGCACGCGAACTAACGGAGTATTTGCCTGCCACTCCCCCTGAGGAACGCCACCCCCCACCCCCTTGAAACCCCCGCCCCTGCACTCTGTTTGCTCTGTTTTTATTATTACTCGTACTTCGCCACGGCGTAATGCAAACTTGTTTATATACGTGTGGCGTCGTTGTCCTTCTGTCGCCCAATGTCTGCATTGTCCTTTTTTCTGTTTTTTTCTCTGTTTTATTCTTCGCCCCCATTTGTTTGTTGGTCCTGTATTTTTTTGTTTCTCCTCCTTGCTTTTGTTGTGGTTCCCTTGGCCATTTCTTTGTTGCCTTTCACGAGCCAGCGAACAAGAGGTGTGAGTCAAAGTGCTTTCTGTGCGCTCTACCAAACTGAATTATAGTTTAATAAATTTATACATTTATTTTAGCAAGGAGTGCAACGGAAAAAAATAAGAAAACGACAAACAAATGAATGAAAAGGCGACTGAGAGAGTTTATTTAACATATGGCAGAGGTCTTGAAGCTCGGAAAAGAGAAAATATTCTATATTTACAAACTAGTTTTATTATTTTAAAAGTATTTTAAATACCAGAAAATGTAATAGTTATTTCTAAAAAAAAATTATTTTATTGTCTTTATAAGGAAACCAAATATTTTGTCTCCTCAAGGGAAAAATCCTTTCTAAAAATTCCTTTCCTTTTGTTACTAAATATTTACGTGATTTTACATGTTTTAAAAATAATATTTAAAAATTAGTTATCTAACATGTATCTAGTATTTTTCCGTCCTTTTCTAGTCTTGTAACCTTTCAAGATTTTCCTCCCTTTTCGTTGATTTATTCACGCCGCTCCCGTTAATTGCATTTTCACCGCACTTATCTGCTATAAATAAAATTATATAATTACCCTGCATTCTTTGAGGATTGAAAGGGGGTTGCTGGTGGCTTAGATACAGCACACACACACACACTTACACACAGGCAAATCCACTTAACGGTTTTGTGTGTGTTACTTAACGCGTGTTGCCATGGCAAAGAGTGGCCAAAACAAAAAGCACAAGCTGAATGCCGAGCAAAACAAAGGCAACCAACTAAAATGCGCAAAAAGGTAAAAGGCAAAGAACACACAGATACAGATACAGACACACAGACATAAAAGGGTGGGTGGTTTCCGAGGGGGTGGGCTTTTGGGCCTTATTTCCCTGGCATTTACATGGCAAAAAGCGCCTTGCCTTTCCAGATGTTTATCCTTGTTGTAGGCCGCACCGAAACTCAAAAGGCGCCGCAACAAAGTGAAATTCTTGTATTTTTTCCCCTCGGTTAATTCGTTCTTTGTTTCTTTTTTCGGGGAATTAGTGCTAGAAGAATTAACCGAAACTTTGGTCAGGCGTTGATAAAGAATGCCCAGAGATATCTCTTCAATTCAAGCCTCAATTAACGCTTCAAAGTATGGCAAAAGTGTGGAGATATCTTTAGTCCTGCTTAAAAGGTTTTAAATAATAATTTTATTGGTCAATTGAAAGTGATTTGTAGAATATTTATAAATCCTTATCAGTTAAATGGAGTTTAACAATAATGTTATTGATTCACAGAATCTTAATAAATTCTATTTTCGGTTATTATATCTTAATTTTGAAACTATGGTTAAGTCCTGACTATCCGAGTGATTTAGCCTTCATCTTTGTTGTCTCTTTTCTCTTGCTTTATTTCTTATTATGCTGATTTCCTCGGGGAATTGAAGACATGTGCATAGAGCATAGAGAACATTGGCCACTGACCTCCTTCATATCCTTATATCGTATCCCTCGTATCCTGTTTTCCACCCCCCTGCTAAATTATTTATTGCAACATGCACGTTTCTGCTGCTTCACTCCCACTTCTTGTAAATTTTTATGAGAATTTCGTGTTTAGAGCGTTTGCGTTGAACTTTAAGTAATTGCAAATTGATTGAAAAAAAAGGGAAACTCGGAATGTGAATGGCAAATTACGCGCTTTATAAATTGTTTACGTGTAATGCTTTCAATTAATTTAATGCATCCTCTGCCCATCTCTTTTTCCGTATTTTCCTGTATTGGTCCTTTGCTTTTTCCCTTGGATTTACCCTCATTTGGCATGTGATAGCGCTTGTGTTGGCCATGTTTAATTGCTTGTAATTTGCACTAATGACGACGGCAGCAACAACAAGTTTCTTTCTCCCCATCATTAAAAGTGAATTTTATAGCTCGCGGTTGCCATAGATTAATACAAAAATCAATAGTTTCGGTTGCGAAGGAGAGTCGCATAATTCATTTATAAATCACAACGAAACAATTAAAGCTTTTTGGCCACAACGGAAAATAGAAACTGCAATTGGGAGTGTGAAGGGTTTATCTCAGTCTCTCATTTCTATTTGGCGCTTCGAGCTATTTACGCCATTTTTAATTGCAGCATGAAAAAGTAATTACGAATTTGCTTTGTGCCCTCCAACTTATTTTGGTCTTTTTTTTTTAATTTTCAAAAAACCAATGGCACTGCAACTCAAACAAAATTATAAGCAAACACGCAAAACTGCCACAAAACTTGAAAACTGAGAGTTTGCCCACCCACCGGTACTCCAAAAAGGAAAAAGGGTGAAAAAAAAGGGAATAAAAACTGGGGAAAAAAGTGTGGAAAAAACCCCGAAAAAATTATATTTTGCAGTCGTTTAGGATTTCAGTTGAGTTGGGATACGAAAGCCGAGTTTGGGTTTCGGTTTCGTCGAGGTTTTCGTGGTTTCTCTTTTTGTTTTCCCTCCCCTTCTCCCTCCGCTTTGTTTGGGTCCTTGTCTAGGAGTCCAGACAGAAAAAGCATTTGTCGCTGCTTCTGGGGGTTTTGGCCAAGTTCGCCGGATAACTCCTTCGGCAGTGTTGTGCAAATTAATAAAAAAGCAAGTGCAAATATCGTAGTCACTGCCCTCGGGGTATTCTCATAATTCGGAATCAAATTTGTGGGGGGCTTTTGGAGTAGTTGGATGAATTTCATTTCGTAAATGGTGGCTGTGAAAAAATCAAAGGGGTAACGTAACGTGAAATTATGAATGGAATAAGGGTTGTAAAGGGAAATAGAAGGAAAACAAAAATTCCAGAGCTTAAAGGGCAGTTTTTAAGTGTTAAATGCACTGACATAAAAATTTTATTCAATTTAATATTTTTAATTAAATTATTTATTTAATTACTTCAAATATAAAAATATTAAATTTCACAACTATAGTAAATCTAAAGATTTTTACCTTTCATTGCAATATGAAATTTTTATTTTTAAAGATATTGTAGTATTTTTTTTTTTTTTAATTCCAGAGCTTAAAGGGCAGTTTTTAAGTGTTTAATGCACTGACATAAAAATCATATTCAATTTAATATTTTTAATTAATTTATTTATTTAATTACTTCAAATATAAAAATATTAAATTTCACAACTATAGTAAATCTAAAGATTTTTACCTTTCATTGCAATATGAAATTTTTATTTTTAAAGATATTGTAGTATTTTTTTTTTTTACTATGCAATTTTCTGGTTTAAGATTCGTTTTTTATGGAACATTCACAGTATTTAAACTGCATTTGCGACTACAACTACCCCCGGTTTTCCCCTACAAATATCCGATATCGATTGGGGCCTCGAATGTAGGGCCCTCCACAACATATGTTGCCCCATTGCTGCATGCCACTTGCACGTATTGCCTCTTCGCAATTTGTTTTGTTGATTCTGCTGTTGATTTGCTTCCAGTCTTGCCGCCACATTTACAAACGGGCACATATAGATTCCTTTTTATGGCCCACCGCCGCCCACAATTCGGCTGTCCTATCTCAGTGAGAGCTTTTGGCCAGTCTCGACTTCCTTTGAGTTTAATTTTGCTAATTGAAAAACGTAATAAGCCCGGGGGTTAAGCGATGGTGGACACACGTCGAAAGTTTCTCTCCATTCTGCATTTTTTTGCCTTCGTTTTCCATTTTCCGCACTCACGTTTAGTGCAATGCGATGTTGTAGAGTGCAAGTAAATGCATTACACTGACCAGCAGGGTTCTGCTACTTGAATTCGTTATAGGCGAAATTAAATTAAAATAAAATCTCGTTGAAAAAGCGCTGGAAACAAAGGCAAACTAAAGAGCGCTTAAAACGAAATCCCCCTGAATGTCTGTCTGGCATTTAGCTATTTATGTAACCCCCCCCCCCCCCTAACTACCACTGTGGCTGCTAACCCGGGGTTGACCTACACTTGGCATTTTAGTTAATTACGAAACCGTCCAAAAGGGGTTTAGACTTTCTATATTTCGTCCTTTGTGTTATCCTGGGTTTTTTTCCCCTTTTTCCCCCATTCTTTTTTGAGTGAAAATTGTCAGCGAATGCAGTTGCAGGATAAGGCAAATGGAAATGCAAAAGGGGTTGGGTTGAGTGGGGGTTGCATTGCCATATGAGTCTTCATGGTTAGTTGGTCTAAAGCGGGGTACAGAAACTCTGTGCATTTTGTTGATTGTGTCTCTCCGGCTAATGAAGATGGCTAAGCTGCGCTAAACAAGGCAAAGAGATAGATTGCCGACTGTCTGGCTAAAAAGGGTAGAAAAAAGTTAACCAAAGGTTATGGCCCATTTTCCGCCTGCCAACTAATCATTGGCATATTAGCCACTACAGTGCTGCTTCAATTTTCCCCTCAGCCAGTATGCAACCCCATTCTTCCGCACAAAAGGCGTTTTAATAACTTTTATAACTCGGGCTACTGGAGTATTATTATTAAAAAAAAAAGAACGGAAAAGTTGTATTATTGAAATGATGAGCTCTGCGGGCTTTGACTCGCTTTTTTATGCACTGACCAAAGTCATGCCTTTGTCCCTGCTAATTAACTTGTTGCGTCGTTTAATTAGCCAAGAGCCAGGAAGATAGAGGGATAAAACAGGGAACTTTTCGCTCAACTGGATACACCATTTTCCATTTTCCCCGTTTTTTTTCTTCCCATTTTAATCTCTCCTCCTTGTCCTGCGTTTTACGCAGTAGCCGCATTGTAAATTATGAAAATTAAACAAATGCCTGAAAGTTTTTTAATTAACCAGCGGTTAGTGAGGAGTCCAGCCATCTCGCTCCCGCTCAACTGTCGCTGTCTCTTTTCGTCTCTCGGCCTGACACTAATTGCGAACAAGCGCCTGAAATGTTTGCCAAAAATGTCAAAAGCTAAAAGCAAACGCAAATAAATTTAGCATAAATATTTATTATGGTTAAAGCGAAGAGAGAGATGGCAATAGAAGGGTGGAAAGAGACAGATACTGTGTTTATACGATGCCGAATTCACGCTATCATTTCACGCTTTCGGCCGATTCGTGCTTGTATAAACGCCATTTCGTGAATTCGGCAACACACGAAAGTTGACTATGATTTCAGCCTCAAAGCGTGATTTGGTGATAAGCAGCTCTGGTAACTCTGTTAAAAATTATCAACGTTGCCAGATCGCTAGAAATTTAAAGCCCTTCGTAGGCTATTTCTCCACTCAGAGCTATTAAAGGTTAAAAATGATCACTTATTTTTACCGGTCCGGCATCCCTATCAGCTGAGAGTGAACAAAAGCATGAATTCTCTGCTGTCGTATAAACAGGGGTTATTTCTATTTCGCGCTTTCAAGAAATCGTGATTGCTATCGTATAAACATAGTAAGAGACACAGATGGATAGCCCTGCAGTTTTGGCATTTTTGCTATTTGCACTGACAGCAAATGACACTTGGCACATAAATCGAAACAGAAAATTATGAGCAGCCACCGCCGTACGCCTCAAAATTTTTTCCCCAACGAAATTGCATAATTAAATTGCCCAAAAAGTGGAGCGACTGACGTCAGACCACCGCCGCCTCCAACCCCACTCCCATTCACACCCCGTACACTCATTCGCACTCATTCATTCATTCATGGGGACAGGCGAGTCAAGTCGAGTCAACTCAAGTTGTCTTCGTCTCCGCTGGCTGGCACTTCTCTATAAATAATTGCATGCGAATTTGTCAAGCGTGTCAAGGCAGAAGGAATGCAGCATCACAGCGAAAGAGACGGCAACAGTGGCGGGGAGCGAGGCGAAAGAGATGGCAACAGGGGTGGAGGAGGGGAGCGAGAGAGAGGGAGAGGAGTAAGGTATCTCGAGGATGCGATTCACAGTCGCGACAAATTTGCGATGTCTTCGGCATGCAAAGTGCGGCAACTTGAGTGCAAAAGTCGCATCATTATGCTGCATGGCAAAAATACGCAAGCAGCTTACACATGTGCAGCATATATAGGGTATATTTCTGAATGATATGTGGGAAAATAGGAATAAAAAAGAGCACACCGGCGGCCAATTAAATGGGTTTTCTCGATGGGAAAGTCAATTTGGCAAAGAATCTCACGTGAAAATAATAAGGAATTAATCAGTTTCCAACACAAGAGCCTTATAAATTTACTCAGTTAAAAGAAAATTGGTAAGGTATATTAACTTAACCACATAAGTTGCTGAATTAAATTATAATTAATTGTTCAGTATACACTTGCCCCGAAACAAACATCATTAAACTATCTAATTTCATTCAACTTTTGCCTAGTTCTCCTCCAACTCAACCTACTCGAGTTATGCTCGCTGTTTTAATTTAATTTCGAATTTCAAAGAAACTTTTTGGCCAAATTCCAGTACACATATCATGGCCAAAAATAAGATGATGCGCAAAAATGGTGAAAAGTCTGTGTCTGTCTCGGTTTTTCGGCTAACTCGCGGCTGTCGCAGATTTTGACATGTTGCAGTTGGAGGAAAATTCAGTAGGTGGGTGGGAAAAACTCAAGGCTGTGGAAAGTTATCTCCGCGCTCTGTCGTCTGGTTATTCGGGCAAAAGTTGAGGCGGTAAGCAAGCAGAAAATGTCGCCCGCCTGTCAAAACTCAGCTGAAAAAGGGTTTTCCCCCCGCTTTTCACTTTCCACACCTGTATTGCATCTGTCAGGACTTGGCTAAAAGTGTGCACTGTCAATTTATTGCTGCAGTTAATTTGCATGAAATATAAATAAATGCCAAAGCAACTTGAGACGCCTCCTTGGGCTCCATAAACAGGATGCCGCTCCTCTACTCTCCACTCTGTTTCCATCTGTAGCCATTTGATATGGCGTCTGGTGGGAATTTAAATTAAATTAGAATTTCTCTTGGTGTGTAATTTAAAACTATTTTGCATAGAAACTAAAGTGCGTCTAACTCTCTGCTCTGCTCTGCTTTTCCCTCGCTTTCTGGCTCGGTTTCCTTGCTCTTTTTTTGCAGCAGGAGGAGCTCTGTGCAACCAACTTAAACTTGTTAAGCTTCAGGGAATTTTTAGCTTCGCACAGCAGCGGCAGCAGCAGTCCACAGAGCCACAAAAAATTCGAAAAAAAATAGAAGAAAAAAAATGTTACAATATTTAAAACTCAACTTGATATGCGCCTGGGAGCTTACTTCGTCTTCCTGCGAGTGTGTGTGCGTTTGATTTATAGTGAGCTGGGATTAAGCTGTCTTTGTGCTCTACAAGAATGTTGCAGGAAATTTTTAGTATAATGCACAGGAGCAGACGTGGCAGGCGTCGCATTTGGCCTAAGAGAACTCTGCTCTGTTCCCGGCTTTTCGATAGGGATATCATCGGACAGGAGATGTAGATATCGTGCGGAGCTTACCGCGGCAGAATAGATTGATAAAAAGGATTTTTTTCGGGTTCCTGAGGAAAATTCAGCTAGTTTATGCAAGTGGTACGAATCAATTGATGGCCTTTTACATTGAAAATTCATATAATATTATAATTTTTAAAGATTTATTTAGATTTTAAACCTATTAAATCAAATTAAAATGTATCATATCAAGAATATCTTAAATTCCCATTGAAGTACACCAAAATCAATACTTTCTGTACCTCAAACTCCATCTTTAATATTTCCATCGCATATGGCTTCTGGTGAAACCCCTACCGCCAATCCAAATAATGTAATCATCGATTCGAAAACAAACCATTCCCAAGAATTTCTAAGCCGAAGCCATTTTCCCGTTGGTTCAATGGACTTTAAATCTAATTAGCCCATTGTGAGAGCCTAAGACCCTAGAAAAGCAGCCCCGTTCAAAATCAATACTGAATAAAAACAACGGTAAAAAGTTCCGCAACAGGAGAACATATGAAAAATGGCGTCGCATAAATATATATTGATATACCTATGTATTTACATTGTTGTCTACGTATGTTTTCGGATATATATACACATATTTACGCAGTGATGACGACAACATCGCCATTGTTAATAGGATTACGAAGCACAACTAGAACAACAACAATAAGTAGAAGGAGGAGAAGGAGAAAAAGAGGGAGGAGGAGGAGAAGCAGAACAAAAGTAAAGCAAAGCTAACGGCATTAGCAATGGCAGAAAACCCCAAAAAGCGAAAAAAATCATTTATAGTAAAATACAACAAAAATAGAGGAACGAGAAGCCAAAACAGAAGTAACTGAAAGAGACGGGCATACATAGAGCGAAAGAGAGGGGGCTATCCCTGTAGAGCGAGCGAGCAAACAAAAGTAAATTAGATTGTGTGGCCCATTAAGGCATTAAGATTTCATTGCTCTCACCCTCTTTTTTGTAGGATACGAGGTACCCCTACCCATATGGGACACCGTTTGTTACCCTCGTGGCAGAGAAACTGAGAAACAGAGAAAGAGAAACCTACAAGGGGGCTTCCCCCTTCTTCTCTTCTCTTCTCTGGCATACATGTGCGGCACTTAAAGCGTCGCCGTCGCACTTTAAGGGTTTCACTTAAGTCGCTTTGGTGCACAGAGCAAAAATGTCCCTAATTCGAGGATATATCTTATAATTCCACTTGAAAATATAAATGATATATGACTTCTCTAATCTTCAAATATTCTCTATTAATCCTAATTTGTATCCCAAAAAATTCCCAATCCATTGGCAATTTACATTTAAATGTAATAGAATAAAAAGAAAATGTTTCTTGGGTGCGGCAACATCTTTTACAATGGTTTCTTCCGTGTCTACTTACAATACCTACATTTTCAAACAAAATGTAACTACCTAATGTATTTGCAAAGTGGAATAGATCCCTCAACAATGGTTAAGATGACAGTATCCCTCCAATATTGCCATTTTTCCCCTGTGCATTTCCTCTTTCCGGGGGACCGGACTACATCGCTTCATTTTCATTTTTTCGCACTTGAGCGTTTCTGTGTTGACTTGTTAGGCAGCTCGTCGCATCCTCGAACCCCAGAAAGAATCTCGGGCTACGTGACTTTTTGCGGTTTGCTTGGATTTAGCCAGCGAAAAGTGCTAAAAATTGCCCAATCCCCCGAAACACCCACCCCATTGGGATTGGGCCGGGCATTTTGTTTAATGACCTTGAAGCAGAAGCGTGAGTCGAAATGTATCTTGTATCTGGCGGATGTCCTTAGCCCGAGACTCGAGTTCCATTCTATTCTAGTGGCCACAGCTAAATTTAATGGACCGTGATGAGAATTCGAGTGTGTGTGCGTATTCACTCTTTGTTTGCAGACTTTGCATTTGACTTAATTTAAAGTGCTGCTGGTGCAGCGACTAAGTGCAATTGGCTGTAAGATGACAAGTGTTGAGGGCTAAACTAAACAATTTCCACCGTGCAAACAGACCTTACCACTTAATATTGAATACCGAATAGCTACGTCTAACCCATGACAATTTGCAATTAAATTCTAGTCTTAATTGGTATTTTACAAGAAACCCCAAGCTAACCCCAACAATTTCCACCTTCTTCTATTTCCAGGTAAATTACACATTACACAGCGAACTCTATCCCAAAACTTTCGGCCTTTGTGAGTAATTTAATAAATTTATTTGAGACACTCGAGACCCAAAAGTGCGGGGGGGGGGGGCAAACATTTCGTAATTTTCAATTATGGGGAAAACATTTCAGGGGCCTTTGTGTCAGCAGCAGCCCACAAACACACAAACACACATGGTCGTAAAATGTTTTGTTTGTCGGTTAAACGGAATTTCGCATAATCATTTGCATACATAATAAAAATTCCCCAAATCATGAGCAGCAGCAGTAGATTGTGGACCCTGAACCTCTGACCAGCCAACTATTTATGCTGATCATCATTAACGGACCTTTCCGCAAGAAAAGCCGAGATTCAACGAACAAGAAAATTAATTTATGTGCCGAAAGGGTTGTGAACTGAGCCCCGTCTTGCTTTCCATTCCTTTCCTTAACTTTCCCAGGTCCCGAGACCTTTTATTTTTGAGGGAAAACTAAACTCCTCGAGAAGGAAGAGGGGATGGAATAGAAATCATTAATATGCTGATGCTGAGCTGTGCATGTGACAAAGGACACTCGCTTTTCATACAGAGAGAAACTCGACAACACAATGCATTATAATGTGCTTATAAATATATTGTCCAGTATCTCAAGGGTTGTCCATCTTTTCCATTATTATTTTCCCATGAAGCCTAGCGAACTTGTTTGGATTTTTGGGAGTTTTCGCAGTGGGCTTGTTTGATTTTTGGCGTTGATAACAAGTTCGGTCGCCGAAGGTCAAACGAAAGTCGTTCACACGTTCGGCAAACACATAGCACACACAGATCACAATTAGCAGCTGGCGTTGAGTGACCATTTGCTCTCTGTCCCTGTCCAAGGATTCCAACCCCAGGATATGAATCCTTAATAAATTCCGAAATGGGACACGCGTTCGCCACGAACTCTACTCTGCTCCCTCTTTCCATTCCATTTCGCTTAGTTGTTTATGCACTTCCCGGCGACATTTTATAGTTTTTTTGCTGTGCGGATTTCTCGCATTTTATTGAGATGAATTACACAGAGAAACACACACACTGACCCCCCGAAATGAGGGTCAATGCTGGTTTCTCCTCTTACAAGTATTAATGATATGGGATTTGGCCTGATCTACTCGCTCGCTGCCTTTGCTGTCCATCAATACTCGGACTTAAACCGGGACAGCAAAATCAATAGCATTCGCCACCAAGAAGAGGGCAAAGGGAATAAAGAGCAAACAACAATTTTAATGTCCTTTTCGGGTCGGGAAGGGGGGCGTTCATAAATTTTTATTACGTAATTGAGTTTGTTCGGTTTAGTTTGGGGCGAGGGTTGTTGATGCGATGCTTTTGCAAATGTCTTTCGCATGAAACAATAAAACCAAATGTTGAAATCGACATGGACGCAGTATACCCCCAAAAGCATTATTAATAAATACAAATTCATTTTGGGGTAAGCAGACGTTAGAGGGTTAAGTTTTTTGGAAAAAGGGATCCATAAATGCTAAGGGAATTGCAATTGCAGGGGGTTAAATGTGTCGAGAGAGCCAGGGAAATTAAATATCAAAGAGTGTTAAAGGTGGGAGCATAAAAAGGAGGTGTACTAAGGATTTGGATAGGTTGCATACTTTTTGAATACCACAATTCCCTTAAATTTTACTCAACGAGGGGGGTTTATGTACTAACATTGATTTGCTTTTATAATTCCTGTCAATATCTTGTATTGAAACCTCAAAAATCAGGCTCGATTTCATATTCATTGCGGCCCATTGGCCACGAACCAAAAATACAAGCAGAAGGAGCTGAACCAAACATCTGCATTCTCATTATTAATTGATTAAGCTCGCTTCTGCCCTCCCTCCCCCGTTTGTCCAATATTTTGACAGCAAACACGCGCCGGAGAAACACTCGCAGAAAAGGAGAAAAAAAAGAAATGCCTGAAAAAGAACAGATAAAGGAACAATAAATTTACATAAATTACCCGCATGAATGCCAAGGAGGAGACTGGGCGGCACTCGACAAAAGTGTCCCAAATGGGAAGCAGCGGCAATTCAATAAGGCGGAGTGAAAGGCAAACCTGAATTATGCGGCACGTTCCACACGTAACTGGGCTTCGGTTTCGGGGTTTCGGGTTCTTGGTTCTTGGTTCTTGGGGTGCCCATACATATAGATAAACCCCCTCTATATGAAGACATGTCCCGTAAGTGAAGAATGCCGCGCAATTAGCATGCTAAAGGATATGATGATGTACAAAAGAAGCAGGCCCATAAATCAAGAGGAGCGGACACCGTTAGAAGGTGTCCTTCTTCGTATTCCATAACCGGATATCTCGCAAGAACCCTTTTTTCCGAGGCCCAAACAATAGAACGAGGACTTGGCTCGTGGCGGTGAAAGGTTGAGGTGTCATCGTCCCTTATCCTTATCCCGTTTCCCGATTCGAGTGTCAACAATAAACAAATTTGTTTTACATTCCCCCGAAACCCTTTTTTTTTTTTGTATTTTATTTTATTTATTTATTTAGCTGCAGGACACACAAGGCGTCTTCGTCGTCGTCGTCGTCCTGGCAATCAATGGTATGCTCTCCTTTCGGCTTGTGTCTTTTTTACTATTATTGTTATTATTGTTTCATTTCGGTTGGGGCGGATGGCCGTGTAAATGCTTCTGCTCGTCGATGGGCCCGGCTTTTGGTCCTGTCAAATTGCTGTCAACATTTCCAAACAGTTCCAGTTTAATAATGTAAAAGTTTTCCCTCACCTTCCCACCTTCAACTTCCCTTCTCCCGAATTCTCCTCTCTTTACCGCCTTTATTCCCATCGAGGAAAATGTTGTCAATCGTGGGGCAGATAAACTTGGGATTTGTTGCACAAAACTTTTTCGTTCTTGTTAATTAAACTTGAATGTGTGCGTGTGTCGGCGGTTTCCACGGGTAATAGAACCGGAAAAAGCGCCAAAAAGTAGCGACTTCTAATGAGATTGCGGGCTCGATCTAATGAAGTTTTACCCACACACACAATTGCCGGGTGACATTTAAGTTCTTTAATAGGAAGAAGTTTGCCTTGAAATTAGTTAGGGTTTCGAGTTTAGAAATGTTAGCAATTGGGGATTGGTTGTTGGGGAACTAAAGGGCATTGTAGAAGGAGTCTAATGATATTCGAAGAATTCTAAATTAAAAATTCAGAATTATTTAATAAATCGTAAAAAATATTAACAAATAATTATATCTTTATCCCCTAATTGCTTCCTTATTTTCTGACTCCCTCCCTTAGCCTCAATTGGAGTTTTCTCTCTTCTATTTCACTTGCTAATTGGATCAAATCAACAAAGCCCCGGCACCTTATCACTCTTGCAACCCCCAATTGCTCTTTTAATTCCCACTCAAGAGCTCTTTGACTCACACAGCCATCACTCAAAGAGAGCATCAACCCTTCCTGCGTTTCTCTCTTTCTCCGCTTATCCAGTTCTCCGGAGGCTTATAAGAAAGCACTTCCGGTTCGGAGTTGCCTTCTACAATGCAAAAATTCTTGGCTTTGATTTGTGCGCTTGACTTCGGACTTGGAATCGGATTCGGTTTCCGTTTTCCCCCAGTCTCAACCCCCCAGACATTTTCATTTTCCCTTGGGGGAGGCCTTTGCTAAGCTGACGTCATCAACACCAATGAGTCATCCCACCCTCTTGAAAAGTCCAGTGCACCACTATCCGATTTCAGACCGCCCACGTAATTGCTTCCTGCAGATTTTCGGACATCGGAGTGTGCATAATTAAGCGCTTTTGGACTGTATTTTAGGGCACTTAAAAATGTCAGACGGAAGTCGAAAGGCTCGAGGCAAACACCTGTCAGGCTTTTTCTAGCCACCCAGCCCTCCTTTCCATATGTAGCAGCGCCCTCTGGCGTCAGTCGTCTGAGTCACAAAACACAAAGAGGGTGACGGAGGTTGGAGCACCCCCGCAGTGGCTTTTGCCAATCAAACTTTGGGCGGTCTGCCGGTGACACAAGCTGGAAAACTCTTTTGAATCGACGAGGTGGGCAATCGATAGATTTTCACCGATCCCCTGCGTATTTATTGGCATTATATTTATAAATGCCGCAATGCCAAACCCAACTGCCAAGTGGCTTTCTGTATATCCTATAGGTATTTTGCAGAGAGAAAAAATAATGTTAGAATACTAAAAACTAATGGGAATAAAATATTATGAATATAATTTACGTATAACTAAACTTAAAAGATCTTAACCCCTCTTCAAGGATATTCTTTATTTTCCAAAGGTTTCTGATAGATAGAAAAAAATATTTACTATTTTACAGAAATTCAGCCAATCTGGAAATATTTTTAAATTTAAGAAAAATGTTTTTAAAACAAATATTTAATGGAACCTCCTACTATTTTCCCCCAGTGCACTTGTTTGTGTGCGCGCCTAGATGGGCTGTCACTTTTTCGGTTTCCTAAGCAGCAGCAGCAATAACAGCAGTGGGGAAAACCTCATGACAAATTCATTTGACTTACACATGACTGAGCTCCTGTGGCTAGCCAGCAACAAAAGGTTGTGTGTGGGTGAAAATGGAGGGAAGGCTGGAAAGTTTGACCTTGGATTGGGGTAGGTGACCCAACGGGGGGGAAGGAAAATTGCGAAAAATACTGTAATATATGTTGAGCTGGGATAAACAGGATGGATAAGAGGATTAGGGTAAACTTATGATGTGTTTTTCTTCGGAATCGATAAATATTTGAGCCTTGAGCGATAAATGGATCGATTACCCGGAAAATATTAGTGCAAGACTAAGATAATTGTGGGGTTTTTACGGGATATTTGCTGCTGTTCGAGTTTGAATAAACCTCTTGAGATACATTTCACTATAGATTAAATAAGTCTACAAGAAAATCCCTCACTTTTTCCCACTGTTCTAAGCAAAAACCTCTATTCATTTATCATGCTTATTAAATAATAAATCGTCTTGCTTTCCGTAATAAATTCAATTGGTTGGATTGGTGGCAAATGACGTCCTTTTTGACCAGCTATATTGATTGAACTATCATTTGTGGTCGGACTTTCTCCACATAGCCACAAAACAGGGCTAAAAGCTTGGCATAATTGACCATAAACCGTCCATCGTCTGTCGTCCATCGTCCGTCGGGCAATCAACTGCTCACCGCCTGCAGTTTTTAATCAACTTTTGCGAGGGAAAAAGGTCTATCGTTGGCATAACTCAGTGGTCGGTCCTCTCGGTCATCGTTAGAGCAGAGAACTTTGCCCATAGAGCAGATGTTGGGCTCGGTGGCTCTCTAATCGAACAAAAAGTCGAGGTCCGAGTGCGAGTTTCAAAGTCCAAGTTGGGTAAACTACCCCACGGAGACCGAAGTCTTGGCAACCCCTGGTCCTCATTACAAATAAATATCTTTGACTATTTATAATGCCGCAGGGACCTCTTCGCCTCACCTTCTTCGTTTCGTCTCGAGTTGTGCTGTGCAAATTATGCAGATTAGAGGGTCAGTTCACAGCTGTCGGCTTGGGTTTGTCTGGCACCTGGATTGGTTGGATATTTCGAAGGGAAAGTAAAGGTAGCGTAGCCCTAAACTGCAGCCTCCTGTTGCCTGGGATTTACATAAGAATCGAATTTAATCTTTGGCCGCATAATTTGCCACAATTTATTGGCAAAGTGGGATGTGGTGTCCCTCATTGAATCTAATTTGATGGTGTTTTCTGTTTTCTGTGCCAAAAAGGCGCCCCAAAATGAGTTCATAATAAGATTATCTGGGTCACATGTGCTGGGTTAACTTTTTCCTTTTTTTTGGCGCCCAACTGGGGGCCAAAAACATTGGCAGCCGGTGGGTGCTTGAAGGTTTACTTTCATTGCCAGCAAATTTCGGCATTAATTTGTTTTACTTTTGTGCCGCCTTATCGGTAGGCCATAATTCTAATTGAGTTTTGACTGGTTTTTACAGTTTTTGGCCACGAAACTGGGCTTGGCATAGAAATGGTATATATGCCACTCTTATCGC
This sequence comes from Drosophila pseudotakahashii, assembly GCA_035046095.1. Taxonomy (NCBI): domain Eukaryota; kingdom Metazoa; phylum Arthropoda; class Insecta; order Diptera; family Drosophilidae; genus Drosophila; species Drosophila pseudotakahashii. The sequence continues at coordinate 15,733,561 of JAWNOE010000247.1, forward strand.
AACGGCTCTCTATCTCTCTTCAATATGTCAGCTCTAAACAATGGGTTTCCCTCCACTCGAAGCGTGAAATTTCAAAGGGGGGCCGAAAAATGGGAAAGCTAGATAGAAAAAAAAAGGAAAGCCAATTTCCTGACATATCGTCGTTCGGGCTGTTGGAAAACGCATTCTTAGCCTGGGTTCGACAAAGTACCAAATAGAAAAAAAACGAATAAAGAGAGAGCTTTGTTTTCGTCCACCAGAGTGGAGTGCAGTGGAGTGCACGGTTGTGTGCGGCCTGATTGTAGATAAATATGACAATAAAATAGTCATAGAGCAGAAGGGCCGCTGCAACGCAACGTTGTCAGCTTAAAATAGCGAAAACATTGCGGTACAGTTGGCTCCAAAAAACCCTATAAAGCATCTATAGATGCGACATGTGACGTGTGAAAGGGCTGACAGCGATGCAAGCGCAATTTGGCGCCATCTGTCGGTGCGGATAGTGAACTCAAGTGGGCGGTGGAATGGTGGATTGTGGGTGGGGGTTACAAGGGCAACGCACGTGATAAGCATATGAAATTTTATGGCAACTCTATTTGTAACTTTCACTGGCTGCACATGTGTGTGTGTGTGTGGGTTGCCAACAACTTTTGCTTTGAAGTTTATCTGTCTCGCTCGCACACTCGACTACCGAGCCAGGAGCTTCCGCCCACCACCACCCACTTTTTGTGTGTGCGCTGACTTGGAAAATACTTTTTGTGATAACATTTTATGGCTTGACAAGGCAGCATCTCGACAAAAAAAAAACTCCGAGTTTCTTGCAATTTTCTTTTAACGAAAGAATTATAAAAGAAATGGCTGCAAGGCAGCATAAAAAGGGGGAGGGAGGGGGGTAAAGGCAAGGCTAATGGTTCCAGTGCAGGGCATCAATTTGCAATATGACAGCTGCCTATAAATAGCTAAAATGACAATGCCAACTTTTGCATTTTCCATCCGACATTGATGGAAGTTTGCTAACCGAAAGTAAAATATTTTTATGTTGTCACTTGGATTTTTGTATCGCAAAATAGCTGCACAGAATTGGAATTTTACTCAAAGTTACTCTTAGATTATGGTATGAACATTGTTTATACCCGTTACTCGTAGAGTAAAAGGGTATATTGTATTCGTGCAAAAGTATGTAACAGGGAGAAGGAAGCTTTTCCGACCCTATAAAGTATATATATTCTTGATCAGGATCACTAGCCAAGTCGAACTAGCCATGTCCGTCTGTCCGTCTGTATGAACGCTGAGATCTCGGAAACTACAAAAGCTAGAGGATTGGCATTTTGCATGCAGATTCTTGGAGTTCCTACGCAGCGCAAGTTTGTTTCAAACAGGTGCCACTCCCCCTCTAACGCCCACAATCGCCCTACACCATTTTTTGAAAGGTGTCTGGCGCCCACAACTTTAAAGATTTCGGAAAAGTAAAAATGCAGTTTTATTCTGTTTATCAATACCTATCGAATTGTAGAAGAAATTTTTCAAATCGGACAATCCATTAAAAAGTTATGAGCAAAAAATGAAACAGCCACTAGATGGCGCTAGTAGCTTTGACGCGTGCATATATTAATCTCTCTCCCACTCCCTTTGGTATCTAATAGTCGAAGTACTCGACTATAGCGTTCTCTCTTGTTTAAATTTGATAACATTCCAAATTTTAGAGTTAATTATTTTCATTTTCCTAACCCTGAACATATTCTATTCTAAGATATTTAATAATATTTAAAAGTAAACATTGCAAAACAAACGATAACACTATCGATAATTTCGATGACTCCAAAGCCTTGCTGACCATCGATATGTGTAAAGTTATTGTTTTGGCCAATAAACTTAATATCTCATAAGTTTGAGTTACTTCTATTGACTATTTTTTCTTAATATTACTACAATCGAATTTAAAGTTTATCGATAGTTTTGCAAAATACTTTTTTCATAATTTAAAGCCAGTTCCGAGCGCAAATTCAAGTGTAGCCGGGGGCGAAGAAATAAACACGCATGCTTATGAGGTCATTCAACAGTCGTAAAATGCTCGCTTTGTGGTTCCGCAGAGTCCCAAACAGACATTTGTCGCCCAATCTCCCGCTCTCTCTCGCACACTTTCTCCCCCTTACTTTCTCCCTGCGTATGTGTGTGTGTGTGGGTGCTTGTGCATTTGTGTTTGTCATTGCCACTTAGCCTTATTAGTATGTGCAGCGGGCAACGGGCAACGGGCGACTGTTTGGCTGACAGTCGGTCTACCCTTTTTGGCCAAAGTGGCAATGAAGCTTGCCAAAAAGGATACACGGTGCACTGCACATGGCGCGCACACACACTTGCACAGACTCCTTGTAAGCAACGTCAGAAAGTATGCAATATTAAAATATATACATATATATATATATATTTGTGGGGCCTGGGACATCAGACAGCTGCGCAATAACTGTACATTAAAAGTCATTGCATTCATGATATTATTTTTTATGTATTTTTCCCCCAGCACCACTTACCTCTCTTTATTTTTATATACGGCATTTTTTTACGGATTTTTTCTCTCTGTTAGAATTGAAATTTTTTTCTCATTTGTTTGCCCGGCCACCGCGTCGCTGCTCATCATTTGCCCCGTTTGTTTGTTTGTTTGTTTGCAGGCCTCTGGGCGCCCGACACGCCTACGAAAAACCCTCACAAAAAACCAGACACAACCGAATAGAAAAAAGTGCATTGTGAAAGTCCCTAAGCGGGCAAGCGCTAATGCTTTGTTGATGAACAAAAAACTCTAGGAAAAAAATATGAAAATAAAATCCCACTGGGAGTGAACTCAAAATATTCATAATATTTTTCAGTTAGACTCAACAGTTGGATTCGTTGGCCCCGCAGAGAAAAGTGCAGCTAAGAAGGCAGTTTAAATTGAAAAAAGTTAAATGAAAACTGCACACATTAAATTTAACTTGTTAGGATTTCATTTCAATACCCATATTCCTTTGCCTCGAATAACTCAACCAAGGTTTCTAAATGGCTCTGTAATTTAAGGCTTAGATGCCGGCAATTTGTGTCTTCAATTAAATGCCAATTACAAACTTTTGCCACACAATAAATTTAACTCAAATGAAATCATTTGACTAAAAATCCCAAAAATTCTTCCTTTACTTACAGGTGAGTTTAACTTGTGGACAACAGTAAACTACAGGCTAACTTGGCATTGGCAGTGCGGCAAGTAAACAAAAATACCCGAGCTCTTAATAAATGTGGCCAGGAAACCCATTTTTGAACAATTCATTCGAGCTTAAAGTTTTGCCATAATTTATTCGACACCTGAAAGAAGTAGACAAAAAGAAAATATGGCAAGCCAATAAGCTGGCAGAGACCAACAATTTTCTCAAAACAGCAAAAGCAAATTAAATGGAATTCAATTTCTAAAATCAAATATCTCCCATCCATATATGTATATGCTAGCATATATATTTATATCGATGTATAGTATATAGTGAGCAAGAAACACATGTTAGACAATCAAAAAGAAAGGAAACCGAAACAAGTTAACCACAAAACGGACAAGCAAGGACTTTCAGGAGGGGGTGTTCAGAAAATAAGGGACAATTTTCCACTTGCTGGGCTCCTTGGGTTTGCTTCGTTTCGTTTCGGTTTCCGCAAACACGGCAAAAGATGTTATCCTTTATCCATTTTATTTTGCGAAAAATTCAATATTTTTCAAACAAACAACAACAACAACAACACCCGGCTACGGGGACGCACATCGAAGGATAACATATTAAATTTGCCAACAGCAGCAGCCAGCAGGACTCACTGGCAAAGGGACAATGCCATAAAGACAAGAAATCAATTTTTTTCTGCCCTTGCGTAACGCTTTTGCAGAGAAAACAATTTTCTAACAATAAAAAATTGCCCATGCGATCGAAGGACTCTCACACACTCACTTATGCGTTCTCGGGGGGTCCTTTAAAATCGAAAGGAGCAAAGGAAACATAGCCGGGTGTGTGGCAAATCATAAAAATCGAAGGGGGGAAAAAAACAGGGAATGATGAAGGGGCTGTGTCAAGTCATAAAAAACGGGGAAGAGGCAATAAAAAAAAGGGGGAAGGGGCTGGAGTAAAAAAGTGAAGGATGAGGCGAGGCTTAGATATAGATCCTGGTCTAAGGACTCGGTATTAGTCGGTTGGCCGAAAGTGCAGACTCTAATTGAGGTGAAAAGTCCCAGGGAAAATGCCTTGACTTTTCTCTGTCACTCTCAACTTTTATTGCAAATACAAAAAGAAGAAGTAAGAGTTTAAAGAAATTGAAACTCGGAGAAAAAAGAGAAACTTAAATAATCTAATGCTATAAAAGAAGGGCTGAAAAAAACGGGAGGTAGCTGTTGCAGGCCAAACGGCTTGACATAAAAATCTAAAAAATTATACATAAATTCAGAAATAATAAATCTTATAAACTAGTCCATAATTTCAATATATTTATTTTAAAGATCTTTTTTTTCCATGCACCCTTTCCCTTTTTCGCCTCACTTTCCCTTCACATTGGTCACACATGTCCCCTTCAACTAATAACGAGCCTCATTTTGTGTAAATCGATAAAGTTGTTACATGGCAACATCAGTGGCAAAAGGAAAAAAGTTTATTTTTGTTAGCAGAAAGCAGAAAAGTTTTCCTTCCGTTCGGTGGGGTAATATTATCGCATGTTGCACTGCGCCGAGCGTGTTGACAATTGAATTATTTATGTGCCTTTGGGTCTTTCGTCTGCTTTCTAGAAGAAGAAGAAGAAGAAGAAGAAGAAGAAGGACGAGACTCTCGGTTCAGTCCGCTGGCCTTTTGTTTGCGCATTGATTGAATCCTTTCGATGTCCTGGACGCTCGCCCATTGTCAGCCAGTCCTGCTCATATGCGCTTTATGCAGTTTATTGGCGATTACATTGACTCGAGAGCCGAGGAGGAGCAGAGCGACGTCCAATCATTTCGTCCTGGTCCGGATCCTTGGCTTTGGTCCTACGTCCGTTGCTTTGATTGTCATCGTTTGTGGAAATTTGATAAGCGCTTTCTGTCCTCGTCGTATGTTTGTGTTTGTGTACTTTCTCCCCTTGCTCCACTCCCTTTCATCTCTGTCATCTATGTGTGTGTTTGTTTGCCAGCGAAACTTTGCTTGTTCGTGTCAGGACTTGGATCTTTTTAATAATGCGGGTTATGTGATGGATTTATTAAAGGCGTGTCCTCGTGTCTCCACTCCTCTTTTTCCCCTTTCTCCTCTAGTGTTTGCCCTAAACTTTCTCCTTGTCTGCCTGTCTGGCAGCTTCCCTTTTCAATTAGTTTGCCTTGGTATGCCGGTATTGAATGTCAAGTGATCCATTGTGAAGGAGTTTACTGAGTAGAGAACTTCAAAAAACTGCTCCCTCATAAGTATGCCATAATAATTGCAAACGATGCCCTCCAGCACACACTCGCACACACTCGCACCCTAAGGACACGCACACATATGGGCAATAAAATTTTTTATTTCCCAACAACAAGGAAATTTTGACCGCACACAACCCGTTTTTATTTCTCATTTTACGACCATGCAAATGTCTTCGAGCGGCGTCAAAAAGTCGGCAACATATGTCGGGCAACATGAAACGAAATCAATTTGCCTGTGCTTGTGCCCCACGACCTTGGGGATTCTACCCCCCACCACCCCCCTTTGACACCACAGAGGTCCACTTTTGCGGCCTGTTATTACGGCATGCGACTAAATTATTATGGGGGCTCGTTAATTTGCGGACACTGCGGACGTCCACAGAAAAGAAATCGCAAATAATCGCATTAAATGGGGCCACGCCTGTTCGCGGGTGAAAAGGGAAAATCGATTAAGCAGTCGGAAAACCCCCACCCCTAAGCCCCCAAGGAATGTTGGCCTCCTTTCCACATTACATTATGATGATTATTTTTATCGCCGCGTCACGCGATATTTTCCTGATGTCGCCGCCTTCTGCTCAAATGGCTTACAATGCGCAGAGGAAACGGAAACGCCACCGAAACGTGTGTGTGTGTGAGTGAGTGTGTTTGAGTGTGCGGTGCCTAGGCAAACATTTGCCGTATCTATGTGTCTGTGTAAACGACGCCGCCCTGCAAATGACTGCAGTTAAAAAGTCATCAATGTCTGCCAAAAACGAAGCTCGCCATTAAATGTTGCCGCAGTTTATGCCAATCTCCGCCAATGCGTGTGTGTGAGTACACTGATAAAAACATTGGATAAGAAGTCATACTGGTTTTGAGAAATAATAATAAAAACCGTATAATTTTGAAAAACTATTTCATGTTTCAAAATTCAAAGAACTTTATTTCGAGAGGTTTTTAATCTTAAAACGCAAAGATCTTGATTTCAAGAGTTATCTTATCTAAGAATTAAATTATTATTATTCAATGGTAAAAACAGTAAGTTATTTTTTTCCTGTGTATCTATGTGAGTGTCGATTTCGCAGCAAGGATAAGACGACCCAAGTCGAGTTGAGTCGAGTCAAGTCATGACCCCTCCCCTCACCAAGCCCCCAGCTCTTCAATTATATGAATGGGCGTGTATTTGTCAAAAAGTTGAAAAATGTGAATGTTGAAAATTTATTTCTATCATAAAAAAGTAGAAATGCGCAAATGGGGGTGAACGAAAACGAACAAAGCCTGAAATACCGCAGCATGCTTTTAAGCTTAAAAAATGCCTTTTAAGAGGACTTTTCCAAAAATCCGGAACAAATGAAAAAGCGAGCCAAAACCTTTCATTGACTATACCCATTCAAACAGAAATAAACAAAAAACGGAGCAAAATAAATAAACTCAATTCAAATGCAAATTCAAATGTTTTTCTACTTAATATTGCTTTGCCACTGCACAATAAGAATGTTTGCTTGCATTCCCTTGGGCTTAAAGCAAATCCTTCGGTTAGATACTGCCGCCAATCAAGTCTCCTTTAGCCCAGATTAATCGAATCGCTACAGCAAAGCCCACTAACAGTGAACGGTATTCGGTATCCCTTGCAATTTGTAAAGCGTCCTGGCCATGTGGTCAAATCATAGGAAGGAAAGCCCTTCGGCTGGCCTAGGGAAAAAAATCAATGTGCCACATGCCACATACAAGCACACACACACACGCACCGCAGCCTGTCGCAGGAGTCCCTGTTCGGGCGCCATGGCGTGCATTATGTGGCCATATGGGTGTAGTGCACGGGTGTGCGTTGGGTTGGTTGTGTACAAATAAACACGGCAATGCAAACCGAGGGGGAGAGGAGGTTCCAGGGGTCTGGGAGCCCCGGCTATTGCCCTGCAGGCTGCAGTCGGTTTACGTTTAATGCCCATATATATATTGTTGCCTACTTTCGTGGCTCTCGGGCCGCACGTTCCGTTCGCTGGCCACTTTTTTAAAGCCCTTTAAATGTGAGCAAACTTTTCCACGTGTGCCCGGGACTGGTGGACCGAACCGGACCCTCCCGTCAAGCGGGAACGTTAGTTAAACGTATGCCAGCACGAGTTCGACGAGCTGTAGGTGGGTAGGTGGCTTCCAGCATGGCGTTATATGGTTTGTGTATTGAAAATTGGATTTTCAATTGGTTTGCAAAACGGAAATTAATTCGGGGGCGCAACGGAGCCGAAGCCCCGTAACCGGCAGGCGAAAATGAAGCAATGACGTCCACACACACCGATGACGATGGGATGATGGCCATGATGGCTATGATGGCGGCGGTGATGATGATGATGGGAGCGGAATGACCACTGCCACTGCTGTTTCTCTTTCTGTTTGTGCTTGTGTTTGTGTGCAAAAATAATGTGAAAGTCTCTTGCCTTTCTCTGACCATTTCGCGAGTGGCGCTCTCACCGTTTTTTCGACTTTTTTGCCACTCACTCCGTTGTGCACTTTAATTAAATTAAGTGAATTTCGAGGCTGATAAGCGCGCGGCAAATGAAATGAGCGGAAAAAGGGAAGGAGAAGCTTTGTCCAGCTGGAGAGCAGGTTAAATGAGCAAATGAAACGAAAATACGGCAGTGAGATAGAGCCACTAGCGAAATCAGAAATGGCCATTTTGGCCAAAACTCAAGTATAGTTTCCTCCAAAAAAAGTAGAAGGAAAATAGGGGAAAAGGAATCAAAACACGACAGTTACAGGCAGCGTTTAGTACAATTCCATTAACTGAGTGCACTCCTCTGTCCGTAAGGTAATCCACTTTGGCCCAGTCCAGGTCCAGAGTCGAAGTACAGTTGTGCTCGCCATATTCTAGGCCACATTTTTCAATTAACACAAATCCCTCGAATGCAGTTATTCCCAGGATAATGGCTCCTAGATGGCTGGTTTAAAATTAAAGCAACTAAGTCTGAATGTCGCACTGGGGCAGGCTCTTCTTTCTTTTTTTTAGTAGAAGCGAAGGGAATCTGTTGCAAATCCCCAAAGTATGCAACTGCAGTAGCCGTGTGGCCCCATTGAGCGAATGAATGAGTGAGGAAACGAACGCATGATTGAAAAAAAACATGGCCACAGAAAGTCGAGGCCCGTTCATTGTTTTCCCCACACACACACATAGGCGGAGCGGAGTTCAGTGACTGCAGATACAACAGCCAGTTGCCTTTTGTCTGAGGCGAATCGCTTAGCATGCGCCGCTGGTCGCTATCTACCTTCCAAAACTACCCCCCCACCCCCTACGACACACTCACCCCCTCTCTGGTTCTAGCCATTGTTTTGCATTGCCGGGGATCCTGCAAACACTTTCCGAACGGCCAACGGAGCTCTCTCCTCTGGCCAGCAAATATTGACCATTTGCCTTTTGCCAATTTGTTTGCATTTCAGGAAAATATTTTCATTTTCAATGCTCGCTCGCTCGCCGGTTAGCCATATTGAAAATTAAACTGCAAACTAGTCGGTATGTCTGTGTGTGTGACATAGCACATGGCACATGGAAAATTGCCTTGATTTCCCTGGCCATGCCTACGGTGAATTGTCATTTTTAATTTATTTTGTTGCCGGCATTTATACAATAAATATCTCACTGTGTCCACACAGCATTCGCTGCTCTCTCTCTTACCAGCTTTCTCTGCCTCTTCACCCTTCCTTTTGGCCATTTTTAAGGCCTGGTTGGTTGTTGTTTGCAATTGCTTTTTGATTATCTCTATTTGCTGTTTGTGTTATTGAGCTGTGTGTGTGTGTGTGTGATTTGGTTTGTTTGTGAGTGAGCATGGCCAAGTGAAAACAAATTGAGTTCTCCGTTAAGCGTCGAAAATAGTTTTCAACTATCTCCTGCCTTCCTGCTTTCTCTATATGTGTGGGTCGTGGCCAAAGTGCTAAAGCTTGTAGTGCCGTTAGTTTGCATTACATTTTTTGGCAACCGGTTCTTCTTCTGGCCGAAAAGCGAAGAGTGTCAGGAATTATGCTCGGTTGTTTTCCCTTTTCGCCACACACACACATTTTTATTCAGCAACATTTTCTGCTTATGTTTTATGTAAAGCCTTAAATGGAGTTTGCAGTGCAACGGAAAATCGGGCTGAAAAGTTCAGAGGGGGACATGCAATTTGTGTGCTCCAAAGTGGCTTATCATAAGTTCCGGGAATCTTGCAGCCCGAAACGCCCTTTGAAAGTTATGATAATAGGGAAAAACCAATTTTGGTAAATATAAAAAATTATTTAACTTCAGAAAAAGCTTATAAATATATGGAATATTATACTGAAAAACGTTTTTAAAGTCCTGCAAGCCCCTAATCAAACTTTAAAGCCATGGCCATTCAGTTCCCCACTCCCCATATCAAACAAAGCCTGGCGAACATATTTCATTCGCATTATTCCAACTCTTTGTCTATTTTCGCAGGAGCCCTTTAGACGCGGATCGCATTTTTTCCACTCTGTTTTAATGCATAGCAAAGTCGAACCACTAAACAGTTTTAAATTTGCATAAAAATCCGTTTTATTAACATTCAAAGGCGATTCCTATCGCCGCTAAATTGAAGAAAAGTAGCTCGGCAAAAAAGGGGCGAAAGGAGTTCTGCCAAGCAAACAGAGACCCCGAAGGGAAAATGCCATGTAAATGCTCTCGGGGCAAAAAAAAAGCCGGAATACAAAGAAGAAGAAAAAGAGTGTAAGAAAAATTCCTTTGCACTCAACAAAGAAGAAATAAATAACTTTCGAGTCAGATTAGCCAACTTGTCACGAAATGCAAAATGACATTTAATACCCAACGACTTGGACGAGGACGAGGACATGGACTTGAGTGCTCCCAGTTCTTCTAGCTTCTAGCTCCTTGATGGGCAGCAGCTGCGTCCCAAAGAGGGGTTTAAGGGGGTTGAGATCCCCAAGACGCATGTCGACCAAATGGCAATGCGATACGCGACGATATACATGACTGGACCTGACTTGCACTTGGCATGAAAACATGAGAAATTCCTTAGCCAATGGCCACCATATCCCCCCTTTTCCACAATGGCATGCCAGAACGCTAGACGACAGCGACATTGTTTCGAATGGCCTGGCAAAAGAAGAAAAATGGCTCTGAAATGCCATCACTGCCATCATTCCACCAAAAAAAAAATAGAAAAAAAGAAGTAAAAAATAGAAATGGGAATCGTGAAGAGGAAAGCGAAAAAGTAATCATTGCAATTTAAAGCGGATAATCTGCATCAGACCAAAGCTGTGAAACAAGAAGCGTTGCGAAAAAAGGCGAGTGCTCTAAAAAGGGTTCCAGTTTCACAGTTGCACAACGCGAACGTTGGCAATGCAAATATGCTATCCCCCACCCCCTGGTTTTCCCCACCCCTCCTGCGTGCGTGAGTGGACACCATTTGCAATTTTCGCACTCGCTTTTCCACTCTCTCTCTGGTGGTTTTTTTTCGCACGGCCAAGGAGCGAGGCAGTCATGCAGATTACAATCGAAATGACATGAAAATGTTTAGTGTGGCGTGTGGCAAAAAGAATAGAAAAAGCGGAAAAGAAATCGCGGTGGCAATGTCAAGCGGCGGCAGCAAGAAAGTGTTCATATCTACGGGCGCCAGCCACAAGAAAGAAATTGCCCCGGAAAAATGGTAGGTGGAAAGTGGAAAGTGGCAAGTAGCGCTTGGCACTCAAAGATAATGTCCGTCCTGCAAACCGCCGAGGAGCAGGAGCATCTCTTCGGGTCTGTAAGAATAATGTCTTATTTGATTGTGGCCAGCAAATGCAATTTAAATTTGTTGCCAGGGCCCTTGAAATGGGCGAAAACGAATGCCAAATCGATTTATAGATTCATCAATAAGGCAACTAACATTCCATTTATGCACACCGATAATTCGGTTAGCAATTACCCAGCATCACTACTCGTTTCAGGCCATCAGGAGGCAATTAACCCAGTTACAAGAGGGCAACAAGTGAGCGATTTGAAAAATTGCATTACCCTTTCATTTTATCGAAATAGAGCACCGACAGATAAAGAAAATGTCTGAATTAATTGAATATTTATTAGTCGTTATCATTTAAAAGAATCATTTGCTTTAAAGTTGGCAGTCTGGCAACACTGGTGAAATGTTAAGTGTGAAAGTTGATCGCAGCCAACTTCAAGTTATCTAATGTTAAAAGCGACGCTATGTTAAACCCGTGAATTGAATAATGTAAACTTGATATGGAAAATTCGAAAAATCGAAAAAGAAAATCTTAAAATACTTATTATTTTTTTATAATTTTTTTTTAATAGTGTACAGAGACAGATACAAGTGCTGCCATTCAAAACGGTGGCTGTTGTTAAATAAACTCAATCGAAGCATTAAATTACTGCCAATGGCGCCAATAAGCACAAACAAATATGCCAAAGTGGCTCCCATTGGAGTGTGTCTATGTGCATGTATATTTGTATTCCTGTGTGTCCTGAAAGTCCTGGCAGTTGGCTGATTGAAAGTTTTGCTCTAAAGGATGGAGAAAAATATTTGCTTGTCGTCAATAAATATTTTGTGCTGTGTTTATTGATCAAAATTGCGAGCCAACAATGCAAAGTATTTTGTTGGTTCGCCAAATATTTATCCACCGAGCGTTGGAGAATGCAAAGCATTTGACAATTAATTAGCCTAATTTATGGCCTTGCACCGGAGTGGCTACTAGTGATACATAGTTTTGCAGTTTATTAAAAAGTTCTCCCACCCAACTTGCGTTGCTTGTCCCACATTTGTCAATATGCTAACAAATATTTTCGAGAATCATAACAAAGTTAATAAAAATACAAAAAATAAGCTGAAATGTTGTTTGGCAACAATTATTTGTGAGTTAGCGCCAGTTGTTGGGCGCCATAAATCTTGTACAGCTTTCAGGGCGTCATAAATTGTAAATGCCATCAGCAGCAGGACGGGTAAAAAAGGGGGAAAACACAAAAGGAAACCGAAAACGAGTTGGCATGTCTCTGTACTACAGTTGCCCTCTCTGTCTCCCCGATATTTGCTGTCCTTCTCTGCTGGCCAGGGCAAACAATCAATTTATGCACACACAATTTTCCCCTTTTACATATAAATTTCGTATTTTTTGTATTCCTTTTTTAACTCATTTTTACTCGGCGTTGAGTCGCCGGTCGCCTTGCTGTATGCAAATATTTGTTAACTTCATTTGCTCTGAATTAAATATAATTTACATGCATATTTGTTTGCCAGTTGGCCTGCCCTCGTTTCGCCTGGAAATCGCAATCCCTTTTCCGCATGCCATGTTGCATGCATCTGGGGGCATTAGCCCCCTCTCCTTGATCCCTTGGTCATTATAATTATTGTTGACATTTCGGCTTAAAAAAAAAAGAAAGGAAAACGGGAAAAATATAAGAGAGTGAGCCGCGTTAATCCGCCGCCACAATTACACGTGCTAATGAAGTGAAATTTTACTTTTTCGCAATTAAAAACGAATTTCGATCTCGCATATAGCCTGGAAATATGTTTGGAAAAATGCGATGCCATGTTTCATGAGCATTCCGGAATCCAGATTTGCCCCGAAGGGAAAATTGCAACGGCTTTTGCATGCAGTTAATTGGTTTGGCTTTTTTTGGGCTCGGGCAAAATGTGTTGACAGCACGAACATAAAGTTATTCAGAGCTCTGAGTCATGCCAAGGATAACAGAAATTACATAGAAGCAGCCTTAATGCAGGCAAGTGTAATTGGTTTTAAATGGCGCCCAATTATAACAACTTCAATGGGGAAAGTCGATTAAATTACGCGATTTTGCGATATTTTTTATTACACATTACGTCAGTTCTCGCGGCATTTGCAACGAAATGGAAAATCTTTAAGATCTTTTATTCTAATTTTTATAACAATTTAGAAATCGAATTCCAGAACATCCCTTTTATTTGCCCAATAAAACCAAATAAAACTGTATTTACTCTGGCAAAACGAACCAGAAACAAGGTTAAGTACAACAATTTGTGTTAATCAACACAGGAGCCGCAGTCAGGAATAGAAGACATTAACATAAATTTGATTCAAGTAATTTATTTAGTGCGACAAAAGCACTTTCTGTGGCCAACACGCTCGGTAAATTGCCACTGCCCAGTAATCGAAAGTGAATTATGTTCGGCCTGTCAGTTGGGCGCCAATTTATGAAGCTGTTTTCTTTCTGTTATATATTTGTAGTGGAAAAATTTGCTAAACACTTCCCCTTGAATTTTCTTCTTTTGCAGGGCCGCTGTAATCGTGATAAACCGCCGTGCAAATATTTTCATCCACCACAGCATCTGAAGGATCAGTTATTGATAAATGGACGCAATCATTTGGCCCTCAAGAATGCACTGATGCAACAGATGGGCATCGCGCCCGGCCAGCCGGTCATATCGGGCCAAGTGCCAGCCGTGGTAAGTGCCGCTCTCTAATACTTTAATTGAATTTCCACCGCTTTTCCCTTACTTCCCTTTTAAAAATATGAATATTTATAAGAGAACTTCTCCGCTACCGCTACCATGAATATCCGAAATACCAACCAGCAAGGAAAAAAGAGGAATTCAAAGTGCGCGAAAATGAGTCAAAGAGTGAGAAAGAGGAATGTTTTATTCATGCAGGAGGTACAGGGGTTTTCCCGCTTTATAACAAATCGAAAATTAATTCTCAAATAATTTGCGACATGGTTTTTGTGGATTTGCAGCTAAACGACAGCCATCATTAGGGCGAGGCTTTATTTTTTTCGAAAGGGGAATGTTGATTGCTGAAAAATGCATGAATTTTCATTAGAGTCCGTGTTTAAGGGGGGGGGGGGGGGGCCAAAAAGGTTTACGAGTGCGTGCCAAGCATAATTTGTGTGCCCAACGAAAGGGTCAGTTAATGGGGTGTCGAATCATTAGATTGGAATGGGGATAGGCCATAAATAAAACAGATTTAATAGAGGATTTAAATTGAGCAGTCAGGAATTCTTTTTAAGGGTTAACAAATAATGTTAAAACCAAAAAGCTTCTAAAATATTTTCTGTCTTATAGGATTTATATTTATTTTATAGTAAAATAATGCAGAAAAAAAGAAATTTAATTTTTTTTAAATAAAGCGAATTATATCTAGTAGAAAAATAAAGAATTTAATGGTATTTAAGAGAAAATTAAAGCAGATCATATTAGCATGCAAGGCTATTATCTTTTATCCGCTTTGAGAAATTATGACAACATTATCCCTTATGCGCAAACAAATCCAAATGCCACTCTAATTGCGTCCTGATGGACTCCACTCGCCTGTTTGATGAATTACACCGATAAATGGCCTAATGACTGATTACCCACTCTTGCAGGCCACAAATCCCTATCTGACCGGCATTCCGGCCAACTCGTACAGCCCGTACTACACAACGGGACACCTGGTGCCCACCTTGCTGGGTCCGGATCCCTCGGCCGTGGCCTCCCAACTGGGACCCGTGGTGCCCCAAACAGTGCAGGTGGCCCAGCAGAAAATACCACGTTCCGACAGATTAGAGGTGAGTTTCGGCCCGATGCCCCACTTTTATATATATATATATATATATATCTCGATATATGTTATGTATCCAAGGAAGTCAATTTACTGCGATTTAATTTACGCTTACTTTGTGTTTATTAATTTTGTTTGTTTGTTTCGCCATCGGCGAGAGACTTACACGCAACGAAAATTGTTTCCGTTCTTATGTCTTTTGTTCGTGGCATGTGATTATGTATTTATATATTTACATTTATAATTAGAATTAATCTTAAACTACGTATACAAAGTATTGCGAACTAAAAACGAATAAATACCAAAAAAACATTGTACAGAGTTTTGAGTTCTCTTGAGTTTGCCAAAAAAGATCAAACTGAAATTGGGACCAAAATCAACTGTATAATTCGCCAAATAACCAGAAATTGATTCGACGTTTTGACACACATTCGTATTTGTCTAACACAATGCCAAATTGAAACCAAATATAAAGACACCCAATCTCGATGTTCTCTTCTTAATTTCTTACTATTTCTTAATATCTTTTTTATCTGCATAATATAAACGAATTAGTAAGGATCGATCAAAGAGTCGATCGCACAATATTGCAGCTTGGCCTAGCAGCTGCTTTTCAGAAGCTTTTTTAGGAAGCTTACGAGCCCTGTAAATATAGCCCAAGAAAAACTATCCAAATGAAATTGCAGAATTCTTTGCACTGATATTTCTGATTTCTGATTTTGATTTTCCCGTTATCGTAAATCGTTATCGTTATTTTGATTTTTCTGATTAATCGGAAGGGAAGCTCCTTTTTCATCCCATTCTCCTCCATAGAGTTTTAGCGAAATCCCTTAGCTCTCAAAAAAGAATTCATCGTAGATATGAAGTTAAGAGTAGCAGACTGTTTCGAATTCCCCCCGAGGATATTTTGTACCATAGACTTGGTAGTTGTTCAGATTCAGTTCAAGGTTTTTTCCATCCTTTAATATCCTAGTTCTTTAGTTACTTAGAATCAGCAGACACCGAAATATATACTCTCTACAAAACAGTCCAACCCCCGAGCTCCCCGTAACGTCTTTGTGTTATTGTTTTTTCCTGATTTCGATTTCGAATAATCCTTGCCTTCTCGTTGTTCCTTTTTGTTATGTTTGTGCTACGTGTTCCTCTTGTGTTTTCTCGTACTCAAAAGTGCACCAACCCAAAAAAAAATGCAAATTGAAAACTAATCGGCATGAAGCAAAAATAAAAACAACACCCAAAAAAAAAACAAAGCAAAACCAATTCCAAGAGGCAAGTAAAACATAAAAAAAAACCTAATCAAACAAAAACCTAACACAAATAAAAAGCAAATTTGAAATGCATCTGTATCGGCTCTAACCACTAAAAAAAAAACAAACAAATCTTGCCTACCATTTGACTTGGAACAAATCGAAAATATATATATTTTTGCGCAAATACTTATCTTTTCTTTTGATGAAAACTAAACAATAAACCACAATAATAACTAAAGTAAAAAATGAAAACCAAAAGAAATGAACTTGTTACTGAATATCCTTCCATTATTTCCAAAAAACACACTCCACACACACACACACACACATACACCTTCTCCGCCTATAAAACACACACACACACCAAACCAACCAACCAACCAAACCGAAAAACACCACTGAACCACTCTGAACCACAACTGCTGCCACTTTTGCTATCCGCTGCCAACGCCCGCCAATCAACTGATACCGAATACCGATACCGATACCGATTACCGATGTGCGCTGCAACTACGAAAATCGAATCGATCCAAATGAATCGATAACAAATATATATCACCTGATAACGATAACTGATATATACTGCCTGATCCCAACCGAAAAAATTCCACAAAATAATACAAACAAACCCACCGATGATCGTCGAAATGTGCGGGCCTCGTGTTGTGTGTGTGTTTTGCGATCGATGATGCGATGATTGCGAAATATCCAATGTACAGGTGTGCCGCGAATTCCTGCGCGGCGCCTGCAAACGGGCGGAATCCGAGTGCCGGTTCGCCCATCCGCAGGAGAGCGTCGCCAGGCACGACGACGGCTCGATAACGGTTTGCATGGACGCCGTGAAGGGCAGGTGCGCACGCGACCCCTGCCGCTACTTCCATCCCCCCCTGCACCTACAGGCACAATTAAAAGCGGCCCAAACACGCGCCACCGCTGTCGCTGCTGCAGCTGCGGTATGGCTATATACTATATATTTTTCTATACTTTTCGAACCTTCTCTTTGCGTTTGCGTTCGATCGATTTATACCGCCCTCTTATTTTGATTTCCGTTTTCGTTTTTATTTGTTG
Organism: Drosophila pseudotakahashii; assembly: GCA_035046095.1. Classification (NCBI taxonomy): domain Eukaryota; kingdom Metazoa; phylum Arthropoda; class Insecta; order Diptera; family Drosophilidae; genus Drosophila; species Drosophila pseudotakahashii. Next base: position 15,750,760 of record JAWNOE010000247.1, read on the forward strand.
TGTTCTTTCTTCTGTGCTGCCTAAATATCTTATGGTTTCCCTGATTTGTATTTAACTGCGAAAGTGATTTTTTGGTTGAACATGTTTGCCCAGGCGACGATTCACAAAATGATTTTTAAACCAAGTAAAGTTTAAAAAACAAATGTGGAAAAATAATTCAAATATTTTTAAAATTAAATTTAAAATCAATTTTTCAAAATTCAAACACTATAAAAATTTCATAGCTACATACAGGCTTAAATGAAAATAAAATCGAAAATATTTTTAGCTATAAAAAAAAATGTTTTAAGATCTGAAAAAAACCAATTTTAAAATTATTTTGTGAAAAAGTCCCCCCACTAGCGTTTTCTGTTTATGTTCTCCAAATAACCTCAACAGAGAAATACAACACAGAATTTTACTCCTGCACTAACACGCCACACAAATATATGAATATACTTATATATATCTCCTGTATATATATCTAGCCAACGATGACCTTAGGCCATCCTGCTTAGTTCCAAATAGTTGATTAAATTTGCCTTAAATTCGTGCCAAATTCACCGTTCGATTTTATTGGTAAATCTCTCCACATCGATATTTAGTATATGGATTTAAAGCAAATTTAATTAGAAGTTAATGCCGCATGCAAACAATTTAATTAACTTTATGCAAACACACACGCCCACACACACACAAAAAATCTCTTTACAAATAACTGTTATTCCCCCTAAGAGCTGCAAACAAAATACAAAAAAAAAAAAAAGTGTGTAATCGTACAAATTTGTAAAACACAAATTATGCTATTTATTTATGCTGCATATTCAATGACATTACCACCGGCTATGTGCAATAAACGCTTAAGCGAAATTCGCTCGTCCCCGGAAAATATAGAAAAATTCAAATCAATGAACCGAATAATTCTGCCTGATATAACGTGACACATTTGGATTATGCACTCAAAAAGTCCCGATAAATTTTAATAGAATCTGTGTTACTTATTAGTGATTAATTTAAAATAAAGGTCTAGGATTAGTTGTAAAAAATCATAGTAGCTTGTTAGAAAATCATTATAATCTGTACTGATTTTATATTCTTCATTTGTAATGACAAAAGTTTAATACACAGTATTTTTCCCATTCGAGATGATATATAAAATATTATTCCGCGGCGGCTGCCAATGAAAATAAGTCAGTGGAGAGGCATTAAATACAATTTTATGGCTAATTGAAAATTCATTTGGATGAACATAATTATGTTTGTCCTGGGCAAATGAAATGTTCAACAATCATTCGGTGGGACACCATTCAAACAGGGTGTTCGGCGTCATTTAGATGTTAATTTTGTTTGTAGATCAATAAATAATTATATTTTTTAAGTATGCCTCCCAGACACAAAGCAAACAAAGAGTGTGGGGCCAATGTGGGAAGAACATAATCCTCCTGGCAGGAGAGTTGGGGCCGAAAATATCCGGGAAACACGGGAAATATGTTGAAGCTCACATAAAACACGCCATAAATGTTGATTTTCGTTGGGCCAAAATTAACATTTATTACAACGCGTTAAAACTTTGAGCACGCAGCAGCAGGAGCAGGAAAGAGGAGCGGGGAAATGCGAAGGAAAAGCGGAAAAGCGAGGCAGCCGGGCCAACACGGCACTCACACATGGGCACGTACGCTGTACATACGTGGTTGTATCCGTGTTTCCCGGCTGCGTGTCCTATGCGCCGTACTTAATTCGCGACTTAATTGCTTTCTGCTGGAAATTTATTTGACGCAACAAACAACAACGCTGTCCTTGTTGGCCAGGCCGGGAAAATGGCAAAAGGGGAGGGAAAAGGGGGGTGGTGAAAATGACACACATAATTGCAGCATAATATCGCATAAAGTGAAAAATTGTTGCAGCATTTTAGGCGTAATTCAATCGAGGCTCCCCGCTCCTCGCTCCTCGTGGATGCGGAAGGGCAGGAGACCCAGGACCAGGACAAACGTGATTATTGTATGAAAATGTCCTTTGATACCTTCCCGAAAGAACACACACACACACCCAGTCACATATGTTGACATTACCCACTCCCCTGAGCCGATAATTGTATTTATGGGTGCTCGTTTAATGTGATTACAGGCCCAGGGTAAAAATGGGAATTAAACGCTTACCTTATTGCACCTGTCTACCGTGTGGGTTTTTTTTTATCGTGCATTATTTTGATATCCCGCAAAATGTTAATGCTTGATTATATTCCCCTGAAACGGGCAAGAATTTTAAATGCGGGTAAATTTTCAATCCATCTTTAGCATAAGTTATAGTAATTGGAAGTGTTTAAATAAACATACAAAAACCGATGCAGCGCTGCTGTTTCATTTCATAACTATTTTCAACTCATTGTTAAATACCTATACGTAGACTTGTTTCCAGTTGATATTATACTCCTTTTCCTTATAATATTATACCAATATCCTTGTACATATACAAAAATTATACTTGCAAAGTAACAAGATTTTCCATTTATTCTTTTTACTTTGACTTGTAGTCAGAAATTTTAAGGAATCCCCATAAATGTACCCCTTAAACCCCATATACAGTTAGCCGATTATCGAGTTATATACGTATTTATATCCTTATATATATATTCAAATCCAATCGACAGACGCTACAAAACCACACCACAAAAACAGACCAAACACACAAAACTCCGCCTTTGCATATATGTATGATTTCCCCCTATAATTTCCCTGTGTTATTGTTGCTGTCCGTTGATAAGCGTTTAAGTTTTGTTTATTATGATTGCTGTTTGGCATTCTGGGTCACCGAAACGTCCCCCATATGTCAGCAAACGAAGAGGAGCAAAAAAACCCCCATATCGACGGGGGGATCTCCCCACAAATATGCCACCTGCCGCAACGAACGACCCCACAGAACTATAATCCTCGCATGTAAGCGTGACAAGAGCATCTCGGCCAAAGAAAAAAGGCCGGAGGAAAAGTGAAACTGAAACTGAAGGGGAATCAGAGTCGCAGGACTACAGGAGTGTGCTCTCTTTTTTCCCACCGAACCGACCGAAAATGTAAATGTCAACCTGTACAGGACACGGATACGTATACGTATACGGACAGGGTTACGGACAGGCAAACGGACAGGGACACGGACGACATGGATTAGTCCGGGCCGGATAACGTTTGAACCGGAAAATTAACTAAAAGCAGAGATTTCCATGCCAATGAATTGTCCGGCGGAGTCTGCCCGGCCGGCCTGCTGGTTTTTTATGGACTCGACCCCGATACACACACCTCCAGCAATGGGTACATTTCCATATAAACATTAGGGTGGTCCAAAAAAAATGTTATTTTTATTCTTAAAAATGGTAGATTTTGGTATTTATTAAATGTATTAGAAAATTTCCAAATAATATTTGAAGATGGTTTTGACATTTTCATAAAAATTACTCATACGACACGTAATCCAATTATGTATAAAAACAGTTCATTTACTTCAAACGTTGTCAATTTATAGATGTCTTTCGAATATGAAATGAAAAATGAAAACAACTTTCGTTTAAATCTACTCTAGCTAGATTTAAATAAACTTTCAATAGACGACAACAGTGCGTATGAGTGATACTTCAAAAATTTATTTAAAAGCTGGTGAAACTAGGACCTTAAAAATGTTCATGGACCGCCCTGATGCACATACAAACATACATTTGTATGTAGATATGGCGAACACCCCACGATGTTGTCGCGCCCAAGCGAATTAATCCATTTGTAGCATTCATTGCCAGTGACACTAGCCGAGAAAAAGCGGTGAAAAAAGCAAAGGAGTAGTCGGTCGGGTCAACTGGCCGTCTCTTTTGCACCTCTCACTGGCTGTCTCTTTCGCTTTCCCCCATTTAAATGCAAATTTGTGCACTCTTTCATGCGACCTACGCCCAAATGTGTACGCCAAGTCTTTTTTCCCAGTGTGCGCGCTTGTGTTATGTTTTGGTTTATTTTTATTTTGTGGTTCTTGGTTATTAGGCACACATGGGTCCACTTTCGTGGTAAGGGGCGAAAATCGGGCAAGAGCTAAAACCCAATTGCGGTGTTAAACGCATTAGCATTGAGCTCTGCAGAGCAAAATTTATGGGTACGGAAATTGGGGTCGCAACTTTGCCGGGGAATTAAAAGTGTACAAGGGGGGCTTTAAACCAAAACTGGGTCAGGATATGCGAAAACTCTAGTAAATAAGAACTTCCAAAGTCCAAAACACTAACCACGAAAATCAAACTCAAAGTCCCGTAATCCACAAACAGAGTTGTTTAATTTGCATTTTCCCTGAGTTAGTCCCTTTGTTTATGAATGAGCAACAGCAACGATGCATCGGTAGGTATATTTATATATAACCTATGAGTCCCGAACCACAAATGCGAATGTGTCTAGTCAAAAGGTGGCGAATCAACTGGTGAACCGAGTGATTTTGTTGGCAAGTCCATCAATTTGCCATCTCCCCTAAGTTAGATCGTAAGAATAACCATCGAAAGGATAAGTTTTAGATTGTAAGACAAAAACAAGGCTTTTACACTTTGCTCTGGCTTTCGCAAGCTTTTTTCCGAAACGATTCTCTAACCAAACAAGGCTTTCACTCACACAAAACTAACTTGATTTACGCTTCTTTCCGAATAACAAGCCAAATAAATATTAATCTGAATTATTAACATTTAGTTGGTATGTGTAACGTTTATTTAAGGCTCTTTCAATATCAAATGGAAATCGTGTTTATTTGGATTACCGTTGATTTCTACTTGATTTATTCATATTTACTCTCTATACGAATATAATCTATATAAACGTAAAAATTTGATTTTTTCTATTTATTTACTTATCGATATCAAAACACTTCCGTACTCTTCTACTATTATGTATTTTTCATCTGTTCGCCTGTGCCAACACACACACACACACACGCAAAACAACCACCCACCCACACACACACACTGTACCCGCTTCTACGATGGATGGTGAAAAAAAAAAACACAAACACATATGCACAAAATTCAAATGTGGAAACGAATAAAAACATAAAAAAAATGAACTCAAACAAATATACACGCATAATTTCCTGGGAATATGCAAAACAAAAAAAAAATTGGACATGCTAATTAATAATTCATGGAAATCGGAAAAAAAAAATGGAAAATATACAAAAAAAATCAATTTAAAATGCCAACACCACTGCCGCTTGAATAATTCAAATTGGAATCTCTCAACTATTTAATGGACACATCATTCAAATGCTCGTATATTTTAATAATTTTGCATATTTTGCCTGCCTCTCTATGTGTGTCTGTGTGAAATTTTCGTTTGATTTCAATTTTCCGAAACAACCAAAAAAAACCGAAAAAAAATTCCAAAAATGTTTGACACACAAACGCACGAACAAACAACCTACAAACCTACACACACACACGCACACAGACCTCACCTCTGACGGCACACCATCACCAGCAACAACAACAATTGCAACACCAGCTGAACAACATCAACAACAACAACAACCACAGCACCGCCGGCGCAGCAGCCACCTCGACAACAGCAACAACAACCACAAACAACGCCGCTGCCGCCGCCGCCGCCGCCGCCGCTGCTGCCGCCGCCGCTGCCGCCGGTTTAATGGGCCACCACCACCATCACACTCACACACTGGAAGTGGGCAAGAAGCGGGCGGCGGACACAACCGATATGTTTCCACTGGTATTTTTCTTTTCCTTCACCTTGTTTGTGTTTTTCGTTTAATCGTTATTCGATTTTCCATTTCGAGTTTATCCGTTTGTTTTGAATTTTGATTGATTTTTCTTTCCCTAACTCTAAAATCAAAAACCCATAATTATTTGCCTTGGTTTTGACAATTGTTTATGCTTTAGTTGGTTGATCAACTTAGTTATGCCCTTTTCGTTGCATGCTTTTAGGCGCGGTGAAAAAGGATATTTTTAAGTATAGATTACGATTTGTTTATAGTCTAAACTAATAAAATAAGAGTCCAAAAAAACGACAAGTTAGACCTGGCGCAAAATCGGCTTGGCATAAAAATCTAAAACAAAAACCCAAATTCGGAAATAATAATACAAATAAACTATGACTATTCTCATTATGATTTTTCATAATATTAAAATATTTTTTTTTTCACTAAAAAGTCATGGGTAAAAAAAGGATTAGTAAATCTATCCCACTTACTTTCATTAAAAAATCAATTGATTGGCTATTTTAGTAAATGTCCAACCAAAACGCCATTAACTTCAAACTGATCAGGACTAACCACTTAGAGATTGAACCCTCCGTAAACAAAACCCCCCTTACTTTGTGGTCCTTGAAACGAAATGCTTTCAACTTTCACCTCACCTTAGTTATTCACTCACTCATTCACTCAATCACTCACTTGCCCGCCCACTCAGTTAGTCAGTCACATGCACATCAAAGTGCCATCAATTAACGTTTATTATCAGCATGGCCAGGTCGACTGGGAATGGATGCAGCACAACCCCCGGCATTTAATTTACAAAATGAAGTCATTATCCGATATATCAAAAGTGCAAGCACTCACCAAGAAACACACTCGCACACTAATCAATACAGACAAGCATTCAGACACACACACACACACTTTTTGCAATGGCAAGAGCGAGTTTAACCAATTACACGTGGCATATGATAAATCACAATCACAACACGAGCACATTTGCCCTGCCAAGTGTTAATTAAAATGATTTAACCGATAATTGCCAAGGCTGTAGTAGTAACTGTAGTCCGTAGATATACCTTTAGCGGTAACTGTAAGTTTCTTTCTTTCGCTTTCGCCACTGCCACTGCCACTGCCTCTGCTGATTGCATTCGCGAGCTTAATTGTTTAAGTGCTTTTCCTGGTTAATTAGCTGAACATGCACCACCTGCAGCCAGCAGCCTGCAGACTTTGTTTATCCCGCCCCCCGTTTTCCGTTTACATCACGCCCATCACGCCCACACACATCACATCACATTGCCACCCTATTAGGTCTAAGTATTATACCATCCGTGTACCCGTTTATGTATATATGTATCTGATTAATGCCATTATAATACTGCCACTGTACTGTGCCCAGGATATATCCACTAATTTCATTTGTGTTCTTCTCTCCTCTTCATTTGCTCTTCTTCGATTCCATATAATATCTCTTGCGTTCGTTTCAAAAACTCCACCACCTACTATATCTCACTGTCCTTCGAAATTGAAATCGAAATCGATACCGAAACCGATAATAATAACTGCGAAATGCGAAATGCGATATGTGTGTGTGCTAACCCCGATCCAATCCGATCTGACCATCAAACAAAATCAAACAATGATAACCCAACAACAATCAACAACAACAAATCATACACTAACCGCATAATCAACAACAATCGATAAATGCCAAAAAAGATGGATGTTAAAACGGTTGGTTCATTTTACTATGAAAACTTCGTAAGTACTCCAAAAAAACTGAGTGACAATCGTCCAGAACACGTACAGTAGTAGTCGCGTCTAGAAAAAATGATCAACTATGTATACACTATAAAACTATAGTCCATAACCAGCCAAACTATCGACGAACGCCGCATGCCTTCAAAATCAATCGAATTTGATTAATATATATATCGATAAATCGTGACCATTGGTCTGCTTCTTTAATAACTATATCATTTTAATTAATAAATAACCAAAAGTGAAGAGTTGATCTTACAAACCAACCACTGTTCAAAAACATCAAAGCTTTTATGCACACACAAAATATATGAAAACCGATCGGATTTTAAATCACAAAAAGAAATAAATTAAATAAATCAATAACACTAAAAGCTTATTCATTTCACTTACTAACTGTACTATAGTTGTAAACTGCGAACGCTTTTCCCAATTCTCCACTAAACTGCACGCACTTTCGATTTATTCAGTTGCGAAACTATGTATACTCCAGCCTATGTTTGGATTTCCTTTTCGTTTCTGTTTTGATTTAGTTTGAAGAAATCGTTTCGTTTCATATATATTTCGTATAATTTGGTAAATCTCACCCAAAAAAAAAAGAATAGCAGAATTGGCAATAGAAAAAAAAGCAAGCAAAGCGAAAAAAATAAGAAACTCAAAATTAATTAAAATGCAAGCTCGTTTGTAAGCAATTGTTATAGTGTATATGGTTATCAGTAGATTATAAGTTGAGATAAGGGATATATAAATACTTTAAACTAATGAATGTTTTCCATCTCTTTCTCTCTTCTTTCGCCCAACCCCTCTACCCATCTCTTTTTCTCTCGCAGCAATTCTCTGGCATGGTTCCGTTCAAACGTCCAGCTGCCGAAAAGTCTGGCATTCCAGTTTATCAGCCCGGTGCGACCGCCTATCAGCAGTTAATGCAGCCCTATGTGCCAGTCTCATGTGAGTATCCCCAACAACAACAACAACCACCACAACAACAACAACAACTACATCAACAACAACAACAACAAAATGTACTACTACAACAACAACTACAATTAAGTAGCGCCATAACAACAACAACTACAACAGCAACAGCCAGTAATAATATGATTAATAATAAAAGTATCATAAACGCTGTAATTGCTACTACCAATAATATACCATCATCAGCAACAGCAACAACAACAGCATCATCATCAACGTCATTAGCATCATCAGCAACAACAACAACAACAGTAACAGCCATTACTACTAATCCTAACGATAGTGATCATGATCAAGATTCCGATAACAATCCAGATCTCGATAAAGATCACGATCACGATCACAATAACGATAGTGCTACTGCTGATGGTGAAACTGATAATGCGGATCAAGATAATCAAGACAATAGTGACCAAACGAATCTGAATCTAAATCCGAACCAAAATCCAAGTCCCCCTAACGATTGTAATACAACACGAACAATCTCACCAAACCCAGAAAACACAGCAGCAGCAACTGCAACAACAACAGACACATTAGATGCAACACCCGCAGCAGTAGCAGCAACTGCCACGCCCCCCAATGGCAACACACCGCCCCCTAGCTCCCCCTCGCAGGGCGATAGTCTTCTGCCCCTGCCCAATGGCCTGGGCGATAATAACAACTACTTGTCCTATATCAACAACAATCTGAATAACGGCCAGCTCAAGTCGGCTAGCAACGAAGAATCCCTGAATGGCGACTTAGAGAGTAGCAATAGCAGCCTCCCACTAGCAACATCGGCATCTCGCAACTATGCCAAGCAGAATGGCGAGGGTTACTCGAGATATACGATTAATGGTCATAGTACTGGTATCTTACCAACACCCACCACCTCAACTTCTGCTCCCCCAGTTAGCTATCAATCCCAGGTGCAGGCCCAGGCTCAAGCTCAAGCTCAAGTTCAAGCCCAAGCCCAGGCTCAAGCCCAAGCCCAAGTTCAGGCCCAAGCTCAGATGCAGCGCATCAACTATGCCATGCCCGCCTACAGCTATGGCAATCTGTACTCCCACTATGGCGGAGCCACCTCCACCATGGTGAGTCTGCCCAGTGCCACGCCCTCCTACGCCCAGGCTCAAATGCAGCAGCAACAGCAGCAGCAGCAACAACAGCAGCAGCAACAGGCTCAGGTTCAGGCCCAAGTTCAGGCTCAGGCTCAAGCGCAGGCTGCCTATGCCCAGCAGGCCTATGCCGCCTATGCTGCGGCAGCTGGCTTGACTCCCCAGGCCACCTCAGCAGGTGGTGCCTACTACACCGATCCCGCTGCCCTGGCCAAGGAGGTGGCCCAAAAGAACTATGCCATGAAGGTGGCCAGTGCCTCCAAGCCAGGAGGAGCCGCCTCCTCCGCAGCAGCTGCCTATACAGGTTTAACCTTGAACAAGAGCTATGTGGCTAGTCCACAGCCTGTTCAGGCAGCCCAACCTCAAGCCGTTTCCATGGCAGCTCTACTGCAGATGCAGGCCCAAGCTCAAGCTCAGGCTCAAGCGCAGGCGCAGGCACAGGCTCAGGCTCAAATGCGTCAGTTGGGTTCCCTGCCGAACTCCGTGCCCGGCACTCCAGTGCGTTCGTCACCAGCTGGAACCGCCAGTCAATATCAGTCCGCTGCCCTGCTAAGAGCACCCTCACCCATGCCATATGCCCAAGCCCAGGGATACTTCTATCCCGGCATGATGCCCACCGCAGCTACAGCCTATGCCATGCCACAATCGCAGGCTGCTGCGGCGCAGCAATATGCAGCAGCTGCTGCAGCAGCGGCAGCAGCCGCTCAGGCAGGAACTCCAGGCAGTGCCATGGTCCTGAACCCCTACAAGAAGATGAAGACCTCTTAAGAAGGTTAAAAAACAAACCCAAACACAACTGTACTTAAGACACCAAGGAAGTCACACACTTAATTAGATTGATAGATTTAAACACATCGAAGACGTAAGATTATGTGCCTCAGTTTTCTTGAAGAAGGACTAGTGGAGAGAAGCGTTTTAGACCTTAGTTGTACCATAGGAAAACCAACCATGACATGATTACCACTAAAACCAGACAGACAGATCGAAGATCGATGCTTACTAACACAAATATGCCCGAAACTTGCTGACAAACGAATCGATAATTTGCCATTAAGTTATTTGACAAACGAAACATAACCTCACTGTGACTCGAAAAGTGTTGCCATCTTCGCACAAGAATCGAAACAACCAAGCTTTTAAAGCACAAGCGAACAGAAGAGAAACAGATGTTAGCTGATAGTAATACTTAAGTTCCTTTTTTCGGATAGCACTTAGTCAACTCTAGTTTATAGAAAGCGGTTACACAAGATAAACAGATAGAAACCAGGGCGGGATTGAATACAGAGAGGAACGAAGAACTGTGATAGCGATAAAAAATAAGCCCTGGGGGAGAAAGGATAAACCTCTAATGCTGCTGCCGATGCTGGGTACAGTTGTGTAAGCTTGTTGCTAGCTGCGGGTGCTTGATGCCATATCGCCGTCCCCGTCTCCCACATGCGGTAGTTCGTATAGCTATCTCTCTCTCGCTCCCGCTCATCATTCATTTTCCGTGCTCTCTCTCTAACACCCTATCGCTGTCTCTGAATGTTTCCTAACTAGCTAGATAGCTAGCGTGAATGCTGTTGTAATTGTTTAAAATTGTTGAGCAACGATAAATGCGTAACGAATATTGTCTAGTTTATATAGAATACTTATACGATATACATATACATATAAACCTAGCTGTACGTGCTGTATGCTGCTACCCATATACGATACACACACACTATGTACTCTAACACACGCTCATCCCTCACCAATACACAAAGAAAAAAAAGAAAAACAAAACAAAAATGGCATAAACATGACTAGGATCGATCTGTAAATCGTATGTCTAGCTTACTAATCAGATATTACAGTACAGTCACCACCACTCACGATCACGTCTCTCTATCCGTCTCACTCTTACACACACCATACACCCGTACACCCTTCAGACTGTTAAGCCAGCAAAATTAATTTATGTTAATGTTATGTTATCGAGATTTAAATTTGATGTGTTGACCAGAACTATGTAAATCCTTTTGATTTTTAACGACTATCACTATTCCACTCTTCATCTGTCTGTTTAACCCTCTATCGCCCACTCTTTCGATGTATTATAAATGTTTTCCTTTCTGTAATCGAAATGTTAAGCAAAGAATAAAATCATTGACAAACAGAACTAAGTTTTTAATGTTAGATCTCGTGTGATTATCAGTTTTTTCTTTACGTTCTTTTCTATGTAACTTTTATGTTGATATTTATGTATTTTATGTACTTATAAACCAGTTTTTAGTGTAGCTATTATATAATTTTTAACGTGTGTTCCCGATTGATAGACCATTTGAGAAGAACCTACAAAAGCAATCAAACAATAAATTTGCCACTGACTTGCGCACCTTAAGTTTTAGACTTCCCGCCTTTACACCCCGCACCTGCTAAAAAAAAAAAACCCTACATCCGAGAACATCCTACATACATTATTATTCGATATATACGATAATCTCTGTAAAATTGTTTTTAATTAAAGTACTTCTAATGTCTTACAACGATTTGATGTTTGCCACTAATTCTTATCCTAATTCTAATCCTAATTCTAGTTTAGTTTCGATAGTTTTTATTAATGTTTTATTTGAAATACCGTGTGTTTATCTAAATATATAGTTTACGAAAAAAGAAATATATATATCTTATTGTGTGTTGGTATTTTACTTTATTTGATTTACTTATTTCGGTATTCACTTGATAATCGTTTTTCTGTTGTGCCGCTTTTACATCTCACCTTTGATTTAAGAACGTACCCCTTTGATATGTTAAGATATCAGATCCCGAACACAAGCTTTGCCGAGCGCTTTGGGCAGAGCAGCACTCTTTCTCTATATCTCTTTTGAACCCCTTTCCCCGAGCTTGTCGAATTTTTGATTTAATAATTTAATTGAATATTATTTCAGTCATTCGAGCATTCCCCGCTATATCCTCGACACAGACACAGAAACACCCTGACTGCCTGACTTTTCTCCTCTGACCTGCTTTCTCCTCACTATTGCTTCTTCCTTAAACGATAAATCCGATCTTACTCCCTCCGTAAATCCATCTCATTCTATATATGTTTTAGCTCTTAGAATAATGGCAAGCAAAATGAGTACGCTAATGGTAGAGAATTAGTTGTAAAATCTGAATATACCATTTATCTAAACATTACCTTATATGCCTATGGCCAGCTAATGCTTGGCTTACCCTATATACTCGATAAGAAAGATGCTTACTAAACATGGCAGCCGAATACAATATTGAATCAACATATATATATATAATATATACGTATAGCAAGCTAAACCAGATTAAAGTATACCTATATTCATCAAATATCTCAATGTCTTGCCTCTAAAAGTATGATAACATTATCTATATGTGTCGTATGGTTAATTTTTTCGTTAACAACGTAGAACTGTTGCCGTTGGCCCATAATATCAAACAAAAAAGAAAAACTTTGCGAAAATGTTTAGAAAACGCTCTCGAACTAACTAAGAACTAAAGCAAAAAAAAAAACCGAAAACTTAAAACAAAACAAAACACCACTTACCACTGCATGGCGCCAAGATATGACTAACTTGCATTTCAGATCTAAGAGCTCATTATTTATTACGCTTCTTTCCAACCTTGCAATGCACCAACAACTAAAGAACACAGCAACAAACAGACAGACAACAAAAGCAGTATGTTAACATTACCGTGCAATAATATAGCAATGAATTGTCAGTTGACACTAGGACAACAATGAGTTAGGCTGATTTTAAATATACAAAAAACTAAAGAAGTAAAAGAAAAGAAAACGAACCACTTAGAAAACCACAGTCCATTCCAATTTATAGTAAAGTGGGTTTTCAAGCCTTCTTCAATAGATAGAAGTACAGTACCGTCCAATAGAAACTATAGTTTAGTGGAAACCACCTAGTTGCCTCCTTTTGATTTGTAGCCGAACCCAAAATCTCACACACACATTACACCTGAGAGAAAAGAATTGAAGTTTAATTAGGATCTCATTTCGCTATCACTATCATCGACGAGAAGTTAGCGAAAAGTATGGCAAATCGATTGCATGTCAAATCAAATAAGAGAGTAACAGAGCAAGAATGTCGAAGTTAAAATTATTCATAACATTTGAATATACATATATGTCGAAATATATATCTATACACACATCTATACACAAGCAAAAACACTAATGAATATGTTATATCTGTGCTAACATTAGTCGTATTATTATAAAGACAAAACAAATTATATTGAAATTATATTATATACGTTTTATTGTAAAAACCGTAAAACAACTTGTTGGCTTCTTTTTCTCGAAACTTGGAAAGTGATCAAACCAAAACTAACATTCTCTCTTTCTCACCCACTACTAATCCATATACAACAGTTTGCTGTGCGTTGTCTCTTTCTCTCTCTCTCTATTTGTTGGCTGTTTCAACTTGAATTTAATTTTATCTTCTTTTATCTACGACTTGATTTGGTATATTTATGATTTTACACCTAAGTTGGTCCACTCATTTTGCTACATTTTAAGTTAAGCCAAGCCTTCTTGATATATATTTTTCGTAAACGCTTTTTCTTTAACGAACCTCGGTGGTAACTGTTTTTAGGCGTACGTAAAACTCAATGTGCTCTCTGCTCGACTAAAACTACTTTGATTTCCTCACACACACCTCACACAGACACACCACCCGATTTCCTTCAGTAGAACTCTCAATACACTTGGCTTGCTGGACTATCCAGAGAAATATTACTGTATTGTTTGGCTAAAGCTGTTCTTGTGTATGGAATATAAACTATATATATGTCAATATCAAGTATACCCACTAGAGTTAAGCGCTTTTTGTAATGTTTTCAAAGAAAATGCTTCGAATCATTTTAAGTTTCTGCCAACATTTTGCTCTATTTTAAACTAAGACTCTCTCTCTCTTTCAAGCAAGCAACTTTATATCTCTATCTTCTAGATGTAACTCTCACAATCTCAAGATTTTCAGTCTTACTATATCCTTCACTAGCATGATCCTTAATTCAGTCAGTCCTCCGATATTAATACCTATCCCAAATTCAACTTGAAGCTATTCTTTGAGTTCATTACAAAAAGTTTGAGCATTGCCAAAGAAACAGTAATGTCGTCTCTTTCGAACATACACTATACCTCTCTCTTTCGTTCGCCTATCGAAGCGCTCGTCTTTCTCTTTCTCGGAGAAATTATCGGGGGAAAGTACGCAGTTGTGCGACCTGATCATGATATTACCTTTGCGTTATCTTCATTTAGTTGGCCTTTCTTGTGTTCAATTTATTTTAATATTGTTTTCTACGTCATTTATGAGACTTTTCGATTGGAGCGTAATTTGTAATTTTTCAGCATGTGCTCAATGAAACAGAACTTTTTTGTAGCAAGTATTCCGATATGACTATGAGTATGAATATCAAGCAGTGACGTTGCAAGTGGCTGTCTCTTTCTACCCTCTATATATGTATCTCTCTCGCTCGCTCTCGAGATCGATATTACTACTCGTACATTGCGTTTGTTCACATACATATATAACTCGTGTATGGCTTCTGAGGCATGTGGTATGATGGTAAAGCTATATGAAAGCACTTCTAAGGTAAGCTGGTGCACCGCCCCCCAAAAATATCCGAGCTTTTATTTACTCCCCTAACGGTATACCTATGATTATATCTGAAGACTGATACCTGCTATATAGATGCTAAGTATGTCTAATGCTCACTATATTTTTGTTTAGTTTTGGTAGACCGTTTGTCGTTTAAACGCTTCGATTCGGTGGAGCTAAGGAAGATCAGAGATCGATAATTATCGATAGGACATCCGATCTCCTTAGCCCGTCGAGTTACACATACACATATACAAATACACTTGTGGCCCAGAAAAATGTTATTAACATGACTTCTTTTTTGTTTCTTTTCAATCGAATTTTTTCTTTCTTTTTCGTAACAGCAGGATATCATAAAAGATCCGCAATGTAAAATGTTTTACTGTTTGCTGAACACATAGAGGAGACTATATACTCCATATGATAACGAACACGCACACACACCCACACCCACACACACTACACACACACACACACACATATATATACACTTACACTTAGTTAGCAAGTTTGTAGTGCGAGATGCTTTCTAGGTGAAGTTGCTTTTGAAGGCACTGCGAAACGCTTGAGAACGAGAACATCTAAAACCAAATAGAATACTGCTTCAACTTTTCCTGCGCTGGAAGAACCAGAGTCTATAAGCCCAGTCACAAACACACACACTCCCAAAAACCCACACACACACCCCAAAAATAAAACAAACACTACAACTACAAGGCAACTGGTAAACCGAAAGAATTTAGTAAAAGTTTTCTTGCGTTTCCCTTTGAAATTTGATACTCCTATGCATTTACCCCCCTCTATATATATATATATCCGTACATGTATCTATCTACCATTTTTGATTGACTTTTGCAGGCTTGTTTGTATGTATGTAGTAAGTATTTGCCTTGTTTCTGTGTGATGTCCTGTGAGGAGCGATTTGTCCCCTGCTTTTGATAACCGAACCGAGCTTACCTTACCTTATACCTTACCCCCTGTTTTTTTCATCTCGTTTACAGCATTTACGGCTGACGCAGTAACAAGTTTGAAATGCGCTTCAAAAGTTGTGAATAGCTGCTGCCAAATGAGTTTTCATTTGTTTACTATTTAATAATGCCTTTTTTATTTGATAACTCATCTTTGTTTCTTCTGCTTTTTTCAGTTTGCCGCTTAGCCTGCGCTTCATTGCCGTTTATTTTTCGTTTACTTTAGTATAATCCAAATCCCTTTATTTGCAGCGTCAACTAACCGACCAAGCTCCCCGCCCAAAAAAGTATGCTACTGTTTTATAATTTGCTAATTTGCCTGCTGCTGCCGCCGCCCAACCAGCTTAAAACCCAACCAAAACCAAACTGAACCGAACCCGAACTAATCTACGATAGGTTTAAGTGCGTTTTGCCTTTTTGCATATGCGAACAACAGAGAGAGCCAGAGATCCGAAAAAACTTTTCCGCCAGCAACAAGTTAATTACACTGAGCGAGGCGAGGGGGTTGGATGGGTGGGGTCTACAAGGGCGAAAGCCGTAATTACAACACGAAAACATTGTTATTTTAATGGTGGGCGGCCACGGAGGGCGTGGTGTCACACATTTACATTTATTAACTCGTGTCCCGTGTGGACCGCAAAACTTTATTTTCACCTCTTTCCCAAAACGTTTTTTATTTTCGCCCAGCCTTTTGCACCTTTATTTGCATAATTCGAAATCAAGGACCGTTAACGAGGCGGAAGATAGGAGGGAAAAACTCCGACAAACATACGGTTTTATCACTAGTCACTTGTTTTTCGCATATGCAGCTTAAGCTTAATTTTAAGTCTTTAATGCAAACTTATTTATTTTCATTTCTTCAATGGATTTACAAACAATATAATTATTTCCTCTAATTTTTCTACCTTTTTTACATGCTAACACACATGCGCAAAAATCAACAATGATATATTACAAAAAAACAAATTGAAAAAAAAAACATGAAAACAATGTTCTCACCATTTGCATGCAACTCAAATGTTTATATCTATTTAATTTATGAATAACAACAATCACGCACGGATTTGGATCGAAAAAACAAACGCTGCATGGAAAACCAACAAAAACCCGATATTAAAACTATTATGTATACTTTTGTGTTGACACACATTCTTCCTTCTTTTTTGTTTCCGTCACCAAATCAAATCACACCGAACAATCACCCACACGAAAATATATATTTTAATATAAATATTTCTCTCATAACGCATATTTGATTTGAGGCATGTTTTTTCGGCTTTTCGGCCAAATAAATATGGTCTCATAGCGAATCCGAAAATTCCCCTGAACGCTTCCTGTGTCATCTACACGGATGCCAGTGGCCAGGTACAGTGTGCCCTGACTATCGGCGACATCCGTAGGCTTCCTGCATGAGCGCTTGCTTTCCCAGTCTCAAGTCCCCTGATATAGCTTGAAAACATATCGATATTATCGAAACAATATTGTGAAAATATCGAAAATATCGATAGTTTTCAAGCCCTACCCCCCAATGCTAAGTTATATACTTTTAAAACCCTCCCTCCCTCGAAAAAAGGAAATAAAACACCACTAGAGAGCAGCAAGTATTAGCTGAGACAACTTTTTACCGTGTAAAATTTGAGTTTCGAAGGGACAGTCGTTGTAGGGTGGGCCATTCAGTTAATCAAATTAAATGCGCTGCCGCTCCTCAGACGAGAATCAACAGTCAAACAAACAAAACAAACAAACAGGGCCAAAGGCGCGGCCCCGAGACGATGACGTTGACTTGGTGATGTCAGGAGAGGAGGAGCTAAATCCATATATATAATATATATCGTGAGACATGAGCTGGACACACCTCGGGGTGTCATAGCTGTTAGCAGTTGTTTGTTTACTAAACAGAACATCACACAAACCAACCAACCACCCACAATCACGCCCACACACACCCACCTACAGATGTTACTCCATATATATATATATATAAACTGTGTATTCTCTCTATATATATATTTCGATATCGTAGCCCAACCGGAGAGGGGCCTCTTGTACACTCAGTGTCCGATGCTAGTGAACGGCACCTTTTACATAATTAGGTATGCAGAGGTCGAATCGAATCGAATCGAATTGAATCCCCTTCTTTTATCCTGGTTAATAAATCCCGGCGAGCTTCTTTCTTGGCCAATTTCTGTGTGCTTAGCTTTTGCCCTCAGCTTCAGCTTTTCGTGTGCTTCAGTTTAGCGACTTGGCGGCAAGGATCGAATAAGCTTCGAGGCTTTAACTTTGAGTTCAGCTTGGCAGCTTTTGATTTTCCCAGCCCCCCCACCTCTTTGGTTGTTCAGGGCCCACGAAAAACTATTAATCTTGAGGCCTCGATATCTGGATGGTAACGACATTAACCCCACCTTTTACGATCTCTCTTTCTCTTCTCTCTCTTCTCTTTTCTTATATTTCTAGTGCCGCCTATTAGGATATGTAATTGTTACCGCCTAGTACAGCCCCAATAGAACCTAAGCAAAAGCAATCACAATCAGATTGATCAGTTCACAGATCAGAGAGCATTTTTGAGTTCCCTAACAGACATATACGAGTGAGTGAGTCCATCTATAGATAGCTATGTTTAGGCGCTTCGCTTCCGAAGCTTCTTTTAGCTTTTCTTGGCCCTGAGTTTCTGTTGATCGAATACTTGCTGCTTCCACAGAGTGTTTTATTTCGTGGCAAACTTTATTTCTCAGCTATGCGTTTAAGTTCCACACATACGATATATATATGTACTATCCCCGCAGTTCCCAAATCAAAGGACGAAAACAAAGAACCCACTGAAAAACGAAATTGCGAGGAACACACTATGATTACAGAATTGCAGAACCCCAATTTCAATTCATTTGCAATGCCATCTTATGATTTCAGTCTTCCGCCTTTTTTTTATGTTTAGATTATTTAAGTCGATGAGAAAACTAGCTTAACATACGAGTATCTATATTAAATGTATCATGTGAAACCGATAAGAACGAACGTTCGAGACATACCTATACCTACATATCTAGTTAGCTCTATTAACTACGACTAACATCTGGAACTCCACCAACATCAAGCAATTGTAAAACCGAAACCGAAACCGTATTTATTCTAACCAACCATTAACCATTCTAGTGAACCATTTCAATATTATAAGATATAACTAATTTGTGCTCTTTTTCTTTTCTTTTTTCTGCTCTTCTCTTTTTTTCGAAACTGAAAACCGATGATAAATAACAAAAATTTCCCGAACCAAAAAAAAAACCCCGAATCACACAAAAACACACAAACTCTTTTTGATTTCCTGAATTGGTTTCCGTTTGCATCCTGCCATCTCCCAAAAATAAAAACAAAAACTATGTCTGAACACACAACAAAAACTCTCATGCCCAATATAGTTACTGGACACCCTCCCGGTGTGCCAAGATTTTAATAGATCTATGTGCAGTCGGTTAAATTGTAGATTCGTTCATTTAACTGAAGGTAAGTGCATGTGCCTAAGTTTCTTCCTTTTCCTCAGTTCACTTTACCGTTATCTTTATCCTTATCCCTACTTTGTGTCCCAATCTTGGGTTTAGTTCTAAATCTATATCTAAACGCTTTTAGTGCTACCTTCTCCTAGACACCGTTGAGATGATTTTCCGATTTTATCCTAAGTTGTAGTTAGGAATACACCAAAAAGTTGTACTCTTTTGTTTTGATAAATTGGCTGAAGATTTGATTTAAAACTACAAAAAATGGTTGACTATTTTCATGATAATTTGTTAACTACTTTTAAGTTTGGCTTTCCGTCAAGATAATTACACACACAAAAATACACAAAAGTATGGAGATATTGTAAAGAACATTATCC
Source organism: Drosophila pseudotakahashii (assembly GCA_035046095.1). Lineage (NCBI taxonomy): Eukaryota > Metazoa > Arthropoda > Insecta > Diptera > Drosophilidae > Drosophila > Drosophila pseudotakahashii. Next base: position 15,770,732 of record JAWNOE010000247.1, read on the forward strand.
GTGAGGTTCTGTTTTCGTAAGACGGCTAAATCTGAAGCAAAGTCTTCACCCTCTCACTTTCATAAGAACTCATGATGTAAGATTGTGTGAAAGTCAGCTGCCGTTAAGATCACTTTATTATTACAACTACCGAAAAACTTGAACAAACTTGAAATTTTTGGAAAAGCTTTCACTGTTTTCTACTGCCAAACCAACCTAATAGCTAACTTGCAACCGACTTACTAACGCCCCGCTCTTTCTTTCTATTTCCCCCCGCTTTTCGAAAACCGATACGATACGATCTCCAGATGACAAGGTCGAGGTGATTGATCAACGTGTTGCTGTCTGCCGCGATCACGCCAATAGCCAGTGCCGTCGCAAGCAGTGTAAATACTACCACATACCGATTGTCCTGCCGCCGGCCAACATCATGGCGGCCATGATCACCACACCCGGTGATCAGCAGCCGGCCGTTCCGGTGGCCACAACAACAGCAGCGGCAGCAACAGCAGCAGTAACAGCCGGCTACAACGGCGCCAGCAACTTGATCATCATCGAGCCGCAGCAGCAGCAGCAGCAACAACAGCAACAGCAGCAGCAGCCGCCGCAGCAGCAACAGTTCAGCTACCACAGCAACAGCAGCAATAACAACTACTACCACAGCAATGCCAGCAAGCAGGCAGCAGCAGCACACGCCAGCAACATGTACCAACAGCAGCAGCAGCAACATCAGCAGCAACAGCAACATCTGCAGCAGCAGCAACAGCAACAGCAAACAGCACACATCACCTACCACTGCAGCTCACCCTACTCCCCCTCGTCGGCCTCCTCGTCGTCCTCCTGCTCGATAGCCACCTCGCCCACCCTCTCGTCGGCCACCACGCTGTCCACCACCTCGACGGCCACGATGCCCACACCGCAGCAGCAATATCCGGCGACCTTTCTCAAGGCCCCCGCCTACTACACCGATGCCACGCCCACTCTGGTGCTGAGCAGCGACTACAACTCGAACTGCATCCCCATTCAGGCGACACCCTTCATATCGCTGCAGGCCGCCCCGCAGCAACATCTGCTTAAGTACACCACCCAGGCGGCGCCACCGCAGCAGCAGCACACCTTTGTGGGTCACCACTACCAGACGCAGTTGGGTCACCAGGTGGTGGCCACCACTGTGGCCGCCATTCCGGCCACCACGATCACCGTGGCCCCGGCAACGGTGGCATCTCCATCCAGCTGCATCTAGAAGAAGGGGGGGTATTCCCAGAAACATATGTTAAGTCATAAGGGTGGGGGTTTCTTCTGAAATCTCCTGAGATTTGAGAGCCATAACTGATTTTGATATTTCAAGAAAATTATATATTTAAAATATTTGAAAATATTTAAAGAAATTTTAGGCGTTTTCAAATCTCCAGAGATATTTAATAAACCTCCACCGCATAGGGTTTTTTATTAAAAGTTTGTCACCTACTTTATCCATTGGAATACTCGTTTTTTGTCAACTCCACTTCACCTAGATACTTATATTGCATACTCCTCTCACAACCTAAGCAACACAATACGTATACCAATCATGAATATACTCCCAAAAGCGATGCTCCAATAAAGATTGGAGGAAATCAAAAGGCAGAACTTCTCTGAAAAGAGGTCTAAGCTAGTAAAGAAAACTTCAAACAATCACATTCTACGAAACACAAACATTGAGACACACAAGAAGCAGTAATGGAAGTTTTTGATGAAAATTAAAGGTTGATATGAACTATTTACAAAAATAAGAACCGAAAGTACTATTTGGGGGAGGAGAAAGGTAAAACTCTACAGAACTTTTTCGTACGTATAGCAAGACTTTAACGTGTAAGCATCCCATTTACACATCAAGTGACATGCATTAGAGGGAAAATATTGAGTGACAGCTCTACAATATTACAAAGCAAAACAAAAAGAAAGGAAAGAAAAAAAAATAAGAGTGTTGTTAAATGCAAAAGGAAACAAAAGAAAATTAGCAATTAAAAATTGAACTTAATATTACAAGAGGACGAAAGTTGAGGGAGAGCGCAGTTGCATTAAAATTAGTTACAAACTATTTTAAACTCTAGTGTTCCATATTTCAATGCAAATAAAAATAAAGGTACATAAAAGTGGATAAACATTTAGTGAGGAGTGTTAATATTAGCTAAGGTTAAGCCTGACAAACCGTTCTCCATGGCAAATAGTCAAAATTAATCAAAAACCAGAATCTACATAGGCCATAGATAAGCAGCAAGAACAACTAATAATAAACACCTAACAATAACAATAATAATAATAACGATAACGATTAACAATTAACAATTAACGATAACGATGGGGATGAAGATGAAAAAAGTACAGTCACGTCCTATTTTTGCAACAACGATTTACTACAAGCGAGAGGCAAACGATACGGAGATTTTATTAAGCAGAAAGCAGAGATCAGATACAGAAAACAGAATCCTTTTTTACATTTTATAATAACGATCAAGATAAATCAGCAAAACTACAGCAAGAGAAATCATATTTTTTATATACAAACGGGGAAAAACGGAAGCATCAAAAACAACACTGATAAACAAAATCGAGATGAGGTAAACAACAAGAAATTTAATCAAATCTAAAGGAATAAGCATTTTTTGCAACCACAAACAAAGACGGAGACTTTTTTAAAGTGTATAATTAACTACTCATTTAGCTGAATTCTCTAGTAAATGAAAAAAGACGGCTCTTAGCAACATTTAATGAGGAATAACACACAGCTCACACAAAAATCGAAATTGTACCGTACTATATCTTCCTATGCAAACGATTTGTAAGCACTATATATGTATATAGAGACAGGCCCACTATATATGCGACATTTGCGAATCCAAAACTTATTTCGATTTCCGATTAACTGTTCGTTTACAGTTTGGCGCTGTTGTAATTAAGATTTGTGACTTGGTTTTTTTATACACTCAAACTCAAGAACGTATTCGGATTTGGAACACACAGAATAACAGAATTACAATAAATTGCAGAATGGAAACTACTTATTATATACAAAAGCATACGTATATACACTATATGTATATATACTACATATATTTATGTCTGTACACGTATAAATATATACATTAACACAAATATATTGATTATATATATATATATATTTACTAATGGCAACTAAACATGAAATGTGATCTTTTAAAGAAACAAAAAGTAAAAGTAAAAGAAAGAAAAACAAAAATAATAATTTAACGAAGGCAGACAGAATTGGATAAAGGTAAAATGGAAATAAAGCGAATAGCGATTACGATTACGATTACTAGAGCCGGATAGTTAAACGTAATATTTAATTGGTTCCATCTCGAGGCAGGCGTTTGAAAATATCTCCATTCAATAATGATAACACCAATAATACTCGACATCTAGCTAATAATTGTTCAACAATAACAGATTTATCTACATATACATTTAAGGGCTGGCTATAATATACGGAAATTTGTTTTTTCATCACTATCACTATCACTATCACTACTATCACCTACTATCCATACACCTGAGTTCCTCTTTCTCTCTAACACTCAGATACCGACTCCAGCACCTTAACCTTAACCACTCGTAGTAGTACTCAACTTCAGCTCGCTCTCTTCGAAGCCTCCTTACTCCACTAAAACAAGAACTTAATCGACCACAGTGGAAGTCGTATCTTTCCCGTACTCCAAATAAGAATGCCTAATAAGTTTCCGTCCATTATAATCAGACCTTAAATCTATGTGCAACGACAGCGAATGAAAGTGGAACAGTTGTAAACGATGAATATAAAATTAACTAAAGTAAACAAGTAAAATAAATGATAAATTATAAACACACATACTCGTAGATTCTCAAAACTAAAAACTCGTCGACATTTTAACAGTTACTAACATTTATTATAATAACGACAAATGAGTAATACAATAAGCTGCAAAATGGCAAACAAAAAAAAAACAAATGAAGTTTTGTGTAAAAAAATAAATGTTCTTAAAAGAAAAAAAATTAAAAAACGAAACAAAAAAAAAATACAAAAAACCAATAAGTGGAAATGAGAAATCCTAGTTACTAAGCCAACTAACTACAAAACGTATAGACACTATAGAATCATTGTACCATAAGGGATTTCAGCGGAATTTTGTTCGACTCGACATCTCCTCTAGTATGTGTAGACTGGCATATGCAACTTGACATGGCCGCGCATGTAGAATAGCACGAGTTTGTAAACTAGAAACGAAACTTTTATTTGCCTTAACATCAAACCAAGATATACACCAATATATACATTGATTTCGATGCGATCCTTTCAACCTTCTGAATAGTTTCGAAAACGAAAACGAAAACGTAAATTCACTTGACGCATGTACATGGCGCTCTAAAAAACCAAGAAAACCGAAACTAACTAGCAGAAACTAAATTTCTGAAACGAGGGGAAACGGAGAATGGATTAATGTAGTTATGTGTAGAGTCTCCTTCATTGTAAGTCATAGTTATTATTGTTAATTTTAATTTATATTTACACATATATATTAGATCATTATGATTATTAATTGTGAATATGATGTGATGTGTTTATTGAAAGTAAAAACAAAAACAAAAACAAAAACGGAACTAAAACAAAAATACAATTACTGAATGTTGCAACGTAAAGAAAAAGAAAACTAAATGTATTGTAACCCCCAGGAGGAGCGCGAAGTGGGGGGAGTTACAAGAAACCTTATCGAGAATGTGAGGAAAAATCAATTTTACTCTACTTCAGATCGTAAATAAGAGTAATGTTAAATTACACTATGATACATGGGCATATGTTTGTATATGTACTGTAAGTAGTTATTCATTTTTGTCAGGTGATATCAACGAATTTTTCGATATGTTCTTCAAGCGGAGCCCACTCTCTGCCCCAAACCCCACTACCCCTATTATCTCTATCTCTATAACTATATTGTTTGTACTTGAGTTAAGTTTCCCATATCATTTCTTCGTCTTTTTTCTTGTTTTTTGTTTTGTGATATTCGCGGAAAGAGATGAAGTTGACGGTATAATTGTTGTTCGTTGTTTATTTTTTGTGTTCATATATATTTTTGTAGTTTGTTTTATTTTTTACAAATATACATTGTATTAAACATATATTAAATATACATTAATGAACTAGTATATACAACTTAACTATACACATATACAAATAAAGAAGAATTGGAATAATAGATCTTAAGGAATGGAGTTTTTGGCAGGAGAAAAACCACAAAAGTAAAACTGAACGAAAGAGAACAAGTTTTGGGCAACGACTCTGACGAATGATAATTGATAGCGATTACATATACTCCTAAATAAAATGAAAACAACCCAAAAAAAAGAAAATTTTTTAAAAATATTTAATAAACAAATCATTATTACCTATTATTATTATTATATTTATTATTATAATGAAACAAATTTAGTTATTATTCATGTAAAGAACGAACCACGAAGGCAAAGCAAAGCGAAAACAAATCTTGCGACAGTGCAACAACAACAACGAGCAGAAGAAAGTGAAAAGAAGATGAAATTGAAAGATGAAAATCAATAAGAAGCTGGTAGAGCAAGTGAGAAAGATGAAAGATGATGAAGAATGAAATTATATTGATAAAGAAAATACAACATTTAAAGTTATTTAGCAGTAAATGGGAAAACAAATTAAAAACAAAACATGAAAACAACAAACATCAATGAACAACAACAACAAAAACAATGAAATACAATAAAACACAAGAAATAAATTACAAAAAAAAGAAGAACAGTACTTTTTCTTTGGGAAATTTCGGGAACGAGTTGGAAGCAGTTTCTCTCATTAAGGAGCTATAAGAATGGAAAGGAATGCATATATCCTCGGCTAAAAATGCTCACATCCCAGATGCATTATTTCTGCTTAACCGCAGAGCCAGAAAACAAAAAGGAGGCCAAGTCGACAAAGGGAACTTGGCTCAAATTTGCTTTCCCTTTTTGCGGGTGGCAGTGGAAAACTAAGCGTATGCATGCACACGTAAATTCCCCAAGTGCCAGTGCAGGAAAACCAAAAAAAAAAGAAGGAGAGTAAGAAAAATAGAGGAAAAACTAGGAGGTACGGGGGCGAAAGCGAACGACATGAACCTGGCACATGGCAGTGAAAAATGTGCAAAAAAGTGAAAAGAGTGTGGGGGCAAAGAAACTTTGCCACTGCCTGCAATTTTCCTCTGCATTTTTCCTTGCAACTTGGCTTTCTCCATCCACCCAACCACCCAACCTCTGACGCTCACACACACGTGCGTATGGAATGGCACGTAAGTTGTCTATTTCACACACCAACGCGCATCGCATCGTTTGGCAATGGAGGAAAAACGGAGAAAATGGCATCTGCGAGGATCCTTCGGGGACTCGCAACTCCCGGGCTCCCCTTTTCGATGACTTGGTGGCCATATGGCGTCGTAACTGTTGCAATTAGTTGGCAGCGGACACAAAATATTGCCCCCCAGCCACCACTCACTTGGCCAAGTTGGGTCCCCCCACCCATCCTTTATTCCTAACATTCCCCCAACCAACCAACCAGCCAAAGTGTAATTAATGGCTGCGGATTATTGATATCGAAAAAGGTGAAAATGGTCGAGTTGATAGTGCCGCATAGTTGAAAAATGGTCAGAGATTATTACTCAAGCGAAGGCAAAGGAGCTGAAAGGGAAATTCTTCTTGGTTTTGAAGAATTATTACAAGTAATTTTCATCGGGGTCTCAGGTAAGTTGCGATAAAAAATGGTTAAACATAAAACTTTGTCCTATCTACATACCAAATTTCATAGGAATTTTACACATTATTTTTATAAACAGCTTTAATTAATTTAAGGAATTATTTTAAAAAATATTAAAAGATACTTCGACTAAATAAGGTTACCAACGTACCTAATATGTTCTCCCTTGATTAAAATATTTAGTAAATAAATACAATAGAATATTTTTCAATTTTTCTATAAGTGTAAGTAGTCCTCAATAGTGATTTCCTATAATGTTCCCCACAAAGTATTATTTAAATTTGGAGCCAACACCTGACCGACCACCCATTTTGCCTGCTCTTATCTGCCATTCCTTGGGGATTATCCCTCATATCGCTGGCTTCAATTGGCCGCACTATCAGCCCGGAGAACATCCATTAGGGCAAGTGGGGTTACACGGTCATGGCATACAAATTAACACAGAAATTGCTTTATTATCAGGCGCACCACCCCCTGCCACGCCCCCTTATCAGACGGCCATTGACAATGTGTGTGCGATATGGGAGCGAACGAGGAGAGTACTTGGATATATGGGCGCAGGGCACTTTCGCATGATGTTGTTAATGATAATGCCGCTCCAAAGTGTCCTGCCTGTCAGTGAGTTGAACCCCCTTGCAGCGAACCCTTTCCTTCCAGGAGAGTGGGTGGTGGGTGGTGGTCCCTACACCGCCTTGAATGTTGGATGTTGGCTAGCTGACGTTGATGAGACATGTGGTGCGCTGCTGCTGCTGCTGGGCATCGTAAAAATCATTTCCCGTCGTACAAAACACGTAACGTGGCGTTTATGTTTACGTCTCGTTGTCGCTGACGTTGTCCTTGCCACACACGCACACACACTCACCTCCTGTCGCCCAGGACATGAAAATTTAATTGACGCTTAAAGTGAGTTTAAAGGGAGCGGGAGAAAGCTCATTAAATTAATTTAATCACGTTAATTAAAAATAGCTCCAGTGTGTGAGATCCGTTTGTTTGTTTTTAGTAAAATTTAATAGTGTCAAGCTAAATATTTACACAGCACGTACGCCTCGCTCACCTGCAGGCCAATGGATTCGGGATACGGGACACAGGAAACTCCTCCCCTTTGCCTCCCTTCGCTACAGGATATCCCTTGGCAGCCACACTTGTTGTTGAACAATTTACGTGTCAATAAACGTCCTTGGGGGGGTAAGTAATAATTTAAAGGGTTCGTTAGCCAAAGGTTACGAATATTCAAGCGATGGATAATGGGGAAGCAGAGTGGTTGGCTTAACAAACTGTTGGAATTCATACACAGCTCAAAATATTATTATTAAAATTATACAAGGTATGAAATAATACCCCAATTTCACATATGAACATATTTAAATATGAATTAATGTTCCTCCAAACCAAAGTTTCTATCGATTCGACTCATTAAGAATATCAGGCGGAACTGAATAAATTATGCGGACAAAGCCTTTAGCAAAGTTTAGTGCAAAGTAGATTGTATAACACTTCACAAGTGCTAGAAAATGAAATCCAGTATTTTGGTGCTGCTTGTGTTTCTTTGGCTTTCCGCTACAGCCAAACAGAGGAGAACTGGAAAATGGAAAAAACCGGATACCAAACAGAGGAGAACGGGAAAATCGGATACCAAAATTCAGTGCAGTGCCCTGAAGACCCAAGTGAATTCTTTGGTTTCCTCTACTAAGGTCTTGCAAGCCAAACTTTCGAAATGCAGAGAAAGGGACAGATGTCCTCGCGAAGGTCCAGATGGCTTATACAATATAACGATCACCGGTACAAAAACATTCCAAGCTCCTTGTGTATCGTGTGGTTGGATGGTAATCCAGAAGCGATTCGATCAATCTACTAGCTTCAACCGATCCTGGGAGGATTACAAAAATGGATTTGGTGACATTAACAGAGAGTTTTTCTTCGGACTCGAAAAATTGCACATCATTACGAAGGCTAAACACTACGAACTTTTAGTTAGGCTTCGGAATGAAAATGGAAGTGCCTACGCCCGATATGATAATTTCAAAATTGGAAGTGAAATGGAGGGATACGACCTGAAATCGTTAGGCAAACATTCTGGTACAATGGGGGATTCCATTAGAGGGAATGAGTTCAAGAAATTTAATACCTATGACCGGGATATTTCTGAGGGCTGCGCAACAAAGTACGGAGGAGGTTGGTGGTTCTTAACTGGCTCAGTCTGTGGCAATACGTATGTATATTGAACTCGTAGGTTATTCAAATTGTATAACCTTAAAAAATTACAGTGCACTCAATGGTAAAGGTCCAACCACATTTTGGCATTCTTTTTATGCGGTCTTTGGCCTGGCTAATCGGTTGGAAATGAGGATTATGCCCAAGTGCCAATGAGTATCTACTTTTGTGGAATTCAGTCTACATAATTAAATTTTCCTATATGAATTTCTTGTAAACTAGCTAAAAATAAATATAAGTGTTAAATATTGTCAAAAACTTAACAAGTGGCGCCATCTAGCGGAAAATGCATTTACTAAAGGAAGTGCAGATATGCAAGAACCAAAGGGGTTCTTTCCTCTTCCTTAATTGGTTATAGATTTTTATACTTCTGTCTGTGGATATTATAACTTCTGTCTGAGGATCATACGGACGGACAGAAAGCTAGACGGACATGAATAGATCTAGTGATCCTGATCATGAATCTAAGGTTTTTTTTGCTGAAATGATGATTGGGCCCGAATACTTATGAACACAAGTTAGTTAAGGTTTTTTAATTTTAATATACCAAGCTGAACTAAATGAAGTAGCTACTAAATTAAATATGCGTGAAAACTTTTAGCTCGGTTTAGTGTTAAGTAGATTGTAGAACACATAAGAAGGGCTAGAAAATGAAATCTTGTATTTTTGTGCTGCTTGTGATGTTTTGGCTTTCCGTTGCAGAGGATCTGAAAAAAACAGGAAAACCGGGAAAACCGAAGCCCCCAAATCAGTGCAGGATCCTGGAAACCCAAGTGAATTCTTTGGTTTCCGCCACTAAGGTCTTGCAAGACAAGCTTTCAAAGTGCAGAGAAAGGGACAGATGTCCCCGCGAAGGTCCAGATGGTATATACAATATAACGATTCCCGGTACAAAAACATTCCAAGCTCTTTGTAAATCGTGTGGTTGGATGGTAATCCAGAAGCGATTCGACCACTCTACTAGTTTCAACCGAACCTGGGAAGATTACAAAAATGGATTTGGTGACATTAAGAGAGAGTTTTTTTTCGGGCTCGAAAAATTACACATCATGACGGAGGCAGGGCCATATGAACTTTTCATTAGAGTTCGGGTCAAAAATGGAACCAGTGCCTACGCCCAATATGATAGCTTTAAAATTGGAAGTGAGAAGGAGGGGTTCAACCTAAAAGAGGTTGGAAAATATTCTGGTACTGCGGGGGATTCCCTTAAAAAGCATGAAAAACAAAAATATGTCACTTATGACCGGGATAGTCCTAGGAACTACGGAAGACGGTACGGTGGAGGTTGGTGGTACCTTGATGCTAATTGGAGGTAAGAACATTAAATAATGACGTTATTCAAATGTTATAACCTTAAACAATTACAGTGGACTCAATGCAAAGTCCGTTTTGGTACCCGGAAATGAAGGTTTTGGGTTTTGGATACCTCTACAAAATAATAAAACCTCTCTTAGAAGTACGGAAATGAGGATTAGGTTCAAATGCAAATCAGTATATATTCCGAAGACTACAAAATAGAAAAATATGAAGTACTTCTTGTAAATTAACTATCTATGTACAAAAGTAAAATGTATAAAATATATTTTTATATGTCAAAATCCGCATCACCAGGCAACTGAAACATATCTATGGCTCCAAAACTTCGCAGTCATCTTGAGATAAACCCTCAAACTTGCACCGAATAATCCATATCCATGCTTATCTGCCACTGCAGACGCTTTTCATGGCTGCTTAATAAAAATTAACTGGTAATTATGTTTCAACTGGCGCCCAACACCCAGGCAAAATGGGAAGTAAAAGTGCCCAAGTGGCCGGGACCACCGCAAACTTAATTTCTGCACTAACCAAACGCTTCAATTAACAGGAACAACAAGTTTGGGGCCAATGGCCAGGATCACGACCACGACTTCCACTACTTTCTGGTCTTCTTCCGACTTCCCAGCCACCACTAAATTTCGTTAAGTTTTAGGGGAAACTTTTTTGGTAGCACAAACTTATTGCGAGAAAAACTGGGGGAGGGGCGCGAAGGCGAAGGTATTGCTCATGAAAAATTTAACCAGCCAAGCCAGGGGAGTCGAGTCGAGAAACTTAAATTTTATTGCCTATAAAGACGCATTAACTTATGCCTGAGTGGGGCGGAAGTGGATCTGGATCTGTGCCTAAGCGGAAACGGAAGTGGAGGTGGGACGCAAGAGGCGACAAATGTGCGTGCGTAATTTATTCGCAAGGTGGAAAGCTGAAAGTGGGTGACTCTTACATAACAGTTAGACATTTCCAAGGGAGTACGAGTACGATGGCATAAATTGAAGTTTCGTTTTTTGCCTTCAGTTTTTGTGGCTTTTGCGGCTCCATTGTTTTGCGGCCGACGAAAACTTTTCCCTATCGATCAGCACAAAAATGTGCTACTAATTGAAATGTTGCCAAAGTAAATCTTTGCCTCCGTCTCCGTAAATCCATCAAGGTGCTTGATATTAGAGCGGCTTTTACAACTTTTTGATAGAGCTTATAGTTTGGATTGAGCCAAACCACTTTGCCTAATAACTTGCACTAAAGTTATACACATAAATAAGTAAATGGTTGGGCAGCTGGACCTAGCAATGGGTTTATTGCCGGGCTCATTAGGGGAAGGGCCTAGCCAAAGGGTTCCAGGGTTGCGAAAATGAACAGAAAATAAATATTAAATGTTACTTGATATGGAAGAGCCTCATAAAAAAGACAAAAACAGTTTCCATTTTGATTAGCGACGAGAAAAAAAGATCAATGGAATTGTTGTTGGCTTTCCTATAGTGCGGACAGCGACACAAAGAAGAATCGACGTGTGCCCATTGCAAGATAGGCGTGTGACCGCAAGCATGCTTTGTGAGCACCTGAGGACCCGTTAATATTGTATGTTTTAGAAATTCCTTAAAGGTTTTAAAGCTTTTCTAAAAAATACATTTAATAACAAATATCTTTTCGTTTTATCTGCTATATAATAAATAAGAAAATTGGCTTTCAAAAAATACCATAATAATCGCTAGCGTCTGCGAATGGTAAAAACATTTTTCCACCAGGGAAATTTAATCATTTTTATACTGCACCTTGGGGCACTTTTACTTTTGGCACGGCACCTAACCTTTGGCCCCCTTTTCAAAACCCCCTCTGCAATATATAATTGCTGCCACCGCTTGCAACGTCTACACAACTTTGTCCGACCATAAATTTGCATTCCTGCTCCTTGGGTTCCTTTTTCTCGCTTCTTACCTTTTTGCCAGGGGAACTAGAAATATGGCCATTGGTGTGGAGGCAATGGAGGGCAGGCAAGGGGAGGGCCCAAAGCAAAGGTGGACATAAAGTTTGCTTAGCAAAATTGCAGAGGCCGGTTGTAGGTACATAAAAGTGCAAATATAAAGGTGGGTAGACTGCTATATATGTAACAAGAGTGCATTGCGAATAAACAAGCGACCTGTGAGTAATGTGGTGTGATACGAAAATTGCACTGATTTAGTGCCCGAAATTTGCCGGGCCATTTGTTTTAGCCAACTGTCCTCCCAGCGGACTTGAAGATACCGTGCCAGACATCGGCAAATCCACCTAATTGCCCAAACTTAAACCCAAACTGAAAATGTGTATACCGAAAAATGTGAGCGTGCAGCCATGGAACTTTTTAATCAGAAAAGACCCCAGCAGGTTGAGAAAATTTTCTGTTGATTTTGTGCATTTTTCGCACTGCCATCGCGTCGCATAAAAATTTCACCAGCTGAATCAAATGAAACGTAATGCACTCGGTATGCAAGTTCCTCATTTTCCTCTTCTCTTTTTTTTTTGCCAGTCGGAGCTGAATTGACTAAATTAACTGGCGCTGGCAAAAAGTTTGTTTGCCCTTCAGACGTTTGCTTCACTGCTTTGGTTTTCGACCAGAAAGGGAGAAAAAGAGCCAGGGAGCAGAGGATCAGAGCAGGATGCCCGGAAAGGTTAGATGGTGCACAAAAGATTCGCGCTCAAATATTTGATTTTTGCTGAAATTATGCAACGCTGCATTAGGCAATCGCCGAAATGCACAAATGCGTTTTCAGCCACAATGGAATGAAGTTTAAAGGTCAACCAGAGGAATGCAAAATCGGAATCTAAACGAAAATTGAGGAATACACATTTTTGATGGCGGAAAAATAATATAAATGTTTTAAGCACTGCCGAAATTCAGGATTTGATTGCTAGAGCGGTTTTCATTATGTTGCATACTTTTTAAATACCACATTTCCTTTCAATTTTGTTTCGTAAAAAGTGTCTTAATCATTCTGTATCTAAAACTACCTTTTATCAATACATATTTTCATTATTATCTTTCCAGAGCAACTTTAAGTAATGGGAATCGCAGATCAAAGAAGCACAAGGACACCACGCGGTGTTTTGCATAAAAGACAAGTCCAGGGGGCAGGCATCAGGCATCAGCCATATGCCCATAGCCACAGGCAGATGCAATGCAACCAAATCCCGTTGACAGTCAATCGGAGCCGCAGAAGGACTCAAAGTGATTCATGGGCCTCGCGCAGACGACTTCGCCCGGAGTTATTGAAACCCTGCAGTCGCAGCAGGACCAACATTTCGGCAAAAGCAAAAAGGACCTGAAGTTCCATTGCAGGCGGAGGACAGTACTTTGCATAAAATATTGAGATTCCGTGTTAAGCGGCACTTAATGCAAATGCGGTCGAAGGTTGTCAGCGGGAGGTCAGAGGTCAATAATGGCTTCACAGGATCAAAAGTGGCATTTACTTTTGTTTAAAAGAGACGCACAATGTGCGTCGCACATGATAAAACATTTCACAAGTAAATAATACAAAATAAAAAATAAGAAGCAAAATAGGTAAAAATATTTAAAAGTTAAATATCTTGAACAAAAAATACTAAAATAATAATATTATTATTATTTTAATAATATAATAAAGTGAAATGTTAAATATTAAAAGTTAAAAACACCCAAAATAAAATCAATATGAAACGTAGATCGTTTTTACATTATGTAATATCAATTTTAACTTGATTTGGGGAAAGGTAAATTTAATATGGTCGAAATGAGTATTTTATGTAAGAACGATATGGGTTTTGCATAACCAGAAACTTACATGCACATAACGATTTTACGGTGACATGCTTTTTTTGTGTGCACATTGAACAAATATTTATTTGGAGATTGTGGATAATCTGGGGAGAAATCAGATCATAGCAAAACCATATATGGTAAGAATATGGAGCTTGTTTTTGGTCTGCAGTTTCATATATAAAGATTAAGCTTATAACTGGAAAATATATGTATTTAATTAAATGTTAATCTGGTAGCTCGTCTAGCCAGACAAGGACCCCCCTCCCAAAAATGGGGTGGAGTTTGGCTGCCAAATATTGGAAATTATTTCGATGCCAGACTGGGTCAACTGGCACTGACCTCCGGCGGGAAGTTCGAGAGAGTCAAGCGATGGCTCGACTTTCTCGTGTAGCTGGAAAATGAAAACAAGACTTTTGCCTTTCGAACTCTTTCATGTGCAACAACTGCAGCTTGTCAGGCCCACACACACACTCGCATCGAGGGGCTTCTATAGGCAGCAGCTGGTGCATCTGCATTTCTGTAATCTGCCACCCAACCCCCCACATCCTGGGTCCTCAGAATGATTCCGATGCTGATCCTGTTCAGCGGCTGTGGCAAATGTGTTTGCATTTCAGGTGTCAACTGCAAAAACACATTCAGCTTTGTTGCAATAACAAACAACATAGTGTAGCCAATCCTTCGACTGCTCCTGCTTTTCTGCTCCTGCTCCTGCTCCTGCTCCTGCTCCTGCTCCTCTGCTCCTGGCAGCATTTCAAATACAATGAAAACATTTTACTTAACAGCCAACAAGAAATGCGAGAACGAGCAAAATTTCTGGACAGAAAACAAAGCCAACGAAAGAGGAAAGCAATTTTTGTCGGAGCTTTCGTTTCGTTTCGAGAGGTTGAGAGGCTAAAGTCTTCTGGTTTCTGGTTGGGTTTACGGATTTGCAAAATCAATGCGAAATGTTTCTACAAAAAATTTACAATTTTCCATTTTGATTCGAAATGTTACTGAATATATCTTCTTTGGATGCAGGACCAACACGATGGAAATGTAAACCAGAAACAGATGAAGTATTCTCGAATGATTTGACAAAACGATTTTCAAACTGCAAAAGCATCTGGGATTTTTGGGAAATAATTATTTTGATCGACTTTCTGTAAAAAAAAAAGAGTAAATTTATTGAAGAATTTAAGTTATAATTTTCTTAATTATTAAGGTAATTCTTTCTTTAAAATAAATTTTATAATTAATATAAAACCAAAACAAAACTCAATAAAATACATTATCATATTTCGGCTAATAACTAGATAAACTAAATAATTTCCAATTTGCGTAAATAAATCATATAAAATATATTCCGTGATTTATTTATTAATTTCCAATCTAAATTAATTACGAGGTCAGAAAAATCGAAAATAAATGAGTCTAAATTTAAGCTACTATAATTATTTGATAAAACGATTTCCAAACTGTGCAAAGCAAACTGAACTGCAATTATCTGGCTAAACTGTAAACAAAATAAATTCACCGAGCAGCTGTGACATGCAACAAAATTAATTACCATCGCCCAGCGGGTGGAAGAAAATGAAAATAAAAAGAAGAATCTAAAGCTGAAGAAGTTGCTGTGGCAAAATAAGGAGAGGAAAGGACCTTCAACCCATACCCTTAACCCACGAGAAAAACAAAATAAAAATCAACTCGAGAATGGCGACAAAATTGCAATGGACGAAAATAAATTTCGGTCTAGGGTCGCCGGCAGCGCCTTGAAGAATGCCATGAATTTGGGCATTAAGCCACCACCCACAGCCCACCACCCACTGGCACTTTCACCACCCCCTTTACCAATCCCCCCCCATTTTCCTAGACAATTTGAGGCAATCATGCACTCGTTAATCTTGCTCAGGGGCCGAAAATTAATAGTTAACCTGGCCCAGGACTCCCTCTCTTTCGCTGGTGAAAGGAGAAAAATGTGCTGGCGAGCAAATTAAACTCGTTCTAAATACATTACCGAGGGTTACGGTTGGGGGATGTCCTGTTTCAAGGAGCCGGTCGAATGAAAAGACAAACAAACAGGAGCCCTGGGTGACAGACAGACAGAGAGACAGAGGGACAGACAGTCGAGCAGTCGGGCAACAACAAGAGCTAAACAAGATTAATTATACCTGAAAAGCCAAAGTCAGTTTAGACCAAGTCGTGGCCTTTTGACTTTTCGACGCTGGCAGAGTCGCCAACGTCGAGTCCTTGTCGTTGCCCTCGAGCGTCATTTAGTGTGGACAGCGGCTGGAGAAAGGAGAGAGGTGAAAGGGGGAGGCAGAGCTGGTCAACAGAGCTTTTTTCCAGACAAATCAAAATCATTTCCGAGATATTTGGCTAAAAAAAATATTATTTAACAACAAATTCAAAGCGATAATATAATAACTTTTCGAGGTTCGTTTTCTGTTTTCAACAGCTTGGAATATAAATTAACAAAGCGTTAAAAATGATTTAAAAGTGATAGCAATCTATATAATTAAATAAAAAATCATACTTTTTAGACATAAAATATTATATGTAATACCTTTTTAATTATCTGTTATTTTTTAAATTTTTTTTACATATTTTAGTAAAATATATTTCATTAAAATATTTAAAATATTTTATTAAATCTACCTAAATTTAGATAATTTCTTAATTATTACCTGGCCATCTCTGTGGATCCCTGGATCTCTCTCAAGTCGGACTTTTGTTTACTCGACCTGCTCTTACTGCCATTGCTGTTATTGTTGCCTAAACGCTCGGAAAATCGGGAAGCAGATAAAACGCAGCTGAAGCTGAAGAAGTGTCGTCTGTGTTTGCCCAAGGAAAGCGACAAAAAAAGCGACACTTGAGCCAGGTGGAATAGCCAAAGGATACCAGGGAGTGGGCTAGGGATAAAGTATGATGCTGAAAAACAGAGAGCGGGAATATTGCGGTGCTGGAACTTCAGTTCGGATTTGATTGAGTTGAGTTCGATTGATTGAGTTAAATGGAAATCGAAGGAGTTTATCGAAATGCAAATGGGTAAATGGTAAATATTTTGTGGAATCTCCCTTATTAACACAAAGTGGATAAGGATAATATCTAATCATGAACTTAGTTACCCTTACTTTTAAGTAGAAAGGCTATTCCCCGATTACATCTTTGACCCTTTTTCGCTTTGCAAAAGTTATGCAAACTTTTCCCCGGAAATAGGTTTACTTTCTATCGATTACGATGTGCATCCGCAATCGACTGCTGATTTACATTGATATATTCGAAAGTTTGCCTGCGATTTGATTGACCTCAGCTCAGCTGCTGCTAACGAAGCCTGTCAATCCATTATGCTCATCCCCTGCTCAGCCCACTTAACCCCACAATGCTGGCCGGGATTGTGCCTCCAGGCAGGGAGAAGCAATCCCATTCCCTTTCCCCCATTATCCCTCCATCACCATCAGCATCCCAGTGGCCAGCAGGTGGAGACCTGGTCCAAAGTGCGTCAAAACTAATGGCCACCGACAACAAAGTAAATGAAGCATGGCTCCCGGGGCCAGGACAAAACCAACAGGGCAGGCCAAAGAGGTCAGGACATGCGAGAGCCGTCAGCCAAGTCCCCATCCCCCCATCCCCTTTTCTATTTCCCGTCCAGAGCCTGACCCTGGTGTCCTGATGTCCTGGCTCGTAATAGGCAAAATGAAAAATCTATAGAGTTAAATGAGTGAAAATCAGGAAAGTGCATTAATGAATGAATGACAGCAGGCACTGTCAACAGCAGGAGCAGCATCCATCTGTCCACTTCCCGTCGTCCTGCCAGTCGTCCCTTTGCCACACGAGAGGAGGGCCGCAGGACTTTCGGAGCGTACGTGAGCGAGTGATCGAATGTGTGTGCGCCCAGGGAGAAGTTTCACTGAGAAAAGTTATACAGATTCCTGTACGATGCAGATTCCTATACGATACAGACTTCGATTTTAGTCGGAAGGTTATTGGATCATTTGTTAAAGTTAAATCAATATAGAAAATAAAACTGTAATCAACAAGAGACTTAGTATAACTTAGTATAGTATCATCATATTCTTAAATTTAAATTGGTTTTAATAAAGTTGATCAAAGAATTTATTTTCCCTAGATTTCAATTATTATATAATTATAATTATATTTTTCCCAGTGTCTGTACGAGGTCCCCCCTGTTAACCTGGATGGACAGGTCAGGCTGGAGTTGGAGCTCCCTGCTGAGGCTGCCTCGTTGGATGTCTTATTTATGAATGCACACACGCGGGGGGTGGTTGGGTTGGGTTTGGATTGGGCTGGGCTATATAGCCATATAGCCATATAGCCATATAGCTGTGGGGCTGGGATATCGGGAGCTCGGTAATGCTGCCGGGCTTAGTGTGTTCTACAGCAGGTATGATAACCGACGTTCAACACGTACGCAACTGGTCCACGTCCGCTCATCCGGGTCCGTTGTGTTGGCATTCTTAATAGCCCGGCATCCAAACAGTTGCAGCTTCTCCAGCGGATGGGGGCATTTGGCTGTTCTATTCCCCCGCTGACAGTTGATGCACAGCAGTCACTTGTTGGCCTCGTAATGGTTCTGTTTTCGGGGAATACCAATCCTAGACCTTCGCTCGCCTTGGATAACTCGGCAAGTTCTGCCTTCGAAAACCAATCGGGCATACCTCGAGTGCCTCCTGTTCGTTGCCTCACTCATTTACACCACCCACTGTTATCCAATTGCACATGCACCACCGCCTAACCTTTGACCCCCACCCCACGCGGTACACTTGGCCAATTTGTTATATAATGGGTATAATATTAAAATTGAGAAAACTGCATGCAAGAAGAGAGAAATTTTAGATCTATGAGATGTACAATTAAGTGGATATGATAATAAAATGATCTTAAGTCATAAAGAATAAAAATATTATATAAAAACTTACAAGTAATTAGTACTTGTAATACTACAAAAATTATGGACAACATAAAAATAATAGGTACTAACTCAAATTGAAAAGAAAATAAAAATTAAAAAATATTAAAAAGTTTGAGTGTATTTATAAGAATAAATATCCATTTATGGCATATCAACTTTTTAATACACCAATTCTCCTACTTTAATGTGTGTTAATCAGCATTGGCTTTCTAAACTTGGGCTTATAATTCCCGATTTATAAAGACTAATTGGCAATTTGGGGTAGCAACATTCGTCAAGTGTAGAGCGCCCGCAGTGCAGCCAACATTTTTCGCCTATGAAAACGTTGTCGCATATTAACGTAATTAGTTCATGCGCCCTATAGAACTTTGGCCCGGTCGAGTGCAACTGCTGACCCAGCCTGTCCGGCACCCCAAGCCACCACCCTATACCACCCTGTACCACCCTGTGCCAACCCTTCATCCGACCCCCTATGTGTTTGCGGTGTTTGGGAATTGTGGCCGGAATTATGATGTCCAGGACTCTGGTCTCTGGCCATTAAGCCCTGCCCGATGAGCAGCCGTTGCGTGCGTGTTTTACATACGAATATGGCCAGCACCGAATGGCCAGTACAGTCCGGACGGTATAGGGTACAGTGCGGGCCATGGCTGTTAATTGAAACGTGATTGTGTCGTAGGTTTGGGTTGTGTTGGTTGTATTTAAGAGGGGCGGTGGAGGGGGGGTTCTTTGGCTTAGGCAATGCCGCTTCCTTTTTTGACACTTGCAATTGCAATTGTCATGTGCCCCCCAGTCCACAAAAACAACAACAGCAACAACGACCAAAATACGAGGCCAACGAAAATAGTTACGCATTTAAATTTGCAGCAATATAATTTAGTTTATGCTTTTGGGCTTTGGGGAATTGAATTTGCACGCATGCACAATTGAATTTGAATGCAAAGTGGCTTCGATATCGAATGCATTATTAATTTACCGCATACATATACGCACACACAGACAGACAGACAGACGGACGGAGACAAAAGCAGATGTCCTTTAGTCGCCATCCTTGGGTGGAAAACACAGCCCGTCTCCCTTGCACCAGAAATATGCATTGGTTTTTCACTTTCGCAAAAACCCCCGACATTGATACTCGTCCTGCTGATAATGATAATGATGATGATGATGATGCACTGGCATTCAGGATACTGGCAATATATGCGAGAAAGAGAATTTTAAATGACCATTTAATGTGATTAAGTCGGGGTCTTAGGGCCTTAGGTCTCGCATGTCCAAGGTCTGCCACTGCATTTGCAATTTCTTATCGAAGCCTTGTGGTTCCCCAATTACAGATCTGTTTTGGGAAAGGGTCATGCGATTAACGCAAGTGGCACAGAAGGGCAGGAATAAACCGTAATACAATTGGGCGCATTAAGGTATTATCCTCAGGTGTGGTTGGGCTTTAATGTGGTAGATTTCATAGGTGTTTCCATACTACATATAGTTTAATTGCCAGCAGACGACTTCCAAAAGGTTTAGAGAAAAACCAGATAAAGAGGGAAGCCACAGAGATCACTAGGGTTTTGAAATCACTTTTAAATCACAATTTTCTCTTTCTGTCTCATTTTCAAACTTATATATGAATTTTAGAGTGACCAGGTTTGACACATTTAGCTAAAACATATCAAATTTGTTCTAGACAAAGCGAATATAACAGAAGCTGAATTAATTTATGATTTTAAAACCCTAGTAATTTCTCTGACAATCAGCAAAACTTCAATTCTGATCATTTTTTTGTAAATAATAACAGGATTAAATATCAAAAGAAATCCAAAAAATATTTTTTTATGGGTTAAACGCCTAACTTAAATTATTATTACAACAGTTTGGATTTCAATTCTGAATTTGAAATGCATGAAATCGATAACTTGAATATGCCGCCCAAGTCAAGCCAGACTCTGCTTTTCCGGAGGAAAACCTGAGTAGAATGCACACCCTTTTCCTAGCCCGTCATGAAATTGAGGTTGTGTCATTTGTTTAGTTTGTTGCCTCAATTATTTAGCAGCAAGGCAGCCCGAAAGCAACCCAATCGAGGCCTTTCGAGACAGGACACTCTCGATGCGAATGCACGTGTGTGCGAGTGTCCTTGCGGTGTTTATGCAATTACATAAATTCTGTGTGACAATTTCGATTTGGATTTTCTTTTATTCAAATCCAAATTCAAATTCGAAATTCAAATTATGCCTTCAAGTCCATCAGGGCCCGGCACACTTGAGCTCTGTTATAAAATATTTATTGCCGGCAAATAAATCCCACACACTGACACGAGCAGACGTCGTTATGGTAATTAATTTCAATCCAACACGAGACCTGGCATAATCTTATTTATGCGACTTGTGTTTTCGGGCGTTGGGATTTGGCATTTCTGATTTAGCATCTAGCACTTCGGATTTAATACTTTTAATTTTTCCCCTATGCTCCTTGCTAATTGATGGCTCAAGATGGATGCGTCCAAGGAACATGTCAAAATCTTTGGAATCTTTTCCCCCATTTCGACCGCAACAAAATCAATTGCCTGTCCAGGGGCCTGGCCAATATTTGAGCTGCTTCTGCTTCTGCTGCTGTAGCAGCTCGGGCTCATGCAAAATGTAATTTTAATTTCCAGTGAGCAAATGTTGCTAAAGTGAGAACAAGCCAATTTCCTTTCACAGCATTCTGGTTCTGGGTATACACATTTTAACCACTTGACTGCACTGCGGCTACGACTTGGGCTTAAATGCTGCCAGAAGTCAAACACTGGCCAAGAGAATCGTTCAAGATTTCAGCCTCCCCCAGCCACTAGTCCCCCAAAAATATCGCACTATATAGTGTGTTTCTACCAATTGACATGCAGACCTGCCTGGCAGCCGTAAATCGGCATAAATAATTCATTATTGCCGCCTCGTTGCGCATAAATCAAGTCTCTCTGGCCAAGGCCCACACACAAGCCAGTAGCCCAGATCTAAACGCATTGAGAAGCCAAAAAATAAAAACAGATAAAAATAAATAAAAAAGAAAAAAAAATGTACTTGGAGATGCCGGGGATTGAACCCGGGGCCTCTCACATGCAAAGCGAGCGCTCTACCACTGAGCTACATCCCCGATGTGAAAC
Source organism: Drosophila pseudotakahashii (assembly GCA_035046095.1). Lineage (NCBI taxonomy): Eukaryota > Metazoa > Arthropoda > Insecta > Diptera > Drosophilidae > Drosophila > Drosophila pseudotakahashii. The sequence goes on from JAWNOE010000247.1 coordinate 15,792,822, forward strand.
AGCCGGACCGAAATGCATTTTGCACTGGGGACAAGAAAAGGCTATTAATGCATGAGGTGGCAGGAAGAAAAGGATAAAAGGGGTGGTTTTATCCTGGGAATTTATATCACAGGTAAAATTTAAAAACATTGGAGACACAAACAAATGAATGAAATCGTTTTTTATTCAGTTTTAAATATATTTTTTCTTAAATATTTGTGGTTGTTTAATTAATTAAGAAAATTAACTACCATTAATAATAGCTTTTTATTTTTTAATAAATAGCTTTTTATTTTTTACTTCAAAAATAAACTATAAAAGTAAGGTCAATGATTTCCATTGCAGCATTCACAGAACATTTTCTTCACAAATATCAATTTGCCTTACATATATTTACAAATATTAATACTGCTTTAGGAACTTTCGAATTTTCTATTTATTTCAAATGCACCAAAAACTGCACTTAGTTTGTAAACCTTTGCGTTTATACAAAAACAAACATTCATTTGCTGCGTCACAATTTCATTTCGGTTTGTCTGCCAACCACCAGTCGCTTTGTTTCGTATGGGCATTTGGCTGGCCCGTTGAACATGGGGGATGTAGCTCAGTGGTAGAGCGCTCGCTTTGCATGTGAGAGGCCCCGGGTTCAATCCCCGGCATCTCCAAGTACATTTTTTTTTTCTTTTTTTTTTAAACAACGATCAGTTTGTATTTTTTTTTACGACTACAATACCACACATGTATGTACATACCGATCGCTCTGGTGATGCTCTTTTGCGGTACTTTGTCTCCTCTCCATTGTATCGCACGATTTTCGCTTCGCACTGAAAAAAAGCCATACACGACATGCGACACGATCATCTGGCGGAATGATTCCGATTTCGAGATCACAAAACCAAAAAAAAATCGATTCGCTTCTTCGTAAAATCGATAAAGTGATCCATGTGGGTAACAGGCGATCAGAAACTCACAGAAAGCACCGTACCGCTCGCACATTTTCACACACGCCCGCATGATCGTTTCAAAACTATAAAATACACTGGGAGAGTGAGTGCGAGGGGGATGGCTAGAGGGTCGAAGCGAGACGGCAGTAGGCAAAGAACCGTGACAAGCAAACGCAAAACATATATATACCGGCTAATTACGATTCACTGAGAGCGCCCGTATGTGTATATTTCTGTTTGTATATATTTTATGGGTATGCGTGTTTCGTTCGAGAGTTGAATTGAATCGGTTCCGTTGGCTTCCTGGGGTTTTCTTGGCGCCTGGTCGGTTGCTTAAGAAGATTGAACGATTTTTGCACGGTTTGGGGTTTTCAAAAGTTCATTCGAGTTTTCAAACGATAAGCGGGGGAATTTTTCACCAGATTATTGGGGCTTTGAAGGTACCTTGGATATTTTTGATAGGGCTTTCACTATATATTTTCTCTTAGATATCTGAGCAGCGCTCTTTCATTAAGTTTTCCCCCTCATTGCAAATGCAATTTAAATCATTTATTACGAAAACCCCCTGTGGGATTAAAGAAAACTTTCTTATTGCAGGTGCCCCGAAAAGTTTTTGGCAAAATCTCACGACAGCCCAGCCTTTTGGCTTTGGAGCTGCATTTGCACCTTCTTTTCCATATTCTTTCCTTTGTTTTTGTTGATTTCGTTTTTCGTGCATATAAATTTGTTGCCTAATCCGACGACGTTTTCTCGGGGAGTTGCACATTTAATGCCGCACCATTTGCTATAAATATTCATGCAAATCGACGGGGGAAGGCGAAGAAGAAGTTACCACCCTCTGGAGATAAACAGGGAAATCGGAAAACAGAGCAGGTGGCGCCCTTCCTTTGGCCTTAATTAAATGTAAAGGAGTTGCGCTTTAAATGCAATTGCCCTGCTCTAAGTGGGAACTTATTAGCAATTTCATAATTGCCAGTACTACTGCAGAACTACTGACTGCTGTCCTTACCATTCCCAGGGTTTGTTGGTCCAACTTTTTCAAAAACTAATTAAAACGATAAGGGCGACCGAGTAGCGCAGCGAAATGTCGCCACGGAGAGAACCCAAAAACGGGAATATAACACTGGGGGAAACTATTTGAACTGATTTTTAGATATTTTTCCAAGCCTTTTTTTAATTTATAACTTTTTTATTTCATCTTCTAAAAATATACGTTTCTTACACCCAAAAAAAAATCTATATAAAACGATGATAAATTTTACCTTATGCATCATCAATTTTAACTTGATATGGTCGAACCGTAAAAACAACAGTTCTTAATATCAATTTTCATAGCATTGTCGCATCTCACATACACACATAGTTTTTGAATTCGGTTTTCTCGAGAGAATTCGGCTAAATGATATTATTTAATATCAATTCTATGAATATTTTAAGGTAAAAACGATCTGAGTATGCATAACCTGAAATTTACATAACCATATCGATTATACGGTGACCTGCTTTATTTATAATCGGTTTTATCATTAGCCCATGAATTATTACAAAAATGTAATCTGAATTAAAAACTTGGTTTTCTGAACATGGCATTTTTGAACACAATTTTTCCACCTGTAGCAGCTTGCACTGAAACTTTGACTATTCCATGGCGATGTTTATCTAAAGATCTGGCCGAATTTGCATTAGCACACGGCTTTTGTTTGTCTGCCTCACATGTGAAAGAGGAGTGCAAAGCGTGGGCCAAGAGGGGCGGTGAAAGTCAATTTACTTGAATGGCCAGGCGGAAATTAAATAAATTCCATGAGCACACGTCAGGTGAGCCAGGCCGAAAATGACAGTTGTCAGCTGTCAAGCAGGGGACAAAAGTACAGTTGACCACACATATGTCCATAAGCTAGAGCTGTTGGTGTATTATCACCCACCGCCACCCACACATTCTGATTATTAGGTTCGCATTGCTTGGTATTTCGCAGGGTTTCATTACTTTTTCGGAGAGTCCGTTAAGAGCTGAATTTAACTGGCAATGTGCGGAAAAAACGGAACGAAGGGTAATGCAGTGCCCAGGAATCCCATCTCGCCCATCCTCGTGATTGATTTCCATACAGGTGAGGCACTGGGCTGGAAACATCGTTGGACACTGCTGATAAGGGGACAGACAATGGGTATTAAAGCGGCTCGAAAGTGAAGACAATGGAATGAAGGGTTCTACGGAAATACATAAGGTGCTTAAAAGCGAAAGCATTATATGGGCGGGCTAAAATATTGTAATTTGAAAGGGTTCCAGTGCCAGCTTATAATATTTTAGACATGAGGTTTTAAAGTTCCAGCGCTCCAACGTAATTTGCTCTAATTTCTGAATAATTGTGATTGTGAAATTACTCCAATTAATAGATTAATTTACTCAATACTTGAAAATAAATGTAAATAATTAATTAAATATATTTAATAAACCTAGATAGTATTACATTTTTTTACTAATCCGACCTATACAAATTCCTTTTGTGCGGACCGACAAAAGAGTCGCCTGCGATCTCCTTTCTTACCGGAAAAACTCACCACTCACCACAATGATCGCACGTTTCGGGTTAAATTTAAAATTTAGAGTAAATATATTTAAATCGAATTCAATTTGTGAGATACATTTAATTTGATACATAATTAATTTTAATTGTAAATAAGTAAACTTCCTATTGCGCAACCGACAAAAATGTCGCCGATGAACTCCTTTCTCTAAATTTGAATTTTAGAGTGACCATATTTTTTTTTTTTGGGCGGCCCAAAAGTATGCAGCACATGCAGATAGATAACGATCGGCGCTTACCTGTATTTCTACGTACTATACCTGTATTTAGTCTCACCTGCGAACGCTGCGACTCACCGCCGAAATCAGTTACGATTTGCCCGCGAAAGCGTTAACAACGTTCCAACGGATCTCTAGCGTGCGATAATATTGTATGGAAATAATATCAGGAAGGCAGCAACAACAACAATAACAACTTCGCGTACAGCCCTCTCTTTCGCTCCCTCCACTCCATTCGCCTGTCAACAGTTATTTTAACCGAGAGATTTTTGTGTGACTTTTTCGTGTGTTTCGCTTTCATTAAAAAAGGCTTTAAAAACAACAACACGCGTGTGTTAGTGTGCAACAACAACAACAACAGCAACTGCAGCAACAACTTTAGCAACACGACACCAACAAACAAACACAAAATCAACATCAACAACAACAACAACAAAAACATTTGAAAGGGAATTGTTTTTTGCATTTGTTTTTAAGCGGTAAGTCGAGAAATTCAATTTTGCTGTGGAGCCTTGAGACAGTTTTAGAGCCACTGAACTTGAGCGAAATGCAAACTGAATATCAATTGACTCCATCGGAGAATACAAAAAAAACCAGCAAAACAACGTGCTAAACATAAATGTGCGAAAAAAATAGCATTGAATCATTTGTTATTATTTAAGCAAGTTAATAAAAGTCAATTTCATTTGTTAGCCATCCCAATTGAAAGCCATAAAAATAGCATTTTCAATAACTGAAATTAAATAAACAATTTACACACGCAAAGCGGTTTTGGGGTGGGAGAGAGAGAGAGGGGGCGATTAGGCGGCGGAAGCGAGAGGAGGAAGAGAGGCTGCAATCAGACTTAACGATTGCACTACAAAAAATATTGGGTATCTTTATTTATAACATAAAGAAAGTAAAAACTTCAATAAAGGTTTACCTTTTAAATAATTGTAAAATTCCCAAAAACTTTTATTAGATTTAATACTTGTACTGTTTTCAGTGCATAACTTTATAGAGCCTTTATCTAATATCAATACAATATCAAATTCTAGCAACTGTAAATGCAAAATAACAAAGATATCGCCAAGAAATAACACTGATAAGGGGCTCTTTGCATACGAAATAATGGAAAATGTTTTTCTCGGTGCAGCCAAGCTGAATCAATAGACTGAATAAACCAAATTAAAAAACGTTTTTATTGCGTACCGCTAAATGTGTTGCCCTGTTAACTGTTTTTGGCTGCACTAACAGCCCAACAACGCCTTACATAATAATTGTTTTGATTTATTGCCCCCTCTCGCTCGCACCCACTCGCCCCCTCTCTTTCGATCGCATTGCATAAGGCCGTTTTCAAATGCGACATGCATGCGATTTTGTCTCTTTCTTATTATCGTCGGAGGTCTCTCTTTCTAGCGCTATTCATAATTCGCTTTCAGTTCGGCGGGTTTTGAACTCCTACTTCTCCAACTTCCTCTTCTTCTTCGCGGCCAGGCACTCCCCGCGGTTAAAACACCCTCTAAAACCCCCGAAATCCCCAATCCCCTTGGGTGTTTTCGACCAAGTGACAACTCTGGTATTCCAGCTATGTCCCAAAGCAGGTTTCTTTGATCGTTTTTCTATTTTTTTAGTCTTTTTCTCTGTTTTTGTTTAGACTTTGCTTTTATTTTAGTTTCGAGTCGCTGGTTTTTGTTGTTGCTATTAATTCACCGGTTTACTTCACCTGATTTGCTGGTTGTGCATTTTTGTCGCGTGTATTTCTGGTTTTTTCCGAGTGTTTTTTGTGGGTTTTTCTGTGGCACTTGCCACGATTTAGATACAATCTTCTGGCCATGCTAATTCGATTAATGTCTGCGGTATTTAGACGATCGGGTTTTGCATTTATTGCGGCCACAGACCGTCGCTTTTTGACACATTTCGCGGTTGGGATGGAAAGATCTGTGCAAGATCATTGAAGATGTCTTGAGCACAACCTGTTCTTGAGAAGGGGATTGGCATAGAATTTGAGGAATTTCTCAAGCGAGCATGGTATTATAAGAAATAATCAAAACTTTACTTTGGATTTGATTATGACTACTAAAAATTAATCTATTCTTAAGAAAAAAGTATTGTAGAAAAAAGATTCTCATGGAACATAGCCATTCCTAGAACTCCATCGCTAAATTGGTGCGAAAAAAAAGACTGATCACGAGAGATAAAACTTAAACACCTACTTTTTAGCCAGAATTCCCCCATGAAGGCATTTTGATTAATTAGGTGATTAGCAGAGAAAAATATCAGATATCAGATTCCCAAAGAGCTCGATCACTTGTATTTCTCCTAGCAAACAGCTGATTGTGAAGGCCAAAAGTGATCGTGATCGCTTTGATCGTAATTTCGAATACGTAGCCTTGAAGTCTGAATGAAATTTTAAGCAAAAATAAACAATGATAACCGTCGAGAGCTTCTATAGAATTTGCAAACCCAAACCTATTTATCATATTTGGGCGAAAATGAAGTCGTGACTCATTCGAGTTCCCACATCCATTCATTTGCATTTCAAGAGGCATGCGAAAATCTTCACAATTGCAGTGTCTATGCACAATGGGATGCTACCTGAATATATAGTATAAATTTCAGCTTTTGCAAAAGTCTCTTACAACTTTAAGTTGGCAAAGCAACAATTTGCACACTTGGCTCGCTTATTGTTTTTGCATTATTATTATTATTATTTCTACTTAAGCTGGCGATCATCATTTTTTCTAAACGTTAATTTATAATATTCTCAAGGTCTTTGCTTCTCTGAGAAACCCCATGCGACGCAATCGATTCAAGATTATTATATAAAGAGCCAGAGCTAAACTCTCCCGAAAGGTACAAGTTAATATATCATCTCACAGCTTAGAAATTTTACTTTTCGCTTTTGATAAACTTTCGAAAACAAAAAAAAAAGAAGACAAGAAATATAATGGTATAAATTATACAAAATATGTGCCTTATTAAATGGATGGGGCAGACAAACGAAAACGAAAGCCCCACTCCCGGTCGGATTTTGGGTCTGAGAGTCTGGGATGGGATCTCTCACAGAAATGTTTTACTTTTCCCTACTCTACTCCCTTTTTTTGTTCGGACAAAAGGCCCAAACAAGATTCAACAGCCGAAGAAACGCCTAAAAACAGCAGCAAAGCCAAAGATATTTCAAAAGGCCAGCACAAAGCAGCCATCAGCCATCGGAGAGGAGACCAGACCCGAGCAAAGCCAAAAAACAGGTTCTAGAATCAATTTTTATTTTCTCAAGCTCAACCGAAAAATAACTACAGAAACAGAATAAAACGAAATCCAAGACGCGACAGGAAAGGAAGTTGGCATTTTTATTAGACCGAAATGGAAATGCTCTTAGGGGAAAGGGTTGAAAATAAGGGTAATGTTCCTTAAAAAATTCAATTCAATTTTTTAATTTAAATAATTGGAATAAACAACAGATTTTAATTATCTCTCCAAAAGTAGATTACTTATTATTATTATCTACTTAACTTTAAAAATTATAGTACAAAAAACATTAAAATTCTGAATATTTTGGATTCTCATAAAGACATTACCATTATTTTCCAATTTTTGTTTATGTTTTTTTTTAAGAATTTTTTTTTATCTGCTTTCTAGCATTCGGCTTAAACAGAACTCTCATAAAAAAGAGTATCTCGAAAATATTCGCCTGCTGAACGCACGAAAAATATTTGAGGCAGCCGCAGCATCAAAATGAATTTGGTTAGGACCAGGTTTCTACAGATACAGAGAGATACAGCTTCTAAGTGGCTCTCCTCACTCAGGGCGATCTTTATACCTTTTTTGTTGTTTTTTTCGTTGTTTTTTTTCTTATTTTGTATTATTTTTCTGGTTGCTAAAAAGTTTCTGTACTCGGGCCGCAGTGTCGTCAGCGGTTGAATTTTTGTATCTGTATATCCGTGTGCGGGTATCTCGAGAGCTCGCTGGTGTGCGGTGCCACATGCACACGTTCTGTCGGATACATTGCGCCTAGAATTTTTCAGCCAAGTTTTATGAGCTTTTTTTTCGATCGGAGCAGCAAAACAAGTCGGCTACATGGCTTACGACCAAAAACAATTTGTGTAGCCGCTGCTGTTGCATCTGCAACAAGACTGCTTGGGCAGCGTTTTAATTCTTCTTTTTTTATTTTTTATTGACATTTCCTCTTGTCGCGGCGAATTCTATAATTTTACACGTAATTTCCCCAGCTGTCTGCTTTCGTTTGTTGTTTTTTGGCGACTCTGCAAATTGCTTATTAAAGTTTTGATTGATTGCCGACTACGCCCTGAGATCCGTTGTACGAAAACCTGAAAGGCCAAGAAATGATATACGTACGCCTTGGGTTGGTCTCCTCTTGGGGTTTCTCTTTTCTCATCGCTTTTTTCTCGCTAATGAAATGTGCGAAGTGTAATTGCAAGATTCACTTTTTTGCAAAACAGTTTTAATTTATTACCGAGTGGGGTTATTATATGGGTACGAAAGACAATTGGGCATTTTAATGGTTAAAAAAAATTACTTGATGGCTGTTAATACCTTTAGAATGCATAGATCAGGAGACAAATAAACCTGTAACTATCCTGACCCCATTTTCATGTGACCAGTGTAAATAGCTCGTTAACAAATAAATATTATAATGGACTTTATTTGTTATGGGCGCGGTTTGATTAGCAAGACAAGTGCTTATAGACAAGTGTCTTCTTTTCTCACCTCCTTCTCAGCTGCCTCCCTGTGCAGGTGTCTCGATCTCAGAGTTGGATACTGAATCTCGGCTCAAGTTTGAGTTTCTAAGCCCAGGGGCCAGCCAGGTCACATTCAGAGTCAGAGTCGGAGCCAGATTTACATTCACATTACAGCATTCGCCATTGTCATTGAATAATATAAAAACTACAGTAAGAATGTAAGAGTGAAGGCAACTCGAACATTGAGTACCTTGGATTAGCCCTAAAAGATATCTTTAAGTAAAATAAATATGAAAGGCACTTGGATAACTGGTTTTAGTTGAAGATATTTCTAAAGCTACTTTGAAAATATAGAAAAATATATAAACTTTCCCAAACCTAATGAAGTATGATTTACTGAGAGTTTTCTAACCAGTTCTCCGTAATCTTCTGAACTGTGACAACCCCTTCCACTTCGTCTAATACTCCCTACGTACCTTGAGCATTAGCCAGCGGTATGCTAGGAATAAATAATCATAACCAGTTTTGCAGAGTTTCCCAGCTGTACTCAAGGTATTTGCTAACCATTCTCAGACGCCCGCGGCGACAACAACCGACAGTCACTCAGAAGACGCATCTTCTCGATCTCGAATCTTTTGTGAGAGGCTGCTAATGAATTCTTACAGAGATCTGTGCAAGTGATTCATGGGTGGCGGCTGTGAAACTGTCACCACATCTGTCACACAAATGCTAGGTGCTAAACGCACCCTAAACCGAATGGTCGGACTCTCTAATCGCTTTGTCGTCATCTTCCCAAAAAAGCTACACATAATTAGTTATAGCCATTCCATTCATATCAGCAACAGTGGACAAGGGCAATGGGCCAGAAGTTCTTTAATTAAAATCAAGTCGCGATAAGATAGCCGTCGCGAATCCATAGAAGAAGAACAACATTTGATAAAGTCAAACACGAAAATTAAAATGTGTCTTAAGTTGTTAAGATAATGGAAAAGGAAAAAACAAAACCAAATGGAAATCAATTACAGGTGTCCCTGCTTGAAGTCTGAATGGCTCAACATTGAAATGGATTCGTTATTTTCCATTAATCGTCCGATCACGATCCGCAGATAGTGAAAGTTCTTCCTGCTCTTGGGTTTCACTTTTCTACAATATCTACAATATATGCTTTATAACTTGAGTTAAAATCTCTGTTTGAGCACTCCAAGTGAACAACTCCCCACGAATGTCGTCAGCCTTTGTTTAATTTATTACGTAGCCTTTAACTTTTAGTCACTTTTATAACAAACAGCGAAATTATCATCGTTGCCGTGTGTGTTTGCGTTGTCTGCCACCAGTAAATTGTTATTATAAGTTGATATTTTCATTATTTTAGCCAGCTTTAAATGGCTCGTGATGCATCATTTGAGCAATGTGAAGGGCTTATGCAATGGCTATAAATATTTGTACTTGTTTTGCTATTTACGACTTGGCTAATTGAGATTTTAGGGAATTTATGGGCATTCGTAACGGAGTCATTAAGAAGTTTAAGAGCGCATTAACACAGGAGGGTGGACATGGGAAACACGCCTTTAAAGTAATTTGTGGTACAGTAAATAGTATATCAACTGCTGTCATTTTCTTAATAGTTTGACCTATCTTCAGGCTAGCGAAAGGAAATCGCTGACAAGTGAATCGGCCAACCCAATAATATCTGATTACAAATCCGTTCCCATGAATTGATATCTTAAATTGCCCACTCCCCGCCTGACTCACTTACTTAGCACTCGCTATATGAATTTCCCACCTAAGCGAAGATGAATTTGCATTTAATTTTTATGGTGATAATCCCAAAATAAACCCCCCGAATGAGGCACTTGGTAAATTAATTTTATCTAGCTAGCTATTTCCTAGCTTATCGGATCCTAAGTTTGCATATCTAGCCAAGATCTAATTAAATTCGATTCGAATGTGCGAAAATGTATACAATACACGGAATTTAATTAGAGTTCCCTTGGAAGAATGCCGCCCAGACTGAAAGTTCCCGGTTGAGAAAATTCCGAAATGTTCTATAGTTTTAGGGTTTAGTTTATAACGGATATATTGAGGAGGGGAAGGGGGGTTGAAATAAGGTAGAGAATCCCTAACCGAATCGAAATCAACTACCTGTAAGTGCCTAACGGCTAATTTGCTTTAATGATGAGAAACCGCTTAAGTAAACAAACAGACAACAACAATGGAGGCTGTCTGTTGTTGTCCCCATGCGGGTTGTCAAGTGGTTTGGGGCTGATCGAGGGGGGGGGGGGGGAGTTCGCTTTGGCCAGCGGGCGATTCCCCAAGCATTGTGAATGATAAAACCTGCGAATATATGTATGTGTACTTCATGCTTGATTGCAAATTCAATTAAAGTTTGCGCAGTTCTCAAAGCCCGAGAATCGGAGAATAGAGAGAGAAACTGAAGTGACGGGGGAGGAGGGGGTTACCAACTGACAACGGGAAATCGCTTAACAGAGCAAAAAAACCGATTTATGAACTTACGAAAGTTTACAAATTGCATAGTCAAGGTTTTTCATTAATAAAATACTTCACAAAAGATTGATTTGATATTTTCTAATATTTTCAAAGAATTTAGTCAGCCACAAAAAAATCTATAAAGGAAATCATACTGAAAAATATTTCAAAAATTAATTTTCCATTAATAATACTTCACAAAAGATTGATTTGATATTTTCGAATATTTTCAAAGAATTTAGACATCCACAAAAAAATGTATAAAAGAAATCCTACTATTTTCAAATAATATGCTAGGGATTAACTAATTTCATAGAATTTCTTACATAACTTACCAAAAAATGTTTTTTAATTAGTACAAATTTTCTACGCCAAAAAACCCCCTAATTAGTTTCCATTATTCACTAGCACTATCTTCAATTACATTTAATTGCAATTTTAATAATAATTGTGTAGCTTATAAGCCACAAACACAACATTATTTGTTTCGTTTAATTTCCGTCTATCAATTTAACGATTTCTTTGTTTGTTGCCTATGATGTTTTGTGACGTTTTTTCAACTGTCAGTTCCGCTTCCCAATATAAATATTAATCGACTGGCTGAGAGCCGTAAACCTACATTCATGCGAGAATGGACAATTATTATTATTTTTATTATTATTTCGATCTCATCCCATGCAACCCCATCCCAGTAAAACCCCTTCCCCCTTTCCCCCGAAAGCCCACAAATTGTCTTATTGTTGGTTCTGAATTGAATTTTTTTTTGCGCCTCATTGTTTACCTTTGTATTGAATTAAAAATCGCTTACAATGGAAGCTGGCAACTGGCAATTGGCGGTGGGAAAGTCAAGGTCATCCCCCAAACACGAGCTCATCTTGTTCCAATAAATTGGGCCCCAAAGGTGCGGAGTGGGGGTGATCGTCCAGCTAATGCCAACACTCATAAATCTTACGATGATTCAACTTTCAGGCAAATCAAAAAAAAAATCCAAAACAAACCGTATAAAAACGAAAAACATATTTAAGTATATAAATAAGAGGCAAACGAATTTCAAGCCGAGGCGGAACACAAATGCTTTTGTAATTTGCAATGCCTGAGACTGCGACTGAAGTTTTTTTTTTTATTTTTTTATTTAATTATCCAAAGTTCAGGGCTTTTTCGGAGTGGGCTGCTGCATTCAGTGCCTGAAATTACGGGCAATTAATACCGGAGCGGTGATTTCAATTGTTAGTGCCGCGATGACGATAAACGATGTGTGTCCCATCACTAATTAGCAAATTAGCAAATCGGAGTGCAACAAGTGGTTAGGAACTTTAAAAAACACTTTTTTTTTGTAAGCACGAAAACGCAACAGATCATTAATTAGGTATTGATATATCTTCAAAAGGCTCTTCTAAATAGATAGAATTTGCTGGAAAGCGCACTTAAATATTTTAGATATTTTGTTAAATGTATTTTTAAGGTAAGGTAAAACCCAATCGAAAATTAAATCTCTCTCCCAGAAATCTCTTAGATAACTTAAAAATATAAAAGTTCATAAGTTGAAGTATTTTAGAAAGCTCGTACTTATGAGGTTATGAACCTCGGACTTCCTACGACTGGCAAATTTCGGTAGGTTGCCAGCGCTACCTCATCCGCTAGGTTAAAGTTTCTCACTTTTGTTTTTCGAATTTCAAGGCTACAACTCATCGTCAGCGATTTCGTTATCTAGCCCTTAATAATCATAAATTTGATCTTAGAATTACATATATTACTGAATAATTGTTTTCTGTGTAGCCTAAAACCATTTCCAAACTAGAGTTATTTACGTTGAATGTTACCAATATACGAGCTATTTTTAAAATATTTTTGCTAATGCCCTGTTGCCGAGTTTTCAGGAAAATCACGTTCCTTCCCGGCGAATGTGTGTGGGTGCGATAAGCGGGGCGTACTAAATCAATTTTGACCCATGAACACATGCATGTGGAATTTCTATTTGCCCGTTTGCCAGTTTACCAGTTTCCAGAGCCAAAGTGGAACAGCGACAAAAACAAAACCCAAACTTAAGCACGGCCATAAATGCTATTTGGCTATTTGGCGAGCAATTACACTTATGCCAAGTCAAGTACTTACCAGATATGCCCATCGAAACGAAACTATCGCCAGGCCAATTGACCAGAAATATATTTCTCTATAAAGCCCCAGAAACACGTACTTCGGATCGGCGGTCTGAAGTCTGGACCTTTTGGCCAGGGTCGAAATTTGGGGTCAGCTAATGTGGGTCAGCATATGGTCAATGTCGGTCGTAAAGGGTGTACGCGATAAGGTGGCCAAAAAACTGAATGAACGGGGAAACATCGTTATCTTTCGGTAGTCGTCGTTCGCCATAAAAATACATTTATATATGTATCTACTGGACTTGCTTGATTGCTACTCCTAAAGAACAACAAAAAACAAAAACTTAGTGACGAACTAAGCGCGATACTGTGACATTTCCATTCCAGTCTCATGTATTCGCTTGCCAAGGAACAATAGCTCATTATGAAATCTTGCATTTTATCAGCGAATGTTTTTGCGGCAAATGACTTCTTACAGGCAGATTGGAGAACCGAATTGGATTGATTTCTGTAGAGTCTTTGTCGGGTTAGAATAGAAATAATAAAAATTGAGAAGAAACCTTCTTGAAATCAAGATGGAAGTATTCTTGAATTAGTTTTTCAACATAAAACGATAAAACGAAACTTTATTTGATCTAATATGAATTATTTTACTCATTTTCTTTCCAGAAGCCAAGATGTCCACGCCCACTTCCCCGAAGACGCCCACACCGCCCACTTTGCCGCCGGGCGTGACGAAAACGTGTCACATAGTCAAACGGCCCGATTTCGATGGCTACGGCTTTAATCTGCACTCGGAGAAGGTGAAGCCAGGACAATTTATTGGCAAGGTAGATGCCGATTCCCCGGCTGAGTCAGCTGGCTTGAAGGAGGGCGATCGCATCCTGGAGGTCAACGGGGTGTCCATTGGCAGTGAAACGCACAAGCAGGTGGTGGCCCGGATCAAGGCCATTGCCAATGAAGTCCGGTTGCTCCTCATCGATGTGGATGGGAAGGCCATAGAGGTGAAGCCCGCATCTCCGCCAGCAGCAGCTGCCTGCAATGGAAACGGAAACGGAAGTGCCAGCCAGAATGGATACGAGGGCACCAAACAGGAGATGCCCGGAGCCAGTGCCAATATCAGTAGCATCAGCATGGTGAGCACCAAGCGATCCTCAAATGCCAGCAGCATTCAGAGCGGCAGCACCATGAATGCCTCCGATTTGGATGTGGTCGATAGGGGACTCCCTGCAGCACCGGCCCCAGTTGCTACTCCTCCTCCTCCTGCTGCTTCCGTTCAAAATGGAAGTAAACCCTCGTCGCCGATTAATAACAACACTCTGATGAGCACGCCACCACCGCCCTCCGCCACCAAGGCGGGCATCAATAATAACGGCAGTGTCTACAACACCAATGGCAATGGCACAAATGGCATGACCACGCCCATCACGCCTCCGCCCCCAGCGAGCGGCGGCAATCGGGCGGGCAGCCTGAATTTACCACTGACAGTCGCCGAAATGCGAGCCAAGTTGGCCTCCAAGAAGAAGTACGATCCCAAGAACGAGAGCGTGGACCTCAAGAAAAAGTTCGACATCATCCAGAAGCTCTGAGAACGAGAACGAGACAAATAGGAGAAAATAAACCCCAACACCATACTTGTTATAATGTCAGGATGAGGATGAGCTAGAGCTGGTTTTGTCAGGCATACACCACACACACAATATACAATATGTTTAGCTATTAGTACGCAGAGTCACTTATTAACTAAGCAAGTTTTAATTTTAATACCCCCTAAGAGAGAAAGAGCGACCAACAACGATGGTAGTGAAGGCCGAAAGGATGGAGCACCAGCTACCCTTTGGAATATCTATACATACGACAAACATGTATTCTTCAAATTCAAATATTGCAAACTCCGATTGGCAATGTTTCCCTGGTTCATTGAACAACTTTCGTTGAATATGTACTTAGTTTTGCTTGTATTTTTGTAAAGTAAATAAAGCAAAAACATAAAAGAGATACGATTGCGAGTGTTTTTTTATGGGGAAGCTGATCAAACAAAAACGGGAGTCTGACTGGGAAATCGTGAAAATAGGGGCTGTGAAATAAAACCAAGTCTCAAGTAAATTTAAGTTTAAGTTTAACTAGATTTCTTTAAAATGTTTCTTTTATAAAACAAACTTTTAAATTTATAGTTTCTTAGTCTCTACGATATCAAAAATACTTGTTTTATTACTAGAAAAACGAACACCCGGTTAGCCCTAAAACAGGCCTCCACGCAGACTAATAATTAACTTTTAGATAGTTAAGATTGCAGCTCCTGCCGCTTAAGGTTACAAAGTGCAGCTACCACTACGATCATTTCATCAAGATATCCTAGCAACGATTTTTGTTGAATAGCCGAATGACCGAGTATTCGGAATTCCCTAAGGGAATCGATCATGTCCCGCATCTGGGCCCTGCAGGCGGGTTCTTGGGCCTTAAACGTGGGCAGTTGGACCGCAGGCGCTCGCTTCGAAGTGAGTGCTCCATCTACAACGTTTAGGGATTGCTGGTTTGCCAGCTGACCACCCAAACGCTGCGCCTCGAATTTGCTAAGCGATCGCTTTGGTTCCTCTGCGGCCTGGCCATCGTCCTCATCCGCTGAGTCGTCAATCTCCGACCGGCGAGCACGGGGCACAGCTTTTCCCGGTTCCGCGCACAGTGTCAGGTACTTGGGAATGACATCTCGAAATTGGCTGGCCTCGAACAACTGCAGATCATCGCAATGGCCCGGAAAGACGCTGGAGACATAGCTGATAATGCCTGTGAAACAGGGAAAGTCACTTAAAGTTCGCTTAACGAGCCAATGCTTACCATTCGTATTGATGCAGAATATGAACTTGTAGGTGTCGCTGCCTAAGCCTAGATCTATCGCCACATCTGTTTCCACACACTCGATCAGCGAGCGAACATGCAGCAGATTGGCCCGGTAGTCCAGTGGTGTGTGCTTAAACCGCTCGTTGTGGTGCCGGGCATCTGGCCAACGGATTAGAGGTCGAAGGTAACGAGCCAGCTTGATGAGCGTGCGCTTAAACGTATCCTCGGCATCCGATTCACTTAGCTCGAAGTGCGCAGCTAACAAAGCAAAAGGTTCGTTCTGCCGGAGTTTCCGCAGGGTTATGCAACAGTCGAGGTGCGTGACATTGGCGCTGCGGCAGACGTGTCGCTTCAGCAGTGACAGGTGCTCCGGAGCTACACCCAAATGGAGGAGTGGTGCTTGTTCCACCAAACTCAGCGTCAGACTCCGCATGCTCCTCTGCGGCTGGGGAAGCTCCCTCTTGATGAACACCGCTTGTCGCACGGCGGAGGAAACTCTGGAATCAGCTGCCACGGTGGGTGTGGAGTGGATGGAATTCCTGCTACTACTCGATGTGGATGGCGGCGAGTTGACTAGAGCCGGCGTCAGAGGCGCACTTTGTGCTGGCCTAGTGGTGGCCTTGATGATTGTGTTGGGCGGCAGTGAACTGATGGCCACACCCAGGCTTTGCGAGTCCTTCCTTCCCAGCATCTGCAACTGGCTGCCGGAGGATCCACTGGGACTGGGCTGAATCACATATTTGGGCGTCTTGAGGACAGGATCTGCAATATTGAAACAGTGTTAATTAATATATTAAAATAATACAGGAGTTAATTTTACCACAATAAATATTTATTAAATTTTTTAAGTTGATCATTTTTTCTTCGCTTTTTGTTACTTACATCCCACTGTACCAGCTGATGCTGTTGTTGTTGTTGCTCCCGTTGTCGTTAATGGTGCTACTCTCTTCATGCTTGGTATTTTGTTGAGAACTATGCCTCCTGAAGTGATCCTCACTGTGGCATTTCCCGGCTCCAATTTCGCGAAAGGTTTCTAATCCAAAAAATAAAATATCTTTACCAATTGCGATTTACATTTCTCTGGCCCCTCACACATGTTACTTAACAGCTGTTTGCGCACCTCGGTTCCGCCAATCTGGCAACGCCGAATGACAACAAAAAAAGGGTCCGTTGTTTATTAATTTTGCAAACTATTGGTTTACCTGTGGCTCCTGTGCTTTCGGGCGAAAAACCACGGTGGGCGGTGCGGGCACCAGTACGCCGCTTGAATTTCGAAACTTTGCAATTGTCAGCGCCATTTAAGCGGACTTAAAAGGAATTCTTCCCCGAGAGCAAAAGTAGACGCCTTAACGTTGCCAAAAATTATTTCTGAGACTGGGATGCCAGATCGACGGCAGACTTAACAGCGGTTCGCTAACAGAGGCCATTTGAGTCGGCGCCAAATTTGAAAGTTCGAGCGCGCCAAAGCTTACACCATTGTAGTGCAATTAGTGGATACTTGATGGGTAATTGCAGTGTCTGACTGATATTTCGAAATGCAGAGCAATTTGGCTACGTGCTACGTTTACTGCCCCCGAAAATGAGGTCATTGCGCACTTGAAGTGCCGTTGTTTATGTTTTTAACTGTCTTTCGTGGGGTATTACTATTGCAATTCAATTGCAAATAGAGCCGATAAATGTGCACAGAGGGAAATCTACAACTTCATGAAGATAAAATCTAAAAAATTATTACCAGTGCATATAAACACCAAAGGATAATGGAGGTTGAAAAGAAGTGTAATTAGTATTTTAAATATTTATGTTAAAGGTTAATAAGAAGGTAATAAATCTATATTATTTATAAGTATTTCTCCCCGTGTAGCCATCAATTTGTTGGCAATCTATGCATTTGTTTTCCCTCTTCATCTTTTATGCCATTATGACAGCCCGCCATAATTGCGAAAATGTTGCCAAGTTTCAACGAGTGTTGGCCGATGCTTCCTGCAATTAATTTGGCAGTCCGATGACGCAACGGATCGCTCCTTGCATAATGAACTGGCCGCAAGAATACATAGAGCACACACATTGCACTGACAGTAAGTGGTAACTGGTTTTCTTTCGTTTTCATTTTCCTTTTTCCGCCTTTTTAGCATTACGTGGAGCTTTGATTTTGGCCATGGCTCGCTGGTCAATTTTCACTTTCACTTCCCCACGAAATTCCCCACCCATTGCCCATTAATTTACACGCCTGTTTGTCAGTGTTTCTTTAGCTTATAATTTAAATAGAAATCGTAGGGGTCTAACACAATGATAAAAGTACTAACACATTTGGCTTAAAACTGATGCGGAAACCCGATTTTTCGTGGGCTTCCGCCAGATCTCGATGGGAGTAGCTAGTTAGTTTGTCCTCTGACTGCTACTCCCCGCTGGCTCTCCCTCTTCTGCTCTGGCTCCTCTTCTTCTCCTCCTTCTGGCCCAAAGAATTGCGCGAATTCTTTAGACCTTTCTTCATCATCTTCTTCTTCATATCCTCCCGCTCGTGTCACCCGTTCAACGTCCAGCTCAACGTTGCTGCGCGGATGCATCCGCATTTGGGGCATGCAGATGGACTCGCTGTCAGTGTCTCGCCTGCTGCTCCTCGTAATCCTCGTACTCGTACTCCTCCCTGTTCGTCCTTCTCCTCCTTCTTGTGCTCGCTTTCTGTGCGTCTGCGTCTGTCTATGGATATCCCCGGGCGATCCCTAGTAGTGTCCATGGCTGTGGTGGCTATGGTGGCTGTAGTCGTGGTGGTCCTCGTGGTGGTGCTCGTGATGCTTGAAGATCGGCACCTCGACATGGTACTTCTCTGGCACGGGAATCTCCTTGTGGATGGGCACCTTCACCTCCGTGTAGACGGGAATGGGCTTCTCGATGGGCACCTTGACCTCATAGGGCACGGGCTTCTCGACGGTGTAGGGAACCTTCTTCTCGACGGTGTAAGGCTGAGGCACGGGCACCTTCACATGGACTGGGTAGGGCTTCTCCACCTGGAATGGGAATAAAGGAAAGGTAAATTGTAAATACGGGTTTGGGGGAGATATATCGTTTAACAATTTTAAGGAGACCCTTAGAAATTCGGAATACCAGGACAAGAATAACTAGCACTCTGGAATATTCTTCTTGATCTTTACTCACCTCAACCTTGTAGGGCTTGTCGACGGGAACCTTGACCTCATAGGGCACCTTCTTCTCCACGACCACGGTGTATGGCTTCTCGACCTCAACATCATAGGGCTTGGGCACTTCGACATCGTATGGCTTCTCCACCTCGTACTTCACCTCGTAGGGCACCTTCTTGATCACCTCGTAGGGCTTGGGAACCGGGACCTCAACCTTAACCTCATGGGGAACCTTCTTGATCACTTCGTAGGGCTGGGGCACTGGGACCTTGACCTCATAGGGGATCTTCTTGATCACTTCGTAGGGCTGGGGCACATGGACCTTCACCTCGTAGGGCTTGTCAACGGGGATCTTAACCTCATAGGGGATCTTCTTGATCACCTCGTAGGGCTTGGGCACATGGACGGGTACTTTAACGTACTCCTTGACATGGACAGGCACCTTCTTCTCCACGATGTAAGGCTGAGGCACATCCACTTTCACCTCGTAGGGGATCTGTTTAGGGGAATAATCATTGATGGGTTATTGCTTGTTCGGTCTATGATTATAAAAGGGACTTGAGTGATTTCCAAATTCGAATTATCGGGATTCTTTAACTTTTCAATTGTCTTTTTCTGAGTTAATCCTTGAATTGGGGGAATTTTGACTTTTTCAGAAAAATTCTATATATAATGGTAAATCTCAGTCCGATTCTGACTCTTAAGCACTCACCTTCTTCTCGACGGTGTAGGGCACGTGCTTGGTGACCGTGTAGTGGACCGGGACCTTCTTCTCGATGGTCACCGTCTTGATGTGCTCGTGGTGGTGCTCGTGGTGGGGCTGATAGTGGTGGTAGTCGCCCAGGTGGAGGCCTCTCTTCTCGACGGTCTTGCCATCGCCCTCGGCCTTCTTATCCTCGACTGCTCCGCCCAAATGGGCCAATGCCACGCACACGGCGAGACAAGGAAGTACGAACTGCAATGGAGGATATACAACACGATTCACACTCTGATTCCAAACACTCTGAACACTTCAGCTGGATCCTAGGATATACTAGGGATCCGCTCCACTTTCGATGGATCAATAGATCGGTTAGATCCTCAGATGGCTTTACCATTCGCATTGTTGAGCTGCTGATTCGACGTCTCACGGGGGAACAATTACTCCACAATTCGCTGTGCTGCACGGGTAACGAGATCCAAGCTGGGACTGAATCGCTGTGCCGCTGCACTCAGCTTATATACACCGAAAAATTGGACTGTCTTGTCTTTCTATATCTCGCAACCCAAAAGTCGACGGCGCGGCGCATTCGCAACTCTTTTGCCGCCCGTTGTTGTTGTGGATTTTGGCTTAGTAATGAAAAGTCAGTCGGGGGAACGGTGTTATATGAAAACTCGTTTCGATTTCGGTGGAAACCGAAATCCCCAATGGAAAGGGGGGTTGGATGGTACCGGAGGCACGACTCCTGCACTCGAGATATTACAACAAGGTAACCGGGTCGTTATCCTACAGACAATAGCTAGGAAGTGGAAATCTGTGGTACACAGACCCACATAGCCGTTTGTCGGTAGCTTTGATTTGTGACTCGGTTTATTCGGTTTATTTGGTATATTGGCCAAAAAAACTATATCAGGCTTCCGTTTCCATTGGACCCACACACCTGGATATATGATATATAAGTTTCGAGAGGCTGGGGATTATGCAAATGCCCGCGGCTATTGACTTCAACGCGTTGCAAACTCAACAGGCCGAAACCCAATAGCCAAAACATAAACCCAGTGTGGTAAGTGGCAGAAACAATAAGAAGGTTAAACTAAGCACAATGCATTTGGATATTCGATATATTTTACATATGCGTATTTCATAGCGGCTTATAGAGCTTTATGGGGTCATCCGAAGCATCTCGGCTTGGTGAGCGGGACCACAAAAGAAGTACACCGCCAAAAAATCAGCTATCTTTATCTCCGTCGGTCCTCTATATGAAGGTATTATCGGGTCTTTGAGTGTAGCAATAGCATAGGTGTATTTAAATATATTTAAAACAATTCAGTTTAACTTAAGAATTAGAAATGAGAACTCATGATAGGGTTTAAATAATAACAGTGCTTTAACCTCAACATTCACCACTAACATTATTAAAATATACTTTAGAATCCAAGGGAGGTATTCGAGGGAAAATCGAAGGGAAATGTGGTATTCAAAAAGTATGAAAAAACTATCTAAGATTATCCTAGCAAAAAGGTCATTAGTCTATTATTAATTAGTTAACATAGAAAACTATAAGTGTCCTGACTTCCAAATTGAAGGAACTTTAATGTTACTGTACCACTTGTTTTTTCCCAGTGCAGTTTTGGTACACTTTTTCGGCATCATTGGAGTAGCAATGGGTCACTGGGTTTATGGACTTTATGGACGAGGACGAGGCGAGGGGATAGGATACATATAGATAGGTGGTTCGAAACCGAAACCAAGCGAAACCCCTGACACACGGCTGCCACAACTGGCAATTAGGTGGGCTCCCTGGCTCCCGATCGTGATTGCTACCCGCCAGTGCCGCCTGTGGGAGCCCACGGCGTGACTGGGATACATAGATATATCTATACATGTGCTGGATATGCCATCATGTATCTCTTGGATAGCCGTATTCGCGAGTGCGCATTATGTGATGTATGACTGACTGACTAGCTGACTGGCTGCCTGGTTGCCTGGAATTTTGTGCAATCACTCGCAGTCATTAAATTGAAAACATACTTAGCTTCGAGTCGGCTATTTTAAAATCCATCGTGTGGCAATACCAACAATTCGACTAAACACAGTCGACTAAAACAAAAGCCAGATATGTACAATTTTTTTTTTTACCATTTTTTCGCAAATCCCCGAGCTTAAGCCCAAATAAAGACAGACGCGGAAGACAGGCCATAGCATTTACATGCCCATTCTATTTCATAATCAAATTTAGGCTCCGATTTTTTTTTTTACCCGCTAATTGCCCTTTGTCCAGTTTTTCCACTACAGTTTTCCTCCCCTCCTCGGCTTTTGGCCCACTTTGCCATTGCAATTCTCCGCAGCGATTAACGGCTCTTTCTGTCTGATTAACGGGTTCGCGCAGTGTCCCTCTCGCACGCGCTCACCAGGCCACCTCTCTCTTTCCCGCGCACTGCAATTTGGTCAACGACCTTCACTTGTTTTTAGCTTCGCCCCTTCTTCGCTCTCCTCTTCTTGCCACTCCCAAATCTTCAGAAATCTTCGCAGCGTTCGCTTTATCTTCGAAAGAAGGGTAAAATGTAATGGCAACCTTGACCTAATCATTATTCCATTTCCATTCAATCATTGTTTCTCTTGTTATCTTGGCTTGTATGACGGGGATTTACTGACTACTGACCGCTGGAGACTGTGCGTGTGGGGTGTGATTAGATTTTAAATGGCCATAATTGGACAGTCTCGCAAGCCGCCAATGTGAAAGTAAATCTCTCAATTCGATTGTTATGCAACTGCTTCCTTTAACCCATTTTACAGTGGTGCTATAGTTAACTGTATTACTAACTACCATATTTTATAGCTCGTAAAAGACACCTGAAACCAAAACATCTTAATCTATATAAATATAATTAAACTCGAGATATAACATTTACATGGTAGTTAGAGGAGTAAGACCAGTAATGAAATTGTCATATCTGTGGCTTAAAAATCCGTAAATAAACCGGGTCCTTGAAGTGGTCCACCATTCAACTGGTTGTTTGACTTATATAACCATTTAAAGGCTTAATGGCAATCATGTCAATTTGGACTTTAAAGCGGGAAGTGCAAGAAACTTGATTGATATTGCAGCAAAGCTTAGTCCCTGAAAGAAAAAACAATAAAATGGAAACCCAAAACATTATTTTTGGAATTAATTTCATAAAATATTTAGTTTTCTTAGCTTTCTCCATTCATTTTTTATTTTAAATTTAAATAATGTAAAAAGTAACAGAAAGAGGGTTGCCAGACCAACGGATATTGTTACCGTTAAAAGGGCGCTGCCAACTCAAGTTAGTTAAAATGCGCTAATGCATTTTGTCGAATGCAATCTGGCAACTTAGCTTATCGACATACCTAGAGATGGCACTTTATCCGCAAGTCATTTCAGCGTCAAGTCATCCGGCATTTGTTTGCGATTTTAAAAAAAGGAAATTAACGAAAAGTAAGCTTATTTTAAGGTGCTATTTCAGAACAGACTTGTTTAGTAACGAGCAAAATTACAGCCCAGCATGTTTCTCACCCGTTCCGAGTACGACAGAGGCGTGAACACCTTCTCGCCGGAGGGCCGCCTCTTCCAGGTGGAATATGCCATTGAGGCGATTAAGTTGGGCTCCACAGCGATTGGAATTTGCACGCCAGAGGGTGAGTTAAGAGGTTATTAACCTGTTAAAGGATAGATCTTGATATAAACCCCCTTTCCCAGGTGTCGTTCTGGCCGTGGAGAAGCGCATCACATCGCCGCTGATGGTCTCCAGCACAGTGGAGAAGATCGTGGAGGTGGACAAGCACATAGGATGTGCCACCTCCGGCTTGATGGCCGATGCCAGGACTCTGATCGAGCGGGCGCGCGTGGAGTGCCAGAACCACTGGTTCGTCTACAACGAGCGCATGTCCATCGAGTCCTGCGCCCAGGCGGTGTCTACATTGGCCATCCAGTTCGGTGATAGCGGCGACAGCGATGGGGCCTCCGCCATGAGCCGTCCCTTCGGCGTGGCCATCCTCTTCGCCGGCATCGAGGCCGGGAAGCCACAGCTCTGGCACATGGATCCCTCCGGCACCTTTGTGCGCCACGAGGCCAAGGCCATCGGGTCGGGCAGCGAGGGCGCCCAGCAGAACCTGCAGGACAACTTCACCAACCAGATGACCCTCAACGAAGCCATCGACCTTTCGCTTAACACTCTGAAGCAGGTCATGGAGGAGAAGCTGAACTCCACCAATGTGGAGGTCATGACCATGACCAAGGACAAGGAGTTCTACATGTTCACCAAACAGGAGGTGGAGCAACACATTGCCAACATTGCGTAAGCGTCCGAGGATTTTAATTGGTTTAACTTCAAATGTAATGTGAATAAATGGATTCTAAATCGATCTGATAGAGGGTAATACTCAGTTTTTCTATGGAGGAGGGTTTTTGAAATATATTTGCCCACGAAAAGACCTCCTTTCATTATATACAGTTGACATTATTCGTATGCATGTATATTTCGTGTAATTGTGTATATGTATATATATTTTATTATTCGCTACAACATTTGTGGCTCCATTGGCGTCGCTGGAAACCGCTACAATAATATCTCGTTTCGCACAATATATGTATAGTACATGCAATCTAGACACAAACAGTTGAGCAAATCAAACAGCTCGGATTAACTTGGTTAATCGCGTACAAAGGCAAATCATAAAGAACTCACTTTTGGTTCGATGCGCACAGACTTCTAAAGTTATCATCTTCTCTTTTTGCTATGATTATAATTCATTGTTTTGTGTTTGCGTGTTGAGTACATGTGTGTAAAACATTTTGCCTAGAACCGAAATACAATGCAAATAAGGCAGATTAACATTTACATCTAAGTGGGGGGAGTTTTTCGAATCGAAGGGATTGGATTGCAGGTAATGCGTGTGTTTGTTGCTGGTGGACAGACAGGGAAGACGATCAAAATGAACAAGTTGTATAATCCTATAGAATATCGCTATAATATATATATATATATCTCTATATATGCGTGTGTATAAATACATAAGTAAACGGGGGCTAATCCCCGCGAGCATTCACAATAGTTTTCATCACACATCCAGATTCTAGGTCTGATGGTGTTCGCTGCCACTGGGACTGCTGTTGGTGTTGTTGTTGGTGTTATTATTGTTGTTGTTGTTGCTGCTACTGGTAGAGGTGGTAACGGTGGAAGTGGTGCCACCTCCTCCACCACTGCTGCTGGGCGCCCGCATCATGAGACGGGACAAGCTGGTGTCGCTGAGCGAATAGATTTCCGGCTCGAAAACAGGCGGACACTTCATGTTCGGATAGTCGGGAGTGGCCGCCTTGGAGTCCACCGATCCCGAGCTGGACACCTTCGGTGTGGCTGCAGCACTCTCCGCCGATATCGTCGCCGCCTCCGTCGCAGGAGGCTCCTCCTCCCTTTGCCTGCTGGCCATCACCGGCGGCGGAGGCGCAGGCGGCAAAGGCGGCTGCAGACCCTCCGATGAGCACAGATTAGTGGTCGAGGTGGTCACTATGCCAGGTCCCCGGTAACTCCGATAGCCCGCCTGATTGTGCGTGGGCAGGGTGATCTGGCTGAAGATCTCTTGATCGCAATCCGGATCCGCGCTGCTCGGCGGCGTAACTATCTGCTGCTGCTGCTGCTGATGATGATGGTGTCCGAAGAGCGTGCGATGCAGCAAGGGGGAGCCCAGGAAACGGTTCTCCTTGGAGGGCTTCGCCGGCGTGCCGCCCGAAATGGAGAGCTTCGACAAGATCGCAATGGGTGCCGAGTTCTTGCGATGCGCATCGTACTTGGTGCCCACAATCCTGTCGCGCAAATCCTGATTGTACGTCTGGCTCTTCTTAATGCTGCTCCCGCTGCCGATAATCGCCATTCCATTGCCTCCGGCACCTCCATCCAGTGCGTGATTCGATTTGGATTTCTTGTTGAGCGGCAGCGTCATAGTCATCGCAAGACCCGGGGCACAGCCACTGCCCGAGGAGCCAGTCGAGTGCTTGGAGAAGGGAAACCGACGATCGCTGCTTGACTTGCCCTTGGACTTCTTCTGATCTGCCCCCGAACCGGAGCTCTTGCCGCTGCCGCCACTGCCGCCGCTACTGCTCGACTTGTGCAGGAAGCTGGACAACTGCAGCTGCTGGGAGCGCAGAAAGTGCTTGGTCTTGCTACTGTGCTGCGGCTGCGACTGCTGCAGCTGCTGCTGTTGCGACTGCACATGCTGCAAATGCTGATGATGATGATGATGATGGTGGTGGTGCTCCTGCCGGCTGCTGGAACTGGGGCTCGGATCATCCCCGCATATCAGCTCGTACCCAAAGTCGCGCAGCTTCTGACCCTCCTTGGTCCGCGTCCGCTTGATGCTCTCGTCGTCCGGCTTAAAGCTGATCTCGTAGTCGGGCGTCTTGGGCAGACTAACGCTCTGGATCTTGGGCAGCTTCTCCAGCGGCTTGGCCACGCTGCTGCTCATGGCGCTCTGCTGGCTGGCCGTGGATTCCGTTCGCGCATGCTTGTGCTTCTCCACGCCCAAGTGCACCCGATTGTTGTACATCTCCTGGGCCTCCTCCTCCTGTTTGCGCAGCATCAGATCCTTGAGCGTCACAAAGCCCTGGGTATTGTGGCCGTGATCCAGGGTGCTGCCCACCGACATCTTGGGCAGCAGCGTTTTCGAGGTGTGGAAATCGAATTCCACCAAATTCGGATTCGAGGCGTGCAGAAAGTTGAATGGTGCCTTCTTCAAACTCGACTTGCTGCTGGGACTCTGGCTCTGGCTCTGACTGGGGCTCTCCTCGGTGCTGCTCTGGTGCTGCAGAGATGTGGGCGTGGCCGTAGGCGTCGTGGGCGCCGGCGAGGTGGGCGGACCCAGGATCGAAGCGGAGTAGGAAACCGCGGACTCTGTTCCACTGACCACCGAACTGCGGCTCGAACTGCGCGACAGCTTGGGCGCAAGCAAGGGCGGTATCTGTGTGGGCGGCATGGCGGGATCATGGTAGCCCGGTGTGTTGGCTCCAATCTGAATGCCAAAGCTTCCACCGGGCACTTTCCTATAACTGCGGTACTGCTCCGTGGGCACAGGGATATCGCTCGAAGGTTTGGCTGCACTGCTCTTGAAGGTGTTTGTAAACTTGCGAAACGAGTCCAGGTAGCCGCGCTCATGCTTGATGGGAGCCGACGAGGGAGGTGTGCCACCAGAGAGCACCATTGACATGGACATCGCCTCCTTGTTGCCCTGCGGCGAGGGAGTGCTCAGGTTCTGGGTGACCAGCGCATCGTTCTCCTCGCCCGAGCTGTCGTTCTCCGAATACAGATCCTTGGCATCGCCACCCCCTTTCGAGCCCGAGCTAGGCGGCACCTTGAGCGAGGCCTGGCGCAAGAAGTCCACCCACTGGTTGAGGGCGTTCAGCGACTCGGCCGCAAAGTAGAAACTTTTGACGGTGTGGTAAACCTTGAAGGCATGCGGCTTGGAGTGCACCTCCTTGGCCAACGAAACGGTGAAGCCGGGCAAAAAGATCACTAGGCTGGCGCTGGTGCTCTGCTTGCTGCGAAATCCGTACAGAATCGTATCGAGCATCACGAAATAGATCTTTGCCCAGTAGGTGACGCCGCGATGGTTCTTCTTGCGCCTGTACAGATGACCCTGGATGTCGCCGGTCGGCAGTAGCTTGAGGTTTGTGTTCCGCCGCTTGGCTATCAGCGAGTGCTTCTTCTTCAGGGTCAGAGTGCGCGATTTGCTGGGCGTGTGCAGCTCACTGATCTCCGACGAGGCATCGGCTGGCGGCGGTAGCACGGGAATGGAGATGCTGGTTACACTGGAGGCTGGCTGCATGCTGGCGGGTTTTGGCGGCGGTGGCGGCACCGCCGGTGGCGTCATTTCCCTCGGCTTGCGTGGACGCGGAGGCGGTGCCGGCGGTGTGACAAGCAGGAACTCCTTTCGGGGCTCAATCGCTGGCGGCGTATCCGATTCCTCGCCCGAATTGTCGTAGGCAGGCGTACTGTGACTCTTGTCCAGGCGGCCCCTTCGACCCAGCTGCTGCTGCTGCTGCAGGAGAGGCATATTGATGGCCTCCACCAGGGGCAAGTCCTGGCCCCTGCTGGCCTGATTGATGGCCTCCAGCAGCTCCTCGGCATTCTCCGTCTTGCAGTTACGCAGCGTTTCCAAGGCGTCCTCGTCGCCCTCATCCGCAAAGGGTATCGGCTCGAAGGTCTCCAGTATGGTGTTCTCAACATTGCAGATGAACTTCTCGTTCTTCATCACGTAATCCTCCTTGGCGTCGAATCTAACCACTTTGCTGACGCCCGGTTTGTAACGATCCACGAGGAATTCGCGCTGCGAGTCCTCCGTCAGCTGCTTCAGCTTTCGCACCTCATGGAACATCCGCTTTCCCCTGTCCGTCGACGTATCGCCGGCAATTCCGATACAAGTGGTGGGTCTCGGCGTAATCTCCAGGCCATAACCAAAGGATATCGACTTGTCGCGAATGCTGGGCGAGCTGGGGTCACAGTTGGAGGGCGAGCCAACGCCTGGCTTCCTTTCGTGCCACGAGGGCACCACCAGATCCGAGTGTTTTAGGCTCAGAAACTCGTCGCCACAAATGGTGTTTCTCCTCTGGAGCAGAGCCCTTGGCTTGGGGTAATACAAACGTATTTCACGGGCAGCCAACTTTGGATCCGTGGGTGTGGGAATATCACTGCAGCTGGAATCGGAATCGGAGGCCGAGGACACTGGATTGGTCACCTTGGTCAGTGCTCCCTCCCGCTTCTCGCTGCTCAGGGATTTGCTTGGATTCGGCGCTACGCTGCCCATTCCTCCCGTGGCCGATGGATCCGTGTCCAGGGTTAGGAATGCAGTCCTTGGGCTGGGCATCTGCTCTGCCCAGCGTGCGGCCATGTTCCTCTTCTTGCTGGGCAACCTGTACGGCTGCATGTAGATCTGGCCAAACATCTTGGTGTGCTTCGGGCGCTTCTTAACCGTGAGCACCACATCGGGCAGCGCCTCCCGCAGATGCTCCAGCACCGTGCGATGCTGCCAGCCGACCACCGTTTGATAGTTGATCTGCACAATCTCGTCGCCGTCCTCGATCTTTCCCGAGTTGTGAGCCGGTGAGTTGTACTTGATATCGGTGACGCGGTGGATGCCATTGTAGCTGGACTCTATGTTGAAACCCAGCTCGGACTCGCGCTTCTTCAGCGTGACAAGGTTCAAGGAGGCGGGCTGCAGTACCATGGGATCGGATATGTCCTGGATCACGAAATTGGCCAGATTCTCCAGCCGCTCCGCCGACTGACGAATTGCCGGCACCGGCTGCAGGGCGAAGCGATCGCGATGGGCTATGGTGGCCAGCTCCAGGCCGCATTTGAGCACATTGCCGCAGTACTCGCGGTACATCTCCTGCTTGCGGAACGGCGTTCGCTCCAGGCTGCCCACCAGCGGTTTCAGCGTGGCTATCGTCCTGGTAATGTCGTGCAGTATCCGCGTGTCGATCTTGGTGCTCTCGGCATGATTCCTGGCCAGCTCGCGATGCAGATTTCCCGCCGCGGTGGCCACATGCAGGGCCATGAACTGTAGATTGTCGTTTTTCAGGTGATAGTGCTGGAAGATCAGGATGATTAGCTATGCTGGGGGCTACTATATGAAGCACAGGGGGACTCACAAAGTTCCTCAGGTTCTCCACCGCCTCCAGCACGATCTCCTGATGGCCAATGCGCAGCATGCCCAGACTCTCCAGCTCGTAGGGCCGTATGTTGAGCAGGGCCCGACCGCCGATCTCCTGCTTGGAGAACTCGTACAAATACCCCTTCATGGACTCATCCAGACCTGCGAAAACGGGGAACACATAATTATATGCCTGGTGAAATGTCGAACAAAGCGGAAATTCTTGTTGCACTATCTCTGCAGTCGTTGTTGTTGCTGCCTTTTGGGGCAGTGGCTGCGAGATGCACTTTTTTTCTTCTTTCTCAGCTGCGTTTTCCTTGACCTCGAACGTTACCTCTGATCCAGTCGGTGACCTGGTCGGGCGTCCACTCGGCGATGTTGATGTAGGCCATCGCGCTGCTGCTGCTGATGATCCGCTGGGCCGCACCTACGGCATATTATCAATTCCGAGCTGAAAAACACTCGACCAAGTTCAGAGATATTGGATATTGTTGCGTCCTCTCCTCACCAGGGATGACACAATGGACGATGATTGTTCGATATATGAACGTTGACTCTGGAATGTCACTACAGGAGGTTGTATTCGCTGACATAGCGGAGACACCCTCCTGATGTCTCAGCAGAACCCTTTATGGTATCGAGTATAATGATCCGTACTAAAGAGCCTTACATTTTGTACACTAGATTTTCCCCCTTTTGAAATATCGATCTGGGAACTTGCATTTGACTTCACAATTTGGGTAGTGTTTATTCCAGTCCTCATTGCTTACAGATCCTTTTGGTTTAGAATGTACGTATTGGAACACATTTAAAAACCCGCCCAACTTTTAGCCTTTCACAGGGGAATGTCCCGACCATCATCGCGTTATCGATAAGTCAATGCCAAAGGCGTTTCGCAATACTGGCGCGACCCCAATCGAACAGCTGAGCGCCTTGCGAATCGAATTGAATTGGCCCCAAAACATACGAATAAATGCCTCATGACAGCATCAAAATGAAAATAAACAAGCAAATTAGCGTTCCACCGCCCAATGAATTTCCCCCAGCTGACAATTAGCCGCCCATTTGACCATTTACACCCGGGCATCTACACATATATCTGTATGCGGAGACGGCGTTCCCCAGCGCGCACGTTTTTTCAACGCAATGCTTTTAGAACCGAATCAGTCACTTGCTGGGAGAGGGAGAGGCACGACGAAATAAATCACCGCGTGTTTTTTTCTAATCGCTGCAACTGGCTGCTGCTGCTGCAATCTTAATTCGCTGGCCGAAATGTCTGTGACCCAGACGAAGCAAATCAAGTTCTACAACCCATCGAGTTCCGCTAGCTCCGACAGGTAACGAACGACTTTTAAATGCCGCGTTAATTCACGCACGGCCGAAAGTAATGTGTGAAAATCCAACAAAAGTCATTAGAATGTGATACTCACATACATAGTGTATGTATATAAGGAGGCATGTGCTCCACGCCATTCATCATATGTGCGTACATATGTACATCGTGGGGGCTCCTAAACACGCAATATAAATAAATGCTGGGAAAATGGCATAGGGCCAGCGTTCGCAAAACACCAATGCACGCACGCATAACATGTGATAAATTCAATTTCGATATAGCGAGAGGGAGAGACGGGCGAGCGAGCGAGAAAGCGAAGCGAACCCCCTGCGAGAACAGTTACGAACTAGAGATGAGTGCGTGAGCGAGATGTTTTTAACGGTTGCGCTTTAAACACTATTAATCTATTAGCAATTTCTATGATTTGTGATTAATTTTAAACTTGAAAATTTCGTAACCTAATTTTGTGCAGACTTGCAACACAAAAAAAAAGTAAGACAAAGTTTTTAAAACTTCTAGTATTGTTTAAAAATAACAGTTTTACTTAAAAAAAAATAAAGTTACAACACTTCGTGTCACGCCAAGACTCACGTCACGCGCCCACCTCTAGCTGAAGGCAGGCGACAACAACAAAGCGGAGACGACGCCGGCAGAGGCAACGGCAGCGCAGCTTTTTAACCTTAGCTGCCTTAACACTTTTTTTTATGCCATTCAATCGCCAAACGCCGCTCACCTCACACTTACACTTCCACCTCCGCCGCTTATTTTGTTTTTATTAGTTATCGAATGAATGCCGGGCCACAACGCAAAAGGTGAACACCGCTGCGAAGGAAATAAAAGCTCCAAATCACATGTGATCCATCCACGCCGCCGGCGATTCGCGTGAGCGTTTGTGATTGTGAGTGAGTGACCCATTTTGGCCATCGCCTCGCCGGTTCGCTGTTCTTCTGCTGCTGAATTCTCACGCCCACGCCAACGGACAGAGAGATCCAATTGAAATCGCCGCCAGACCGGGCTAAAAATGAGCAGCATCACGTTTTTGTGCAGCAAGTCGGCCCACAACAACAACAACAACAATAATAATAACAACAAAAGCAGCAACGATGTGCCAAAAGCGACCGCAGCATTTGCAGCCGCATCCGCCGGTTTACTAACCATCGCCGCCCACCAACAGCAGCAACAACAACAGCAACAGCAACCACTTCATCCACAGCAGCAACAACAACCGCATCAGCAGTCAAAGGTTAAGGCTATAGCAGCCAAAACCAATGGTCACATGTAATTCATTGCATTTTCCCCCATTTTTAACGTAAAAAACCAATCGAATTCCCATTATATATGTGCATACATTCATTTGTGCATGAGTGTATATATATCTGTCGGTGTGTATTTGAGTGCCCCTTGTTGTTTTTGTTGTCTCATTTTACGCCATTCTAATTGTTTTGGTGCTGCGCTTGTTTGTCCAGTACTCTCGTTTCGCCCCGTCTCTGTCTGTCTTCCAGTGTTTAATTAACGCTAGCGTTTTGTGTTTAACATTGTTTATCGAGTCTGCGGTGCGGCAAATAACAACAAATGACAAAAGACGATAGCGTCAGCAAGTGCGCTCTCGATTCTCCAACATGGCTGCGATCGCAAAACAGAAGCCACGTCTATCGGTTTTCGCCAACTCCCGAGTTCTCTTTGCTCCCCCTCCCCCCCTGCACATCCTGTCCGGCATCGCCCTCACCTGGAATCCTTTATGGCTGTCCCTGTCCCACCCGCCTGGAGCGGCATAACCTGTTGTTAGATTTCTCGGGAAGAGCACAGCACACGTGGCAAACGCCGCGCTCTCCCACTCCTCTGCTCTCTCTTCTTGCGTTGCAAAAACTATAAATATGCTGAGGAATCTCGCCTCTGGCGTCACCAGATTATTGGCCCTGCACAGAGAGAAAAACATGTTATTGCATCGGAAATTTAAAATCTAAAGGCCTATCCAAAGTATATTATTTTATAGTAAATTTGTTAATCTTAATATAATGCAGATAAAAAATCATGAAAACTAACAGTAGAAAGTTAATCGAAGGACATTTTTAAGGTTCAAAACAGGTTAAAGTTGATCAGATCGCATACATTTTTTTTCCTGTGTGCTGTATTTCTTTTTGGCGCAGTAATAAAGAGCAGAAGATACAGCGAAAGGCGGAGAAAGAGAGAGAGAGGAGAGAGTGCAACGAACGCGCCTACGCAGCATCCCATCCAAAAGATGGACCGTCTAGCAAGGCTTTGTCTGCCGGCCCCTGTGTACTCATCTTTTACTTGCTTACTTCTTCCCAGAAATGTATATCGAGTGTATAGTCTGCATTATTTTAATGGCCAAATACGGCCGGAAAAACTTTTCGGTGCTCCCGAATCGTGAGGTCACGTCAGCATTATGCTGTGCACATGGCGGAAACCCAACCATAATACTGCTATATGCATATGTATATGCATATGCAAATATTAATGATATGGCAAATTAATGAAAGTAGGGTGTGTCCGTAATCTGAACAAAAATGTAAACATATCATCTGTATCATTATTTTACCTTACCTTATTTTTGACCTACTTAAGGGAAATCTCTTAAATTTATTGTTTTGTTTAAAGTTACTTATTTAACCATACAAACTTGACTCACCCTGATGCTCATATTGTATTTCATACAAAATCGCAAAATTTCCATATAAAATCACGGGAGTTTCATGCAATACTTTCTCCAGACCATAATAATATAACATTATCTGTTCTCATTCGAAGCCATAAAGGAATTAACCTTATAATATTGGCAATGTTATCTTCTATCTCATTCAATTAAGGCCTTAAGTAACGGGGATATTTATAGAACATATTGAACAGTAGATTAATTTTGCGTAGGCGATACGATACGTCTGGTCTCGTGCGCTTGTGTGGGAGTAAATAAATGTAGAGAGAGGGGAGGGGGCCTTTAAAGTAGAGTAGGTCAGTGAGTATAACGCATCCTTGAACTCTCTGCGCACAGCTTGCATTGCCATACCTACCTACCCTGTAGTAATTTCTCTAACAAAATTGGTAATCTATATTTCTGTACCCGTAAAATATTTGAAATTATTGTGAAATTAATCAGTGGTCTGGTCGGTGATAAAAACCTTATCGGGGCTAATCACTGAATTCCACTTAATTTATTCGTATTCAACGTCATCGTTTTATGGTGGGAGTTTAGAATTCGGTAAACGTTAACTAATCTGTGTATACATACTATTTGCAGCGATGACCGTTCGGATGTCACGGAGCAACTCTACGTGGATCCATATGCCGACCAGGGCAATGGCCTTCCCGGGGACCTCAACTGCTGCCCAGCCTCGCCCACCACAGTGCCTGCAAAAGCATCGTTGGAGTCGCCTCTGAAACGTTCCGGAAGGAGGCAGCGAACCACATCCATTGGCAACCAGACCACCACCGCGAATCCGTCCGAATGCATCATACGCGCCAATAATCGAACGATCTACACGGCCGGACGTCCGCCGTGGTACAATTGTGCCGGCCAGCAGGTTGAACCCTTTGTCATAGGTGAATATCAAAGCTACAAGAAAGTTTACAGTTTCTAATATCTTTATTATCCCCCAGGAATCTGCGGAGGAAGTGCCTCTGGCAAGACCACAGTGGCTGAGAAGATCATCGAGAGCCTGGACGTTCCCTGGGTCACACTGTTATCCATGGACTGCTTTTACAAGGTGAATAGAATAGCTCATTGGTCAATAAAATCTGTAACTCAAGTGAATGTTTTTCTTTTCATCCTGTAGATCTTAAATGAGAAACAGCATGAACAGGCCCTGATCAACGAGTACAACTTTGATCACCCGGATGCCTTTGACATCGAGCTGCTGCTGGATGTGCTTACCAAACTAAAGGAGGGCCGCAAGGTGGAGGTTCCTGTCTACAACTTTGTGACACATGGCCGCGAGAGCCAAACGAAAACCATGTACGGCGCCAATGTAATCATCTTCGAGGGCATTCTTACCTTCCATAGTCCTGAGGTACTTAAACTGCTGGATATGAAGATCTTTGTGGACACAGATCCGGATATTCGCCTGGCCAGGCGACTAAAAAGGTGTGTGAGGGCTCTCGACTTTCCCTGACTGGACTATAACAAGAATTTTAAATTTTAGGGACATCTCACAGCGCGGACGCGACCTAAAGGGCGTGCTGAAGCAATACCTGAATATGGTGAAGCCCTCGTATTGTAATTACATAGCTCCAACAATGGCCCATGCGGACATCATTGTGCCTCGTGGCGGCGAGAATAAGGTGGCCATCCATCTCATCGTCCAGCACGTACACACACAACTCCAGCTGGTGAGGATTCCTTTTAATTGTGTAGTTGCTAACCTTGCTAATCACATTCTCTCTTCTCCAGCGTGGTTTCAAACTGCGCGAAACTCTGGCCAATTCCTACAAGGACCAGCCTATGCCACATTCTCTGCACTTGCTGCATCCCACGCCCCAGATTAAGGGCCTGCACACGTTCATCCGCTGCCGAAATACGTCCCGCGATGAGTTCATCTTTTACTCGAAGCGCCTCATTCGACTGGTCATCGAGTATGCCCTCAGTCTGTTTCCATTTAAGAAGACCACCGTAGAGACGCCACAGGGCGTTCTGTACGAGGGCAAACGCATGGAATCGCGCAAAATCTGCGGCGTCTCCATTCTCCGAGCAGGTGAAACCATGGAGCAAGCCGTGTGCGACGTGTGCAAGGACATTCGCATCGGGAAAATCCTCATCCAGACCAATCTGAAGACCGGCGAGCCGGAGCTTTACTACCTGAGGCTGCCCAAAGACATAAAAGACTACAAGGTGATACTGATGGACGCCACCGTGGCCACCGGAGCGGCGGCCATGATGGCCATTCGGGTGCTGCTGGATCACGATGTGCCCGAGGACAACATCATCCTGGCCTCTCTGCTGATGGCCGAGATCGGTGTGCACTCCATTGCCTATGCCTTCCCTAAGGTAAGATCTGCAAAGCATCCTTAAAGAATATATTTTAACATTGAGCTCTCTTCTGTGCAGGTTAAAATTGTTACTTCCGCTCTGGATCCGGAGATTAATAGTAAGTTTTATGTTATACCCGGCATTGGTAACTTTGGCGATCGCTACTTTGGCACGGAACCCTCCGATGAGTACTAGGAGGAGATCCGGACCACACCACTATGAAACCATCAAGTTTCTAATGTATCCTAGGTTAAGTTCAAAGCGTTACTTAAATTATGAATTCGGAACGAAAGTTTGTTTTATTTGAGTAGTTAAAGGAACCGCACGAGCAGCTGAATGAGGAACGCCAGACTTCCCACCACCAGGGCAATGCCCACATATCGCTGGACCAGCTGATCCCGGCTCTTGGTTTGAATCCTGTGGGCCTCTGGTGCCTCCTGCTTATTTGCACATCTCGTCCAGTCCCGTTCGTCATCTAAAATCTCTCCCACCATGCTGAACTTGCTGACGCTAGTGATTCGCACATGGACCCGAGTGCCCAAAAGATTCTCCCGCATGGGCAGCAGTACCTGCTCGTAGCTCTTGTTGTGGCCCACATAGTGCAGCTTGTCGTGGGAAACTTCTGTGACCAGAACTGTGTATATTTTACCCACTCTCTTTGCATACGGCTCATAGCTGTAGAAGAGATCTGTGAGCCGCTTGGTGCGCTTCTTTACCAGATTCGCGGGTATGCGCTCCATTTTAGCAGCTGGCGTGCCCGGACGAGGGAAGAACTGATTGATGAACAGACTGGGGAAGCGGTATTTGGCGCACAGGGTCATCGTCTCCTCGAAATCCGCCTCGGTCTCTGTTGGGAAGCCACAAATTATGTCGGTGGCAATGGTGACGCCGGGAACGCGCTCTCTCAAGAAATCCACCACATGCTCGAATTCCTGCCGACAGTACTCTCGCTTCATCTCACCCAGAACGGAGTCGCTGCCGCTCTGCAACAGAAAGAATAGTAGATTAGCCAGTGCTAAGTTTAGATCTATAAGTAGATCCTCACCTGAACGGGAACATGCAAGAAGGCGTAGACTCTGGGGTGCTGCAGCACCTTGGCCACCTCCTCGAGGTGCTCCAGAATATAGGGTGGATTGGTCATGCCCACACGCAGCATGCAGTGCTCGGGAATCACTTCCACCAGCTGCCAGAGCAGTTCGGGCAGCGAGCTTCCAATATCCCGACCATAGGCACCGGTATCCTCGGACGTAAGCCAGATCTCGCAGCATCCCTCGGCGAAGGATTGGCGGGCGCGCTCGACCACCTCCTCTGGCGGGTAGCTGGCCAGATCGCCGCGGGCATGCTTGGTCTTGCAGTAGGTGCATTGGTTCAAGCAGCCCGAGTTGATGGATATGATCTCGATCAGCGGATTCTTGCGCACCTTGGGCAGTGAGAGCGGAGCTCCAGCCACCCGGCGGCCGTGGACCTTCTTCTTGTTCTGCAGCAGCTGGACGCTGTGACCCTTAAGGGTCTCCTCAACGACCTCGACCACGCGATCGATCTGCTGGACACCGATGATGGAGAGACCGTTTAGGTAGTCCGACTTTGGAGCTCCCTGGGGGACGCAGCCGGCGACCACGACGTGCTTGCCATTTCGCATGCCCGACTCGATCTCGTTGCGGAACGTGTCCTCAGAGGGATTCTTCACCGTGCAGCTGTTGAGCAGCCACAGATCAGCCTCCTCCTTGCCGCTCAGCCTGTAGCCGTAGGCAGCCAGCTGGCCGGCCATGTACTCCGAGTCCGAGTTGTTGTGGGCACAGCCCCAGGTCTTTACAAAGACCTTCTGGGTCCCGGGTATCACGCTCTCGTGGATCGTGGGCTTTAGTTTCTCCTCCTCAGCTTCTGGCCGGATTTGGATGCGTTTCTTGGCGCGCACCGTCACATTCTTTTTGTTCTCGTAGCGCTCTCGCGGCTTCACATCGTCGGCGGATATCAGATCCTCAATGTCGTCCACATCGTTGCCCGGCAGATCCTGTCCAAGGTGGTACATAGTTGCGTCGTCTCCTGGTTTTGGAGGATTCGATTCCAAGACACATGTGCAACACCTCCAGCTGTTTACATTCGTGCTTCTTCTTCGATTCACCCGATTATTGGTACTCGATAAATCGACTCGATAACAGGTTTGGCTGTGCCTTCAGGACACCCTACAGTAGGGGTGTTCCATGCCTGTTAACATTTATGTATTATTTCCATCCTTAATTAATTACTAAATGGATCTTCATTCTATTTTTAAAGTTTTAAATGTTAAGAAATAAGCTTAACAGAAAAACAAGTTTTGGAAATAAACTTTATTCTAAAATAACGGTCATTTAAATATGGTAGTTTGTCCCAGTAAGATATCTAATCTACTAAAACTAATCTTTTGAATAAAATGTAATTAGTTAGTTTTAGGATTATAAATAATTAATTAATTCATCCTAATTACACACCCACAACGACGAACTAAGTGCCATTTTCAACATGCTCGAGCTTTTGCGGCTTATGCACCCTACCGTGTAGACACACAGTTATCAGTGCGCTATCAGCGGGAACAATTTACTCTGCTCCAGACCGCCGCCACAGCAGCCTGTAAAAGCACAATCCACTCCGTCGCTAGCCATGATTACGATTAAGTGTAAAGACACCAATCTGGATCCCCTTCCGATCAAGGTGAGTCCATGGCCCCCACCAAAAATTGAGGAAGCTCTGTTCAATGCCAAACTATAAATAAATCCCACACAGATTGGGATCATTGGCGGTTCGGGGCTTGACGACCCCGATATCCTGGAGCAGCGGCAGGAGCGCGTCGTGGAGACGCCCTACGGAGAACCGTCGGATGCCCTGATCGAGGGCGAGATCAATGGAGTCCAGTGCGTGCTCCTGGCGCGACATGGACGTAAGCACGACATCATGCCCTCAAACGTAAATTACAGGGCCAACATATGGGCTCTGCGCGATGTGGGCTGCACCCACTTGATTGTGTCCACCGCCTGTGGGTCGCTGCGCGAGGAAATCAAGCCGGGCAACCTAGTGGTGCCACACGATTTCATCGACAGGACCACCAAACGCCTGCAGACCTTCTACGACGGCAAGGCACAAAGTCCACGTGGCGTTTGCCACCTGCCCATGTTTCCGGCATTTAGCGAACGCACCCGCAACATCCTGCTCGAGGCGGCCAAGGAGCTGGAGATACCCGCCCACCAAAAGGCCACCATTGTGACCATCGAGGGTCCGCGCTTCTCCTCGCGCTCTGAGAGTCACATGTTCCGCCAGTGGGGCGGGGACCTTATTAACATGACCACGTGCCCAGAGGTTGTGCTAGCCAAAGAGGCCGGTCTACTCTACGGATCGGTGGCCATTGCCACGGACTACGATTGCTGGCGCATGGGTTGCGAGGGTGTCAACGTGCAGGATGTGCTGCGCACCTTTGCCGAGAACGTGATCAAGGTGAAGAAGATCCTGGTCAACGCTGTGGGACGCATTGCCAAGGAGGACTGGTCGGAGGACATACTAAATGCCAAGGTGAGTGAGCTTAGATACCAATCTCAAAAGAAAGAATTTCATGGGAACCTGTCTTTATAGCAATGCGTTTGCAACAACACCATGTCTGGAGCCATGTGACGTTTTATAAAACTGTGCCACGATATAACCGAAGAAACGCTGATTCGCCGCAAGATATATGTTCCACCGTTCTATCAACAGTTCCACAAAAAGCGTGGACCCAAAGTCCACTCCATATCCATTACATATGAATTGGACCCGGAGGACACCAAGCGGGCGACCAATATAAAAACTCCATTTAAATGTGAAACTGTAACATCTGCCACGGCATCGCAGTAAAAATATACATATGTAACTACAGATATTTCCCTAATCAAATGCAAACTAATTCATAAACCAAACGTTTGAGCAAACACACCTGTGTGCAAATTGGGACACTTAAAAGTTCACATTTATATAATTACATAGAGTTGCGTCTTTAAAATTAAAATTGGAATTCGAATGAGCACGCGCTGACTTTACGGACACTTGCGCTCCACTTGGCTCTTGCCGGCCTCCTCGTACTCCTGCGACGATATCCACATCTGCTGGAAGGTGCCTATGCTGGCCAGGATGGAGCCGCCAATCCAGGCTCCGAATCTTCGCTCCACGCTGCCGTTGGCGGAAATCATTTTCAGGCGCGTGTTGGATGGAGCTCGCAGCTGCAGATCGCGATTCAGGCGCTCCGGGAAGCCTTGGAGCAGAGTATTGCCACCTATGAAAAGAAATAGTTTAGGAAGAAGCATTTATAGAGGTAGAATAGAAATTTACCAGTAACCACAACGGAGCCAAAGAGCGACAGACGCACATCCGCATCGCACATGCCCACGCTGGTGGACGCTAGTTGGCCTGCACCCAGCATGGCGTTATCAAAGAGACTCTCGGCTATCTTGAAGCGCTCAGAGCTAAAGTCCTGATGGTAACCGTTGGGGAACTCGTAGTGCACGGTCGGGATCTGCGCGGCCACGCGTTCGTCGAAGGGATTCTCCAGGACCTGCAGCACGTTCATCTGGAAGTCCTGCATCATCAGCTGCAGCATGTAGTTCTGCCACGACTGCGTCAGGTTCTCGGGCAGTTTGCGCAGCGTAAAGCGGCCGTTGTCGCGCTCCTTAACCACATCCTTGGAGGCGATCTTGTACACCGGCGAGAGATCGATGCCGTGCTTCTCCAGATGCTGGCGGCACTGGCGGGAAAGGAAGTCGCCACCCAGCGGTGACTTGACCACCGCCTGCGATAGCACATAGCCCTCGTGGACTGGAACGGCCGAGGTGTGGGTGGCGCCGCTGTCCACAACCAAAGCGGTCGCTCGTCCGCTGGAGAAGGCGGCCAAGACAGCGTTTTTCACCAGGAAGAAGGCCGGAACGTTATACTTCTCGAACATCAGTTCGGTCAGCTTCTCGCGGTTGTTGCGCACATTCCACGATGCCTCGGAGAAGAGCACCGGGTGGTATTCCGGCTCCGATTGGATGACATTGGCGTAGGCGTAGTCGATCACTTTTTCGAACAGGTCCCAGTTGTCGATCATGCCGTCCTTCATGTAGGTCTGCACCTCCATCTGGGAGCGGGGCACATTCACATAGTTGGTGTCCACATAGAACTTGCGCTGGTCGGCGTCTGGAGGGGATTAGGGGATGGATTAGGTGTGGTTTAGGGTCTAGGGACTCCATGAACACTCACTATTTGGGGTGGCATTGTTGTCCGTCTTGGTCTCCGGGTCGAGATTGGTCTCGGGGGCGGCTCCAATCCCCACCACTGAGGGAATCTCCGCCTTGGGCGAATCCTCCTGCGCGTAGCCCACTCGCAGGGAGTGGTGGCCGGGATCGAAGACCAGGGCGCCGATCTCGTCGCCGCCATACAACATGGTGCCGCCACTCATCTTGGGGCGTCGTTGCAAGCACTTTTCCTCTTGATCTGTTCGAGAATTTTGCGAATATTTTCAGTCTGTGTATATTTTGCGGCTTTTTTCACGACGCTTCTTCCAGTGTTGCCAGATGAAAATTTAGCTTTCCCCCTAAAAAATCTCAAACAGTCGATATAAAATCGCAGTGCCTATCGGTTTATCGATAGTTGGTTTTAAGCAAAAAACAAAAATCAAAGAATTTGTAAATAATTAAATATTATATTCTATCATTAGGCACAATCTTCCTTATAAGACTTATTAATTCCACTTGAATTGCGGACAATGTGGTAGCTTAGAAGACAAGAAAAAAGAGTACATGTTAATACTGTAAAAGCGTCATTAAACATAGCGTAAGATCCATCTTCTTTATGTTACTTAAATTAATAATATCCTCTAACCACATACACATAGTTTCACCATGAGCACCGACAGCGCCGAGGAGACGGAGACCCTCACGAGCATTCCCAAAATGGAGATCAACATCTCAAACAGGAAATCCAATGCCGAGGTTGTTTTGAATGATCTGCTGCTCATGGAGCTGCTCTGCCGCTTCCCCTTCCTCTTCAGCCGGCAGGTGGAGCCCCACGAGGATGAGGACTACGACTCCTGGGGATGGGATCAGCTGGCCAAGGCCTTTAACCAGAGCTACGAGGGCGTCGAGCTGAGTGCTCCGTTCTCGGTGAGTGATCTGCAGGCGCGGTGGAACAAACTGCGTCCCCTGACCAGTGCCTTGGCCAATGCCAAGGGTGAGATCCCCGAACCCTTGTGGCGGGTGGTGGTCAATGTTCACAACCGAATGCAGGCGGAGAAGCCGGCAGAA
Source organism: Drosophila pseudotakahashii (assembly GCA_035046095.1). Taxonomy (NCBI): domain Eukaryota; kingdom Metazoa; phylum Arthropoda; class Insecta; order Diptera; family Drosophilidae; genus Drosophila; species Drosophila pseudotakahashii. The sequence continues at coordinate 15,834,746 of JAWNOE010000247.1, forward strand.
GTGACGCGGACCAAGTGCCAGGACTTCTTCCTCAGCCAGGCGCCCTTTCTGGAATCCCTGTCGCTGCTGAATCGCCGGCGTTTGGAGGTCGAGGTTCTGGACCTCATCCTGCAGGAGGAGCGCACGGAGATGGCCACCCACACCATGGGCCCCAAGGAGCAGGAGGCGGCCCAAAGCGAATACGATGAGTTCCTGAAGGCAATACGAGTCAAGGAGCTCCCGGCCGACACTCTGTTGCGCCTGGCAATGGACGGATTCTGCATTACTCCTCATTCCAAACCGAAGGTCTTGAAGTCCGATAAATCGGATATGGTGATTAGCAATGTCCTCGGTGGCCAGGGTCTCAGCAATGGCTCAAAGGACGTGGAGATCAAAACTGAGTCCACTAATGAAACTGCAAAAAAATCTGACAAGCTGTCGCCCGGAAAAACCCGCTACGTGCCACTGAAAAGTGCTAAATATTACATTAAAAAGCTTCGCGTTCGGGTTAAACGATTAGACTTGGACGACCACCTGCCATTAGCCAGCATCCGACGTTCCAATCGTTCTGCAATGAAAATCTGACTTGGTTTCGTATCAAATGCACATAAGTTTATTAAAAAATACATTACTATAAATTACAACTTAAGGCTATTGTATAATCCGAATCGCATTTTATATAATTCGCTTGCTTTGCATTTCTCGAAGAACTAACAACTAAACAAACAAGGAGCGGGGATGCGGGGGAGAATCTAAAGAACTGGAGAGCGGTTTTACACCCAGGACACACGGGAGGAGCCGCCGGGTTCGTTCGTTCGTTTAATGCTTATCAGTAATCAGTTATCCTTTACTTTACATTACACACAATCGTCAACAGTCACTAAAGAACGCAATTCAACAGGTCTATACGAAATACAGTCGTTGGTGGAAAGCGCAGCACTTAACAAGAAACAAACAATGTGGGTGAAAGAACTAACAATCGGACATAGCTGCTGCTGCTGCTGATGCTTCCTCAAAACAGTTGGTCCGCCAGGTTGCCAATGAAGGTGGCCAGGTTCATGGAGGAGCCCTCCTTGAATTTCAGTCCAATCGTCTTGCCGTAGGCTTGAATGAAGATGGCGCGCACTGCATTCAGGCGTTGCTTTCGTCTGGAAATAGTTGAATGAATTTGTCACATTAGTTATGAACGGAATATTGTGGGATAGTATCAACTTACAAGTTAATGCATTGCTTGCTGGCCATGGTGCTGCCGCCCACGTCTTTGGAGGAACCATTTGCGAAACCGTGCGTTGAGCTGCCGTTGCTGATGCTGCTCCCACTTCCACTTCCGCTGCCGCTCGATGCTGTGTTGGTGCTGCAGTGGTAGCCATTGCCACCATTGTACAGAGGAATGTTCGAGGAGCCGTCCGCCGCCTGTTGGGCCACAAACAGCTTCATATAGCTGCCGTTCATCACGGAGTCAATGGAGCCCGTGTCGGTTACCACCTGCCAGCTGCCATTCGAGGACGTGGACTCCTGTCTCTGCCGCGCATTCGATCCGGGCACTGAAATGGGGCTGGTTCGGGATCTAAAACCAGATATATCATTAGTTGGGTTTTCATTATAGCAAAGATTCCATTACCTTTTCGGATTCGGCGACCTGCTGGTCAGCGGATTGACTTGCGCCGGCGTGGTGGCATAGAAGTTATCTGTTATGGACATATCACAGTTGGAACAGTTTGAGTAGCTGTCGTTGCTATCTTGATCGAAGGCCAGGATGTAGTCCCTGAAAAACAACTCACTCATAAAATCTTTATACCTCCCTAAATCAACTCTTATACTCACTCCTTGAGCGGTTCATCGTCGCAGCAGTCGGATTTGATCACTATGACACTGCTCCCACTGCTGCTGGATGTCTTGGTGCGTTTCCTGTGCTCCACAATGCTATACTCCTCGTCCGTGATAAACTTGAGCACATGGAAGCAGAAGAACATGATGTCCTCGCCCCGTTTCAGGCGATCGGGCAGTTGATGGCCAAACAGGTACCAGTCGTAGGCCAGTGTGAAATACGCCATTTGCATGGCGTTCAGCGACTGATGGATGAGACCATCGGCCCAGAGGGACAGCCTGACCAAGGAGACAAACAGCGGAGTGCGATCCCAGCCGCTGATGCAGTGGATCAGCAGGCCGGAGCTCTCCTCCTGCACGTATTTCAGGGTCGCCCTCAAGTAGTTCTGGGTGATGGCCACCAGATCCCAATCCCGGTAATCCGCCCACACCACATCGATGTCCGCAGCGGGTCCCATGTTGGGAATGTTGATATTCGCATCGTTAAACGACTGCTTCCAGTTGTAGTGCAGGTTGCGCGCCATGTAGTTGTTGTCCCGGAACTTTTTGAAGAACTCACAGCCGGGATACGGCAGGGATAGCAGATTGAAGCTCTTGTAGTGCTTGTTCGGATCCGCTTTTTCGGATGAGGAAACGCTGAAGAAAGATAAGAAGGTTATTAATATGAATGTGGATTCTTTCGAACTGTGCAACTCACGCCATAAAGTATTTGATCTTGCGGTTCTCGACCATGAGGTCCACAATGGTGGAGACGTTGAGCGTGTGGAGTAGCTGGATGTCACTCTTGATGACCTCGTCGTAGCTGAACTGCGACTGCGCCTGATCGTGCATGTGGGTGATCAGCGACTCGTCCGTGGAGTCCGCATCGTTCTCCTCGCCGTTGGGCGCCGTGTAATTGCCGCCACTCAGGCAGTCGTAGGCATAGTCCACCACCTTCCGGCCGTAGGTTTCCGGCATTACCGATAGGGTAGCCGAACGGCAGATGTATTTCCCACGGTACATGATCACGGGCACGGCGAATCTTTGCCGGCATCTCGCGTACTTGGCCATCGTTACCAATTCCCTCATTCGCTGGATATCGTACTGGTCCTCGTAGATCGTATTCTGTGGCTGCTGTTGCGATGGCTGCTGTGGCTGCTGCTGCTGTTGCTGGAGAGGATGTGGCTGCTGGGTGGGGTATTGCGCGTGGAGGGGATGTGGCTGCTGGGAGGGATATTGCTGCTGAAGTGGATGTTGCTGTGGCGTCTGCAGGGGATTGGCAAAGGTCACGAAGGCTTGGATGCCCACACCCTCGCTTCCGGTGCTTCCCGTACTGCTGTTCAGAGGCGTGGCCGTAGCTGTGGTTCCCGATGAGCCTCCTCCTCCTCCGCCGCCTGACAATCCGACGCCCACTGGCCCAAACAGACCGTTGCCCGGTATCAGCGTCTTGGCCATGTGTCCGTGCTCGCATTCTGGGATGAGTATTCGGCCAGGATAACGCGGACTGAGCAGTCCGTTCGTGTTGTCCAGCTCAATGAGGCTGTAGTCGAGTTTGAACAGGTATTCGCATTTCTTGGAGATTTCGTACTCCTGCAAAAATATTAAATTCGAGAATTATTATGGCGTTTGCATATAAGAAAGATTCATATAAAGGATTCACAATAAATGGTATACAGTGAGAAAATGCATTGAAAAAGAATCATTTAACATATAAACTTTGATTTGGGATTATGAATTCGTAATATCTAAAACGCAGACATTTGTAAAAACATTTATATACTTAATCATTCTTTGCAATTTCTAAGCAATGAATTTTTATAATGTGTAAGTCAAAACTTAGTCAACTTAAAACGCAAGTATGCTTCATTTCTAAAAGCTTTTTTAATATTTCTCACAATTTATGATATTCTATATTTAGAACAAGCTTAATTAAGGTTTTATCTTGAATTCAATACAAAGTTGTCTATATGGTAGACTTAGTGCAAGCACAGTATTCAGTCACCCAGTCACTTTCTACCTTATAGATTATAATATTACGTATACGTACGTACTTGAGAATGGGTTTTTCATCTGCGACTCTAAGCTGTCATTCAAGGGATAACTAATTACGGGGATCGAGGGGTTCTGCTTGTAAGATCTGTGATCTGATCCCCTTTTAACGAGTGACCTCAAACTGGCGGTAACCAGTACCCAGCGACTTCGATCAGGCTTCTAAATATAAAGTATTTTTATTTGCTTGCATAAATCTTCGATGCCGGGCGTCGCTTCTTAATGGGCAGCGAGATTAGAACGCGGAGTGCAACTGGTTTTCATGCTATATAGACATTCCTACCCCGAGTTCAATGGAACTTGATCGTTCCCCGGGAAGGAGAACTGGAATCGGGAATCTGGAATCGGACGACTTCGGTTGGCTATCTGCCACTCAAGGGTTAACAGAGATAAAGCCAAGTTACAACACCAATTAGCCAGTAGATAACCAAAAAGGTTCTTGATATGATAACAGAAATATTTTCATTTTGGGACCGCTATTTAAATGATATTATTATTAAGCTGAAAGGTCGTATGTATATTTTATTATGTCATTAAGTTTTTGATTCGAACTTAAGTAAAATTCCAATCGATTTAATATTATATTTATCAAAAACGTAGAGCTTTTTATTTGTGTGATAATCGACGTAAATTCTAAAGGTTGTTGTTTAGGCGACTGGGTAAAAATAGAATGAAAAGAGGCTAGCTAGGGGGCGGTGGCGGCGGATGGTGGGCGTGGCCCCCAGCCAGCTGTCCCAGACAAACAACCACAACCAGAGATAAAAGCATAAAAATAATAACAACTACAAATCACAACCACATCCACTCGCACAAGCACAAACACCTTGGGAAAACAGGTTTTTAGCTCACAAAGAGAAATGTGCAAATAACAAAATAGAAAAAAAAAAAAACAATAAAACTATAAAAAGACAAAGACCAAAGCTGCGCAAAAATTAGCAACAACAAAAGCGAAGCAGCGAGCAAAACAAACCCCACGAAAACTTAGTGGAGCGTATGTGTGTGTGTTCGTGTGAAAAACTACTAAACATACACCTACAAATATACAAAGTGCGAAGCAAACGAGCAAAACAACTAAAACGCAATTACAATTACCAACGAAAAGCCGACGGGAAGACGCAAAAACAAGCGTATTTTTTTTAGCCATTTTAAATTGCATAAGCAAGCCATCTAATCTAAAATTATATAAAATGTTTAGTTTAGACTCTCTTTAAAGAAAACCAAACAAAATAGCAATGATCGAAACAATGATACCCTCTCTTTATGTTTATTTTAGCTAAATTTATGGCTTGTTTTGCAGTGTTTTAAACATTAGTTTTTAATAACACTAGTCTTTATTAAAAATAAGTAGTCCAAATTCTTTAAAATAAAAATCTTTATGATATTAAACATAAAATGTTAATTTTCAAGGTTTAAAGTATACTTTAAATGTAACATTCAGACGAGAAAACAGCCCTTATTAAGCAAAGTTTATGAATAAACCCCCTTTTCTTTGTCCAAACTTTAAATAAACTCATTAAGTAGTAATTTTTTTTAATATTATTTTAAATAATTGTAACTTTATGTGCCATGCTTTTGGCAACACTGCTTGACAGAAGAGAAAACAACAAAAAAAAACCCAATCGATGATGCGCGAGTGTGAGTGAGCTCCAAGTTGGAGACGCTGCCGTTACAAAGCACAAGCACAAAGAGCACAAAGCGGTTACTGTTGTTGTTGTTGCTGCTGCTGTCGCTGTTGTGTGCACTGAACTGCTTGCCCACTGCTTCTGTTGCCGTTGTTTCGTTGTTGCTGCCGCTTTTTCTTTGTAAGCGAGTAAATGCAACTGTAACTGCAGCCGCGCTGCTTGAAAAACTGAGCGCCTGTTCCAAAGGCGCTGTAAAACTTAAAAACAACAAACAGACGCGCGCTGAAATAGTTACAGCGTGACAAAATAGTTGGCGAGCGTTGTGTTGATCATTAAGCGGTCCACCATCATCGTTGCAATTATCATTATCGTGTGCTTTCATCATCATCGTTGACCCAAATAACGAAACTTAAACCGAAGGCTGGCTCGAAACCCAAGCTTGCCTCACAAACCCGGATTTTAAAGACTCTGCCGATGCTGGGCCACCAGAAATCCAGCAGAAGCTGCAAAGTGCGGCACACTTTTCTTCTCTCACAAAAAAAAGAAAAGAAAAGAAGAAAAATAACAAGAAATAAACGGAAAATAAAAAACAGAAAAGCTGAAAAAAACACACAACACAACGGCCACAGCGACAAGAAAACGCACAGCTGAAACTGAAAATAATCAGACTCTCGTACTCGTGCAATCGAACCGAGAAAACCACCAACCGAACCGAACCAACTCGACCAAGCACAGGGAAGCAGCAAAAGAAGAGAGTGGAGGTCGCCGATTAAGTACAGTCCGGTCTCTGTAACTCCGACTTATAAAGAGTTCGATTCTCAGCAAGAAAAAGAGTTTACTACTGAACTCAAGTTTAACTAAAGTAATTACTCAAAATCCCCTTATATCTGTATAAAAATATAATATACCTTTCGTTACATATTGAAATTTTCAAGTAACTCTATACATTTATATATACCTTACATTATTTTGTAACTTAAATTAATAAATTAAATGGAGGTAAATTAAAGAATAATATATTTTTTAGTATTTAATATGCTATTGACTAATGTATACCAACTATTTTGTAACGTTTGGTTCGTCTTACATTACTTGAACTGTACTGGTCTTGAGCTCTTGCTACGACTCTTGGCTTTCTTTTTTTGGCAAATAGCAAAGAGCAACCTGAAAAGCCAAAGGAGGCCTCTGTGCAACCCACACGTTACGTTGCATATTCATCAATCCCCCGGCGACAGGGAAATGGCTTTTCTTGAATGAATTATTCAGTGCCCAAGAACTAAGACTCAAAACTGGGGCCACTGACCACACCCAAATGACGGAGTGTTCCGCGTTTAATTCGCGTTGTTCTTGTTTACATGATTTATGCTTGCGCCTTAAAATGTGCAGCGTGTTGTCCGATCCAGTGCCGCTTTATTGTTGTTTTCGTCGGCGTTCAAAGACCCCCAGATATAAAAACAAGTTGCGCCCACGTTTCAAACTCTGGTTCGGAATTGGGATCAGGTTCCAAATAAAGGTATTGGATACGAAGGCAGTACAGTTCTGTCGTTTGTTTAATATTCCAGGAGTTTTCATTACTGCTTACCCTTAAGAATAATTTATACTTCCTGTCATATAACTAAGAAACCCCTTTGCTTTACATCATTCTTTGATTCATTAACTTTAGGTAAGGAAAGGTAATATAAAATACCTTTAACAACTAAGTTCCAGAGATAATTAGAGTTTAACCAGAGTTTTTACAGATTTAATCTTAGTTCCAGAGATTAAGAAAAATCATTTCTCCTTTTTTTTTATAATCTTTTCACATTTTTCTCATACAAATCTCTTTCTTTATCTTTTCCTCCTCCCCTATTATTTTAGCTAATCTCCGCCAGCATTTCTCTTGATTTATGCAATATCATCCACATCAATAGGAGATATTAATGATCTTTTAATATGCAAATTGCCGGTGCAGTTGATTTGCATTTATTTCTCTGGAGTGCATAAATATCACATGGGTGAAAAACACCCGAGGCAACTTTCGAAAGACATTGAAACCGCTTTGTGGGTGACATGCCACATGTGGAGATGGAGATGGAGCCAAGAGGTCTAGAAAACACGTTTGAGCCGGAAGTTTTTTGCCGCATCGAAGAGCCAAATGATTTTTGCTTACTACCCCCACATACAGGCACATCAAACACATCGCAATGGCAATAATTGAGCGCAATAAGTGACATCCAGTGAAGTGGGCGTTACGAACAATGGGCATTGGAACTGGTACATATGATGCATGAGGGAGGGGGTATTTGAGAAATCTATTCATCACTTGCTTAATTTATTCGCCAGACAGTCAGGAAGAGATTTTCCCTCGCCCACACACACGCACACTCGTCGTTCCCACAACCAGAATTCAGTTCTGTGAGACGCCGATCGCTTTTCTCGCCTTCTGATTTCCCAGCCGACAGTTCAGTGTAATGTGAAAAGAAGGTCATCCGAATAATCGATTCGATTTGACAAATTCAGCATAGGTTGCCAGAGATATATACTACTTTACCTCTTAAATAACAGATTTCAAATTAAACTGAACCAAAGTTTATTAATAACATTATTATTTAAAGATTTTCTTTTTTCCAGTGCTTTAATAGAACAAGTCCTCAAACTAAAATCAATAAATACCACACTGAAATGCAACTATCTTTTTAAAGCAGAACAAAATTTCTGCGCTCCTGTTGGCTCTTTGCATTCAAACACACAACTTAATGTTTCCCTCGTTTTTCTTTTTCCCTTTGGGCTAACGAATGCCGATCCCCATCCCAGAGATACCGAACCCGAACTCCCTGCAAATAGTTGACTAAGGCGGCATTGCCATTTCGCACATTATCGATTTTATCTGTCAGCGAGCAGGCGCCCATGAAAGTCCGCAGCATCCGAAACCGCACACAGATTGGTGGAAAATGGAAAATCGTCGGAGTAGCAAGTTGTGCCGGGCTCTGCCGTGCCCTTCTTCTAATCATGCTGGCATGGTGGCCCCGGATGCTAGGCAGTTAGTCCGGAATGCGCAAGAAGTTCCGCAACAGCAACAGCAGCAGCAGCAGCAGGGTGCTTCAGATTACTGCAGTTCGAGTGGTGCAACATCACACATAAAACTGGAAGCATTGGAACCCCCTTATCGGAGTGGCCCTTAATCAAATCGAACTCGCCGGCTCTCTCTCCTTTCCGGACATGCGCCCGGAAAGCTGACCGTGCTGCATCCCCGATAAGAGCTGGAAGCGCAGCTGCTCTTCTATTACTGCCGCTTGCCCAGATGCACTTCCCCTCCAGTCCAGGCCGCCGCCATCGCTCCTGCCCCTCATCCTTCGCCCTTGTATCACAATGAAACCCCTTCGTCTGGTCCTGCGTTCCTGGCACAAGTGTCTGCGGTGCGACCCACGCACCTTGCAGCAACAGCTGGCCATTGAACACATTTGCCCACACACCCTTGAAGAAAAGGGGGCGCCGCGGGGTGGCGCATCCAAACGCGTGGGCGCAAAGTTCAACGTGCAACAGGCCAACATAAAAGGGTGCAGGCTCCCGAAATCGCCACGGCACAGTGGAAAATACTTCATAATCCAATCATATATTTAAATGTAATGATTATTCAGGGGTCTATTTTTCCATAATCAACATAAATAAAAACAATAAACATTGACCCGCATCTCATGGCAATTCTATTTTCACAGCTTTCCACACTGAGGTCATCAGATAATGGTTTTTGGCATGCTTGACATGCTGCTATAATATGTACATATATTAAAAATCAATCAAATCAAACTTATTAACCTTGCCAGTTTCAATGAAGTCATTATACATTTTTAAAACATTCAGAATTTTGATAAATATCTAAAGTAAATAATGTTAATAAACCATTTCAAATAATTCAAAGTTTTATGAAACCTACATATATTATGCTTAAAAGACTGTCCAATTTTACTCGTGTAAAAAAATTTTTTTTGGTAAAAAAAAATTATAATATTGTCAAAAATGCGATTACGTAATATATGGACAGCTCCTAAAAAGACGACAGTTTAAAGATGTTAAGCTACCCCCACATTGTGCTCAATTTAAGCTGAATTTATCCCACTGTGCGTCAGTTTGGTTGCAATTGTTGCGCTGGAAGGCGTCGCACTTCCGCTCTTCCGGCGATTCCTGCGCGCCTGTGCCGCGTTTTCCAAAGCGCCCACACAAATGACGCCGCTCGGCTTGCAGCACAGCTGCATCCGTGTTCCGGGGGGGGGGGCGGTGGTGGAAAGCGGGCAACGGTGGGGGCGTGGCCAAGGCACAGACTGCTGCCAACAAAAGCAGGCGACCAGGAGCGGTGAGAAGGTATTGCATGTACTATATATTTCGTAAGTCCCCGGTATGCCATAGTGGGGCTCCACTGTTCCCTGGAACTGATTGCAACCCCCAAAAACGAGTGCAATCTCGGGGACTGGAAGCATCGAGCTGCAGACTGGAAAGGGCCAAGCGGGATACACATTAATGCGGAGGAGTAGCTGGCGTCCAGGTCCTGCAGGTCCTGGGCCCAGAATAGTGTTCCAGCAGGCGCCAAAGGCAGCGCTCGCTCCGCGGCTGATTTTTGGTCCAATTGGTTGCATATTAAGCCAATTGCCAAAAGAACCAGGAATCAGCTTGCAAACTACTCCACTTACAACAAATCATACAAAAAACAGTAGGTTTTTCCCCACATCCCATTGTATTGCAAAATTATTGTACTCTTTTTTCCTTTTTCTTTTTTTAGCAGGTGAAATTTTTGCAAAAATCTTCAATTGACAACGATAGCAGCAACAAAAACAACAACAGGTGGGTTTTTCACACTGTGCAAATAAATAAATATAAAAAGTAAAAATGAAAAAACGAAAAAACGAAAAAGCGGCAAAACAAACAAGATGCTGAGCAAAAATGAGAATTTACGAAAGTGAGATATTTTTTAAGCAAAAGCCTTCCTGCTATTTTTGGCATTTTCGCTTGGCTGGGACTCACTTTTTGGCGCCCACACGAGCGGACAGATGGCCCGCCCACCCACACAGATACTGAATACAAATGCAAATGGCAAATACACATTTGCACTTTGCATCTGCAACAGTTTTCAATGCCATGTCATGAAAATAAATCAGTCTGCCGATAAATACAACAAATGCGCAAAAATTATATATGTACCGGGCTGAAAACAAAAGTGATATAATGATCAGCACATTGTTGATAGATAGATAGTCACAGACCCATTTACGGAGAGCAGAGCTTACCCATATGACACACAAGCGGGGAACTGAGAAATGCTAGAAAACAATTCTGATTTCAAATCCTTTTCTAGGATCCTAAAAGATTTAAAAAAAATATGACGTTTTTCAAAGACGGAAAATCATTTGTATTGCGAAAATCAAAAAAGAAGAAATTCTAAAAATCGTATATATAAATATCCCTAGTTACTTTATTTCCCTGACTTTTGAAATTATAATTTTTAAGATCAAATACCATTAAGTTTTATTACATTTTAACGTAGTGATTTCAAAAGAATTTGAAAAATTCAAGGTCCCTCGCATTCTTCCTTCGATTTTCAGTACCTAATCAAACTAGATCAATTCAGAATGGCCGAGTACAAGCCAAACACTTCGTGGCCCCACCGGATGATGAGCTTCCAGTGCCGCCAGGCGGATCTGAACCGCCTGGTGATGAACTACCTGGTCACAGGTGAGTTGTAAACATCTATTGTGATCCCCTTTAAAATTAACTCATAACTTAGAGGGCTATCAAGAGGCCGCCAAGCGCTTCATGACCGAGGCGGCCGTGAAGCCGGGTCCCCACATGAACACCATCGGGGATCGACAGAGAATCCAGGATGCCGTGCGAGTGGGCCAGGTCAAGTACGCCATGGATCTGGCCACTCGGATATATCCGCGCCTCTTCGAGACCGACAACTATGTGTTCTTCCACATGCAACAGTTGCGCCTGATCGAGATGATCAGGGACCAAAAGGTGGAGAAGGCTCTGAAGTTCGCCCAAAGCAAGGCTTCGGGATTTTCGAAAGTCGATCCGAGACACTTCCACGAAGTGGAACGGACCATGGGACTCCTGGCCTTCGATCGTCCGGAATACAGTCCCTATGGCGACTTGATGTACTACTCGTATCGCCAGAAGGTGGCCGGGCAAATAAACGCAGCCATGTTGCGTTGCCAGGATGCGGAGGATAAGGTACAGGAAGATGAGCCCATGGAGCCGAGGATGATGTTCTTGATTAAGCTGATCCTTTGGGCCCAAAACAAGTTGGATCGCGAGGGATGCACCGACTTCCACAAGATCAATTTCGACCATGGTGATTTTGAGGAGGAGTTCCGCCGGAGCTTCCAGGGTTTCTAAGGCGATAAGCAAACACACACAGACACAATAATTGTCCAACGATCGGTCGGCGTCTACTGCGAAACTATATATAAATGTATTTTTTTTTAGCAAATCTACACATATAAATGTATTTTTTTTGTGGCAAATCCTACAAATATGAATGTCATTTTTTTGAATGGATGTTGAATATTAAATATTTCCATATCTTGATGTAAATTGCAGCCAATCCTGCTATCGTCTTTGTTTTGGGTTTCGGGTTGTGGCTGGAACTTTTCAGAAAGTTTTGCTGATAAGGCCCATATTCTGGGTAATCTAAAGCGCATATTATTGTGTCACGTGCCAGCCGAGAGCTATTTATAATGGTTTGTTTTGTTTGCCCCGATAAGAAAATGGGCACAAAGAAAATGTGGGATTTCGAAATCGTTTTTAATTTGTCGTAAGTGTTTAACAGACATTTCAATTTCAATTTATTCATCGGAACAATCTTTAGATTCAATAACTAGTAAAATAATTATTTATACTAAACTCATTTACTTTCTTAAACTTTGTAAACCTTTTTTGATTTATGCACACATTCACCAGGCGATCTCAGAATTCTCCTGGGAGCTTTCGAACTTATCGCCTACGCCTACGTCATTGGCTTAAATATTGTGCCTAATCTAATCGGTGTGGCTAAACCTAACCCTGAACCCTGGGGAGACGGGGAAATAAGATGAGAGAGGGAATCGCACACATAATTCACCCTTTGCACCCCATCAAAAATGCAATGCCTTGTATCAGCCTTTTATTTGTGCCTTCAAAACGCTGGCAGATAAGGAAAATACTTGGGGGAAATCAAATTGAAGGTTGGCGCCCGTTGTTTGGACCGAAGTGAGCGCGATAAGAGATAAAAACAGACTTTTGCAACAAAGTACCATCCCTTACCTGCAGCACTTATCAATTATATGTGCCGATTGCAACTGAACAAACGGCGTGTAAGATCGCCGCGGAAACGTGAGTTACGTGCCAAGTTTTCACTTGGCTCTCCTCGCTCTGTTTCCAGGTGCCCGCCTGGCATTTGGCTTAGGTATTCACCATATCCACTGGCATGCAAATGAGCAGCGGAACAGCGATTCCGCTGTTGCCAAGTTGCCATCGCAATTGCTATTCTGTGTTATTGCCGGTTAAGCGGGGCGATAACACGGAATTACTTACTAGACTATCAAAAGGCGTGCGTGACATTCAAGGAGGGTTGGACATAAATGCGTGAATCGGGAGCAGGCCTTAGAAAGGCCATTAGGCTTTTAATTACCGCTTAGCCAAGCAAGTAGATTGGGATATTGAATTTCGGAAGCAATTCGAGAACAAAAGGCATTATGAAAGTTTTCCGGTTTCGGAAAACCTGCTTGCTTGGGAATTTTTAACTCAATTATAGCCTGATTTAGTAACAAGAAATAATGCGACTTATGGAATATTCAGGGTCTTTAAGCGATAAGGAATATTATGATTAATCCTAACTCAACAATTTGAATTTAGAATTCATATAATTATTTTTCAACTTCAATTTGTGGTTAGAATCCTTCCAGATTGCAACTTTTTAAAATATAACAAAATTAATTTAAACAAAGACTATAACATTTTTAAAGAAAAAATGATATAAAACCAATACTAACATAGAAAATAAGTTATAATAATAATAAGTTTCCCTTAAAGAACAGTAGAACTGTAAAAAAAACGAATAATTTTAATATCATAGTAGTTAACAAGATTTACATTCATTGAAACTGAAGAGTTAAATAGCCAGATTTTTCTATAACCGCTTAGTAAGTTTTAAGTAATCACTAATACTTACTAATTACTAAAAGGAAACTAATCAATTTTAGGTTAATAAAGGCCCACCTAATGTGTTGAACTACCAAATGGAAATGCTATCTCCTGAGTAAAGCTGCTCCTGAACAAATGCAAACCATTAAGTAAATGACATGTTTAAGCGCCTATTGATTTCCATGAAAATGCGATTTTCCCAGCAGGAAGCTTAATGGCGGCCATTTTGAGTGGCTGAGTATTTTTGGGGCGCGGCAAAAGAAGACGAAGAGGAGAGGAGGGGAGGGGAGAGGAAAGACAGGACATTATGACGTGTCCTCGACGTAGGCGCCACGCACACTAGCAAGCCAAGCTTTTCGCTACTGTGTGTGTGTTTGTATGTTTTTGCGGCGACAGCACGTGCACGTGCGCCCAAATGTATGTCACACCCACACACACTGGCAAAGCCAACTTACCGCCGTTCCTTCCTCAAAGGCCGCCGCCTCGAAGGACTTTTTTTCGAAAGTTTCCAATAGATCGTGTAGGTCCTGCTGCGTTACGTTGACCATGTTGTTTAGCGTCAGGCTGGACATTTTTGCGGCGCTGCATTTACCGTTCGATTCCTTTTAATTCCGCTAATCGCGCACACACACACACACGCTCACTTCGCACTGTTACACTCGCAAAAAGATGCCGAACACGAACTACTTTTTTTTCTCTTATTGTATTTTATCTGCTGCGTATTTGAGTCGCTTTTATCGCTTCTACGCCGTTTACACTTCGCGTTTGTTTGCTTTGCTTTGCTTTTTACGCCCTGGAAGACGGCGACGTCATCAAAAATTCGCGGCCGCAAACGCAATCTAATTGGCCCTGCGCTCACAGTTCGCGACTGCGGTCGTTGTTACACCGATCGTGATACACTTTAGGACTTAAAACACAAATTTTTAATCTAAAATAGTTCCCAAAGCACTTTTCTAATGTGCGAAAATTTAGCTCTCTCTCGCTTCGTTCGCTCTTTCAAACTGCTCCGAAAGCAACGCGAACAGCTGTTGCGGCGGCCGTGCGCAACACTGGTCGCGGCGGGGGTGGGCGCTTACCAACACTGGCCGCAATCGATTTTAATAGCAACTTCCTATCGCTACTTAAGTGCCTATAGTGAGGAGCCAGCTACCACTATCGATGGTTTGAAAACTATCGCGGTAGTATCTTCCAACACTGTATAGTGTCCACAATCGATGGTTTGCCACCTCTATAAGCAATTTACCGCGACAATTCATAACTTTTTTTGGAGACATCTTAAATAATTAAAAAGAATGGATTCAGCGCTCTTAGCTTTATCGGTCTTTCAAAAAGACCCTGTACGATCCCGGGAATACTTGCTATGGTTGAACGAGGGCGTTCGGATTCAGAACACGAAAAAGGGACTGCTTCAGGCATATGGAAATTTCAGAGCTTCAACTTCCCATTTTTGTTATGCTTTGATACTCTGGCGGTGAACTGTGGGAAAAGAATGCGATTCAATACAGTATGGCAAGCAAAATGGACGGCAGCTACTGCCGAATCGTATATATGGAATTGGTAAGCAAATATTCGAAATATTGAATCCAAAATGTAATGCTTTTATTCGGTGCTCATAGGTTCCGCCAGAGATTACACTGAGCAACTTCGAGGCGTACTCTTGTGTACGTAGCGTCATGTATTACTTGCACACGCACGGAATCCTGTCGTTTTGCGTGGCGGTAATATCCGATGGTTTCGGGTCAAATAATAACTTGAAGAGAATGGAGATACCAAGACTCTATGATACACCGCACTTTAAGGATCGGATTTCCCGATCACATAATATGACAGAGGAGATCCTTACTACCGTATACTATAAGGAAACTTTTCACCACCAAACGTACAAGAGCCAGCTCATTAAGTTCGGCAAATTTACGCAAAACAAGCCGTTTCCAACCTCCGCCAAGAAGAATATCACATGGGAGCTGAGCATGATCATGGAGGCTTGCAGACGACGATTTGTCCACGACAAGTCCGAGCTTCAACTGGGATTGGTCAACATTGACCAGCTCGAGAGTGTGGGCGATAGGCTGGAAGTGCTGGGTCCGAAATTGGCCAAAGAAGTGACTGAAATCGTTCCCCACAGCGTGACCGTATATGCATTTTTGGTATTTTTGTAAACGTAACGTGAAAACGTAAAGTACAATCAACATTTTTTAGTATTTACAAATTACTTAAATACAGAATTTTAATACCAACAAGTTTAAGACCATTGCAGACTTAACCCATGGTTTAGAGCTTGGGTGAATGATAGTTAGAGCCCAAACCATTTTCAAATGTCAGTTCTTGACCCGGAAACGACTTATTTTTGAGAGAGTAAGCCTAATCTTAATAAAACTTACTATATAATTTGACCCCCATTTACGAGAATCATAAAAGATTGAACAACTTATCATCTCTAGCTGAAGTTTGTTTCTGACAAAAACTCAATTTATGTAGAATGGGAAATCACGGTCTTTAGGTAAAAATTGTTATATTTATTTCTCTATATGTATCTCGCTCACAAATTACGATACACTTACTGTTAGTAATAACCGAGTTCAGGTTGACGTCTATGTGATCTTCTCTTAAGATTAAAATGGGAAAAATCGAATTTATAGGTTCGGCGATCATAGAACCATAATCTACAATATTCAATACCGGCGGGAACTCTTTAAATCAGTGTTTAAAATGCTGCTGTTGAAGTAGCAAGTCACATTATTTTCAATTTTTCTTCTTTTTCGACTGCCTGTAACTTTTTAAAATGAGCTGTTGCCTTTGCTGCTGCTTCTAAAAAAAAATCAGCAGTCGCAATTGAAGCAAAAGCAAAATCTGAGTTTTGATAGTAATCAAATAGGCAATGACGGGTTGAAGCAAAGATCCACCCCAATAGCCACAGCCGATTGATATTTTTGCGCGAGCGCCAACCCGTCCGTAACACCCAGCCTTGCCTTTTTATTTATAGGATGTCCGTTACAGTGCTTACTATCAAAAATTTCAGCTTTATGTTCTTGTGTCACACATGATAAATATTTTTTGGTCATTCCGAATTTTTTACTTAAAAGCGTTGACACACAACTGATTAAGCTCCAGTTGAATTGAGCTCAGTAAATTGAGTGTACATGAATCGGTTTTGATTTTCACTTTTGCAATTTGTTGGTACCGAACGTGTGGTTTGGAAAATAATTGGTACGTATGACTATATTCATAACCTTTTATTTTAAGCAATGGTACCTACTTAAAAGATAATAAATAAAAGTTGAGTAAGCCCAGCAACATACGTAATTTGTCTCACAAAAATGTTGATGGCATACTCGTAAACACAGCTCAGAAAAAACATTCATTCAATAAATTTGATTAAATTTTTCGAAAACGCCAAACTTAATTGTATTTTTAAATTTTATCAGCCTTAAAAAATTGATTATCTAGTTATTCAATCAAAAAAATAAGTTAAATCAAGTGAGAACGCTATAGACGAAATGAAATGAATGCGTCATCTTAGAAGTAATTTCCTTATTAAGTATACCCGTTACTTGTAGAGTCAAAGGGTGTATTGCATTTGGGTAAAAGTATGTAAAAGGTAGGCCACTAGCCGGGTCTGTATGTCCGTCCGTATGAACGCCTAAATCTTGGAAACTATGATAGATAAAGAGTTGGGGTTTTGGATTTATATACCTTAGCTTCCCAGTTTATCATGCCGATGTGCCTCGGCCACAAAAAGCTGTGGCGCCCACGGTTTTAAACAGCGTTCATATGGAAGGAAAACAGACAGAGAGACAGGGTAGACATGGGTAGATCGACTCGGTTAGTGATCAGCATCGTCAAGATACAATACGTTCCAACGAATATAACATATCCTTTTACTCAACAAGTAACGAAAAAAATTATTATTATTATTATATGTACATGTCATTTCTTCTTCTGAGAACATTGTGAGGTAATCAAGAAGTGTCCTTGAAAGAATCTTCTAGCCGAAAGTTGGCTAGGAATAAGACTTTCTATCTGGAACTTTTAACTGCTTTGAACCTCACTTCTGAACGTCATACTAGGGAGATCCCTCGATGTCGTTTTGAATAATGTCACATTACCCAAGAATTTTGGCTGTCGTCTAGAATAGAAGTTGCAATATAAGTGTAACAGATAAATATGGCCTTATAAACTCAAAATTAATTTAAAGCAATGTAAGGACTGAGACTAACAGGAAGCTATCACATTCAGTAATGTAGGTAGCTGTGGAATGCGGGTTTCCAACATCAAATTACCAAAGAAACAGTTACCTAAAAAGTCATTCTTATTGTCACTCTTAATGCTTATTATGCTTATTTATTTTTGAGAATCGAAAATTACTTACTGCTCCCTTAAGAGTTTAAGAGTTCTACGCTTTAAAATAAACAGCACGAATATAATGGTACCCAGGGAACCGTTTATATAGTCAGGCACTATTGAAAGTGTTCCCCAAAACGTAAACTTTTGCAAAGGAAAGGATATTAGATCCAAGCTCCACGTCAAACCCATGATGATGAAGAGTCGCAGGAATAAGGTGTAACTGTAATAGGATTGTGAAAGGTACTTAAAACAATAAAATATATGTTTTATATTATCATTAGAATTACTTTTCCTTGTCCGCATTGGTATTCTGGTTTTTGGCCTTCTTCTTTACATTCGTTATTCTTATACCTGTCAGGATAAACATAACTGTATTGAAAACAACCACCAGTATCATTGGTCCATGGTAGTAGAGGTAGGTAGCATGGTCTTCAGCTGTGGGTGAGGAGAGAAGGAGGATGAAGCCTGATCAACTTAATGGGAAATTGATATCGAGACCCACTGTGTATCCAACATTGTGTGGTGCCCACCCGAGGTGCCCACTTGTTGTTCTCAGTGACATTATCAACTATGAGGGCGACACTTGTCATAGCCAGAGGCAATCCCCAAGCGTAACTGTTGTAGACCCGAAACGGATGCAGGAAAGGGTTCTCATTGGGGGGAAAGGTTATCCAGAAGTGAAAACTGATGACAGAAAGCCAAAAGAACGCGGCCAAGACGAAAAAGTAGGCCAGGTATCCTAAAGATGAAATCATATAGAGTAATGATACTATTAACTGCTTTATGGGCGCATAGTTGCTATATGTTAACCTGATATACTGCAGGCGCTCGACGGTTTCTTCCACACGTCCCACAAATTAAAGAGCACGAAGATGTATCCCATGGACAGGGCCAACATGTAGGACATGAGGCTCTTGCCGGACAGGTTCCGCAGCTTCTTAATGTAAAGGTACACGCTAGTCGTAAGAACCATGCAAATCATCGATATAATCATCACTGTGGAAAGAGAAAGACGGCATCAGTAAAGTAGCACTAAAGCTGTGTAGATTTTAGCTTACCGATGGTCAGCCCCAAATGCGAGGGAGCAGTTCCAGTTTTAACTTCAGTTTCAACTTCAGTTTCAGCTTCATCTCCAGCATCAGAAGAACAAAAGTGGGGAGCAATTCGAATAGTATCACCTTCGAAATCAAAATGCTGCACGCAGTATTCTCGCTTACCCAAGTACCAACCATAGTAAGGGATAAACAAGGTTCCATTCTAAGGAAGAGCAACATCGATTAAAATTTTTCCATATAGCAAATATACAATCAAAGCAACCTCAAATAGTGAGAAGCCATTGTCAGGCAGTGTATGATCTATTATGTACATGCCATCGCAGGGAATGGGCAGATCCGATTGCACGATTAGGTCCTCCTTAAAGTGTCTTTTGGCCACCGTTCCGTCGTTGAGGGTTACGTTCACGTAAGGATCGTATTTGTCCTTTTCAAGCTGCGACATTTCATCACTGCATACACTGTCCATTATTTTGTGATAGTGAGGGCAACAGAATCTGAGGCAGGGCTTCAGTTTACAGACACATCCTCTCCTGTGGTTCGGGACGTCCTCTTTGGACCCATTAGGAAAAAGCTTGTAGTTATATTCACCCACCAAATCGGCGGGAATAAGTAAGCCACCGTGTAGGTATGATCCGTTCGTCAACTTTTGAGCTTTTGAAATATCTACAGTATCGTAGAAGTCGCAATTTTTATTCTCTGCTTTGGTTGCATGCGATAACAGCAAAATAACTGTGGAAAACAATCCAACAAGTATGCGCATTTCTCCGAAAAATAACAATCTGGTGACAGGCGAACTTCTTTTTAGAAAGAAAATTATAGCCTCTTCAAGAATATCAGAAATACCACAAAATGTATAATTTATATATAAACCGGTTGTTCAAAATCGTATACAATATCCAATAAAATTTCTAAAAAATCGGATGTCTATATCCTATAGCTGCCATAGGAACGGTCGGCACTTGCACTTACCCAATCAAGGCAATAAAATCTGGAGATGGAGAATATCAACTTTATATGCCTAAACTCAAGAATAACTAAGAACTTCAAATAACAGCTCCTCAACTGTGGGACCTCGACAACGTCTCAGTGATGACTGATGAAATGTATATAATTCTTTCAAAATCAGCTTAAAAAAGATTTAAAAACATTATTCATTTCGCACGTGCGTCATATTTATTACTAATATAGTTACTATGTGAAAATTATGGTAACTCCCATTATGAGTATATATAAACAAGAAAGGAAGCTAGCTTCGGTCAGCCGAAGCTTATATACCCTTGCAGATCATTCCTATTCATGTACAAAAACATAACATTTAAATTAACTTGCGTATATGATACAACAATCCAAATTTTAGCTGCTTTCGTATTACTTTGGCATTAATTTTTTGATCCTTCCTATGTCAGCTATATAATATAGCCGTCCGAATTTTGTTAAATTTTATTCGAAATTTTGAAATGTTAAAGAAAAGTCATATCCCAGAGGAGAAGACAATGTAATAAAAATCAACAAAGATATAATTTTTTTCCTATTAATTTCCATGTAATTTTCCGACCGTTCCTATGGCAGCTATAGGATATAGACATCCGATTTTTTAGAAATTTTATTCGAAATTCAGAAATATTTAAAAAATAGTATTCCCAAAAGAAGAAGGTTATATTTCCAAAAACACCAAAGCTAGAATTTTTTTAAGTTTTTTTTTTTGATCCTCCCATAGCTATAAGATATAGTTGTCCAATCCGGTCGGTTCCGACATATATACTACCTGCAATAGGAAGAAGACTTTTGGGAAAGTTTGAGCCCGATAGCTTTAAAACTGAGAGACTAGTTTGCGTAGAAACAGACGGACAGACGGACAGACGGACAGACGGACGGACAGACGGACAGACGGACATGGCTAGATCGACTCGTCTTGTCATGCTGATCAAGAATATATATACTTTATGGGGTCGGAAACGTCTCCTTCACTGCGTTGCAAACTTCTGACTGAAATCATAATACCCTCTGCAAGGGTATAAAAACATACAATTCATTAAATTGTGCACGTAGATTACCGCTGAGATCTCGGAAACTACAAGCCAAACAAGCATCACATTCAGCAATGTCCAAACCGCGTATAAGATTTAAATTGTAATGCTTGCAATAAATTGGATTTTAAAAATTAAATGGAATTTGCCTGATTATATCATATTAAAATTATTAAAAAAAAAACCCCATATAACAAAAACAAAAAATATATGTGTTTGCCGGCATGGGGTTTGAACTCACGACCCGGACGACATTAGCTATCAAATATTTGATGGCAAGAGTCATTTACTCCCTAGGCCAGCCTTTTAGAAGATTAATGTAAAACTTATTATGAAAATATTTGTACTCAAATTGGAAGTTGAAGAACTTATTTCCTAAAATTACGATTTTTGTGATCAGTTTAAGTTTTTTTTCTTAAAGTGAGTTCCATTTTTACTCAATACAAGTTTTTTCCCAAAATTTGTACTCAAAATCAGTACATCCTGAAATTGAGAATACAAATACTCAATTTCAGAACGTCAAAATTCTCTCTGTGTATATTTAAATTATTTTAAAAACAAATCATCCACTGTAAAGAAACAAGCACAGCATTTAAAAATGCAAAGAAATTTATTTTTAAGGGACAAGAAATTTGGCAAATGTAGATAATTTTTTTATTAAGATTTTAAAAATTGTAATTTTGTTATTAATAGAAATAAGTAGTTTAGCTTCCGAGTACAATGTGAGGTAGATAAATTTGGCAGTGAGTGTAGTTGCTGCGCCGAAGAGATTGTCCTTGTAACCTAGAGAATATTCCAGTCGTAGGTTAGGTAGATCCCATCCATAACGTCCAACTAAAATGTGAAAGTAAATTATAAGTGGGACAGAAAAATATGGCTTAGTAAACCAAAAGTCATGCAACATTATATTGAGAAAAACACCATACATAAAAGAAAGCAAACACAATGAAATGTTATAAGCAACAAATAAACAGTCGTGAGTCAAGACATATATCGTGCAAGGCGGTTTGATAAGCATAGCGAGATTCCAACCTTAGCAGTAGTGAAACGCGGGTTTCCAACACCAAACAAGAGAGAACGCTATAGTCGGGTGCCCCGACTATCAGATACCCGTTACTCAGCTAAGGGAGTGCGAGGGAGATAGATATATAAAATCTTTGATCGGGCATAACTTTTTAACGAATGGTCCGATTTGAAAAATTTCTTCTACATTTCGATAGGTATTGATAGTCACAATAAAACTGAATTTTTACTTATCCAAAATCTTTAAAGGTGTGCGCGCCAGACACAGAAACACACACACATAAAATCGTTTAAGGCGATTGTGGGCGTTAGAGGGGGCGTAGCGCCATTTTGAAATAAACTTTTAGTTTTCCAAAATCTTTAATGGTGTAGGCGCCAGACACCTTTCAAAAAATGGTGTAGGGCGATTGAGGGCGTTAGAGGGGGCGTGGCGCCATTTTGAAATAAACTTGCGCTGCGTAGGAACTCCAAGAATATGCATGCAAAATGCCAATCCTCTAGCTTTTATAGTTTCCGAGATCTCAGCGTTCATACGGACGGACAGACGGACAGACGGACAGACGGACATTGCTAGTTCGACTCGGCTAGTGATCCTGATCAAGAATATATATACTTTATAGGGTCGGAAAAGCTTCCTTCTCCCTGTTACATACTTTTGCACGAATACAATATACCCTTTTACTCTACGAGTAACGGGTATAATTACCAAGAAAAATAACTCACATTACAGAACACTTGGGTCCAATTTCGTATTCTCAAGCGAGATGTGTTCCTCGCTGTCAGGGTCTTCATTGTTCTCACCCCTAATGCTGCTCATTCAGAGATAATAATGGGACCTGATTATTTAAACATATTGCAGAATCGCAGATTACTTACCGCTCCTTTAAGAGTTTTAGAGTGCTAGGTCTCAAAATAAAAAGCACGAATATGATGATACCCTGGGACCAATTTAGATAGTCAGCCACCTGGAAAACTCTACCCCAGAACTCGTTCTTCCGCACAAAAAAAGATACTATCTCCAAGCTCCAGTTCAAACCCATGATGATGAAGAGCCGCAAGAAGAACGTGAAACTGTTATAGGATTATAAAAGTTAAACATATAACTATAAATTATTACGTATTACGTATTACGTTTGCGTATCCGAATTGACTTTATCGTTCCTTCGTTGCTGTTGGGCAAAGTTCTTGACCTCCCTCTTTACTTTCATTATGCGAATAGCCGTCAGGATAAACATGGTTATGTTGAATGCAATCAACAGTATCATCGGTCCATAGAAGTATATCAAGGCAGCATTATCTCCAGCTGTGGGTAAGCAGAGAAGCAGCGTTAAGACGTAATAACTTAATGGCAAAGATGTATAGTAAGACAACATTAACTCCCGCTGAGAATGCAGAGAGAAAAAGCATGAATGCCCATCAATTTAATTGAAAATGAATATAGGAACCCACTGTAGATCCAGCATTGGTTGGTACCCATACGAGGTGCCCAATCCTCCTCAACGAAATGGTCAGCTAGGATGGTGAAACATGTCATGGCTAAAGCCATGCCCCAAGCATAACCGTTGTAGGCCACAAACCGATGCTCTGGCAGGTAGCGGTTCAATGAATGGGAGGTCCCGCTAAACGTATTCCAGAGGTGCATACTGATGACAGACAGCCAAAAGAACGCGGCCATGACGAAAAAGTAGCCCACGAATCCTATAGATGATATCAGAAAAAGTAGTGTTGCCATATAGCTGTTTATAGCATAGTAGGAAAGTTAACCTGATGTAGTGCAGAAGATCGACGGTCTCTCCCACACCTTCCACAAGTTGAAGAGCTGAATTAGGTAACCCATGGAAAGGGCGACCATGTAGCACATAAAGCACTTGCCATGCAAGTTTTGTAGCTTCTTGACGTACAGGTACACACTGATCGTAAGAACCATACATATCAAAGATATTACCATCACTGTGGAAAGAGAAGGACTGTCAAGATCAAGGAACATTTGAGGTGAATTCAAATGCTTGCTTACCAATGGTCTGCCACAATGGCGAGGCTTCAGAGTCAAGACGACAAAAGTGGGGAGCCATTCGAATACCATCATCTTTGAAGTCAAAGTGCTGCACGCAGTATTTCCGCTTATCCAAGAAAGCCTCATCCCAGTGTCGAAAAAAGGTTCCATTCTAAGGAAAGACAAAAGCGGTTAAACTTTTTGAATTTTAGAAACTGTAGAATCAAATCCACCTCAAATAGTGTGAAGCCATTGCCAGGCAGTGTATGATCTATCCAGTGCATCTTTCCATCTCCACAGGGCATGGGCAGATCCGTTTGCACTATTAAATCCTCCTTAAAGTGCTTTCTGGCCACCGTTCCGTTGCTGAGGGTCACGTTCACGTAAGGATCGTGTTTGTCCTTTTCAAGCTGCGACATTTCATCTTTGCATACGCTGTCATCTATTTTGTGATAGTGAGGGCAGCAAAATCTGATGCAGGACTTTAGTTTGCAGACACATCCTCTTACGTGGCTCGACACGTCATCCTTCGAGCCATCAGGCAAAGTCCTGGAGCTATATTCACCCACCAAATTGGCGGGAATGAGTAAGCCATCGTATAGGTATGAACCGTTCGGAAACTTCTGACCTTTGGAAATATCTACAGTGTCGTAGAAGTCGCAGTCGGGAATATCCGCATTTGATTTGTATACCAACAGCAAAAGAACTGTGGCAAGCAACCCAATAAGTAGCCGCATTTTCCGCAAAGAAACTGAAAATATAAACATTTTAAATAACTCCTGCTCAAATAAAAATTTTAATATAAATAAAGATTATATCAATGTATTTTTTTTTTTTTAAATACTGCATTTGGTATTTTAAACAAGGATGGATTAAAAGGGGTAGCTCTTTTCTATACCCGTTGATTGCTTGATTTGCTTGATTGATCAAAATTTATTAGGCAATTTCTAGTTCTGAGAATGCCGGCGCAGAACTTTTAATTCGCACTATGAGTACAATTTTGGGTGTGGATCTGTTCGATTTAGGGAGGAAAACATTATTAATTATACCCGTTACTCGTAGAGTAAAAGGGTATATTGTATTCGTGCAAAAGTATGTAACAGGGAGAAGGAAGCGCTTCCGACCCTATAAAGTATATATATTCTTGATCAGGATCACAAGCCGAGTCGATATAGCCATGTCCGTCTGTCCGTCTGTCTGTCTGTCCGTCCGTATGAACGCTGAGATCTCGGAAACTATAAAAGCTAGAAATTTGGGATTAACAACACAAATTATTGGGCTTCCTACGCAGCGCAAGTTTATTTCAGACGAGCGCTACGCCCCCTCTAACGCCCACAATCGCCTTAAACGATTTTATGTGTGTGTGTTTCTGTGTCTGGCGCGCACACCTTTAAAGATTTTGGATAAGTAAAAATTCAGTTTTATTGTGTTTATCAATTCCTATCGAAATGTAGAAGAAATTTTTTAAATCGGACCAATCGTTAAAAAGTTGTGCCCGATCCAAGTTTTATATATCCTTCTCCCTCGCACTTCCTTTAGCTGAGTAACGGGTATCTGATAGTCGGGGCACCCGACTATAGCATTCTCTCTTGTTATTTAATCAATTTAATGATTTTTTAGTTTTATTTCGGGGGAGGTTCGTTCTTTAGTTTCATCCTCTGGATCAGCGCGTGCGAATATAAATGTGTATACGACTCTTGCGATAAATGAACACACATACACTTGTACGTTTTTATTGTTCTACTTTTTCAACTTCCTGTTCACATATATGGACACTGAGTCATATATATACATGCTATGTATGTAAATTAGGCTGGGTTGATTGGCATGGAGACAAGAGTATTGATAAGTCGTAGGGGAGAAATATTTTGTTTCTATTAGTTCCATGTTTTTTGTTCTTTACATTTTTTTTGCAAATTTAAAAATACAAATTTTGTGAAAAATTAACCCTTTTCACCAATCTGTTATTATTTATTATTTTCGATTGTTTTTGCGTTCATACCAATTAAAAAAAAAAATTTTAAAAAGTGCACCAGCTTTTTATTTTACTTCGGAAAACCATCTTTATAAGTATGTATTCTTTAATCTTTGCTATAATCTTTGCTAAAAGTATAAATGTCTGCGAGGGTATCCCACTGTTTGTTTTGCTCGACGCACCGGCTACGTCTGCACATACACACATATGTACACCCAGAAAAATGTAGAACGAATAATTTGAGAACGAACGTTCTTGAAACAATCCCGAATAGTACTTGAAATTTTGAGAACACTCGTTCTTAAAACAAGAACTATTCGTTCTTAAATATAACCATTCAACCAAAAAGTGAATTATCAGGGTGGTGCAGCTGTTAGAGGCGTTCGGACAAATAAATGTTCTGCATATAGGTACCGACTTCGAATCCTCGCCGCGACAAGTCCTCTACTTAAATTTTCTAAAAAGTTTTCTTTCTGTTTTTTTTGTAAATATTTATAAATTGTTTATTTTTTTACTTTACGCATTTTAAGAAGCGTGCGTGGTCGAGTCGGCTAAAGCGTCTGTCTGCAGTGCGAGTGGTCGTGGGTTCAAACCGAGGTCGGGGTAAGAGTTTTCATAACTATCGCTTTAATCATTACTAAAAGTTTTTTCAGAATATAAATAACATTTAAAATATGTTTAACTGTAAAAATAAGTTAAATAAATAATGATGTTAGGTAAAATATTAAAAGTACTTAAATTAAGAATTTTTCATTCTTAAATTCAAAATCTATAAATTCGGGCTTGAATTATTCGTACTTGATTTTAAATTTCGTGCTTACCTAACTTTCGATATCGTTCGTACTTGATTTGATATCGAAAAGCTCGAATTTTTCCCTGAGTGTATGTACATTGTTGGTTTTAACAGAGAGCAACCAACTTCTAAAGCAAATTTATATGCTCTCTTTAAGCATATGTACATACGACGCTATAGTTTAATTCACTAAAAACTAATAATTCTTTTACATTAGGGTTACCACCACTAGTTTTCGAAAAACCTTAAAACTTGAATACTTTAAATAGGAAACAGAATCACTCACCAAAATAGGTAGATATGAACACAATCGCGTTTGTTTTGCGACTGATTCCACAAATTTCGGCTGAAACTTTCACTACCAAATCTACAGCACCACTACATGCTTAGATACATATGTATATGTAGACGATTCATAGAATTGAAAAATGAATATAACCTTGCAGAGGGTACATTACCTTTTACGAAAGGCTGGTAAGCCAAAAACATGGTACGTGTACAAACGCGGTCAAAGTAATAGCACCGAAAATGTCACTTTATTGACTAAATCGTCTGGACTTGCGATTCTGATTAAGAGCATATGTATGCACTTTATGGTATCTTCTGTTGCAAAGTTATCAACAAATACAAAATACTCTGGCTCTAAACATTATTGAAATCGCGTACATCTTGACATCATCGCTAAGAGTCTGCTCATATATTACGTAATCACATTTTCGGCGATTTGGAGCAATAATTCTGAATTTCCCATTAAAAACGTTAGGCCTTAAAAATCATCAAAAAACATTATTAAAACAATTTTCTAAATATAAAAACGTGAAAATATTTTTACTTCTAATGTTGAACAAGCTGGTATTATTACTAGCTTCGCCAAAAAGTCGTACATTTAATTTATTCTTACAAAAATGTATTTTAAATTATTTAATTTTATAAAGAATTACACAAAATTTGTTCACTTTTTTTAATTATATGTTTAGCTTATGAATGAGATAATCACAGTTCCTAGTGATTTTGAGTGCTGCGTCGAATAGGTTGTCCTTAGAGCTAAGATGATCTTCCAGTTGTAGGTGAGGTAGAAATGAGAGTTCCTAACTAAAACCTCCAATTAGAGCTAGGTTAACTTTGATACTCTTTATCACTTCCGCAATTCGTAATTCCAACTTCATTCGATCTTGTATTGATGGCACTCCATTTGTGTTTTGGATGGCGTCTAGGATGTAAGAGGCGTTATAAGTTGGACAGAAAAATATGGCTTAGTAAACTATAAAATCAAGCAACATTCTAGTAAAATGATACAAGCACCATGCTAGACGGAAGAAAACACATTGAAAGGCTATAAGCAACTGAGTCAGTTAGGTAGTATTAAAATGCGGGTTTCCAACACCAAATTATATAATATAACTTTCTATAGATTACCTATTGTAGTATACTTTGGTCACATTTTGTATTCCCAAGCGAGATCTGTTCTTCGTTGTCAGGATCTGCGTCATTCTTACCCTTAATGCTGCTCAGTGATAATTTTGGGACTTAATTACTTGAACTTTTTGCAGAATCTCAGATAACTTACCGCTCCTTTAAGAGTTTGAAAGTTCTAGGGGTCAAAACGAACAGAACGAATATGATGGTACCCTGGAAACCGTTTATATAGTCAGGCACTATTGAAAGTTTATTCCAAAACTCATTTTTCTGCAGGGAGAAAAATATTAGCTCCAAGCTCCACGTCAAACCCATGATGATGAAAAGTCGAAGGAATAAGGTGAAACTGTTATAGAATTAGGAAAGGTTAAATAGTTAAAATGTCTATACGTATTATCATTAGAAGTACTTTTGTTTGTCCGAATTGATCTGTTGGTTTCTTCTATTTTGTTGGGCAAAGTTATTGACCTCCTTCCTTACTTGCGTTATACGAATAGCTGTCAGGATAAACATAATTATGTTGAAAACAATCAGCAGAATCATCGGTCCATGGAGGTAGAGATAGGTAGCATGGTCTTCAGCTGTGGGTGAGGAGAGAAGGGGGATGAAGGCCCATCAGCTAAATGGCAAATTGATATCAGGACTCACTGTGCATCCAACATTGTGAAACGCCCACACGAGGTGCCCATTCCTTGTTCTCAATGACATAATCAGCTAGGATGGTGACTCCGCTCAAGACCAGAGGCATGCCCCAAGCGAAACTGTTGTAGGCTAGAAACCGATTCTCTGGCAGGAAGCGGTTCACCGAGTGGGAGGCGCCACCAAACGTATTCCAGAGATGAAAACTGATGACAGACAGCCAAAAGAACGCGGCCAATATGAAAAAGTGGCCCAGGAAACCTGTATATTAAATAAAAGAAAAAGTGATTTTACTATAAAACTGATTAATAGCAAAGTTGCTAAAGTTAACCTGATGTGGTGCAGGCGACCGACGGCTTTGCCCACACGTCCCACAAGTTAAAAATCAGAAATAGGTAGCCCATGAAAAGTGCGACCACGTAGCACATGAGGCACTGGCCGAGAAGATTCCGCAGCTTCTCGACGTAAAGGTACACACTGACCGTAAGAACAATACATATCATTGATATTATCATCACTGCGGAAAGAGAAGGACTTTAAGAACCAGGGAACACTTAAGCTGTTAAAATGTTAGCTACCGATGATCATCCCCATTTGAGAGGGAGCAGCTTCAGCTTCAGTTTCAACTTCAGTTTCAGCTTCATCTCCAGCATCAGAAGAACAAAAGTGGGGAGCAATTCGAATAGTATCACCTTCGAAATCAAAATGCTGCACGCAGTATTCTCGCTTACCCAAGTACCAACCATAGTAAGGGATAAACAAGGTTCCATTCTAAGGAAGAGCAATATCGATTAAAATTTTTCCATATAGCAAATATACAATCAAAGCAACCTCAAATAGTGAGAAGCCATTGTCAGGCAGTGTATGATCTATTATGTACATGCCATCGCAGGGAATGGGCAGATCCGATTGCACGATTAGGTCCTCCTTAAAGTGTCTTTTGGCCACCGTTCCGTCGTTGAGGGTTACGTTCACGTAAGGATTATGATTTTTTAGCTCGTCCTTCGACATTTCATCACCGCATACGCTGTCATCTATTTTGTGATAGTGAGGGCAACAAAATCTGAGGCAGGGCTTCAGATTACAGACACATCCTCTCCTGTGGTTCGGCACGTCCTCTTTGGACCCATTAGGAAAAAGCTTGTAGTTATATTCACCCACCAAATCGGCGGGAATAAGTAAGCCATCGTGTAGGTATGATCCGTTCGTCAACTTTTGAGCTTTTGAAATATCTACAGTATCGTAGAAATCGCAGTCGGGAATATCCGCATTTGATTTGTATACCAAGAGCAAAAGAACTGTGGCAAGCAACCCAATAAGTAGCCGCATTTTCCGCAAAGAAACTGAAAATATAAACATTTTAAATAACTCCTGCTCAAATAAAAATTTGACAACAAGCCGATATGTAGTTTATTTAGTTTAGTTTTTCATATAATTTTAATATAAATAAAGATTATATCAATGTATTTTTTATACCCTTGCAGAGGGTATTATGATTTCAGTCAGAAGTTTGCAACGCAGTGAAGGAGACGTTTCCGACCCCATAAAGTATATATATTCTTGATCAGCATGACAAGACGAGTCGATCTAGCCATGTCCGTCTGTCCGTCCGTCTGTTTCTACGCAAACTAGTCTCTCAGTTTTAAAGCTATCGGGCTCAAACTTTCCCAAAAGTCTTCTTCCTATTGCAGGTAGTAATATGTCGGAACCGACCGGATCGGACAACTATATCTTATAGCTCCCATAGGAAGGATCAAAAAAAAAACTTAAAAAAATTCTAGCTTTGGTGTTTTTGAAATATAACCTTCTTTTGGGAATACTATTTTTTAAATATTTCTGAATTTCGAATAAAATTTCTAAAAAATCGGATGTCTATATCCTATAGCTGCCATAGGAGCGGTCGAAAAATTACATGGAAATTAATAGGAAAAAAATTATATCTTTGTTGATTTTTATTACATTGTCTTCTCCTCTGGGATATGACTTTTCTTTAACATTTCAAAATTTCGAATAAAATTTAACAAAATTCGGACGGCTATATTATATAGCTGACATAGGAAGGATCAAAAAATTAATGCCAAAGTAATACGAAAGCAGCTAAAATTTGGATTGTTGTAACATATACGCAAGTTAATTTAAATGTTATGTTTTTGTACATGAATAGGAATGATCTGCAAGGGTATATAAGCTTCGGCTGGCCGAAGCTAGCTTCCTTTCTTGTTTTTTTTTAATACTGCATTTGGTATCTAAAACAAGGATGGATTAAAAGGGGTAGCTCTTTTCTATACCCATTACATTTTTGATTGCTTCATGTGCTTTATTGATCAGAATTTATTAGGCAATTTCTAGTTCTGAGAATGCCGGCGCAGAACTTTTAATTCGCTCTATGAGTACAATTTTGGGTGTGGATCTTTTCGATTTAAGGAGAAAAACATTATTAATTTTGTAATCAATTTAATGGTTTTTTAGTTTTATTTCGTGGGAGGTTCGTTCTTTAGTTTCATCCTCTGGATCAGCGCTTGCGAATACGAATGTGTATACGACTCTTGCGATACATCAACACACATACACTTGTACAGATTTTTATATTGATTGGAATTTGTTCTTGGAATAATTTTTCAACTTCCTGTTCACATATATGGACACTGAGTCATGCTATGTATGTAAATTAGGCTGGGTTGATTGGCATGGAGACAAGAGTATTGATAAGTCGTAGGGGAGAAATAGTTTGTTTCTATTAATTCCATGTTTTTTGTTCTTTAATTTTTTTTTGCAAATCTAAAAATACAAATTTTGTGAAAAATTAACCCTTTTCACCAATCTGTTATTATTTATTATTTTCGATTGTTTTTGCGTTCATACGAATTTAAAAAAAAATTTAAAAAAGTGCACTAGCTTTTTATTTTACTTCGGAAAACCATCTTTATAAGTATGTATTCTTTAATCTTTGCTATAATCTTTGCAAAAAATATAAAGCGAGGGTACCGCACTGTTTGTTTTGCTCGACGCACCGGCTACGTCTGCACATACACACATACATATGTATGTACATTGTTGGTTTTAACAGAGAGCAACCAACTTCTAAAGCAAATTTATATGCTCTCTTTAAGCATATGTACATACGACGCTATAGTTTAATTCACTAAAAATTAATAATTCTTTTACATTAGGGTTACCACTAAAACTTCTACTAGTTTTCGAAAAATAAGTAAATACTTTAAAATAATTTAAATAGGAAACAGAATCACTCACCAAAATAGGTAGATATGAACGCAATCGCGATTGTTTTGCGACTGATTCCACAAATTTCGGCTGAAACTTTCACTGCCAAATCTACAGCACCACTACATGCGTACATACATATGTAGATGTAGACGGTTCTTAGAATTGAAAAATGAGCAATCTATAACCTTGCAGAGGGTACATTACCTTTTACGAAAGGCTGGTAAGCCAGAGATGGGTTTTATTTATTAAACAACTAATGAAAGCTTTTTTGCATACTAGTTTTAAAATTTCCCTATATTTTTAAGCAGGCAACTAACAACTAACTATTCTTACGTAATCAACCCAGCAAACAATAAGGTAATATTTTTGAAAAAATTGCAATAAATTGGTTATTATTTGATTATTATTAGCATCGGATCAATACAGCTAGTGCTATATATTCAAAATATTTGAGATAAAGAAAACTAGAACTTTGAATTCTACTGTACAGCAAAATGACATCACGCACATTTTTTTGTTGAGAGAGAGAGAGAGACTTCAGTTGAACAGGCATACCTATTACTTCCTAGGTATATTGGTTTTCTTTTGCCAAATTTTCTTTAACATACATCAAATATTGGCCATCAATTTCGATGTTTAATGTGTTCTTTTTGTCGGACTGGAATTTTCGAAATTGGACTTACCTTAATTTTGTTCACTGAACTCTGCTCTCAATACATCACGGCATTCCTAAAAAAAACAATTCCCATGTCTTTGGAATTCGACGCCAAAGTTGAAAAATGTTCACAATTTCACTGATGGAAAGCCAATTGTAAAAATTAAATCTTAAATGGAACTACTGTCCCCTGTATTCTTTAATTTCGGTTTAAAGCTTTTTCATTACGATATTTTATTGAATTTATCATACCAATAAATCCGTTTCCTTGCAATTAAGAATTATTACACAGTCTCCGATCTGTCATCGTTTTCTCCCTCACTTTGCCGCGAATTACAAAATTGTAATTTTAATGTTATACTATTTTCGGTCATTAAAGGCATACTAAATTGCGAATTGGCTCTAAAGTTTATCACCCATACGCCCTGTTGCCGTCGATCTAATAATGAATGTCTTATATTTCAAATATATATTTTATTCCTAGCTCTCCCTTTCTTAAGCCGAATATCACAGTTCAACATGGAAAATTTGTTTGGTTTTTTTAAAACCTCGCGTTTGGATATTATAGCGATTTAAAGATTTGGTGCAAAAATTGATTATATCTTAAGCCGATTTAAGTTTTAGGTACGCGACCTCAACATTGAAAGGTACAACAAGTTATTAAATTTTGTTAATGCAGTGAATATAAAACTGTAGACACAAAAAGGTAAATAAAACATAGCATTTGCTAATAAAATACAACATTGTATTTTTACCGACATTTTGAAGCCTATTTCACGATAGCTGCCCTTTCTCTATATTCGTTGTTCAGAATTTTTAATCAGGTCAGTAATGCAATTTTTAGAACGCTATAATAGCTAATCGCAAGCTAAGCCAGAAGAACGCCATATGGGTTTTAAATCGTATTAATGAGTACATTCAGGTTTTGAAATCTAAAATGCAGTTACATTTCAAAACCATAAATTCATAGTTTGAAGAGGGGACAAGAATGAATAATTTTTAAGAAAACTTTAAGACCACAAAGCCGATTTCTCGTTAGCATATTAAAGTTAAAGTAGGCTTTAAATTAAGAATTCCCATACTTTTTTAAGGTTTTAAGGTTTTTTAAGGCGGACAATAAAACGGCCGTTTATATAGGGTGAGATAAAGGTTCTATTTTTTGACTACCATAGTGTACATCTGAAAGGTTTTAAATATAGATATGTAGACTTGATAACAATTTGAAGCTGTTTCTACAAAAGTTTGTTAATGCTACAAAAGAAAGAAAGATGATTAATCGGGGTTAAACCCATGGCATATTCCATCACTCTTTAATCACCGTTCCTCTGATAAGACCTAAGCCTGATTCATTTCGTTTCAGTTCAGTTCAACTCTGACCAGCGCGCGATGAAGTCTGTTTTCTGTCTTGTGTTTGCTCTGTTCCTTTGCCACCGGATCTCTTCCCTCTCCGAGTTTCTGGAGGAACCCTGTGGAGCTACCACTGCAAACAGAATTAACAACGGCCAGGATGCGAAAATCGAGTCTGCCCTCTGGACGGCAGCCATTTTCAATCTCACACATTTTCAGTGTGGCGGCACGCTTATTCATAGACGTTCGTATTCCTATATAGTATCCGTTGGCGAGATAATATATACATATATGTGTTTTTTATATGTAATAATAAATAACATTTTTACGCAGGCTTTATTTTAACAGCAGCTCATTGCATGGATTACGGATACGAGCTGTAAGTACCATTGAAACAGATATTTTGCCAGGGCATGATGAAAGTTTGTATTAAGATCAGGAAAATTATTAATTTTTGCATACCAAACTTTCTTCAAATTTTTTTTTTTATTCAAAACTATAATTTACTGAAAATATACAGACTACTTACTGAATGATTGATATATAATTACAGATACGTGCACTTGGGAGCTTACAACAAAAGTAGTTATACGTTCAGGCACACGGTCAGTCAACAGATTAGGCACCCGAACTACAACAGTTATACTAAAGTGAATGATATCGGCCTGCTTAAACTGTCTGACAGTGTCTACTACAATGGTAAGTAAACTTAATAACTGTTTGGCAGACTTTGTTGATGCATAAACATTTGTCTGCAGACCGTGTACAACCTATTTGCATTTCTTTGGATCCGAATATCAAGCGTCAAGTAGGGACGTTTAATGCATTCGGCTGGGGGCTAAACAACGGAACCGAGAGCGATATACTGCAGACCATCATGCTGATCCAGAAATTTCATTACGAGTGCAGCAACGTCTTAAAAGTGCAACTCAATTCAAAACAGATCTGCGCAGAAAACCCACATGGGGACACCTGTCGTGGAGATTCTGGAGGTCCATTGACCAGCCAATACAAGCAACGTGAAATACAGCTCGGGATCATAAGCTATGGATCACCATTATGCAATGGACTGGGAGTGTATACCGATGTGACAAGCTATGGCGATTGGATAAGGACAACAATATCGAGCTATGGTTTTGAAAGTATCCAGCCAGTAATCCCATTAAACCCAGTGTTATCAGTGATTCAGCCGGTGGATCAACGGAGGCTTCAAGTTCAAGCGGTGGTGCATTCGTTGCCAAGGCCGGAGGGTGATCCAATGGGACGAACCCGTCCAATTTTTCAACGCCCTTTTTCGGTTCGTCCGATGCCTGATCCCCAGTTTCCTGTGTATATTGGCTGCAGTGAGAATGGGAAATCGTCGATCATACGGCCTACAATTTATGGACCCGGTTTTGAGGCTCTGGGCGTGTTGATTACAGATCGTGAGTATATATATTGATTTGATATAAGTTATAATTGTGCGGAATCGGAATTGGGTTAATTGGTTACCATTAACCCAATATATCTTTGGATTTTTAGGATTTGTCGTCACAGTTGCCACAGACTTGCCAGAAAATTCGGCCTCTTTGTAAGTTGGAAGACTAAATGAATTCGAGGTGTCACAGAAACCAAAACGGATTTTGTTTGGAAGAGATTTCTAAGACACCCCGGAATATAAAGTACCATTTGAATCATAAATCAATTAGTTTAAAGTATTTTTAAAACATTCTGATTTATTATCAGGGAAGTGTCAATAATAATGGGAAAAAACTATGGAGTATACAGCGTTGATTCGGTTCTGAAGCACCCAGAAAATACTCATGATTACAAGAACGACATAGCACTTCTAAAACTCACCGCTGCGGTGAGGAGCCAATGTAACTATATTTTTTGTTCGGGTGTATCTCTTGCTCACATATTCTCTCTTTTTCAGATGGAATAAACTGTTTTAATAAGCACCAGCAACGTACCAACAGTTATTCATTTATTTTTGACCATGTGACAAAGAATGAATTTAGAGTTCAGCCTTTGAGTACATGTTCAGACTATACTGGATTTGAAATGAATGAGAATCAACTTTGTGTGGAAGATCCTCTCGGGATAAGTCAGCCATACGATAAGCGTGGCGACATATTGGCTACCAAGTTGACCCTACATAGTGGAATACGTTACCAATTGATGGGAATTCTCAGTTATTCATCTGATGGCATACATGTATTCACAAATGTTGTTAAATTTACGGAATGGATCGCATATACCATAATTAATCAACGTATGTCTTAGATTGTAAGTTATTTACATAACAAAACAAGAGAGAGCAGCAAGAAACAATTCCGATTTGAAAAATGTCTAATTAATAAACACCACTAAATTGCTATTATACTCTTAAGGGCATAAGGTACTTAGGGTCGTTAAAGGCGATTGTGGGCGTTAGAGGCGGCGTGACACTCTGATGAAACAAAGTTGCTCTGCGCAGGAGCCAAAAGAATCTGGATGGGTAATCCCAGCTTCCTATCTTTTATAATATCCAATATCTCAGCGTTTATGCGGACAGACAGACAGACGGACATGGCTAGATCGACTTGAGAGCATATAGGGTCGTATCTGTTCACGGGTATACAAATATATATACCGGCGTGTTAATTACAAGAAATCATGCTATTTTATTTAAATTTTTACAATTGTTTAGGAATTACTTAGCTTTTTCATTTTTCAAAGTTATCATGCGCGTTCTGTACTACGAGTACTGTTATTTTGGAGTCTGGGACTAAAAGAACTTCGTTCATTTTTGTACGCACTCTCAGCATGAGCAATTCATCTGTAGGATCTATTTTGCTCATTCCACGTTCCAATCTTCCTCGAATCGCCTGGAAAAGTCCTGAAAATTGCACAGCGTCGTCCTTTTCCATTGTACTCTTAACCGGATGCCCCGAATCGTTGAGAATCACCACATCTCGAACATTTTTCTTCCCTTTGACTTGGTCGAATGCTTTTTCCACATAGCGCATCGTTCGAGGTGCCTATTTACCGATATGGTCATGAAACAATAGATCAGGTGAATATTTGACAGGTTTTACCCTTTTTTGAGTGTCTAGAAACATTTTTCTTTTTTTATTTCCGGAGCTCTACTAAAACTATTTCAAATGGTTTTTATTGTATGTTTTATTTGTACTTTTGACCCAGTTACATTGTTTTTTGGTTTCCAAGGTGCGTGTGGAAACACAGAAATCCTGCTTTTTGGGTCAATATGTCAGCTCAGGTTTTCTCATAAGTTTGTTATTTAAGAGATTTGGTTTTATTTAATTTCTAAATATTAATATTTAAACTAAGACCGTTACATTTACATTTACATCGATAGGCCGTTAATTCTTAATTGAATTAAAATGGTTAACATTTAAATCGATAGTTGCCTGTTAAGCTATCATTAAATCTTAAGGCATGTTAAGTTAACATTTAGCTATGTGCCACCACTGACAGTCCATCTCTAATATTGAACAAACAAATTTCTTTAATTTTTATTCAATAGTAGATTACGGTGGTTTTTGCCGTGACTACAGGCCAATTATAAGAAAAAATGGTAAGTAAATATTTTACTTGTGTCATAGAACTACAGTTATTTTATTGCTTACAGTCGCAGGAGGTCGAGGAAACACTGAAGAGAATCCAGAGCCACAAAGGTGTTGTGGGTACAATTGTGGTCAACAATGAAGGTGGGTGGTAGCACTTCAACTGATTACCAATCTGGGCTTTCATACCTGAC
This sequence comes from Drosophila pseudotakahashii, assembly GCA_035046095.1. NCBI lineage: Eukaryota > Metazoa > Arthropoda > Insecta > Diptera > Drosophilidae > Drosophila > Drosophila pseudotakahashii. Next base: position 15,872,590 of record JAWNOE010000247.1, read on the forward strand.
TCCCAACTAGGTATTCCCGTCAAATCCACGCTGGACAATACTACGACCGTTCAGTACGCTGGCCTAATGAGTCAGCTGGCCGATAAAGCTCGAAGTGTGGTGAGGGACTTGGATCCTTCGAACGACATGACATTCCTGCGGGTGCGATCGAAGAAGCACGAGATCATGGTGGCGCCGGATAAGGACTTCATCCTGATTGTCATCCAGAACCCAACGGACTAAACAACCTAGTGCTTGGTGCGACGCATTGCTGAAGTTATCTACTGCACATTTATATACATATTTGAATTGCCTGCGAGCGAAAAGATAAATTATAATGTAACGAAATTGTAATTGATTGAAGTAAAATTATTTATGCATAAAATGACATCACGTAAACAGAATTTTGGAGCTCTGTTAAAACTAAAGGGGGCTGCAACTGTTGCCTGAAACGGTCTCACCACTTAGCCGCGTCACCCTCCTGAGTTTTTGATGAGACCGTATGGTATTCTTTCGATATATACCAACTCGGGTTGGTGGCCCTGCTAATTTCTTATTTTATTGTACATGTTCGAAAATAACTGAATTTTTTAATTTTGGGGGAAATACTGGATTTTTTAGGGGGAAATATCGACTGTTTGAGATTTTTTAGGGGAAAAGCTGAATTGTCATCTGGCAACACTGCACACTGCTGAAAAATCTGAGGCAAGGCGAATCGTGTGTTGGTGAAAACCCGTGAGTTTTGCGTTCTTGCATTTAATGAAAACCCCTCAACGCCCGTGGAATAGTCAATAAATTGATTGGGAAGCCAATCAGCCAACGTTTCGACCCAGTGTACGCGTGTGCAGCGAGTTAAGCGATCCAAATCCATCGATCGAATCGAAAAAAGGTAATTCGAAATGGGCGTGCAGCGAAAAGCGAACGAGTAAAGAAAATGGCGTAATCACGCACTACGCAAACGGAATCCAAATCCACGAAACGAAACCCCAATCGGCTAGTCAGCAATACTTGGGTGAAAAAAACAAGCCACAATAAGTGAAAAAAATTAAATAAAAAAACTGTGTGCTGCAGCCATATTTGTTCCGTGAAAATGAAAACGATACACACACACACACGGGCAAACTCGAGTGTATATAGCCGTCGGTGCATATATATCTATACATATGTGCTAGGAATTAACTGAATAAAAAGAAGCACTTCGTATCGGATCGTCATCGCACCGTTCCGTTGTTCGCAATTTCATTTCATTTCCAACGCGATTCTCGTTCAACGTACGTTGGTACATAGCCATAGCTGTACATACGTACGTACTTATGTATGTACACATGTACTTTCAATATCGACGATGGCATCACAAAAACACGACGCGCACACAGACACGCACGCACGTACCGTACATACGTGTGGACACAGAGACGGGGTCTGTATGTATGTTTGTACGTGGGACTGGTTGTTGTTGTACATAACGGAGAGTTGAACACATAAGGGCTGGCTGGCTCAATATAGAAGCAAAAGCATGTGGCTGCGCTGCCAGCGTCGCTGCCTGCAGCGCGTAAGGGATTTTATTACGTCGGACGTTTCGGTCGTCGGTCGCTGGGTTCGTTTTATATTTTTGGATATTTTACACATGTCCATATGCCCGTCGATTCCCCTGCATCCTCTCCCCACATGCATCTCTTGTTCATCGCAGTTCGCTCTCTTTTCGCGTGCGTGTGTGTGACTCCTTGAATGCAACGTAACGGTAAACTGGCGACTGCAACGTTAACTGCGGTGGAAGGGGGACGGCACTAGACCCCCCCACAACGCAGGGCTCCATACTCGCGTTCACAAACACAGTGCTTTTACCCTCACAAGTGGCCTCGCTGAAACAGGACTCAAATGTTCCCATGAAAACAAGTGAAAATCATTACAAATCAAACGAAAAATAACCCAAGTGAATCACCTTAACAACAAAGTTTCAACGTCACAAGCTTAAACCAGTGCACAGAGAGAAAAATCGACATTCAATTCAGCTTTTGAAGTTATTGAACTTTGTTGTGCTCTTAGTTCTGTCAGAGTTCCAATTGCAAAGGCTAATAAATGCCATTGTGCATATAAATCGGACATAAATTCAAGCAGAACAAAGTCCAGCAGCACACAAAGCTTTTCGAAGTTTTTCTCCTGTAATTCCCAACTGGTTCTAGTGCAGCTAAATGGAAAAAATTTTATTCAAAATAAAATTTAAAGTTTAGTAGATATATCAGTTTGGTGTTTTGTGCCAAAATCAATCCGCTTTTTCTCCTTGTGTATATGAACATTTCCCGAAACATGACTCAATTTCTTAAAATCTGATTAGTCAGCAAACTTAAAAGATCCCGGACCGAGTTCAGAGACTTATCAAGGGCATTTGATTAGATTGTACGAAAAAGCTGAAACTTTTAGGCCTGCCAACATTCCAAGGGCTTTGAAACGCTGGCGACCAGCATCGCTTTAAGCTTGTAGCTGTAGTTTCCCCTCCAAGTACAACCAGTTTTTTTTCGTTTTGTGGTTGTATTTTTTGGCCGAACGCAAGGCCAAAGTTCAAACAATACTAAACAAAGGTTCTCGAACCACTCGGCTCTGTGTATATGCTTCTATATCTTATCACATGAGTTGGGAATTCGCAGAGCAGCAGCACTGAACTATCAATCAGTGCCCGGCGCTCATTATCTCTCCAACTTTCAAACTCACAACTTCCCTCTAATTGCGTAGAAGAATGCCGAGAGCGCAATCAACTTGGGAAATGAGCGGAAAATGCTGTGCCATCGATTAAAGCCAGCAGCTGTTCTACGCAAATCGTAGAAAGCCACCGCCACAGTCACAAAGATAATTAGAAAACTTGGCAAAACAGTTGATCAAACAATCGGATTGGCTTGGTTTCCAATTTCAATTGGCTGCTTTGTTTGGTGTCTCAAATATGCATCCCTTGCTGCTAGTAAAGTTCCCCATATATCCCATCAAGAAATTGTACTAAAGCTTGTAAGTTTTTACTTACATATTTGGATAAGGGCAAATAACTCTTAAAGTTAAGTTATTGTCCTGGCTGTCACGAATTAGTCATTTATACAAGTTTTCTACGTCTTCCTATTCAGATTTGGGTTATTTTTCTGTGACATGTAAAAAAAACTAGTATTTGAAGCTAAAGAATTCGCGTGTCTGACGTAGAAAGTCACTATAAAGAAGGTTTCCATTAAAACAGTATTTTCGTTAGCTGAAATAAATAGACAAACGTTATTAATGAAATGTAATTATTGTTATGATTATAAGATTCAGATGAGATCTTTGTTTAGGTAAGGGTTGTTTGTTCCCTACGGAAATGGGTGTATAGCATAAGATCGCCCTTTCCGAGTGACTTCTCCAACTTTTCGTAGGCTGATTCATGCCATATTGGCTGCTGATTGGTTCGCAATCCCCATGCATCTTGGCAAAAGCTGTTCGGCCTGGCAGCAGCGCGTCGAAGGTCTTCTCCCGTTGAACTTTCGACCCGCTGACCAGGCCCCGGAGAAACTTTTGCCCCAGCTAGTCAGCAGCAGTCAGCAGTTTCCAGGCACACAGACACATCCACATCCTCACACAGCTGCAGCAAATTCGATCGGAAAGCGACCGAGTTTGCTGCAGCAGCCACACAAAAGTACACACAGTAGTCCTTCGGTTGACACAGCCACCCCGCGCACAAAGATACATATATACATACGTATGCAGGCAGCAGCTTTCTTCCCTTAGACGACGAATCGAAAACTCGGTTTTCATCCCCGTGGCGAGCAGAATTTAGTTTTAATTTCATTACAGCCGCCACACAGGCAGGCCCGTTCCGTGGCAGGGAAAAGAGTGGAAAACATGCGTATTAAAGTCGCAGTTTGTTTTGGAGTAGGGAAAACGGTGAAATGGAAAAGCTAATACCCAGGGAACGAAATTTATATGGGCGATTAGATATAGGTGTATTACATGTTGGGATTTCTGGACGGTAGACCGGGTGTTTTGGGGGGATTATGAATGGGGCATGTGCTGCGTGCGCGTGTCGCCGTAGGAATCGTCATAGCCAGAGTCAGATGATAACACGGCGAATACATACACATGCCATACCCGTGGTCGTACTATATAGCTAATAATATCGGATAGAGCCGCCGCCTTATCGCCCCGTTGGTTCGGGAAAAACAAAAATAAAAACAACGCCAAAACGAAGTTGTAATACCCTCGGAGGAGGTGTTCTTGCAGTCAAAGGGTACTAGTTCTGGCCCCAAAAACCTTTTTTTCCACCTGAAATAACCAAGTAGCTTTTATTTTAAAGTTTAGATTGTAATAGATACGATATTTTTATGAAATAATGTCTTAAAACAACAAAGTGGTTAAAACAAAATTTCAATTTACTTTTTGAAACCATACAAGTACCCTCTGTAAGGGTATACCTACAAGAAAGAACGAACGAAAATAGCAAGGGGAATCTATTTTTGGCTGCCAATCGCGAAACAATTCTCTGCAGAATTTGCAACACCTGCCCTCTGTTTTTGGCATCTTTATCTCGCTTCTCCTTTTCTGCTGCTGCACTTTTGACCCTCCAACCACTTGTTTCGTGTGTGTTTTCGTTCAAAAAGGAGGACACAAAACAAAGGAAAGGGATGTGAGGTACCGAGAAAGACCTGCTGGCAAAAACAGAAAACAGAAAATTGCAAATGCTGAAGATTTCCAAAATGCCAAAAACTGCACATGTGTTTGTGTTCCTGCGTGTGTGCTCCCATTTCGGTTTTTTTTTTTTTTTCTTTTTGTAAGAGAATACTTGAAAGGTTGGCCAGAGCTAAAGAAAAAGGGACCTGAAATCCGAGCTCAACGAACATCTGTTCCGAAATGTAGTGTTTGTTGATTTCACCAGCCGAAAAATTATTGAATACATGTATAGGCTGCATTGTACATATCGCTTGAAAAGATATATAAGTATATATACTGGCACAAACACAATGCCAAGTGTGAAACAAGACTCTTTTTTTCACATACCTGCTTTTTATTTTATTCCAGGTAAATCGACGTCGACGACAGCGGAATACCTAAGAGCCAAAGCAGCGACAGAATAAAGAAACAAGGAAACATTTGCACGCCAGCGGAGCAACTGCAGCAGAGCACCGCACCGAGCACCACCAGCGCAGCACCAGCGACAAGAAAAACCACTTCAACAAAAGAGGATAACATACTGGAAGTGCTCCGCTCGCACACACACACCCGGCTACCCAGCTACTCGGCTACCCAGCAACATATAACATATACACACTGTACGTGCCCGACGGTGGGAAAGTAAACCGACATCTTTTTACGACCGCCGAGAGTTTTGCAATCAGAAGAAGTCGGAGAGCCGAGCCGTGTCGATCGGCCAGCCCTTTGATAAGCCAGAGAGAAGGGAGCAGCTCAGCTCAGCTCGCCACAGAGAGACGGAGAATAAGAGAGGAACAGGTTGCCAAGTCGCAACGCGCAACGAATTTGGAAATCGAGCCAGCCAAAAGTGCGTGAGCGTGATCGCTTGTACGTAGCCCCCCGAAAAAACTGAGACCCGCAGACCCGGACTTGCATTTAACGCTTAACCAGCTCGAAGCTCAAAGGGTTTCCAGCCCAAGCCCATGAGCAGCTGAGCCAGCGGCAGCAGCTAAAACGGAAACCAGACTTCAAGCCTAAACACCCGATCCAAGCCAGATCCAAATGAAAACGCTAGTGCTCAGTCCGGATGACCTGCAGAACTTCAACAAGTTCATCTATGACCCCAAGTCGGCCGCCCAGCTGGCCGCCAGTGCTGGAGCAATTGGAGCAGCGGCGGCGGCGGCAGCAGCGGTCCATGGCGGTCCGCCAGCTGGAACCACAGTTCAGCTGCTCCAGAGCGGAGTCGGCGGTTCGGTGAATCCGGGCGTAGTGCCCGTTTCCGTGCCCGTTCCCACCAGCACAGCCAACAGTGCCAACAATCTGATGGCGCTGCACTACTACCTGAAGCATCCGGGTATCCAGCAGATGCCACAGATCCCACAGCAGCAACATCAGCAGCAGCATCAACAGCAGCAGCAACACCACCAGCAGCATCAGCAACAGTTGCTGGCCCAGTCGCAGACGCAGCTGAAACAGCTGCAGCTCAAGCAGCCAACGATCCACCAGCACCAGCAGCACATCAGCTACCACCACCACCATCCGTACTACCAGCAGCAGCCGCAGCAGGCGCCGCCACCGCAACCACAGCCACTCAAGAGCCAACCGCAGTCGCACCTGCCCGTGCACGCCCTCAATCAGAACTCGAACTTCTCGGCGGCCAGCTCCAGTACGGGTGGCACTGCCTCCAGCCATGCGCCCACCCAGCAATCGAATGGTTCCAGCGTTTCACCCACCATTGTGTCGAGGGTGGCCGCCGTTGGAGCGCCAAGCAGCAGCAATATTGCAGCCGCGGCTAATGCTCTCCTACGGGCATCGGCCGCATCCACAGCTCCGAGCTCCTCCGCCTCATCGTCCTCTTCGTCGTCATCCGCGTCGTCGAGCTCCTCGTCCAGCAGCTCCTCCTCCAGCGCCAGCAGCTCAGCGAACTGCGCCAAGAAGCTGAAGACGGAACCCGTGCTGTCGCAGTACAATCAGACGGAGCGCCTCAATTTCGCCAACACTTACATCGTGTGGAGCGAGGAGCACTGGCGGCGGGTGATATTCCACGACGAGCGTAGGTTTAACCTAGACGGACCCGATGGCTTCTCGTACTATTTCCACGATTTGCGCAACTACGAGCGCACGCTGTCGCAGCGGCCGCGTGGCAACTCGGTGTACATTTACCTGATGGTCTGTGTGGGAGGAGCCGTGCATCTGGAGGTGTCATCCGCCAAACAGCGACCAGAATCCTGCATCGAGGCCATCATGCGAGAGCGGCCCAATATTGTTAGCAAACTGGGTGGCAATTCTGAGTTTGTGCTGCAGGATCACAACTGGATGTCGCATGCCCTGCCCACCGCCCAGGATCTGCTGAATGCCGAGGGTCTGAAGACCCAGAAGTGGCCCACCATCGCGCACGATCTGAACATCATGGAGAACGTGTGGGGATGGCTCATCCGCGAGGTGTTTGACGGTGGAAGGAAGTTCTCGCGCAAGGACGACTTGATATTCCGCATCAAGGAGGCGTGGTCCCGCCTGCCGCTCGACCTGATCACCAACCTGTACAGCACGCTGCCGGAACGGATCACGGAGCTCTACTACACACAGGGCGTCTACACGAATTGTTGACATCGGCGTAGAGAGCAACCAGGATGTGGACAGGGCTCAGGGCACTCGACCGCTTCGGCGGTCGTGCAACAGGCGAAGGATGATCGTGTTCCAGAACCTGATCCGAGGAGCGGCAACTCCTCGAAGCCTGCCAGAGACCGGAGAGCGAAGTTGGAAGCAAATCTTTATATACAATTTAACTTAACTTTTTGTGTATAGCTTTAAGATGTGTGCAAAGGAGCGGACAGGACTGCTTGGAGACCGACGGACTGAAAGCAAGAAAGACAGACGATTGGACGGACAGACGGACGAAGCGACTTGGGTTATAAGTTATAAAGTTTTTTAGTTATTTAAAAAATTATGAAAAACAGAAAGCAGCAGATTGTGGGCAGAACACACGTCAAGTGTTGCCATATCGCTTTGTAATTAGTGTTTTATCCCGCCCTATTATTCCCATTTGCCCTTATAAAACCACCCTTTTTCCCCAAAACACCCTCGTAATTTGTAAGTCTTAATTTAAGTTGTCGTTTTCCTTTTTATCCCCATCCCCCAACTCTATTAAGATTATACAAAAATATATTAGTTACAAACAAGTTTATTTGAACTTAAATCCCCTTTTGTTGATTGTTTTTAGTTGTGCCAGCGGTAGAAGAACAAAATTGAAATGCCAAGCGAGCAGAGGAAGAAAACAAAATAAATTGTAACTAAAGTATTATTTTAAGGCATAGTTTTTGTTGTAGCAAATTACGGAGAAAGCTCACACACGTCAATCTTTACAGACACACACACACACGCATGAACACTCAGAAGAAGAATCCTATCATGTAAAATTGTTTACGAAAACAGAAATTATGATTAAACTAATTATCAATGTAATTAATACATATTAAACGAGAGAGAACTAACAACAAATCGAAGAGCAAAGGCAACTTAGTGTTAATGTAAGATCAAAACAACTAACCAGAGCATAGAGACCTAGAGATCGATGAAATCATGCTGAAACTCAACACTCCTTCAATCCCCAAACCCTCCTCCAATCCCCCCCAAAACACTGTCCGCCCCAAAGGGAATCCAGCTCAGATGGCAGCTACTTGTGAGCTCCTTTTCGGGGATTACGACTCTCTGACCCAGACAAATTCTTAGTACGCCATATTATGGTTTATACGTACGCACCCAATACTTAGCAATACAATTGAACTGAACAAACTGATTTGCACTTTGCAAGTGCAAGCAACTAATCTGTAGAATACTTGAGCCACTATGAAAGTATCCTTGAAATACATGCAACTTATATACATTATGCGAAACACACCCTCTCTCAAAATAAATTTGGCAGTTATGTGAATGTGATTTCCATTTCCCCCCTTGTTTTCGCTTCTGCATATTGGCTCGACCAGCAAAAATCGGCAACTTTATACATGCATATACATATACAAGCAAGAACAAGAAAAATCAACAAAAATGGAATTATTATGATTAATTAATAAATCGAAAAATGCAATTACCAATAAAAACTACCAGCAGATACGTAAAAAATCGAAGAAAGCAAGCATTATTTAATGGTGGTGGGTCTATTAAATTTGTCACTTTCAGATATCGTTTCGAGTAAAATCTTTATTTAAAAACTGTGCGTTTCCTGTATACATAATACTTTTCAATGCGTAAATATATAATTTTGTATATTAATATATATAAAATATTTGTAGGTATAAACTCTACTTGGTCTATTGGCACTGCAAAAGCGGTTGGAATTGTAAATATGTAAGCCTTATTCTTATTTATGGTGCCAATCGAATTAGTCGGTAGAAAAATGTAAAAAAAAGCAAGTATGTATTGCTGGGGTTTCTAATTCGATTGGAATCTTAAATAGGAACTTGGTGTTTTTTTAAATGCAAGTCTATTCTAGGCACTTTGAGTCTGTGGCATCTATTGATCACTAACTGGTTATTAAATATTGTGTGTATCATCAAAAATTCGATGATCGTGTCTTTGATCCTTTGTGTATACAAATATGTGGAATACTGTTGTCTTATTTAATCAAGCTGCGAACGCAGATGGGGCTGCAAAAGGGCATGTTCTTCTTGACGCAAAAGCGTCCGCCTATAAGCGGCTTGGAGCACTCGACTCCGGCGCAGACAAAGCAATTGGCATGCCAGTGGACATCGCCCCAGGCCACGCCCTGATCCGCCGGCCCAATCGCTATCTTACAGCGTTGGCAGCGGACGGCAAACAAGCGGTCGTAGCACAGCAAACACAGTGGCATGTTGGACTTCTCGTCCGCGATATACTGCTGTCCAGCCAGCGGCTCATCGCACTGATAGCAGCAGAAGTGCTTGATGTGGAACGTTGCCTCCTCCGCTGCCGTGTACTCCTTGGTGAAGATCAGCTCATCACAGGCGCGGCATCGTGGGATCTTCAGCCTAATGGCCAAATCGCGACCGCAGAAAACTTGTCCTTGGTGAAAGAAGTATACCAAATCGGCCAGAAGTTCACGGCACGTGATACACTTGAAGCAGCCCGGATGCCAAGCGATCTCCTTTCCAGCACGATCCGCCTTAACGGCCACCTCGCCATAGGCTATTGGTTTGCTGCAGTCGGCGCACAAAATGGTGCGTTGAGCGTCTGCAAAGACTAAAAGTATAAAATTCATATCACTTTTTTAAACATTATTACAAAGTACTAGTACGCTGAGCAGAACAACACTTTTCATACCTCTTTCACAAATTGTTTATCCAAGCTACTTATAAATAATATTTATTCTGATACATGTGGAGGTAGTATGTTTACATGATGCAATTCAGGCGTGAAATAAATAAGATGTAGGTGTCAAAATCCACAATGTATTCAGCTAGCTATTTATGCGGAATACAAGTAGTTAAAAAGGAAGTACTAACCTTTTCCCGAAGACTCCTCCCCGTGGAGACGTAGCTGCCGGAACTGCTCCGGCATGCCGGCGCAACTTGGGTACAAGTTCATGTCCTCGATTCCGGGAATGCTGGTGAATCTGCCCTGGCCAGGGATTATATCCTCGCTGCCATAACCCGGTGTAGAGGGTTTAGAGTGAAAGCCAGAATCACTGCTGTGCGATGTGGGCAGCTCGCCGAGACTGGGCTTCGGATAAGAAATGTCCTTGCAGCCATTGGCCATATCGGCAAAGACCTTGTCGATCTCGGCCAGCAACTGATCGTCATCCAGCAGCCAGTCGTGCACTTGTTTCAGTGGCTGCAGCAGCTGGCACTGGTCATGCGAGATGCCCTTGTCCTGGAGCGAGCGGAATAGTCGATCATAGTAAGGTGCGTTGGACACAGCGGATTGCAGCATGCTTTTATCGAGTCCCACGGACTGAAGCTGTGCCTTGGTGGCCGGAGTAAGTCCATTCAGTTCCGCCAGACTCGCAACCGGAGCTGGGATATTGGAAATAACAACCGAGCAACCGGGAGCACGTCCAGCGCGCGCTTCCTGTAGTGCCTGTTTGAGCGGCTCCGCCTGGAGAATCTGCGCAAAGATCGGATCACGGTCGTAGTCCGTGTTGGCGGGCAGTCCGCAGTCGTAGACAATGGTGGATACTCCGCCAAACTTTACGCGCCGCATGGGCGTATCCTGGTGCATATGTGCTCCAAATCGGATCTGTACTGGATTCTTCAAGGGCAGTGGGGAGTTGAACGGTGTGCTTGGAGAGGATTTCATTGGCGTCCTGGGCTGCTGCGGGCAGATGGTGTTGATCTCAGCTCTGAACTGCGGATTGCTTACATACTCCTTACGGAATTCAGCAATTGGCCCAAGTTTGGGGTCCCTCGAGATGTTCATCTTATTTTCCTAAGGTAAGCAAATGAATTTCAATCGTTTAGAGAGTTTCACAACAAAGCTTAATGTTTTTCTTAACGATATATATACAGACCTGTAGTATTCCCAGAACCTTGTCATAAACAACGCCATGGCTAACCAAACTCTGCAAAGCCGGCTTGCTGATGCCCAGCAGCTTTTCCTTGGTCTGAGCCCGCAGAGCCCCATTTTCCTCGAAATGAGCCGTAGATTCGGACAAAGGCTCTGAAAAGGCCACAAAAAGTTTGGTTTGGGCACTGGCGGGACTTGCCAAAGCCTGGGCCACCTTGGGGTTGGCCAGCAGTTCGTTTAGCGTGTCATCGGTTACCGGCGAGAGACCCAGAGATTGCCAGGCTTTGGCCGCCTCCTGGGAAGCCATTGAAACGGGGACAACGTGCTCCACTTGGGCACGATTGAGACGATCTCCCAGGCGCACCACCACGCCCTGGCCGACGCACTGCTCTCTCAATTTCTGGACATACTGCTGCAGCTGGATGGCCTCCGTTTCCGTCAATCCATCGCACAACGCGGCATCCAGATCGTGTGGCGGTACTTGCAGCTCCAGCTGCAACTTTCGCTTAAGAGCGGCATCACTTCCGGCCACAGGTATTTGAGCAGTGCCCAGCTTCTCCATGTAATCGGTGACCACATCGGGAGCAGCATTTGGTGGCACCCACTCCAGTTGCACCGGTTGACTGGCTAGGGCTTTGATTTTAATATCTGCAACAGGAGAATTCGTGTAACATTTCCCGCTTACGTATTTGATGCAACTTACATGCTGGCTTGGCCCTGATCTGTCCCAGAATCTCGAACTGTGCCCAACCGGTGGCGTCATCGTCGTCCGGACAAACATGCTGATTCTTTGGGCACTTGCAGTTGCGGCACACCTTCCGCCAGAAGTGCAAGTCCAGGCCAGGACACCTGTCTTTGCATTCGGCGCAGGGAGCTCCAGCTCCTGATTCGTGACCAAGTTTGGAGCGCTTTAACTGCTCCCGACGGCTCTCCAGCTTTGACAGCCATTCCGGCGCTTTCGGCGTCTCCACACAAGAGTTTGGGCTCACAGCGGACATGGTCCTTTGTGCTCTGTTTGGTGGCTCGGCTCTATTATTCTATTTTTCACATCTCCTGTAGGGATGTGAAAAATATATCGATATTTTTTTAATAAAAATAAATATTTATATCGTGATATATCGAACATCGCTTTTATATACCCTTGCAGAGGGTATAATGATTTCAGTCAGAAGTTTGCAACGCAGTGGAGAAGACGTTTCCGACCCCATGAAGTATGTTCTTAATCAGCATCACTAGACGAGTTGATCTAGCCATGTCCGTCCGTTTCTTTCTACGCAAACTAGTCTCTCAGTTTTTAAGCTATCGGGATGAAACTTTCCCAAAAGTCGTATTTTTATCAGGGAATAAAACCAGAACCGGAACCGGAACCGATAACCGAAATAAACCGATTCCTTATAGAGAACCGGAACCGGTACCGAGACCAAAATAAAAATTTAATTTCGAACCGATTACCGTATTACTGGAACCGGTACGGTTTTGGTACTCATTTACTAAACTCGTTAAAAATCCTGAATAAAATCATACCCATATGTATGTATCAGCTCCCACTTTCTACTATATCTTCTTCCCGTCGCACATGTACTGCTTATGTAAGAAAAGCATTCTACGCGTTATTTTTAAGACGCTAATGACTATATTTCTTCTTAGAAATAAAAAAGTAAAAAATCTAATTAAAATCTTATTTTTTTATATTTCTTATAAAAAACCTGATTAAATTTATTGATTTTACATTCAAGTTTGTTTTCAAAATAAAACTCAAATAAATCATTTCAAAGTATTAATATAAATTTTTAACTGTACCAGTACGTACCGGTACAAGAACCGGAACCAAAACATCAATACCAAAATATAATCGTTTACCGAATAAGCAGATTTGGTATGGGACCAGTACCGGAACCGGAACCGAAATAAGATTCGGTTTGATTCCCTGATTTTTATTGCAGGTAGTATAAAAGTCAGAACCGGCCGGATCGGACAACTATATCTTATAGCTCCCATAGGAAGGATCGGAAAAAAACGTACCTTCTACTCTTAGGAATAATATTTTCTGAATATTTTCAATTAAATTTTGAAGAAATCGGATCACTATATCATATAGTTGCCATAGGAACGGTCTGAAAATTAATGCCAAAATAATACGAAGCACCTAAAATCTTGATTGTTCTAACATATACGCAAATAAATCTAAATTTCTTCTTTTAATATATTTTTGATATTTCCTATTTGGTTAAACTAATCTGAAAGAAAGATGCGAAAAGTACAAGAACCGTTCGATGGAAAGCGACGAAGTAATGGAGTACTTGATAATCATAATATTTTTATATCGTCCAATATGGTTCTGCTGAACGCGATTAGGTTTTCAAATGTTAACAAATAAACATTTCCCGCCAAACTGATTGGCATTTTCGATCAACGCGCATCTCTGAGCTTTCGAGGCACGGTCACACTCGTAGCGACACTATCGATGTTTTTCACAAACAATTGGTACTATCGCCAAGCTTTATTTGGTAATATAAATGTTAATGACCCATTGAAATAGCTATAAAATTAAGGGACATTTTTAATGTTTTAATTTTTAAGCCATCGAAAAAGCTGGTCAAAAACATCGATTTTATCGATAGTGCCATCGATAGTTTGCCAGCTCTAACTATATTGTTTTTTTTCGCGAATTCAATTGCAGTTTTTTCGCAAACTTTTAAATTGAAAGCAATAGTTGAAAGGGCCAATTAATAGGTAATTAACGGTGGCCTATTCAGTGCACACCTAAGTAGTGTTCGTGTGGTGAACAGCAGGGAAAATCCCCTTGCAATCAAGCATTAGAAGCAACAGAAATGCAATTTGCAAATACAGAAAAAAAATAGGTGAAAAACTGCGTCCCACTGAAAAGTGAAAGTGCAGCGTGGGTCGTGGGGACGCGGGCGCGGAACAACAGTTGGACACCCAGGAGGCACAGTGGAAAATGCCCAGACCCGGGGCTATTTTTGTTATTCCAGAATCCCAAAAGATATCCGTAGTTTTTACCGGTCCTGTTTACTCGAAGCTTTTGTGTGTGAGCTACGGCAACAATTTGATTTTCGCTCAATTTCGCACGGTGGTTGTTTTTGCCCAATAACTGTGACTGTATGTGAGCGAGTGTGTGTGGCGCGCGAGTGTATTGGTAAAAGCGTTGTTGGTGGTTAGGCGCCTAATTGATTTTGATAAGTAATTAGAATAAAATATTGTAATTCTAGGACCCAAGTCGCACTTGCATATTAAACAACCTGAACAATTTCCACTGTGCAGTAAGAAAATACTCTAATTTACCCCATAGTAGTTCACAATAACCTTACAGACAACCGTGAATATACCGTTTTTCCTATTGTTCCTATAGGATATATGTTTGTATATATGTATTCGCATAATCAAAAAACATCTAACCAAGTGTTAAACTTTACTTTGTTGGATGTCATTTTCAAATTATAAAAAATTTAAGAAAAAACAAAAAAAAAAGTTCTTAAAAGCCATAATAATCCAAAATAAATAAAGTTTCAAGCTCTAATTGTGATAATATTATTATAGTTATAAAAAATATTAAATATAGAACCTCAATTTTATTAGATCATTAAAATGGCTTCCCTAAAGCTCAAAAAAGTAATTATTATAATATGATATTTTGTAATAAAATTTGTATATTTTGATGGATCTTATGATATTATGAGTTGTAACCTATGAACGTAAGGTCTTTAACTTACCACACAAGTCAAATCTGGTCCAAATGTGGTACTCTTTTAATAAATAAAATTTAAATATATATATTTTTTGATTTACTATAACTTATCTTGCAGACCGCAGCTCCGGGGACACGGGCAAGAAAATCATGACCGAGAAGTACGACGGCAACGGTGACTTTTCCGCCTTTAACGACGATGACAACGACTTTGGCGGCAAGCCTCGCAAATCTGGTGGTTCTATTGGAGCACCAGGTGGCGCCCACAACGGCGACAGTTCCGGCCACGATCACGGTCATCATGGCGGAGACCCCGGCGGCAGTGTCCAGATAAACGAGAAGGCCAACGAGTACATACGCGACTGTATGGCGGAGCGAAATCGCATGGACAGAAAGTTTCCCATTGCCGAGAAGCTGCTGGAGGGCGGTAAAAATATTTTTTTTGATTTCCATGCTATCCAGTATCTTCAAAATATATCCTTTTGCCATTTTAGAGATCGAAAAAGTACAGACCACAGGAAGGATCCCTTCCCGAGAGCAAAAATACGCGGATATCTATAGAGAGAAGCCCCTGCGCATCTCACAACGTGTTTTAGTTCCCATTAGAGAACATCCTAAGGTGAGTTTTAGAAGTTAACTATCATTATCATCTTATTTTATTACATATTAACCACTATTTTCCAGTTCAACTTCGTGGGCAAACTGCTGGGACCCAAGGGCAACTCCCTGCGCCGCCTGCAGGAGGAGACGCTCTGCAAGATGACCGTCCTGGGCCGCAACTCCATGCGCGATCGCGTCAAGGAGGAGGAATTGCGCAGCTCCAAGGACCCCAAGTACGCTCACCTCAACAGCGACCTGCACGTGGAGATATCCACAATAGCGCCGCCAGCCGAAGCCTATGCGCGAATCGCCTACGCCATGGCCGAGCTACGGAAGTATCTCATCCCAGACAGCAACGACATTATCCGACAGGAGCAGCTGCGCGAGCTGATGGACAGCACTAGCCTAAATGATAACGACAATGCCAAGAGTGGCTACAAAAAGACGCCCCACATGCAGGGCGGTAACAATGCCATGGGGGCCGGCACTATTAACGCCATTGGAGGGGCCAAGAACACACAGCATCATAATTATAGGTGAGCCTTTGCACTCCTACGTTAATTACTCTTATTTATACCCTTTCTGTAAACATTTCAGGAGCTCGCAGCAGTCCAACTTTAGCAAAAATGTGCTTGCTCCCAAGCAGAAAGTGATGTCCATATTGGAAAAAGCCAGGACTGCTATGGATGAAACGTATGGGTATGGTTGTTCAGCAAGATTTTATTGACTTCAATCCTAATAAGTATTTCTTTGTGCAGTCGCGGCTATGACGACGGCATTGGCTATGATCCGCACCAATCGTACGATAGCTACTCCTATGGCAGTCATGGTCATGGACCCCATGGACCGCCGGCCAACATCCTGGGCGGGGTGAGCGGCATCAGCGGTGGCGGAGGTCGTGGTGGACACTACGAAAGCTCCGACTATGAGCCGGATTATGGCAGACGCGAGTACTATCAGCACTCGCCCGGGTATTCAGGTGAGTTGATGAAATAGTTAGCATTTTATGTAGAATGTATTCTCACTTATGTATATTTTTCTAGCCGGTGGCGGTGGAGGCGGAGGCCTGGGAACCGGCGGTGGCTCTCAATCGAATGCCATCGGCGGCTCTGGTCTCAGTTCGAACCACAATCGCAGCCATGTTAACAGGTGAAATTTGCTGGATCCCACCAGTGCCAGCGGAGGTCGAGCCAACAATCCAGCGGCAACCACCCAAAATCTGACCATGAAATCCCAACCCAATAGCAACAACAACTTTTTGCCCAACCATGGAGCAAGTGAGTGCCACAACGGCAAGATCATAAATCCCAACTACTACTACAATTCCAACGGCAGTTCCAAGGTGAGTGATAAACAGGCTGTCCATTATCATCATGATAATCCCAACTATCTTCCAGCTAAATCAGCAAAAACTTCAGCAATCGCAACCAAATCTCCCACCGCAGCAGCTATCAGCCCACAACAACAACAGTAACAGCAGTAACAATAACTCCAGTAACAACAATAATTGCAATAGCAACTTTCATCCAATGGGTGACAAAAACCAACAAACCAACGACGTTTCATTTCTATCCTCCTATCGACTTGGCCCAATGGATGGGCAAAAGAGTGCCAACAGCAACAGCAGCAACAGCATCAACAATCACACATTAGGCAGTAAAATCCACAACAACAACACCACCACAACAACCGCTTCAGTGCCCAATATGCTATTAGTAAGGTATTGAAATGCGATATTAATGAACGTGAAAAAAACCAAAAAGAGAACTCCTTCGTCCTTGCACACAACCCACACCAAAACGATGTCTTTGGACAATGCAAATGAATACTCGATCCTAAACGGGAATCCGCTTGCTTGCTTTTTGCCTATACCTCTCCGCTTTTTTGATCCTACGTTCCCGTATTGATTTGCATTGCTCCAGAAACCCCAAGACAAGAAACCGAAGACAAGAACATCTCTCTAAATCCAAATTAACATTCTCTTACAGACCTGCTAATCCTTCGCTTCATATTGGCACATTTCCGTTCTTGCCCGTGCAGTTTTTCTGAACCCAACAGATACATCAACAACAACATCTACAACAACCAGAACAAGCAAATCGAAAACCACATCAACATCACAGAAACTTTGTACACTTGAGTTCATAAGATTAGAGGAAGGCGTAGGAGGAGTATTTACAAAATGGACAAAATGAACTTTACGATATATACCACATACAAAAAGAAACATATACATAACAAATATATTTATACATATATTTTTGCGTGCAAGGATTGACGTTTAATGAAGACGAGTCTGGATCAACAAATCGAAACCTTACTTTCGCGTTGGCTATAGAACGCAGTTACACACGAAACTGTGTCCGGTTTTTTATCTCTATTTACAAAACCATCTTTAAGATATTCAAAGAGCCTGAACGATTAGTGGGAGCTGTAATCGGTATAGAGAAAGGAATCAGTAGTTAAGCACACGGCTCAGCTCAAAGTTGAGCTGAGAAAGTCTGGCGTAAGGCGTAAGGCGGATGGCGTACAGTTACAGAGCGAATCCAATAGATACAGCAAGACAAAGCTATGTATAGGGACAGCAGGGACCGAGTTCCGGTCGGTCGAGACAAAATCTATGAGATTAATTAACTTAATAGAATATATATAATAATTAATACAGAGGGCACATTTAAACCATAATTTTATTTATATATGCATATATTTAACAAATCTAACGATACAGATAAAGAATATATATATACACTTACAAATTCTAATATTTACATAATTAACAAAGATCGACTAACCCCATGTTGACACGAAAAGTAACGGATTAACCTTAATGAAAATTATCTAATACTCGAGCATTCAGAATAAATATATCGAATACTAAAGATCTACAAGTAACTAACGAAATACAACAAATATATACAAGTTTATTGTGAATCCAGGTCCATAAGTGGATAGTGCTGCAAATGATTACTTTATTAAAACACCAGATACGATAACAATAACAGAGTAAAGAGAATACTTAAATGCAAACGTAAGAATAACAAATACTCGATTTACTTATACACAAAAATACAAAAAGTTATAACTAAAGCGACAAGCGTAACTCAAAGTAAAATTAACGTAATAACAATGTAATTCAATGTACTTAACACACTTAACCCATGACGCCGGACAAGGCATTTACTCACTCTTCGTTTCCCCAATTGTTCAACAATAAGTCGTCTGCCTTGTCCAGCTGTCCCCACTAACAAAGGTAAACTAAATATATAACTCTGTAACCGACAATTTAATCAGTTGCCAAGCTCAATAAATTTCGTTTTCGGTTTAATTACATTAATTAGTTTCTAAATTAAGGAGAATTCTCTGTAGAGCTTAAGTAGAACCAAGAAAGTGTGCCAAATGTATGAAGGAAGGTGATCGGACCGAACGGATCCCTTCCAGGTCTGAAATTACCAATTGAAATGCCAATTTATAGATATTATCATTTCTCATATACGTACTACGTAACCCCTACTTATTTAATTTTTTCGAGCAAATCAATTTGACTTAACTAACGCAATGGAATAAACATAAACATCTACTCGAATAAGAATAAACGATATCTTGTCCAAAAACCATTTACTTACAACCATGTGAAACGTTAAATTGTTGAAAACAATTAAAATCTAGTTTTAAAGGAATATCAGTAATACAGATAATACAAAGGAATTACAACCATTTATTACAAATAATTATTGTTGTTACGAATTATACAGATAACTAATATGAAATTATAACAAATGCTACTTTAGGGCCGTTCGTCGTAGCCCCCAGATAATTTATGATAACAAGTTAATGAAATAACCGAACAACAAAAACACCCCCGCCCTAACAACAATAAGAATATATACACTTATATTATATACCTACAAAAAATGAATTAAAAGAAATAATATATTGCGATTGAGTTATTCTCATTAATTATTATATGTAAAATCAAATAACACAAGTAATAAATAAATGAATAAATAAATATATTTAAAATGTATGGAAAATCGAACTAGAACATTGTGTTTTCAATGGGTAGCAATAAGAATTGTCTAGAACCAGAAGAAAAGACGTCTTTTTTTTGTATGATTTATTATTTTTTTTTTCGTTGTTTCCTATGATTTTTATATTGCTTGACAATAATTGACTAGAGTAAACAGCTTAGGATTACGCAGATCCTGGGTTGCACAATTTCCACCCCTGGAAAGTGCTCAACCCTTGGGATTCTATCTCTCTCTCTCTCTCGTTTTACTTGCAATGAGATCGCAGCAAAGTGACTAGATTGCGGATGAGCTCCTGTCCCCCAGCTTGAATGTTAGGCTTGCAGCAGACCATCGCTTTGGCCAACCAATTTCCCGAGGAGAGTCTGGTAGAGTGGCGACTCTGTGGGTATTCCCTCGCTCTGGAGGAAGAGCAGCGTCTCCCTGGCGCACATGGCGAAGCCCAGTGCCTCCGCCTGAGTCCTTTGGGCTGGGGTGGGTGGTGCAAACTGGGCTGCCACCTCGGCATCCTCGGCGTCCTCCTCTTCTTCGGGTTCTCCAGCCTCATAAAGAGGATGCTCTCGTTCATCTAGATCGTGTTCAAAGGCATCTAATTCCGCTTGCAGCTCCATTATCTTTTGCAGGGCTTCCAGAAGGATTCGATTGGGCGCTTCTGGCGCGGCTGGCTCTTCCGCCGGTGGAGTAAGAGGACGATGCCGTTTCTCCGGAGCTGCTTCATCCGGCTGCTGCTCCTGCGGCCGCTGGACATGTTGCTCCTGCGCCTGCTGCTGCTGCTCCTCCTGGCTGGCTCGCTTGCGCTTCATGATCAGTTTGCCCGACATGGTTCAAGGAAGAGATCTCCTGCAATCTTCTGGCCTCCAAAAAATATCCAACTCTGCGCGACACAACCTTCGTTCACCTGGCGATCGCCACGACTGAGCTGCGGCCAACTGCAGCACCACGGCGACCAACTGGCAACTCCAACCCCAAAAACTGTGGCAGGAACCAGAGATAGTGGCATTAGGGGATGTGCCGCGCCAAGGAAATTAAAAACAACAATCCAACAGGGGCAGGCAGGGGACAAAAAAATTGTTGCAGCTGTTTGAGTTGCGGCAGCTGAAGCGGGAGGGCAACAGGATACTACAGGCTGAAAAGGCAGCAGCAGGATATTGCAACCCTCAGCTGGCGCTGGCTCTGGCTCTGGCTCTCTCTCCTCCGGCTGCTGCAGCCGCGCTCCGAATATCCTATCCTTATCCTCCCTTCCTCCCTTCCGTCCGTCCGTCCGGCACCCCATCCCCCTGGATCTCATGCGCGCCCCTGCTCGTCCTTTCCGCCCTTCCAGTTGTTGTTGCTGTTGTTTCGTGGCTGTTTCCCTTCGGTGCGGCATATCCGTTAGCCCAGTGACCTGCCTTATCCTGGCATTCAAAAGGGTGGCTATGAAAAAAGTAGGTTTAATTTAAAATAACCCTTCATCTTCTTATCAATTTTTTAAAACAATAATTTAATTCTCCACCTATTTTTTATTTATTTTTGTATTTATTTTTTGTCGGTACTTAAATTTTAAAATTATGCATAAAATTCCATTTTAATATACACATTTTAAGTTAGGATTTTATAGAATTATAAACATATTCTTGATTATTGGAATTGAATTACTATCACAACAAATATAATATTGGTACTGTTTAATCGCTTAAAACATCTGGTCTCTAAAACAAGTCAATTAAAAATGTGTTATTCACTGGATCTGGTTTTAGCGAACAATGACCGTTATAATTGCTTAAGTTGCTTCTCCTGAGGAATGTGTGCTGCTGACGCATTAATAAAATAAGTGATTCGGTTTAGATAGTGTAGGTATTTAATTAACATTGATTTCCTGGTTATTTCTTGTGATGAATTTATACATTAAAACAAGAAGTTTTCCTGGGTGGTTGTACATTTTTAACAAAGCTAATCCGAAATTAATTAATTTATTATTTGTTCAGCGTATTATTGGTAACTGTTTCGAAACCTTCATTCCAAGAATATTGAGATGTAATAAAAATCAAAATTTTCGAAAGGTTTCTTGTTCAAAGTGTGTGCAGGGGATTTCCAAGTCTGGTATGACCAACAACTATAAACATTTGCAGCTGGCACGCTTCACATCTCTTCGATCGGCGCTTCCCCTGCGAGTTAGTTTGACCTGCCATTGCAATGATAAGTGCACACCTATAAGCACTGAGAGAAATTTCGGGTTTTTCCCTTTTGGAATAACGTTGTCATGGGAATTTCAAGGGTTCCGTCGGCTAAAAAAAATGATGTATGAATGAAATCAATCTTTTACCTCTGTTGGCATGGAGAACCAAAGCTAATCGGTGTTATTACAGGTTGTAAACTGAGTTTGGTGGAATAAATGTCAATCGATAATGCTTATAGTAAGTTTAAGAGGTGGCAAAAAATTTGGAAAAAATTGGAAATTATAAGTTGTTCTTTTTATGGTAAGTGCTTAGTTCCCATGTTTTACGTAATCCTGATAATAATTTAACAATTAGTTTTGTGGACCAAATGATTTTTTAAGGGAAGATGAGGTAAACTTATCCAAAACTCAAATGACGTAATAAACAGACAACCACTTGCCTCAGCCCACTGACTTATTGATAGCAATCAATTTATATTTATGGTCAAGGAAATTGAGCATTATTAGATTGATTTGGGGCTCCGAATTTGACACTATCTTAGCGTATTGCTGTTAATGAATTTTGGAAGGTATTTAAGTAATCACGCCTCCGATGCCTGTGAACTTTGATATGTCAGATTGAATATTTGCATTATATCTCCCAACCGCGCAGCGAACAAATACTGTGTACATTATGTACCTGATAATCAATATATGGTAAAGGGCGTATCATAATTGAATCATATATTATTTTTATCTGGCTATTATCGCACACTTGACATTGTGTAATATTGCGTGTTTTTTTACCCCTCATTTCAGCCTCAACTTTTTGCCGAAGCATCCACTATTTATTTTCGAACCAACTCAATTGCTGTTGTATCTTGTATCTTTGGGATATATTTAGGCGACAACGCGAGCAGGAAAGTTGTACCTTTCGTATGAAGTATTGGCCCCCGAGACTACAGACAGTAAATACATCATCCACAGCCGCAGCTGTTGCGTTGTGTATATAGCGGCTATTATATATGATTGAACAGTTTGAAAAGCACGCGACAAGTGGCAGCAGATAATTGGGGGTGTACTGTATACCGGCTATTCTACCGATCCCCACAACAATTGTGATCTTTTCATTCGGCTAAACATTCGCATGGAACTGGAAAAGTGATTTACCCGAACCGAGGCAAATAAATCTTACGAATATTATCTATCCCTTCTCCTTTTTTTTGGTGGCCATAAATCAGTGAAACAAGCGGCCTCATTGTTATCAAAGGAATTTCGACTCAAGTTCGCAGAAGACACTTGTTTGGAATTTTCGAGAACTAATAACAAAGATCGGGTTGCTTGGCTCAGGCAGCGGAGCCAATAAACTTGCACAGTATATCCTCTAAATAGTGAACAATCTACATGAAAGTGAGAACATTTTTATAATCATTTTTCATTATTAATTATTATTATTAATTTTAGTGCAATAATTCAATACAGATATTATAATGAATTCCTTTTTGATCCTAATTATTGGAACACCAAAAGAAACCCCTTACGTTTTTAGAGTTTTCAAGTTGTAGATTCCATAAAAGGGACCTTTAAACTATGTGGGTAAATCAGTCTTTGTATATACAAAAAATAGAGTGCAAAATTAAAGTTCGCTACGTTCGCTGTACCGAGAGTGAACTGTATAAAACTGTATTTTAGCACAATTCCTATTTCGGCATGGGAATGTCGCGTAGTGTTTGGGCAACTGTTTTACCTTATATACCTCAGAGGCAGGTAACAATGAGTCAGGTAGAGATATAGCCAATTCACCATTATCTGATCTATAACTGCCGATTATAGCGCGATAAGTCTGCTTCTGATGGCTCCCAAAAAAAAGGGGGAACATACAAATGCAAAAAGAGCATCAGTGACGTTCTCGGCCAAATTAACCCGCTCTGAGCCGCCGCCGCAACAATACGAGGCCTTATCGTAATCAGTCCGCGCCGCGAGTCAGTAAATTTCGGTTTACTGTTTTAGGTATTCGGCTTTATGTTTTCGGCTATAACGGTTCTCGGACTCTCAGCCCATTTGGTGGGTCAGTTTGCCCGCGGACCGTGCGACGAGTGCATGTAAGTAGCGATCGGTGGCTTGGTAATTCGTTATTTTGGGTTTCGACAGTCCGATTCGATCTCGGAGTAGTAGAGTTTTTTCTCTGTTTCGGTCTCAGGGCTTTCAAGTCGAGAAAGCTTTTCGGGCCCAACGACCCTGACTTCGAGCTCGTTTCCGAGTTCAATTGGAAACCAGTTAACAAAGTGAAGTGGCCAGCTATGGCAGAAGTCGGTGGAGCGAAATTAGACGATCTGAATGGGCTGGGGATTTGTGTGTTTTCGCACACGCAGAGTGATAAGCGGCGATTAGATTTAAAGCACCCAATAAACTAACAAATGACGGGAATTGCGATTTCTAACTGCTCGTGATTGATAAATATTTGACTCTCAGTAGTGGATGATAAGGGTCGAAAAGGACCTTCAACAGCTAAAGCAGAAAATCAGGTTTATAGCTAACTAAGTGTTTTCTATTGATTATGTGTAATACAAAATATACAAAAAAATCCCATTAAATTAGTTCATATATTTTATAGTGTTTACCTTATTAATTATAAGGTCTATGACTGCGTCATAAAAACTTCACAATTGTCCACTGAAACAAGTAACCCACTTAATAAACAAACAGTTTCTATAAATAAATCAGTGTTTATTATGACTTTGGCATTAATTAGCCACCCACATCTCATCTCCATGTCTGTGATAACTTATCAGTTATAATGTTCTATATTGTTCTAGCCCCAAAATGATGTCTGGACGGTGTCTCTTTATCGGATCATGCTGCCTTCTGGCGCTACTCATCCATCCAGTTCAGCCGAATCCCATTGTTCCCCGGGCGGATGTGGCCACCGAGTTCATCATACTCCACAATAATGATATGCATGCCCGATTCGAACAGACGAGTGTGACCAGTGGCACCTGCTCCAAGGAGGATGCGAATACGAATCAGTGCTACGGAGGATTCGCCAGGGTGGCCTATGAGTGAGTTGGGTCTATAAGTTGATACAACTCTTTAGTTATTTAATCTCTTCATTTAAATTAGGGTTCGCAAGTATCGCAAGGAAGCGCAGGAGGGTGGAACTCCTGTGTTCTATCTCAATGCTGGTGACACCTATACCGGAACTGCTTGGTTCACCGTCTACAAGGACAAGATCGCCAGTGCTTTCCTCAACAAGCTATCCCCGGACGCTATTGTAAGTATGGAGCTAGGGATATATATATATAATATTAATTTTTGTTAAACATCTATAGTCTCTGGGCAATCACGAGTTCGATCAGAATGTTGAGGGTCTGGTGCCCTTCCTCAATGCCGTTGAGTTTCCCGTTCTTGCCTGTAATCTGAACCTCACCGATGTACCCGAAATGGCGGCTGCCAAGCAGCTAGCCAACTCCACGATCTTGGAAACGAATGGGGTGAAGATTGGCGTGATTGGTTACCTAACACCCGATACCAAAGTGCTCGCCTTCCGGAACAAGGTGGAATACGAGGAGGAGATCGTGTCAATCAAGTGAGTATAGCTGAAGAAAGTGGCTGAAGAACTAGGATTCTATTTATGTGATATCACCCAGTGCGGAGGCCGAGAGACTGAAAGCCCAGGGCATCAATATCATCATCGCCTTGGGTCATTCGGGCTACCTGAAGGATCAGGAGATAGCCAAGAACTGCCCGGAGGTGGACATCGTCATCGGTGGTCACTCACACACTTTCCTGGACGCCAGTCAGCCGGTGGCCGATCCCACTGACTCGGATCCCGAGGCTGTTCGAGGTCCCTATCCCACCACAGTGGTTCAGGCGAGCGGCAAAAAAGTACCGGTGGTGCAGGCCTATGCCTACACAAAGTATCTGGGAAAGATCCATGTTCAGGTGATTATTAAAGATTATTCTAAAAATAGTTATGGTACATATATATATATATATTCTGCTAAGTTGTTTTTAGCATCCTCTTCTTTTAACTTGTATAAATCTCTCATAAATAACAAAGTGATAAAAATTTCGATATTATCAGTTCGATGCCGCGGGCAATCTGATTGAGTTCGACGGTGCTCCCATTCTGCTGAATGCCTCTGTGGCCCAGGAGCAGGATCTTCTTGATTTGCTGGAGACATATCGCCCCCAACTAGAGGAGCTGGAGAACACGATCCTGGGCTATACCAAGGTGTTCCTCGAGGGTGGCAACATCTGTCGGATGAGGGAGTGCAACCTGGGCAACTTGGTGACCGATGCCATGATCTATTCCCGCGTGTTGGACAACAAGGGTGGAGAATTCTGGACGGATGCACCAATTGCCTTCATGCAGGGAGGAGGTGGGTTTAAACAGTTATCAGTTAGGATTAAAAATAAAACAATATTAACTTAAAATCCTTTTAGGAATCCGAGCCTCCGTCGATAAGCAGTCGGATGGAGCCATTAATGGCGCCACTCTGCTGACCGTTCTGCCCTTCGAAAACAACCTCTATATAACCCGTATCCTGGGGAAGACCCTTCTGGCCGCCTTGGAGCATTCGGCTGCTGTTCGGTTGCAGGACTCGAATGGTGGATTCCTGCAGATGTCCGGTTTGCGTTGCGAGTACAACTACAACAACGAGGCGGGAAAACGGGTGGTCTTCGCCCAGGCTCTGTGCTCCAACTGCTCGGTTCCCACCTACAAGAGCATCAATGAGACAGAGTTCTATAAGGTGATCGTGCCGCAGTTCCTGCTCGAGGGAGGCGATGGTTACGATCTAGTCGAAGAGTCGGACCCCTTCAGTGAGAGCCTTGAGCGGAACGATCTGAACGCGACCATGGAGTACCTGAAGCAGCGCCATTTCGTCTATCCCGAGATCGAGGAGAGGATCGTGATCCACGAGAAGAGCGATACTGGTGCGGCGTCCGGTATTGTGGCTTCCGTAGCGTTGCTGCTGCTCTCTTCCCTGCTAACTAGATTCTTCTAGTGGGCGTAGGAAACAATAGCTTTTCATTTCGCAACCTTATTGAATTTTCCCCCATGTAATTAGTTTATATGTGTATTTTGTTGACCTCATAGTGCAAGAATAAGTGCACACAAAACTTTAACTAAATAGCAAATAAATGTGAAGTTCCCTTCATTTTCTTTATTTGAAAACTTTATTTATGACTTTTTACTTGAAAAATTAAAGCTGATGGCTCTTATAATTGATTATATTTGATTGGTAAAACACCATGTCGAATAATCCAATAATGAGAAATAATAGAACCGCGAATTCTTCAGAGTAGGAGAAACCCTTTGCTCCTTTGGACAAAAAACACAAATATTTAAAACGCGGATTCTTTAGAATTCTTTTTTGGTCAGAAAAGGATGGTTTCCCAAAGTGTTGACCGTAAGTAAATCTAATTTTTAGCACAAATAATTTATTTATGATTGCTGAAGTAGAACATTTTTCAAAATCAACACTAGATCTGACTAACATTTGTTTCATTTCTGGCAATCTGTTCGCAATCGCAAGTACAGGAAAACTTAGCGTTGGGATATAGATCCACAATTGTTGGCGACGCGAAGCGCTCTTCGAAGGAGGCGTATTGTCGGTGATGATGTATAAAATCAAGACTGACTTTATCATTGAATCGACGGTGGGGTTTGTCCCCAAAAGCATGGTATCTCTGGAAAAGCTCCCGCATTATTTCGTTTGGGTACTTGAGACAGTTTCTTGGTATGGGATACGGAGTTACTTCATCATTACGTTGATGCAGGGGATCGTCCTGCATCACCGATGTCTTCGCATTATCATTTTCCCACATTCCCTTCTGGATTTGACCCGTGTGCATGTGATAGAAGACACCCTCACCATTTTTATAGCCTCGTGCAAAGTGTCCTTCGTAACGGTTACCATTACCTGTTTCGGTTTTTAAAATATTGGTATGAGTATTAAAATCAGTTAAACAATTATCTCATCCGTACCGTGGAACATGACCCCCAGACCATGTCGAAATCCTGTCTCCCAATCGCCCGCATAGATGCTTCCGTCATTGTACCATTGGATGCCCAGTCCGTGTCGTCGGTTTCTTAGCCATTTCCCAAAGTAGACGCATCCGTCGGGATAGAATTGCTTGCCCTCGCCACACTTCATGTCATCGTACCACCTCCCCGAATATATAAGCTGCACATCCGTGCCCCGCTTTCGAAGCATCGATCCCACTCCCTGTCGCTTGTTCCCGACCCAGTGACCCTCGTAGACCAGCTGGCCCTCCGGGTGCTTCTTACCCAAGTAGAACTGCGAGGTTCGTTTGGCCGTCTTCTTGACACCCCAGCCCTCGTGTTTGTTGCACAGCCAGTAGCCCGAGTAAGACCCACCGCCAGGATAATAGAAAGTGGCCCTTCTGCCGGAGCTGCAGACAGGTTTATTGGGGCAAAAGAACCGCTCCATACAGGTACTCATGTTCTTGCCGAAAATTTGATCTGGACGTTTTGGGAAACGGTAATGTGTGATATTTGGTTTTTTTAGCTTGTCACTTGACAATTTATTATTTTTATACATAAGATAAATGTAACAATACTTGTAGTAGACTTTTTATAATTACATTTTATCATTTCGGTTTCGAAATTCCTTTAAATATTAATATTTTTCTTTTAATTATTAACTCATAACATAATCTTTTTATTCATAAGTAAGCCATCCAATTGACTTTTATGTTCTCATAAACTAATTAACCCTTACAGAGGAGGGTATCATGGCTTTATATTTGGAATGCAGATCCCATCTCCCTTCCAGTGCGAGTGTGCGTTTATAATTAGCTTTTCGCCACGGATACTTTACTTTTTAATTTGTTTTCGCAAACATTTAAAGCAAGTGCTTTGATCTTTCATTACAAAAAAAAGGAAATGTTCAACTCAAAGTGATTTAAACTGATCTTTAAAAGATATATATACTTTGATATGCTTTATGTTAATAGTAAATGAACAAATTTTAAATATAATTACGATTCTGGAACAAAAATTTTTAATTTTATATATTATTTCAGATTTTTGCAACCTACATCTTAAGTTTAAAATTAAGTTTTTTATAAAGAAAATTGTTTTTCAGTGTCTGCCTCTTATTTTTGCACTTGATTGACGATTCGCAATTGATAACACCGTAAACTGACAGCCTCCAGCCGCACGTTACGTATACGTAACGTAACTCAAGGCAACGTAACTCCGGAGAGAGAAGAATCTGCGGAGAGAATCTCACCTGCAATTGAGATGCTTTTGATGCTTTTCTCCCGGTACCGATCTGTGTGACTTAATATGATACTCTTGCCAACACACGCGCTCCTATGTGCCGGCAAATAAATTCGATATAAAAATAATTTAACATAATAATAATAATAAAGAGCACCGCTGCAGCAGAAAAAGAAAGCGAGACAGAGACTGTGACCGCAGAAAACGAGGAGAATTCAGTGCGATTAGAGACATCGGTGGCAAAGGTTGTACACACTTTCAGCGCAAAAACATTTTGAAAAGCCGATCGTTATTTGAGTTTTGTATACTCCAGAAAACAATTTAGTTTTACGTTTGTAACAGCAACTGTTAATTAGGGAAACAACGTGTCACAATACGAATAAAGGTCGGAATTATTGTATAGGAAATGTGAATCAAGAACCACAGGAATTATATTAAGTGATTGCCCCAAGTGAAACTCATTAGCGTTGGATTAAAGTGCAACTTAATGTAACTTTTATTATAATTTAACGTCAATTTATTAAATCGTCTAACGAAATTGGGCAATTAATTGTCAAACTTCATTTACTGCATACATACAAAATTTCAGTTTTTATACCCGTTACTCGTAGAGTAAAAGGGTATATTGTATTCGTGCAAAAGTATGTAACAGGGAGAAGGAAGCTTTTCCCACCCTATAAAGTATATATATTCTTGATCAGAACCACTAGCCGAGTCGAACTAGCCATGTCCGTCTGTCCGTCTGTCTGTCCGTCCGTATGAACGCTGAGATCTCGGAAACTATAAAAGCTAGAGGATTGGCATTTTGCATGCATATTCTTGGAGTTCCCACGCAGCGCAAGTTTGTTTGAAAGAGGTGCCACGCCCCCTCTAACCGCCCCCTCATTTTTTGAAAGGTGTCTGGCGCCCACACCTTTAAAGATTTTGAAAAAGTAAAAATGCAGTTTTATTGTGATTATCAAAACCTATCAAAATGTAGATTAAAAAAATTTTTTTAAATCGGACCATTTATTAAAAAGTTGTGACCGATCAAAGTTTTAATATATCAATCTCCATCGCACTCCCTTAGCTGAGTAACGGGTATCTGATAGTCGGGGCACCCGACTATAGCGTTCTCTCTTGTTACTTTTATATTTATTTGCCTTATATATATTAATATATATTATATATTATATATTAATTGAGGAGTGTTTCAGGCTTGAGGGCAACAATATTTTTAAATTGTGTATGGTGAAATTAATTCTTCCATACCTCTTACAATTGATCCGAATGAATTATGCGCTAAGTTTTATTTGTTTTTCTTTCGACTATTTGGACTATCGTCCGTTTCGGAATTTTTGCACTTCGTTGTTTTTCTGGCCAAGTGCATCTGCAGATCCTCCTATTCTGTCCGAAAGAGCTTCTTATATTTTAATTTTATTTACCTTTTCGAATGGGTATTTAATGAGGTGTGCGAAATGCTGTGTCGCCCACTGTGGGGTTTTTTTTTCGTATGACCCAAGCACTCAAAATTCAGTTCATATTTTTGCTTTATAGGCAAATTAATTAGGTTTAATACATGTGGATATGTGGAGCGACACAACGCCCGAGATGATTGTATTGTTATTTTCGCACTTGTTTCTGTTTTGACGCTTTTGGATAGATCTTTTTTACTCTCGAGCTGCGCTGAGTAAACAAGATATGTTTATCATTTGCGGGACGGTTGGAAAAATACATGCTGCTATAGAAACTAGAAACTCATTTGCAAATAGCCGGCTGTTGGGGAAAACTAGGAACCAAACTTAAAGTTCTGTTTGCCACAATTGTTCTATCTACAGTTTGTTTAGACAGTGAGTTCTGCATCGGGCGAACACTCAATTAATTATTCACACAAATGTTAATTAATCATGGAAAAAATAAATTAAAGCTTTAAGTAAAGAACTTGACTAAGATAATGAAATCGCTGTCTGCAAAACGTTGTAATTTTCTGTCGTAAAACCATTAAAGCTATTAGGCGGTCATAAAGATAGTAGTTTATAGATTCGCCCGGCACTAATGAAAATCTGAACTGTCACTCGCAATTGAATTAAAGATGCAGTCGTGCTGGCTCGCCGGAATCTTCGGGATTCTGCTGATTAACTGGACCCAAGCCAATCCTATTTCTACCCCTGCCAAAGTGGCCACCGAGTTCATCATACTCCATAATAATGATATGCATGCCCGATTCGAGCAGACGAGCGTGAATAGTGGCACCTGCTCCCCGGAAGA
This sequence comes from Drosophila pseudotakahashii, assembly GCA_035046095.1. Taxonomy (NCBI): domain Eukaryota; kingdom Metazoa; phylum Arthropoda; class Insecta; order Diptera; family Drosophilidae; genus Drosophila; species Drosophila pseudotakahashii. The sequence goes on from JAWNOE010000247.1 coordinate 15,903,651, forward strand.
TGCCCACACGAATAAATGCTATGGAGGATTCGCCCGGGTGGCGTACGAGTGAGTTGGGAAAACGTTCCAAAGAGTTCCGCAACCTTATAATAACCTTTTGATAGAGTTCGAAAGTATCGCAAGGAGGCGAAGGAGGGTGGAACTTCCGTCTTGTATTTAAATGCCGGTGACACCTACACCGGAACCGCTTGGTTTACTATTTTTAAGGACAAAATCGCCAGTGCCTTCCTCAACAAACTGGAACCCGATGCCATTGTAGGTATTTATCCGTATTTTCTCGAAAATAAGTACTAACCCCACCTTCACTTGTAGTCCCTGGGCAATCACGAATTCGATGAGAGGGTAGAGGGTCTGATACCCTTTCTTAACGAGGTCAACTTCCCCGTACTGGCCTGCAATCTGGATCTGAGCAAGGTTCCCCAACTGAAGGCCACCAAGCACTTGGCCCACTCCGCCATTCTGGAGGCCAATGGCACCAAGATAGGTGTCATTGGTTATCTGACCCCAGATACCAAGAAACTCACTCTCAATATGGATGTGGATTTTAACGAGGAGGTGGAGTCCATCAAGTGAGTGGATGAATCATCTTAATCACCCTAAGCTAATTACAAGAACGTATTTCCCAGCGCTGAGGCCAAGAAATTGAAGGCGCAGGGCATCAAAATCATCATCGCTCTGGGTCACTCGGGTTACTTGAAGGATCAGGAGATAGCCAAGAACTGTCCGGAGGTGGACATCGTGATTGGTGGTCACACGAACACGTTCCTCTACAACGGTGCCCAGCCGGATGCTGAGCACATAGACGGACCCTACCCAACGATGGTCAAGCAGAATAGTGGCAAGGAGGTTCCGGTGGTGCAGGCCTATGCGTATACCAAATATCTGGGGAAACTTCATGTTCAGGTATGTAACTTTGTTTTAAAGTTTCGAAGGGAACATTTTAAATGAGTATGATTGTACGAATGAGGATTCATATATTATTTCCGAAACAACTGATATGCCATATGATGATACTTCATTGTCAACTTATTTTTACATTTATTTATAAACGCACCCCTTTTTATTGGAAACTTTGATTAAGACACAAAGTATTTCTGAAAGAAATGATATCTTATTTGTATAACCTCTCAAACTTTCTTATACAGTTTGATGCCGAAGGCCACCTCATCAAGTGGGACGGTGCTCCCATCCTGCTCAATGCTTCAGTGGCTCAGGAGCAGGATCTTCTGGATCTCTTAGAGGTCTATCGCCCGAATGTCACTAGACTGGAGAAGGCGGTCGTGGGACACTCGAAGGTTCATCTGGAGGGAAGCAAGCAGGTTTGCCGGGCCGAGGAGTGTAACCTGGGCAACCTGGTAGCCGATGCAATGGTGTTCAGTCGGATTTTGGAGGAGCAGGGCGGAGATTTCTGGACAGATGCTGCCATTTCTCTAATGCAGGGAGGAGGTAGGTTTCCACCTAGATTTGTTGATATAATGTTATACAACCTTTCTGTTTCTTAGGCATTCGCAGCTCCATTGATAAGCGATCCGATGGCTCGATCACCGACAGCGATATCCTGTCAGTTCTGCCCTGGAGCAATAATCTCTATATGGTGCCCATGTCGGGAAGAAGTCTTCGAAGGGCCTTGGAGCACGGAGCTGGCTTGAGGGGCAAGGATTCGGATGGTGGCTTCCTGCAGGTGTCCGGAATCCATGTGGTGTTCAATGCCAAGAAGCCCGAGGGTCAGCGCGTCGTTTCAGTGCAGGTTCGATGTGCCGCCTGCAGAGTGCCCACCTACAGTGATCTGAATGATACGGCCATCTACAATGTCGTCGTGGGAGAGTTCCTGTTGGACGGTGGAGATGGACATGTTATAAGGGATTCAGTCCACAAGCCACAGCGCCTGCAAAACAACGATAAACAGGCAGTTTCCCAGTATCTTAATCAGCGACAGTATGTCTATCCCGAGATCGAGGGTCGCATCATTTTTATAAACTCCGCTGGAGGTCTAATGGGCTCTGTAGTCCTGCTCCTCATCTCCTCCCTCCTGATGCAATTCATAAGTTAGAATAGAAAAGCTATCAGAGAAAGGAAAACATTACCCCAGTTGATGGGTCGAAATTACGGTATTTCAGTTGTAGAAATCAAAAAGTATATTGTTGGGATACAATTCAGGGTGTTAGAAAAACTTATAAACCAGCAAGATATAATAAAAAGGAAACCACTTTTATTTAAAACACATTTTGTAGGTCTTTAAAAAATTGTTTATCTAAATCTAAAGAATATTGATTGGTGCTTGAGGTTTCTTATTTCACTTTGAAGAATGTAAAATTACTTACATTCTTTATGACGTTGCATAATTGCAGGCAGGCTTTAAAAAAAATGTTCCAATCCCAAAAGTAGGCTTTTCTAGACCCCAGATCAAAGTTTTCTCTTGCTCTTCATTCACTTTTGATATTACTTGTTAACACTCAAAAGAAATGGTTACAGCTACTGTGCAGTGGACTTTTGTCCTCTTGCTGGTGCTGATATTTCCGGATTGGATACGTGGTGTCAAGATCACCCTGCTCCACACCAATGATATGCACTCCTGGTACGATCCCATTTCCAGCAAAGGTGGAAAATGCAAGGCTGGGGACGATGAGCAGGGTTTCTGCTTCGGGGGATTTGCAAGGGTGGGTGCCGTGTAAGTTTTTCTAAGGATATGTGTATTTTAAAAGGGATCTCAATGATAATTCCTATTCTTTGTTTTTAGGGTGGAGGCAGCTAGGAAGGCAGGGACTAATTCAGTTCTCTATTTAAACGGTGGCGATTCCTTTCAGGGAACTCCCTGGTTCTCCGTTTATCGAGGGAAGATGGTAGCCCAAATGCTTAACTTTTTGGCTCCCGATGTCATGGTAGATACCATCAAATGATGTCTAATCTTTATAACTAACAAACTAGCCTGCAGACCCTCGGAGTTCATGAGCTTGACGATGGAACCGATGCCTTGGCCGAGTTTTTAGATGCTATCAACTTTCCAGTGGTTAGCAGCAATATAAACCTGAAGGGTGAACCCAAACTGGCCGAGAATAGTAAATTGGTAACGTCCACGGTTATCACAAAGGGTAAAATTAAGATCGGCATTGTGGGCTATATAAGGCCGGATACAAAGGAGCGCACTCAGCCCAACAATGTGATATTCAAACAGGAGGTGCCGGCCATCAAGTAATAGATTATATATGATAATATCTTATCGTAATATCTGAATTTCTAACTCCTCTTATCAGTAAAGAAACTAAGAAGCTGGTGGATCAGGGAGTGAATATCATCATTGCCTTGGGGCATTCGGGATATGATAAGGATAAGGAGATAGCCAGGCGTTGTCCGGATGTGGATGTCGTGGTGGGTGGTCAGTCGCACACCTTTCTGTATACCGGAAAAGTTCCTAGCAAGGAAATTTCGGAGGGTCCCTATCCCACAATTGTGGTAAAACCTGATGGCAGAAAGGTGCCAGTGGTTCAGGCTTATGCTTATACGAAATATCTTGGAAATCTTTCACTGGAAGTAGGTTCCTCAAGTCCTTCATTAATCAATTATTCAGGAAAGTCTTTCCTCTTCACAGTTCGACAATGGTGGAAACCTTCTCAGTTTTAAGGGAAGCCCCATTTTATTGGATAATCGCTTTCAGCCTAGAAAGGATGTTCTGGATTTTCTTGATCAGTACCGCCAGGTGATCGATGATATGGAACGCCATGTGGTGGGGACAACCTCGGTTTATCTGAACGGCGATAGAAGAAGCTGCGGTTTTGGCGAGTGCAACTTTGGTAACTTTATAGCGGACAGCTTTGTTTATGCCCGAGTGCTGGAGACCATGCCGGATAGAAGAACTTGGACGGATGCTCCCATTGGACTGATCAATGCGGGTGGTAGGTCATCAAGTCCAGCTTCTATGATATAGCTACTTTAAAATGCTATCGCACAGCCATTAGGGCCTCCATTGATCCCGGCGAAACGGGTGCCATTACTGAGGCCGATGTGATGACTGTACTTCCCTTCAGCCACGACATGTTCTACACCAGGATCAGTGGCAGCCAACTGATGAAGGCCCTGGAGCACTCGCTCCAATTGCGCAGCAAACAGATGTCCAGTTCCTACCTCCAGGTCTCGGGACTTCGACTGAGGTTCAACCACAGCCGGCCGAAGGGCGAGAGGATCACCGAGATCAGGGCCCTGTGCTCCGCCTGCCAGATTCCCCACTACGAGGCTGTGGAGACGGATAAGTATTACGGAGTGGTGCTCACCTCCTTTCTGTTGAACGGCGGCGAGGGCTACAGCTTCATCGATCCCAAGCGCCCGGAAGTGCAGAATCTGACAATCCTCGACCGCAATGCCGTTATTCGGTATCTGCAGGAGCACAAGGTCATCTATCCGGAACGGGAGGAACGCCAGGCTCCGCAGGAGAAGCACATGTCCAACTCGAGTTCGAAATGGTTGCTAGAACCCTTCTTCTTTCTACTCTACCTTCTGTACTTTCGACACCGAGTGCTCGGTGGTTAAATGTCGAGTCTGCGAAATGGGAAATTGGAAAAGAAAACGATCTGCGTCTCCATGGGGCATCATTATCATTAGCATTCGCTTTCTGTTTTTGCGCATTGCGCAATCGCTTTGAACCGAGCGATCAGCGATTATGTCTGTTGTGGGCAGTAACCTTTCCTATATAAACAAAGGTGTTCTAAATATACATACCTATATATTCTCAAGTCTAGATTAGCTTTAATAGAGATTTCTGTATTTTGTACGCATCATTTTATAGGTTTTAAATTGCTTGTATGCCTATTAAATTGTACGGTTTAATCAGCTTTAGTCGTTTTGTTAGTTGGTAAACTTGAAAGATAAGCGCTCCATTTAAAATAAATGTTTATTTTAAAAATCCAACTAAACTTAATCAAAAGCAAATTTCCTAGACAAGCCCTAAACAAATGCTTGCTCTTTAGCTTTCCAAAGACATTTCGTGCTCCTCCCTAACAGAATTGCTGACTTTGACTGATCAGTGGAGTGTCTTGGGCATATTCATATTGCCAGGTGCTACCAGCATGACTCCACTTCTGTGGCTGGTCGTAATTGACTGCCAAATGAAGGCTACCAATCTGTATCTGCGGCTTGGTCTTCGGGTCTTTGGTCTTGGATCTCTGGTCTCTGGTCTCCGGGCTTCTGTCTCTGGGTTTATAGCTCTTTATAGCGACTCTGGTCTTTGGTCTCGTTCTCGGGTGTCTTCTGCTGGTGCTAAGCACTATTAAATTCCCCATGGTTAGGCTTTTCATGAGAAGTTCACGGCGCACCGACCCCGCCGACCTCTGCCCACATAATAGTCATCAAGCTCGTGTTGGCCGCCGCTGCATCGCCTCGTCCCCTCGATTCTCCTCGCTATCTAGCTATTGGCCAATGGCTTTTGCCTTGGCTTTGGCTTTGGCTTTGGCTTTGGCCCCAATGTCTGCTACTGGCGGCATGTTCCAGCTTCAGATTCAGCTCCATCTCCATCTGCAGCTCCAGGGTTCTGCTGTCGTGAGAAGCACATACACATCATGGATATGCACACACATTGCATCCACATCCACATCCGCATCCACATCCATGCTCAACTCGATCGTAGGCGACACAAACACCATCTACTGTCGGCATTTGGCCAGAGAATTGCGTGCACAGAGGGAAAATCGTAGAGCAATTAAAGGTCCTGAAAGTGGATAATTTATACAAATTTTGGTAACATATTTCCATCAACTGCCTTTAGTTTGGGGGTAGCTTATGAGTTGTTTATTATTACTTACAATATGGATTATCTAAATAGGTAAGGTCGACTGAATGTTTAGTTATCGCTTTAAACAAGTGGTCTATCCTATCTGATACGAATGTTCTCTTCCTGCGCTCTGCCGACACCCGCACAGTATACAACTGGTAGTGGAAACATCCAAATTTTCTAGAAAATATAGATATTAGATTTATAGTTTTTTCTCTCAGTGTGTGGAAAAGGGTGAAGGGTGGGAAAAGGGGGCGGGTCAGCGGGAGCTGGCATGTAATTATGTGGCCTCGTATACCGCGTCTGTGGCTCGGACATCGGTCAAGTGCAGAATCGGGCACTTTGGCGCGGCAACACGCTACAGTCGGCACCTGGTACTCGGTACTCGGTACTCGGCTATCAGTCATTCGGTTAGTCATGGCTCAGAGAGGTTCTTGAACCCCCCATTCCACACCATAACATACCCACTCCCACTCCCACACCATCCACATCCACATCCACACCCGCATAAAGGTTGGCAGTGGCATTTCAATTTCGCAAATGAACCCCACTAACTTGGCCCGCTCTAACTTGGCTATAATCTTGGCTGTCGGGCGGTGTGTCTGCACATAAAAGTCTACTTCCGTCTTTCCTTCATTTCTATTTGATTCCCTTCATTAAGAATGCCTCTTGGTTTCCTGCTTAGCTCTCGTACTCCTCCTCCCTCCGCTCTTTCTCCTCTAGAAGTTTCGACCGTTTAGGTCTAATGGCCGTATTAGCGACATGAGAATAGAGAAGATCGCGCGCCATTTGTTTGGGGCATTACCAGCAATAGCAACAGCAATGGCAATCCGTGAATCTGGCATCTGTTCTATATCGAATTGAGACATGGGAATGGCCCAGAGTATGTGTGGTTGTGGAACTGGAAGCAGATCATGCATGGGTCAATGAGTTGCGCGACTCACAAATTAGTTGAAATCATCCGAGCAACCCGCCCGTCGAAATCCCCCAGAGATGTGATTTTGATTTTGATGCGGTTAGGTTGCCATTGTTGCCAGTTATTCCTGTAGTTGCTGTGCCGGTCGTGATTTTGTTGCCCAGTTCGCCAGAAACGTTGAATTGGCTTCACCTTTTGACATGGAATCTGAAATGACGTGAAGCAACAGCCGAAGGAAGAGCAGCTAGCAGCTAGCAGCTAGCATCTAGCTCCACCTCCTCCTCCATGGACTTCTTTCTTCTGTGTCCCCAATTCCACCTCCTCCACTTTGATTGCCAGTTAGCCATCTCAACCCCATCCAAATCCCCATCCCATCCTCCGGCCAATGCTCATTTGGTTTCGTTTCTCGTTTCGTTTCAGCTTCATTGCTCAGTGATCGAAATTATTTACCGTTGATATGGTTATGGTCAAGGCGAACGGGAAAGAATCAGAAGAAGAAGGCCAATTGCGATTCCTGGGAGGTGGGAGGATCATTGGGTTACCTTGTTTCTTTTTTCCGTTTGGTCCAAATAATGATTTGAAAGCCAGAAAGAGTGGGAGATCAGTTAATTTTTGGGGAAAAATGTGAAAACTGTGCGAACGGATCTTAAGTTTTGTTCTTCTACTTAGAGCCTTGGAAATTCTTAGATAAAGGTAAGTCCACAGTAAAATGGATTTTTCCTGATATCATCGCTTCATCTCAGTCTTATACGCCTCAACTTCTCTATAACTTTGCAAACGAAAGACCTGGAAAACATTTATTGAAAACCTGGCATTCATTTGTGAATATTTTAATAAGTTTATTACAAATGCACATGACTCATGGCAGTCGAAAGGGGGAGTGGGAATCGGACATGAATTATTTATGCATGAACGGATCGGATCGGATGGGATGGTCTAGGATCGGATGGGATTGTACAGGATGGGTCCTGATCGGTTTGCTGGTCATGTTCCTGCGATTTTGTGGGCTGGGCCCTCACGACAATCACCACAATGGCGATGTGTGTGTGCTATGTGACCTCCGATGCAAATGCTGATGACCTTCGTACCGCCAAGGACACACACACACAGTCACTTGGGCCATCCGATCAGAAAGATATTCTAATTAGAACGCAGGCAAGTGGAAATGTGCAATGTCCGCCTCAAGAGAATATCTGAGTGTCATTTCTCAAGCCGCGGAACCCGATTCACATTAATCCTTTGATCCCAAGCGGAAAAAGTGTGTATTAGTGCCTCCATCTCGGCTTTTCTGCTTCTTCTTCTTCGTTTACACAGAGAGAAAATGGGGTTGATGTCATACAGAAATATGTAAATATATATCGACACTGATCTTGTTGATCTGTGAATAAAGTTAGATCTAGAAGAGTTTCATTTTTGTTAAGGTGCGTTCTTATTATCACACCTCTGTCAATTTTTTTGTGTAGATCTTTCTTATATAAATTTTTTCTTTCTGTACACTTTAAGCTAGATGCCATGTCCATGTCGTCATCATCAGCATCATCGCTAAACTTGACGCTAAAATGGATGTGGATACACAGGAGCAACACTCACACACACGCACCTAGGGGAGAAGAGCCGAGCAAAGAGGACGAAAGGAAAGAGCAGGAGGAGGACGAGGACGACAAGAGGAAAGCCAAAGAGGCAACCAAAGTCCGTTGGCAAAAACCAAAGTCGAGGATTTCTACCAAAAGGCGAATTAAATTCCTCAATCTGGTGCCGAGTTTATTTTTAGACCAAAAACAACAAGCAACAGGAACAAGAACAGCAACTAGCAATGAAATGGGAACAGGAGGTGGGGCAGGAAGAGGAAGAGTAGGGGGAGGCAGCCAGAAGAGTCAGAAGAAGAAGACGACAGCAGCGACGAAGACAGGAACACACACATACACTGGAAATAAAACTGATACTCTCAGGAGTGACACAGAAATTGGTTGAATATTCCAATCGATTTTGGTATTACCAACTTTGGAGAATAACCTGTAATAGAATTCAGTTGTGATGAATTCTTCAAAATAAATATTCTTAAGACACATTGGGTATAGTAATCTTCATAAATTTTGCATACACAGTGTGTAAAATAATTTTTCTAAAATATTCTATTGAAATCTTTAGTTTAAGGACCATATCTATAATCATTTTCCCCAGTGCAATCCCTCACACAAATACAAATGGTGAGGATCAGAAGATCAAGCTAAGAAGAAGCAGCAGCAGCCGCGAGTATAGATGGATGAATGCTGTTAAAGGCGAAGGCCATCCAACAGCCACCCCTGACCCGCCCCCTGCCTCCTTGTGGAAAATCCAGATTGCAAGGAGTCCAACCAGCAGCCGCGTCGGTCACATTAAGCTCCACTGTGCGTCGCCGTCGCCGTCGCAGTCGCGGTCAACGTCGCCGTCCACCCGGCGGCAGTTCTTTTTTACCAACAAAATGCCAGCCAAAACGAAGGGCCAAAATCTCGGTGCGTTGTACTTGCGATAGAATTTTCGATTGCAATGGGCACGCACAGGTTTTTAGCCACCCAACCCACCGATCCACCAATCCACCGATAAACCAACCTCCACATCCTCCACCGTCCAACTGGGAAATTGCGGGCAATTCATTTCCCATGACTGTTAATCACTTGGCCATTATTATGTTTAGCCGAACGCGTACATAATTATAGCCTGCAACCGTCGATCGGGCGATGTGTCCAATGGGATTAACTATTGGTTAAGCTAGAACTAAACCAGAATTAAAAAAAAGTGATAAAGGTGAGTTGGGAGTACTCCACAAGCCGTTGAAGCAGGAATAAATTATCTGGATACCTGGATGGCATTTAAAGAAAGAACAATAAAAAAATGTATCTCAAAGATAGCTTATGGCTTGGAACATTAAAATATTCCCCAGCGTATTAGTATATAAAACTAAGATTCCACTGACACACATTTCTAGGTTGCATCAATATAATACAGACGAATGTTAAACATATCTGGTTTATTTTTTTTAAATATGATTTTGATCTTGAACGGCTCTAAGAAAAATTCTAGTACTGCCCATAACTAAAGAAATAATTTAAACTTTAATTAAAACTTGATAGTTATGAGATGTTATAAAAGTTACCCCTTTATTTTTTACTTTTTCCCCGAGTAATATCCTCTCTTTCAGACTCACGTTTCTAATTGGTAGTCAATTTTCTGTAAGCCACTTAAAACTTTCGGTTATTAATAATCATTAAACCAATATTTATCCTTCCCCAAGTTCTAAGGTTAATTAGAAAGCTCCGAGCCAGAAGCCAAAGACATAAGAAGAGAAGCCAAGAAGATGCCTTTAATTACACATGCACACATTTATCATATTTTTTCGGTGGACGGAGGTGGTGGAAAGAACGATGAAGGAGTGTAAGTTCGTGTTTTGCGGCTGGCACCCGCAGAATAAGAAATATTGTCAAAATGCAAAGCAGAAGATCATTATTACATTTCACGCTTCCAGCAAAAATAAGTAAAAGAGCCAACTGAAACCGCAGAAAGCAGCGAGTTCAGATCCACGGGCGACTCTACGTCGCGATAGCGTACCAAATTAATGGAAATGGAACCACATTGCGTTGGGTTCATGGTAGAGGGGTTCGGAAGGGGTAGGCAGGGCAGGGGGCAGGGGAAGGGCAGGGGGAAGAACGTGCAGCGAGCCCTACAGGTAAGACTGTAGCGAAGACGAAGAAAGACCAGCAGAAAGAACCTAAAACCAAAGCGTCGTTGTGGGAGAAAGAATAAAACTAACAATGGACTGCGATGACTCTCCGCCGACGTCGACTTCTACTGAGCAGTCGACTGAGGCTCCGACTCCCATTGGAATGATGACGGCGACGTGCAGTCGAGTTTATGCATAGGTGTGAGTGGACACTGAAAAGAACTACTATCACGAAAACTTGTACATCTTTTAAAACTGTTTAAGAAAACAGTATATCAACCCCCCGAAAGATTTGTCACCTTATATAAAGGTATAAAAGGTAAGTGTCCCTGAGAAGTCTAGAGATTTCTAAACTTTGGAAATGGTATCTATAAACTTTTTCAGTTAAATAGTATTAAAGAAAATGGAATTGAAATGGAAAAATAGTTCAAATTTTACCCACTTCTGCCTGAGTAAGGATTTTTACAGGGTTTCCAGATTATATCGAAAGGAAATCCTTAAAATTCCACGAATTTCTTTCCGTGTATTAATATTTCGGTTTGAGCCCGCTTTTGTGTGCCTTTGGTTTATTGCGCTCTTTGTCTAGCACTGACTTCGGCCCACACACACCACTGCAGACAGGAAGAACTCGCACTCACACACACGCACAGCGAGGCCAATTTCCAATCACATCCATGAAATAAGCAAATAGTTGGTTCCATCATCGGATTCGGCTATTTCTTCTTTCTCTTCCACGGTCTTTTCCACTGTCTTTTCCCGTTTTTCAGCCAGCAATTTCCTTCTTAAGCTAACTGCTTTCGGCACCAAGCGACATTTAGCAGCGCTAACTTGGCCAGAACAGAACAGAAGCCCAGCGGATCTAAAATTTCCCATTACCAATTCCAATTTCGGGATCCAAGGATTAACACACAAGGCGCTGCCTCGAAATCTGTATCTGTATCTGTTCAGTATCTGTATCTGTGTTTGTGTTGACTGGAAGAGGAAACTGGAACTGGAATCGCTGTGGTTCTGGAAGCAGCGAGTCTGATCGTCGTTCTTGGCTTCTTCTTCGGCTCTTCTTGGCCTTCCATTCCATTTCCATTCCCGACTTCTTGGCGGACATTCGCGGCTGCGTGATATTGGCCTGATCAGTTGAGCGATCAGTCGACGACGAAGGCTTGCAGTGAACGCGACGTGAAGTGCTGAACTCCAAAAAACTCCAAACTCCAAACACCAAACGCTCCTTTAGAGCCAACCTGAAACGCGCGTCCCCAAAACGCTGAGAACCCGATTCGTATTCCCCGATCGTCGCCAGTGGCAATCAGATAGTGCTCCGCGCTCCCAACAATCCAACCAGCCGAAGAAAAGATGGCCAAAATCGTACTCTTCTGCCTGCTGAGCCTCTTGGCATGCGCTGCAGGTTAGTAAAGCCACTGAATTTTGATTGATTTTCTAGCAGGAGTTACCAACTTAGAGTGCTATGATTATTTACACACGCTTGGGTTTTGCAAAGCAGGGTTTATAAAAAGGATTATGAGGTGTAAAATAACTGAAAGGTGTAAATAACTGAATAAATTCATTTTTAAAGGATTATAAAAATTAAAAGAATACATGTAGAATTGCATTCAATATTAAATTAACTATTTCTAAAGACAAACAAGTTAAAGTTTTAATTTAAAATCTTATAGATATTAAATCAGAAATAAAATATATTTTTTTTCAAACTTAATTTAAATGTTAATCATAAAAAACTTTACGAGTATTGTTTAAAAATAATCGTATAACAGATTTTAGTTTAATTTTTCAAGAGCGTACCTCTTTTAAAACGTGACTAGCTGCCAAGCAAATTAAACGGCTTCTCAGAATTAAAAAAAATGATATAATTATGTTTTTATACTCGGCATTTCTAAATGCCTTGCTAATTGGCGACTTACCTCTGTCCGTCAATGATAATTCAATCTCCAAGAAACCCCTGTAATTATTCCTACCTTCTCCCATTTAACAAGTAAACAAAAGAAGTTCCGAAGAACTGCAAAAAATCCTCCAGCCAAGCCTCAAAAACCAGGAAAAAAAAAGAAAAAGATTCTGGCGAAACGAATGATGCATTCCCATCATTATATCCGAATCAGAGTCGCAGTCATTAAGTCTGCTCACTGTTTTTGCATCGATTCTTCGTTCTTCAGTCATCAGTCTTCGCTGAGAGCTCTCTTCTCATCGATTACCCACCAGAATTGTTCCCGTTCCCATTCCCATTCCCGATTCCTCACAAACTGGCTTTTTTGTTTTATCAATTTCCCTCTGCTTATCCCAGTCGCCATCTCCATTATAATGATTTGCCTGCTAACTGGCCCGAGGGATGTTAGGTGCCAACAAATAACTAGAGTTAGCCGCATCCTCCGGCAATGGCAACAGCATCAGGCATCAGCATCAACATCCACATCAGGTCCCCGGCAAGCACTAGCATTGACTTTGACTGCATCATTAGAGACGTGCTAGATTCGCGATCTATCGCTGGCCAAGCGTAATTACCTTTGGAAATTATGGTGCTCGAGAGCTGCAGGGAACTTGGGTTCGGTTCTGCGCACAGCACTGCCCAATTATGGGGTTACCTATCGCGATCCCGATCCCCATTCCGATCCCGATCTCGATCTTGGTCGCCGTCTTGCTCCCAATCCCGCACTCGAATTCACGTTCAGAGTCAGTGTCAAATTAACTGCAATTGGTACGAGGCTCGTTATCTTCTAAGCCAAGTGGCGAGAACTATCTTCCACTTCGAATCCGATTTAGTTTGAAACTGACTCCCCTAGCTCCAAGCTGAAATTGCCCCATTAAAATGAAATTTAAGAAACTTCTGATATCATCGCGTGGTCATTATTCTTATTAGGCAGATGGAAATCTCGGCTCTTCGGACGCATAATAAATAAATTCCCCAAAATCTTTTCATTCATTCATAAATCTTCACCGTCTTCTTCACTTGCCTATCATCAGTCTGATCGGGCTAAGACTTTGACTTGACTTTGTGTGTGTCTTGCATTTAAATCGCCGGAAATAATTTCATATACGAGCAAAGTACACAAGGTGATGTCGGGTGTTTGTGTGTGTGCTCAAACACTGGAACTCTCTTGATGTCTAGGCCCCTGCCTATATGCCATATCCCATATCCCCTATACCATATCCAATATCCATCCACGACAAGTGCCATAAATGGCCAAGTGGCCAAGGAGGAGGGTTCGGTTGAGTCAGTGGGAAAACAAAGTACTCGTACACTGGTATTTGTGTTTATCTTTTGAGCCGCTTTGTAGGGGCCAACACAAACACACACAGATACTTTCCGAGAGGGTTAAGATCTTTGTCCCTTGGCTACCTGTTGCCTCGAACCCAAAATCACTGTCATCTTGCATTGTTCCCAGCCTCGCAGACTTCTCCTTAGTTTACCTTACTTTACTTCTCGGGTCAGCTATTACTCAAGATTCTTCGTCTCTTCATTTCGGACTGACGACTGACCAGCGGGCTAATTAATGTCATCAGCACCTTGATTCCCATTTCGGATTTCGTGTAATTAGCCGCCAGAGAGGTCAGGAACCTCATAAATGCTCCTGGTCATCATCATCATCATCATGAATCACGCGTCCAATTTGGGGCTCCAAAGTTTTGTTCTTCGGTTTGTTTTTATGGAGTGGGGCCCACCGATGGCTAGCCACTTTTTTGGTAATCCTATTTAATGATGTTTCTGCGATTACGCATGCGATGTCCGCAGTTGAAACCGTTACCGTTTTCGCTGTTTCGGTTACGCATTGCGATTCCAATTGCGTTCGGAATGTACAGATATAGGTAGTTAGGTTCATTCACCCATTGTGAACTTGACTTATAGTTGGATTATCTGGCTTGGTCTTTGATAGTTATAAAGAAATAAAGTTCAATAGGTCTTAAGATCTTCTGACAAAATGTAACATCTCTTATATTTACTTGATTCCCAACAGGTCAACGCATTACGACGATCCACTTAGATGGAGTGCAGTACTTCATCAGCCGAATGAATCCCTATTCCCCGGAGCTCAACTACTTCCTGGCCTATCAGTACTGCCGCTCCTTGGGCCTCCAACTGGCCTCCTTTGAGACGAAGGAGAAGGCCGAATCGATGACCACGTATCTGAAGAATGCCGGTTACGGCAACTACGATTTCTGGACCTCCGGCAATCGCCTGGGCACGGGCATGTTCCTATGGATGAGCACTGGTTTGCCTTTCAATGCCACCTTTGATTTCTTCGAGAACTCGGCGGACGCCATCCAGGCCGGTCTGCTCGATCCCGTCGATCATAATAGCAACACCTCTCCCCAGCGCACCGCTCGCGACAGGTAAGTAGTCCTGAACTAATGGAGCACAGAGAAAGAGGGGGGTTTTATGAAAGTTCGATCTTCAAATGTATCACAATAATTTTTATCAGAATATAAATAATAAATTAGAATTTATTTAAGAAATTAATGGTAACCTTAGAAAAACCTGTGACTCTATATAATAATTCAAAAATAGACTTGATTACAGATATGCGTTAGGTAACCATATGGCCATTAAGATCTCTGAGAAATACCTATTATTTGATTAAATATTGAAAAGAACAAAGTAGTTCTAAAGATATATTATTAAGTACTTATAAAATGAAGATATAACTTCATTATTATAGTGATATTTTATGGAGGTGTTCTTAGAAACCCTTGGGACAGCCTCTTTTATCTGCTTCTCTAGCCTGAAAACAAATCCGATCTATATCGATATATTCCTTGTTTCCCCGTCTCCAATCTATAGCAGCAGTGGCGCCGAGAAGGGATGCGTGATCCTGAAGCAGCCCACGCTCAAGTGGATGCCCGAGGACTGCTCCGCCGTGAAGGACTTCATCTGCGAGCAGACCCGCTGCTACTACTACAACTACGGCAGCATCCCCGTCTCGTCGGCGCAGGGGTAAGGACACTTGACCGCGGAGCCACTCCACTCATAACTCCAAAACCCAACAACTCTACACAACCACAAACAAACGAACACGAAAATCACAGAGAACAGATGTTAAGAGCACTGATTGGAGGAGGAACTAAGAATATTGATAATGCAATAAACAAATTATGCTATAATTAACGTTAATTAATTCGCTATACGAGCTGCCCGCCCAGTGGCAAATTAAACAAATGTCCCTAATTAAGTAAAACAAAAACATATTTATACCAGATACCAGATAAATACGATAAACTAAAACTAAAACACAACCCAGATCAAGAGATTACGCAAGGATAACGTGATTGAACACAAGTTACTTTAGTTGACCACAAACACACACACACACACTGAAACACACACACACACACATTGACAGAGTGCGAATCCGTTTACGATTCCCAAAAACAGAATTTGCAAAAAGAATGAACAAATAGGTGAGCTAAACCCCAAATCGTAACCAATCTACCATAACTACACACACAATCTATATGCATATGTACATCTAAAGACTAATGCGACTTCTTACTAACGCCACTCCAAAGATCTATAAGCCAGGCAATCCCGATTGAAATTCTTAAGATTCAAAAAAATATCGTCAAAAAGAACACTTGTAGACGCCAATGGGATGACCAAAGCAAATAAAAGTGTATGCAATCTATAAATTTTGGATTTCAAAAGTATAGATATTATATTTTCTTAAAAACGTAAATTTCAAAACATTTGCTTAAAAAGTCTGTTATCAAAGTCTTATTTTTAAAAGCCATTTTATTTGTTTTTCAATTTTAATTAGATAAAAAAATGTAATTTGTACTTAAATTTTTGATAGATCTCCTACCGATTGCATTGACTTTTGTGGAACATCCCATATGAGCGCCAGAAACGTATTTTGTTTGGTGGTTTGGGGCTTAGCTTCCTTAGATGTTGTATCGCTCTCGTTGCTGTCGTTGTTGTTGATGTTGTCATGATGAATTGTGTTCAACTAACTAACTTTAGGCTAAGCAACTTTCGCACTAACCACGCCCCCGAACCGCCCCCTGTATGAGAGATTGTGAACTAAGCCTCTATCGTTGTTGTTTCTTTATATCAATCTTGTGCGATCTTTAGACGTCCCATCACGTCCACCACCCCAAGGACTCCTGCCTCCCTGATGAACCTGGCCGCCACCACCACCCCGTTGCCCCTGTTGATGTCCACCAGTGGAGCCATGTACACCGCCGTCGCCAAGGCCAAATCCTCGCCAGCTGTGGGCCACCGACTGATCGATGATGCCAGCTCCCAGCAGCCCTCCTTCATGTCCTTCAAACTCAACCACGATCGCTCGCTGCCCGATACGGATGCCACCGATGTGGATGTGGACGACCAGGAGCCCGATGTGGAGCACGATGACCATGAGGGCGTCGAGGGAGAGGGCGAGGAGGAGGAGCACGAGGAGCATGAGAACTTTGGAGAGCATGCCCGTGAGTTGGGCAACGACAGCAGCGACGGCGATATCAAGGATCATGTCTTCCCGCTGAGCGACAACGAACTCCATCCCGAGATGCACGCCATTGAGGAGGTGCAGCAGCAGTTGCAGCAACAGGATCAGGAACAGGACACGGATGCGGAGGCGGATTCGGCACCAGCTCCTGCGGCGGCTGAGGAAAACGAGAGCTCGCAGCAGGACGGAGAGCACGAAGCTGAGGAAGCCGAGGGCGAAACCGAGTCGGAGAACGAATCCCAGGTGGCTCCCGTTCAGGCCAGCGACGAACCCTTGATCCTCCCCAGCTCCACGGAATCCCCGGCTGCCGCCATTGAGGAGCGCATCAAGCAGATCGCCCAGGACTTCCAGAAAATGGCCAGCTCCCAGGAGCTGCAGCCCAAGGAGGAGCTGACCCCCCAGTCCTCCCTGTCCCTCAACGATCTGATACGCACCCTGCGGCCCAACGAGCAGCAGATCATCCCGCAGATCGACTCGGACTACTCGAATGCCATGCGTGTCCTGGGCAAGCCACTGGGGGCCAACAACTAGGCATCGACCCACTAGCATAGGTTGTGTGTGTGTGTCGTTGGGGTCGGGGGGCTACTATATCATCTATCCGGATATCCGGGTTCCACTGAGGAATGGCCATTTTCGAGAGCCGGCCGGACATGTCCGAAAATTACGCTTCTCTCTGAGGACCTGAGGATGCCCAACAGATGACCCCGCTGAAATTAACGATCCAGCGAGAGATTAAAGGAGCTAAGACATTAATCTATATATAACTATAAATATATATGTATTGTATGCTTTAATTGTATGACAAACACCACAAAAAAAGGAAACTCTTGATTAATAAACGTAATAAGTAATTAAGTTGATTGAATTTATTAAGTGCAGGTGATAAAATAGTAAGGGGCTACTATATTCTGAAAACCATAGGATGATAATCTTGTTAACGAAGTTGAATGCACTGTTCTCTTAGATCTTTCGTAACTTCACGGAAAAGCCATTAAGAATACTTAAGGCTCTTACGACTGCCCCAAGAAAAACCCCCAAAGCGATGTTATCTTTGAGTTCCCCAAAGAAAAACCCCCAAAAGTGATGCTAGCTCTCTTTCCATCATTCGTAAAACAGTAAAATCTTCAATAATAGATTATAATCCTCAGAGGCACTGCCATCTCGCAGATACACACATATATACCATAACGGCTCGCCTTGACCATGGCCAATAGCGCAAATCATAAACAAGTCTGTGGGATTTATTTGGCTTAGTCGAAACGAAGATGAAAGCCAATAATCGTAAATTAACTGCTAAGGCTCTAAAAACTGAAGTGTGTGCCGTGGAATTTCATTGCACTACGAAAGCCAGCGGCCAAAGAATAAATAAATTCCTCGGTGGGCTTACATCACGATGTATGTCCGTGTCTGCATTCAAATCTGCAAATCATCTTTCTTAATTTAAAGAGGATTCCGAGACGCAGACGCATCACATCAAGTTTTATGTGTGTCGGTGTCGTTCAACAATTGGATGAAGACGAAGATGGAGATGGGAGTTGAGACTTTGGCCGCCGCGGCACACACATTAACCAGAGGATCGGAGATCCCAAAAAGGGGCCCCTGGCCAAGACCCTACCCATTCCCCAACCCTTACCCCCCATCCCTGCCCACCTGCTGCTACATCTTGGACTTCATCTTCATCCTCATCGAGCTCCACCTTCGCGCATGCGCAGACGACTGACTTCGTTTGAAGTTCTGTTGACTGATGTTGTTGCTGTTCTGGTTGCTCTTGTGCCCCCATGTTGTTGTTGTTGCTAAAAGTGGTTAATGAAAGAAGCACACACAGCGTACATATATGGTATATGGCAGCAGCAGATGCCAAGACAACCTTGAAATGTATAGCAGGGTCCAACGAACGAATATAAAAAAGGTTCTTTGGTTTCTTATCTTCTTGGTCTCTTTATTTTTCTCCTTTTTTTCATTTTTTCATTTTTGTTCTCCAAGAAGCACCAAGAATAACCGAGAACAGTAAGTAACTGCTAACTGGGAATGCCCCAATCTGGACGAATCTCTGGGGGAATCTCTCGCTGGGCTCCAGAAAGCAAAAGTGCTCCCTCCGATATGAGGGTTATTTTTAAACAGCCAGTCTTTCAAGTGCACACATGATTAAGGGGCAAGCACACACCCGGAAGTTCCGGAAGTAATCTCGCTGGAGAAAGTTCCGACTTGGCGGTGTTATATAAGGGAATATCTCGGGTATTCACAATCATCAGTTCGAGCCAAACAGTTGCCTTGAAAACCATATCCCATATCCCTTGCAATCCTTTTCATAATGAAAGTAATCCTGGTTCTGACTTTCCTGGCCTCTTTGATGGCTATTTCCCTGGCTTTTCCCCAGGTGGGACATGGATCTCCTAGTGGACCTAGTGGGGTGAGTACTTTTTATATTTTCCCAAGGTTTATAAAAGTAACGCTATTTATTTTTAAATTGTCAGCGCTTTCCTATGACCAAAAATTGGGCCCAACCTCCAGTTGATCTGCGTAAACCCATTATCTTCCTGCCCGAGGCGACGCCCATTCACGAAGCCCAGGAATCGCGACCTGGACAGACCAGACGTCACAAGATTGGATAGATTTCAGGGAATACCAACATATTAAATTATTATAACTAGTTAAGCCAGTTAAATCGTTTTAAATATAAAATGTTGGGTTCTTAAAAAGTGTCTTTGATTGATTGGGGTAAGCTGCTTAGAAATTCGAATAATTTTCTTATTTTCTAGCAAAGGGTATTAAACTATTCATTAAATTAAAATTTGCTAAGATGATCTTTGGGTTGAGTGTGAAGAGAATAGATTTGGCTACATTTGGATTAATTAAATTGGCATGGTAGTGCAAAAAAGCAAACCCTGAAGCAAGGCCAATAAAAAGTCGAGGTAATAAAGATGCTGCTACACCAGTGGACCATAAAGAAAGGTTGGTTAAGCTTCTCTCCAAAAAATCTGTTCAAATTTGTCTTTTACTGACAAATTGTTTTTAAACAAATGCAAAAAGTTTATTTTTATTTCGTTCAAATACAAAAAATTATTTGCGTCGTAATAATTTATTGACTTTAATTAAGCATCGAGTTTTCGATTGCATTAAAATAAATTGATAAAAAAAATCAATATAAAAATACTTGCTAAATTGTGATTAACTGTGCTAATTAAAAGCAATTATGCTAGATTTACAAAAAGTAAACTAAACCCCAGTGAGGATCGTCAAGAACTCGTGGGACGATTCGAGGAGGAGGGCTGTTTCCGCTGAGTGCTCCTATCCTTTGATTACTCATGGCTAAACCGATTGTTATTTAGTTTTAAAGTATTTTAATTGGTTTTGGATCTCGGCGTGTGGGTCATAAAGTGTTTGACCGACTTGAATGAAACCACAATTTATCTTGTGTTTCCGGTTTAAAGATCCAGTCCAACTGTATGCATTTGCTCAAACTGATTTAAAAAGAGTTAATTTCTTTTTAACTTTTAAGTTGTATTTTGCAGAGACTCTGATTTCCGGGCAAGGGCTTTATAAAATATTCAAATAAGAAGACCACATTTGGCAGCAGTCCTAATTTAAAAACGTGTGGAGGATTTACCCCATACTAAAGAGATTCCAGATGGAAGAAAGACTAAAAAATTAATAGAAATCGAAAGCCAATTACATTCCATTGGATGAACCTAGTATACAAATATTTATCCCTATCAATATGAAAATTCTTCTTATTCTTTCGCTAGTGAAGACGTCAGTCTCTGCCCAAGGATTTGGAGAAGGAGGATTCGATGGATTTGGAGGAGCCACTGACGGCCTAGGAGGATTTGCAGATGTGGCTAGGGATTTGCAAGTGTAGCTGGATGACCAGCCAACTTCCAGAACTTTCACAATTTCCTGCTGAGCTTTAAGGGATTCATTTACAAAACCTTTCAACTCTAAGAATCTTGTGGATGCCGGTAACGAAGCCTTCGCCAGGGGAGCCTTCACCTTTCAGTTGGCTGTCAACGCCTTTGTCGGATCCAGGAATCCTACAAGCTCCAACATGAACTTCCGCTTGCAGCGCGGCAAAAACCTTTGTCAAATCTCGGCGGAGTGCTCTTATCCATTGGTCACTCACGCTTAAAACTCATGGTATCTTTTTAACTAGCTCCTTAGATTCTCGTTTTTAATTAAATATCAATATTCTAGCACATAATTGTATCTGTTTTATATACGTCATATACAAATTAATTAATACATTTAATGAATATTCACCACTTTGAAAACAACCGTTTCGGTTGGCCCTATAAAAGCTAGAAATAAGCTAAACTGTTATGAATATTCAAATATATTTTGACAAAATTAACTCAAAGACACCTTATTACGATAAGAAACTAGTTTTTTTAGGCAGGGGGATCCCCAAGGGCAAGGGAGTTCCGAAACTCTTCTGAGAACTGGAGAATTTTCCTATTTAGGAACAGCTACTGTTTGATGTTTGCTTATAAATATTTGTCCACAAAAAGTATGAATTGTGTGAGATATAAAACGTTAATATGTGTGAATTGGTTTAGAGGTTAATAAGCAACTTAAAACTAGTTTCTGTTTCGTGGCGATTTTAGTTAATATTCAGATACGTATACATATAAAAAGTGGTTCTAATAAAAAACATGAAATACAATGCTAGAATAGTTAATTACCCACGCCTTCGATCCAAAAAAATTATATAAAGGAAGGACTTAGGAAAGCCCCAAAAACATTCGACCAAGTACATCGTCCAGAAAAGTTGGTTGACTTATTTGATTTATACTCGCTACGATTGATAAGGATCCTGTTTTAACGGCATTTTGATTTAATGGAAACGGAACTTAAGCGTGTCGTACTTTTAAAGTTGAATTTTTGCCCCTGTTCGGTTCAGATTATCTCGTAATACTTAATTTACTCGAATTTATCAACTGGTTTTCGGTTAAGTTCCGGTTTTTCCTGAACACAGATACATTATCAAAGCAGCGACTTTGAAAGGGATTAAAACTGCTAATTGAAAACGAGAATCCGTGCGACAAAAAATCAATGCACCAGATAGAAACATCGAAATGCGTAATCATTGCTCACGTAAGAGCCAAAAAACCAAGGTTTATATTCCTTTTTGTATTATACGTCAACATGGTTAGATATAAACTGCTCCAATCCAGATTTAGTTCTAATTTCTTCAGAGATCTTCTACGTATATTCTATATTCTATATTCCGGACCATCTTACAGAGCGCTAATGAAGCAAGACGAGTTCCCAAACCACTCGGCGAATATCGTCAGATCGCACACATTAAAAATAGTTATAGCTCAAATACATGTGTATGCATAGGTTTTTTAATCGACGCGCTTCGATTTCTGTATAATTCCAAATCACTGGACTTGGGATTTATGGATTTCGGATTCGGATCGGGTGGGGGCGAGGTTGGCCAGTTTGTAGCCTGCAACTCTCTAGTCCCCGATGGCTATAAAAGCTCTGTTCGCCGGTCGAGCCAAAAACATTTGTGTGGACCGTGCGAGCGCGAAAGGTTAGTCTATTGAGCAGTATTTGCGATGATTCGATCGATGATTGACAACCTGAGCTTAAACCCGTGTTACTTAACTACATTGGCTGATAAGCATTAAATTTAATTATTACAACGCAATGATCAGCCGTAGTTCCCCGCTCCTAATAGATCGTCGTAAACTACGTTATTACCGGGAAACCAGTTGGAACCGCATTTTGACCAAACCATTGATTGATTTACTTCGCAGATCACAATGAAGGTTCTCTGGGTTCTTCCACTTCTGGTGGCTGCGGTCTCGGCCCAATTTGGGTTTGGAGGCGGACGAGGAGGAGGACTGGGAGGAGGACTGGGAGGAGGATTGGGAGGAGGTCTAGCAGGAGGACTTGGTAACCTGGCCAGCAATGCAGCCAGCCAGATTCAGGGTGCTGCCAGCAATATCGCCAGTGTTGTGCCCAAGGTGCCTCTGCTGTCGAATGTCCAGAGCTTCGGTGACTTCTTGGTAAGATGTGCATATAGTTCGATCCCCGAAAACGGAGATAACTAAAATGTAAACCCACTTGCAGTCTCAATCCGGAAAGACCTACCTCAATGCCGCCGATCAGGCCCTTCACGAGGGAGCCTTTGCTGCCACCAAGAATCTGGTGGATGCCGGAAACGAGGCCTTCGCCCGCGGAACAGCCACTTTCAAGCAGGCCGTGAATGCCTTCGCCGATCTGACCCACGCCGAGTTCCTGCAGCAGTTGACCGGTCTGAAGAGGGATCCCGCTGCTAGGTGAGTGCTCCCTTTTCTTCAACTTCCGGTCTAGTTCCGGTTAGGAGTGTATAACTGTTGATTTCCGCCCCACAGAGCCCGTGCTGCCGCCAGTCAGAGGGAGGTCACCCTGCAGCCTGGACCCGTTCCGGATGCCTTCGATTGGCGCGAGCATGGAGGTGTTACCCATGTAAGGTTCCAGGGAACCTGTGGATCGTGCTGGGCACATGCCACCGTCGGCGCCATCGAGGGTCACACCTTCCGCAAGACCGGCAACCTGCCCACTCTCTCCGAGCAAAATCTGGTGGACTGTGGTCCTTCCGAGGACTTTGCCCTGAATGGCTGCGATGGTGGCTTCCAGGAGGCCGCCTTCTGCTTCCTTGATGAGCAACAGAAGGGCGTGTCGCAACTTGGTGCTTACCCATACGTCGACAAGCAGGAGAACTGCAAATTCGACATCAGCCAGTCGGGAGCCCACCTTGAAGGATTCGGTGTCGTTAAGCCCGGAGACGAGGAGGAGATGAAGAAGGTGATTGCCACCCTGGGACCTTTGGCCTGCTCGGTGAATGGCTTGGAGACCCTGAAGTCCTACGACGGTGGCATCTACAACGACGAAGAGTGCAACCAGGGCGAGCCCAACCACGCCATTCTGGTCGTCGGCTATGGATCGGAGAACGGACAGGATTACTGGATCATCAAGAACTCGTGGGACGACACCTGGGGAGAGAAGGGTTACTTCCGCCTGCCCCGCGGCAAGAACTACTGTTTCATCGCTGATGAGTGCTCCTATCCAATTGTTTAAGGGCGAAATGTACTGTACAATGCAATTAGACTTGAAAAGCGTTGGTTTCTTTAATAAAACAAAATAGATTTTAAAAAATTAAAAATATTGTGCGGTCTTTAATTTTTATCTTTTAAGGTCTTCAATATTTAGAAACTTTTTAGGCTATGATAAAATGACTTTACGAAGCAATCGATAGGTATAATGAAACAAATACATATGAGTTACTATTTTTATTAGGGCAACAAACTTTTCGCGGTTTGTGGTTGTTAGAGGGGCGTGGCACCTTGATGAAACGAACTTGCGCTGCGTAGGAACACCTATAATCTATTACTCTACGAGTAACAGGTATTAAAAGATATTTATAAACAAGACTTGTAAGTCTGTAGAATTGTAACGGAAACACCTGCCATCTTTGAACGGACCCGCCAAATAGAGTTGCCAGGGTGCGTTAGATAACGATACAATAATCGATTCTTGCATCGATAGCTATCGATGATAATATAATTCTACCCACATCGATAGTATACAATAATCATCGATTCTGCCGAGACAACAATAATAGAAATAAATTAAATCAATTGACGAATTAAACTTTATTAGGCGCGGCGCGACGAAGGGAACTTGATGAGCAGCAGGCGGGGAATGCCGTGACGAATGGCGGCAGTGCGTCCCATGGAAGGCCACCGCGCAAAAGTGTTCCTGCAGGTGTGTCCGCATCGACGTTCTGATCAAAAGAGCCCAGCCCACTTTTGGGAAAGTGGGCGTTGTCACCAGACCGCGAATCTAAAGCCCCGGATCACCTGTCTATATTCCTCTCTGCCTTTGTACCATTGTCCCATTGTGTGTGTGCTAATCGACGTCTCCCCTTGGCCCCTTCCTTTCCAGAAATGTACGCGATAGTACATGTGCATTGCGACTAATCCAAAGAGTCCCCCCTGTGGTCATAACGCATTTAATAACCAACCCAGCCGGAACGGAACGTTTCACCTGGAATCCTCGAGTGTCCTGCATTCACAACCCCCGAACCGTAAAACCCAAGACCCATCCAAGCATGGACGAGGACATCCTGAATGCTGTGGAGTCCCTCTTTGGCAAGGATGTGAAGATCGTGGACTGCGAGACCTCATCATCGCTGCAGCAGGAGGAGGTGCTGCTGGTCAACGGAGTGCCCGTGAAGCTGGATGGCCTGCCTGCAGACGATGCCAGTGCCATCAAGGCCGCTTTGCTGGAGGGACAGATGCCCTCGGTGGAGCACTTGAATCAGCTGCTCTTCCGCGCCGGATTGGCTCAGCAGCCCATTGAGGTGGAGACCTCTTTGACTGTCAAGTCCTCCCTGACCACCACGGAGGAGGTGCTGGTCTCCCGGAACGGACAGATCCTGGACGAACGCACAGTGGAGACGAAAGAGAACTTCAACCACCAGTCGCACCAGAAGGAGATCTGGCATCCTGTCAAGCAGCAGTCGGCCTTGGCTCGCGCCACTCCAGAGAACGCCCTCAAATACCGAACCACTTCGAATTCCACGTTCGCCTCGCAGGCTACGGACTCGGACGAACGACCAGCTGATCCATTAGGCCGTCAGCTGAACCAAACCTTCTCGAATGCTTCCCTTATGTCCAGCAGCTCGGCCATCACTGGATCCGATCAGGTCATTGGATCCGTTTCGTCCACCACCATTGGGGACAAGAGCTCGAATATAAGTAGCTGCGACTCCGGGCACGATGGCCTCTTCCACAGCGTGTCCATGAATGCCCCCTGGTCACATCCACGTGACACATTGACCGACTCCTTGTACTGCGACATTCCCAGCTCGGCGGATGAGGCGGATGCGGTTTCTATCCTAGTGAGTTCTGTAGTTATTGATAGTCACTATTTAACTAATTCTTTGATTGGTGTAGAACACCCATTTGCAGATCACAGAGCCATCCGATTGCCAAACAGCGCCAGTTTACGCCAAAGACATGCCCAAGGACGGCAGCCTGGATTCGCTAGTCAGCCTGCTAATCAATGGCGACGATGCGGATGTGCAGTTTGCCTTTATGACCACTGCTCGTTTGTTTTTGTCACCCCATGAGCTGCTCTCCAAAATCATTGCCAAGTGCCAGGGAAAGGAGGAAGGCCTAATCCGTCTACTAAACCATTGGCTTATCGTTTGTCCCGACGACTTTCGCTACGAACTGCTGCTGCAGGAGCTGGAGAAAATGCGTGAGCTCAAAGGAATGACTGCCTTTTTAGATGGTATTCCCCAGTCTCAGGCACAAAGAACCGAAAAGGGACGAAGCCAACTGCAGTATCTGCTGACCAAGCAGTCGTCAGCCAGCTCTTTGGGACGTCAGAGCAGTATTAAGTCGCTGAAACGCTTTGCAGCCAATGTCTACAAAACGGACAATGTGCTCAACAACTGCAGCAGTGCCTTTGAGTTGGCTCACCAACTGTATGCCATTGAGTACGCCTATCTGTCGCAAATACGCCTCGAGGACTTTGTCGAAGCACTGGAGAAGGATGAGCTAAAGTCTTGCATGAGCCAAACCAAGGCGGGCACCTTGGGCTCAAATTATCTTAGCCAGGTGACAATCGACAGCTACGTGCAGTGGTTTAACCAGTTAAGTTTCTTGACTGCCACCGAAATACTGAAGGTGAAGTATGAAAAAGTTAAGCAAAAGAAAATAAAATGTAATATTTATCTACTCTTAGCTGAGCAAAAAGTCTCAGAGGGCACAAATGATTGACTTCTGGGTGGAGACAGCTCTGGAATGCTTTAACACGGGCAACTTCAACAGCTTGATGGCCATTTTAACAGCGTTAAATCTGACTGCCATAGCTCGCCTAAAGAAAACGGTGGGTCTATATAACTCAAACGTTTTTGGTTTAATTTAACTATGTTTTTATTTCAGTGGGCCAAGGTGCAGACAACAAAGTTCGAGGGCTTAGAGCACCAAATGGATCCCAGTTCAAACTTTCTCAACTATCGATCCACAATGAAGGCAGCTGTTTGGCGTTCGGAAAGGGAAATGGCCAACAAAATTGAACGTGCCATTATACCATTCTTCTCGCTGTTCCTCAAAGATCTACATGCCATTAACGAGAGCCATGAAACGAAGTGAGTTTGCTTTTTGATTAAATAAAAAGGATGGGAAGTAATCAAAATCCTTTGCAGATTGGCCAACGGAAACCTGAACTTTGAGAAGTGCCTCCTCTTGGGCACCCAGCTAAGGAACTTCAGCAAATGGCAACGACTGGACTGTCCCTACCAGCAGCTGGCCAGTGTGGTGTCCTATCTGCTGAGGACAGAGGTGCTAACCGAGGATCTTTTGATAAAGGCCTCCTACGAGTGCGAGCCACCCGAGAACGGCGAGGAGAAGGATCACTACAAGACTCTAAAGGCAGCTAAGAAATCGAACACATAATCACCAATCATTAACGACAATCCTCGGGATAGTGCAACACAATATGCAATGCAATGAGCCTCGCACACTTTCGTTGGCGTTCCATTTTCACATTTTGCATTTGTATCGCGATAAAAACAGTAACAATAATAACTCTTACACTTCCATTGTGTTTGTTAATTTGTACTTAAGCTTAGACGACGGTATATATTTATTTGCAATCGATTTATATATACAAGTGACGGGCATTTAATTAGAAACACCAAAAATATGCATACAATTACTAAAGTAATGTTTTAAATGTTGTATTTTAGCAGTTATATACCCCGAAAAATACATAAAAATAAAAGACTTCGATTAAGCCCCGGGTATTCCTCATCGAATGGTGGCGAACTTCTGGAAATCGACGGTTCCGAACTTCCCGAAGAGCTCCAGGGGATAGTGCTTGCCCTCGACGGGCGCATGGATGCGGATCTGTCGCATGTGGGTGTCCCTGCCGTTCTGGTGGTTCGAGATAACAGCGATCTGCAGCATGAAGGTGCGAATCGACTTCACGTTCCCGTCCTTAATGGGTATCTGCACCCAGCCGGTGGGTTCGGTGAGGTCCATCACCTGCAGCTCCTGCAGATCGTTGAAGTTGGTCCCGGATCGTATGGAGATCCTTGATGGCGTGTAGCTCTCGTCCAGTTTGTAGTCCGTGTATATGTAGATCTGGCTGATGTTGGTGCGCTTGTGGAACTGGATGTTGACCAGGTGGGGTAGCTGTCCATCTGACTGCCAATAAGTGTCCATGATGTTGTCCCGCAGACGCTCCACGCCGAATCCTGAATGGCGAAAACTTGAATGAAGTTCTGGGAGGGATTTCAAAACCTAAAATTACCCGGCTTGCAGGAGGAGAGGCTCCAAACGGCCTGGGCGCCCACTTCCCGCACGAAACCCAGGCGCTCCTCGGCCAGCGGATCCTCCTCATTGCTGGGCAGCGGGTTGGCGGATATGTCCTCATCCATAGAGGCTGCCATTGCAGCAAATTGACTTTTAAAACCTTTTCTAAAATATGTTTTACAAAAACCGCTCGAAGACGCACAAATCAGCTGTTTGTTTGGATGGTATATTCAATTTTGCCGCTCTGGTCACTCTACGCTGTCCATGTGTTTTTTTTAGTCAACAAAAACGGTTCGAATTTTTTAAATATAAATAAAAATGGTGCGTAAACTCAAGTTCCATGAGCAGAAGCTGCTCAAAAAGGTGGACTTTATCACCTGGAAGGTGGACAACAGCGGCAAGGAGAACAAGATCCTCAGGCGCTTTCACATACAGAAAAGAGAGGATTACACCAAGTGAGTTTCAAGAGTTTACATTTCCACCGAAATAAAACATTTTTAAAATCTTTTTAGGTACAACAAGTTATCCAGAGAGATTCGGGAACTGGCTGAGAAGATAGCCAAGTTGGATGCCTCCGAGCCCTTCAAGGTGGAGGCCACCACCATGCTCCTGAACAAACTGCACGCCATGGGAGTCTCCAACGATCAGCTAACTTTGGAGACGGCTGCCAAGATCTCCGCCAGTCACTTTTGCCGGCGTCGTCTGCCCGTCATCATGGTAAAACGTGAGTGTTGTACCTCAAACCCACTAGACATTCTAGTAATCCATTACTTCCCACTGACAGTGCGAATGTCCGAGCACCTGAAAGCCGCCACAGACCTCATAGAACATGGTCATGTTCGTGTGGGTCCCGAAATGGTGAAGGATCCCGCCTTTCTGGTCTCCCGCAACCTCGAGGACTTCGTCACCTGGGTGGATGGCTCCAAGATAAAGGAGCATGTACTCCGATACAATGATTTGCGAGATGACTTCCAAATGTAGACTCTATTTTTAAGATCCCCCAAATAGGCGTAGAATAACTAATAAAACAACCAGCAACTTTTGTTAAATAATCATGTTCAATAACTTTATTACATTTCATATAATAATGTTTAGATCTCATTAATATTCATTATTAAGGAGCGAATTGCGCCGAGGGCACAAATGCGCCGAGACGCACATACATATACATATTTATTTTAACCTGATCCCCCGAATTACCGATTGCTCGGAATCATTCCGTAATGGCGGTTCATAGTTGGATTATGCTCTATTAGTTTGTTTTTTTTTTTACCCTCACTTCGCTATCTAACGTCAATCGTTTTTGAAATACAATGCGGCGTGTGAAATACCTTTCGGATATTGGAGTAATATCAGTTTTGGAAACAAGTGAGAGAGCCAGCGGATTTACACAATAAATTATAAGATAGCAGCGTGGATTGATCGATCGCTTTATTTATAAAAACAGGATGAGTGTGGGTTAGGGACTAAGGTGCAGGCAGGTGCATCGAACGGTTGAGCGGTCTAAAAAGTGATCATTGAACAGAGTTAAAAGTAGGGTCGATGGCAGTTACACAAGTCAATTCCAGCCAGCCTCAGCTTAGGAAGCAAATGCATTCGAAATGGTTCTCTAATCGTTAGAAGTGCAATAAAATTAAAGTGAAGCTTTTAGAGTTTTAGAGTCTGACTGCTCGTCGTGCATCTGACTTTGCCAAAAAAGAAATCTAAAAGAACAATGGATTTCCGTCGTTTCAGCAGTCAAAAGTCTTTTTCTTGTTGTATAGATATAGATATCTTTAAATATTAGTTGTATTATTATTCCTTTTTAAATACGCATAAAAAGTAAGTATTAATTAGTGTTAAAATAAATAGCTAGTGGCATTAAAATTAGTTTCGACTTTGGCTGCGGCCCATACACGATTTCATATCCGCCTGCCTAAGGCAAAGAAAAAATTTCACATGAATAACTTCATAACAATATAAAACAAATTAATAAAAAAGGATTTTCTACATTTGTTCCTCATCCTCGTTCAGCGGAGCTCACTGTGTTGCAAACAAAAATACATTCATTCAAAATTCCATTACATTCTTTTGGCTTTCGAGTGTGCTCTGCTCTGTGTTCTGTATTCTGTTCCTTCTATTTCTTATCTGTTCGGTTCTTGGTTTACATTTAGATGGTTCTCCTACTGTTTCAGGCTTGCGTGAACAATAAATTCTTAGGCTGGATATATGCATTTATATTCAAAATAAATATTCAATCGCATTGTATTAATCACTACAATATTTTCCGTAAATTCCGATCTCTTGTTCTTCAAAACATGTGCAAATAGTAAGTAGCCGTACGTATACATATGCCCCGATGAACACCAAAACCCCGCGACCTACAGAATAACTTTCGGTATATGTTTTGTTATGTTTCCATAGATGTCTTAATGCGCAAACTTGTAGAATAGTGTGTTGTTCCGACCAAAACTGCGCCAAGCGCCATGATGGCCCAACTGCTTCTCCACTACTGCTGCTGCCGCCGCCTCCTCCTTGCATCCGAATCATCGATGGATGCCATTCAAAATACCCAGAACGCCGCTTAGATTACCAACGCCATGTCCTTTTTGCTGGGTAACTGCACCCGCTTGCCCTGCCACAGGGAATTGTGTATTGTGAAGGCATCGATGGTCACCGTCAGATGCTTTGTGTGCACTTGCGAGAAGCACTTGCCGCCTGAGTTGTATCTGCAAAGAAACGGGATATATTAGATTTAGGCAGACCAATACGAAAGGTTCTCCTAGGATCACCCACTTGAAGAACTTGTCGAACATCACTTCGTCGACTTGACTAGGCCCAGTGCCGTACAGCTTGGTCACCTGGTCCGTTTCGGGCTGGTAGCTGTAGAGGGCGCGGAACTGGCATCCCGCATCCCGGAAGAGTACCAGGAAGTGCTTCGCCTCCGAGCGCGCTATCTTCTCCAGCACTTTCTGTTTGGCCTCGCGGTTGACAACGCCGGGGAAAACGCAGTATTCAACGGCATTCAGGATGATCCCGCGATTCGATTTGGCCGCTGGTTGTTTATAGAGTTTGGGACCTGTGAATGCAAGTCGGACAAAGTTAGAACACTCGTAAAAGCAAACTTTTTTCTACTTTTTGGTGGCAATGGCAAGCTTCTAGATCGTAAGGTCTTCTAGTCAATTTATCAAATGCAGGCTACGTGCAAGCTTTAATACCAAACATTTGGGTGAACATTTGGGATCCACTGTTTAGATACTTGGGGATAAAAATCAAAAGTTCTTTACAACAAAAATTCCTGACAAAAAATAATGAAATTATAAATTAAATGCAGCCTGGCTTAAACTTCTATTGCATATAAATAAGTTTAAAACTTAAAAACAATTCAATAACATATACAAACTTAAACTATAGTGCTTGCAATTTAGTCTTTAGTATTTCAAAGTGAAGCTGTTAATCGGGCCAATCTGGTTTTAGAGATTAGAAAGCTCTTGCGGTGTTTTTAGATCACTAGGAACACATTTGTTTGGGATACAGTTGACCATCGAAAGTCGTGGATTTGACGACGCTAGGGAACGTAACAAGTGGACGAACGAAGACTCGGATTCTACAGACTGTCGCAGCCCTCTAGAACTTGTATATCTATGTAGAACTCATATGTATGTCGAATAAATTAAATGCAATCTGCTCAAAAAGATGCCAATTCGTAATGAATGAAAGTAACCGAAAAGAAAAAAACTGAAAATTTGAAATTATAATGAGGCGTTCCAACTTAGGTAGTACTGATGCAGGTGGATGACCAATGGTGTATGGATTGGTGGAAGGTGATTATATAACTGAGGGTTGATTTGAAGTATTTGTATGGCTTGTATGGTTTGGTTTTGTATTTTGAAGACGAGAGAGAGAGAGGATACAAACCCGAATATTCCATGTTCAAATTCGGAGTTAAAGAGAAATCGCTGGATCCATCATCAAATCCGCGACGTTTCGATATCAAACCTGGCGGCAAAGAGCCCGGTCCGGAGGGAGATGGCATATGCCTACCTGAAGCGCCCATTCCCATTCCAGGCGATGGAGCACGCCTCGGCGGAGTGGCGCGTCCCAGTCCCGAATCTGTGTCTAACCGGCAAGCAAGAGAGCAGGGTGGAATCCATGTCAATCGAGGCATTCAGGCGGGCATTCGGTCACATGCACAAAACAGATCAGATGGTATCGTATCGGATCAGATCAGAACGGATAGCGGATCACCCAGGTCCATGCAGGTGGTGTGAATCATTCGATGGATGCGTTGCGATGTTACGATGCGTTTTTGTTAGTCACCAGTTGCGTGGATGGATGGCGAGTCGAGTTCGATGAGTTCGTTTTATTCGGTTAATATTTGATAGTATTTTTGGTTGGTTAAGAATCGGTTTTTTTTTTCGTTTTTTTAGACAGGATTGAGTTGAAAGAAAGAGAAATAAAAGAAGAGAATGTGTGCACAAAATTTAGTTAAGCAATTTCGTAGATCTCTTAATAGCTAGTTGATCATGATCTGGATTATAATCGAACAAATGTACTGATTAGTGTGTTTGGCGGTGCAGATGTTTTGAGTGAGTGTTTGTGTGTTTGTGCTAGTGTATCATCCCATATATCTCACAAGTGGAGTAAGCAAATTCGATCGTTTGAAGGTATGCCAGAACCAGTTGGGAATTTTAAGCTGTAGAAACAACCCCAGTCCCCGCAAATCAGCTGACGAACACAAGAAAGCTTGAGAAGGGACCAGACCACCACCACCATCACCGCATCATAGTTAGGAGCTCAGGGAAACCGAATCATCATCGCAGTGAAAGGTTAAATAACTAAAATAGCAAACCAGCAAAGAATAGAATACTCAAATATGTACATACATTGGTAAAAATGAAGACAAGAGTACAAAGAAAAAGAAAGTGAATTACTTATCACCACCAAAGATACCGGAACCAAAGTACAATCACAAGTTAAACCAAAAGATACCACTAGAAATATCCGAAATCAACAGAAAGTAGCAGACAGATAAAATACATAGTTGGATAGAGAGTAGAGCGTATTGGGATAATAGAGAAAGGTTGAAAGGTAGGTAACAGGCAGGCAGCTTGATTGTTGCTGCTGTGGAACGCTTCTTACCGCACAGATTCATTAGCGAATTGGACTTTCGGCCCCGGAAATTAAGCGTGCTGCCCTTTGCGACGGAGATACGCGACAGAGTGCGGCCCCTTTCTACGCCGGCTGGCTCTGAAATCAGGTCAAGTCGGGTCACGAAAGACGCGAGCCGAGTGCATCAGTATACAGGTGGAACTCACATGATTCAAATTCATATTCATTCGCAATTCGTTAACACAAATGAATAATATGGATGGCACAAAATGAGGTACAAATATCGTAAATCAAACTTATCGCCCAGGTGTCCCCCGAAACCAAAATAGCATCTCCAAAAACCAGGTAAATAATAGTAAAATATAGATATATGTTTATCCTAAGAAACCGCTCCTCAGTTTCACTTTTCACTTTTTCACAGGTGCAATCTTTCTGGCAGTGCATTAGATTAGTTGAGGTTGTATGCAGTTAGCTCTTATTTGTTATTTGTTAGCCAAAAATCAGTAGTTGAACCAAAATAAAAAACTAGTTAGTTAAAGAAAAACCGTACAAAAAATGGAAGCGTTCGAGCGTTAACGTTCGTTTCATTTCTTAGCGTGTTCGAATGCGAATTTTGTGGAAATAAAACAAAGGAAAACGGGGAAAAAAAGAAAGAACTAAGTGGGCGTGTGTTATCCATCACCAACCTCTGGAAGTTTTGTACGATCCCCGTCGTCCAATCGGAGTTGAACTTGTACTGGGATAATCATCGGGTGACTCTGTTGGAACGAGATTAGTGGTTATGGCTTATCAAATAGGTTGTCCAAGTACCAAGGTTATTTAAAAGAGATCTTAGAACTACAATTAAGTCGAGGTGCAATTCAAATCGTTAGATTTTAGGTCCCAACTACCGCAAAAGTACAAGAAATCCAATCAACTTAAAGAGTAACTAATCATGCTTAACGTAATAACTTAGATAAAACTACAAAAGATGAAATTTATAAGACAATGCAATGAGGGTAGAGTAACAAAAACATAAATTACCTTTTACAGTGAGGGAGTCTTGCGAGCCCCTGTAGTAATCTCTTTTCATTGAATTTGAGCTTAGTTGACCGTAGCCTGTTTAGTTCAAATTCAAAACGAAAACAAAAAGTCAACAAATTAGCAGTGGGTAGAGGGATAAACCAAATCAATATGTGCGAAGGTGTAGACAAGATAAATCAAATTAGGCAAACAAAAAAGTAAGAGTACTTTTGAAAAGAAGTTCGGCAAGCCGAAATAGATTATTTTGACTTGCAAATTCGGCTTTTTTAACCCCGGCCCGCTGCTCACCGGTTAGATTCGAGCTTGAGCCTTTCTTGCCCCGACTAGAGATGCTCGAAGCCTCGCTGATGTCCACGCTGGCATCGTCCACGTGGATCGTCTTGGGTCTGGGACGCGTGGTGCGCTGCTGCCTCAGCCGCGGAGTCGTTGAGGTGGATGAATGGGGTTGCAGTTTCACATGCAAATCGGGCCGATCCAGGGTTTTACCCTAATATGGGGTAATTCAATGTTTAGACTTGCAATATTAATATCTAGGCTGTTGCCCTACCTCTCGCTCGGCCTCTTCGATGGCTTTCTTGAGTCTGTGCTGCTCCAAAATGGCCGCTCTCCGAGCCATTTGCTCTTCCTTCTTGCGCGACCGCTCCTCCTCCTTCTCGCGCTCCTTTTCCCGCTTCTGGGAAGACTCGATCTCCTTGCGCGCCTTGGCCTCCTCCTGCTGCTGGCGACGTTGCAGGGACAGCAGCATGATCTTCTCCTTGCGCCGCTCCATCTCATCTACAGAATCCTGTAAAGCAAGTAAATGGATACGTTAAATATGGAAGTTACGGATTGTGACACCTAATCTAAACCGACTAAACTTGTCTGTCTGCAAAAGGGGGAGTCAAATAGGCCTTCATTTCAGTAGCTTATATTATTAATTTTAAAGTTTTCTTTCAATTTCGTTTTCCTCTGGTTTTTTAACAGGTTTCTCAAATACAATTTGATTGATTACATTTCAAAACTGTGAATCCCTTTTTGCTGCTCTTACCGGATCCAGGTTGGTGGAATCTGCTCCGATGACCAGCGCCTTGTTTTTGGCCGCCTCTGCGTTGTTGCTGCTCTGCTGGAGTCGCGTGGGCGACATCGGCTGTTGCAGCTGCTGCTGATGGGTCTGATTGGTCACATCCTCCAAGTGGCGACGTTCGTTTCCAGTCGGTGACACTGCTCCCGAAACGGCCAGCTGGCGGAGTTGGATGGGCGGCTCATCGGTGTACTTGTTGTATGTGGCATTCCCGGGGGATTTGACACTGTTAGAGTTGTTCAGCCCATGGATGCTGTGCCTGGTCACTGGCTTGCTGCTCACCACATCCTCACCGCCGAACCCAATGTTGTTGTTGTTGTGCAGCTGACTTAGCGATTCACGTTTGAGGGTCGCCTGGTTATCAACGCTGTCCCTGCTTCCCGGCGGAGCCTCCTTTTTGGGTGATCGCTTGGCCCGCAGCGGTGGCTTGGGTCGCTTGGGCTGCTCATCGTCAAAGGATATGTAGAATCCCTTCTCGGGCGGCTCCTCGCCGCTTCCGCCGGATGCCGCAGCCATTGCTCGGGGATCCTGGAAGCTGTTGGCCTGGATGGAGGGACGGGAGGGCGAGGGTATGCGGTAGGTGAGATTGCCGCTGGTGATGTTCAGCTTGTTGGAGATCATCTCCCCGCTGTCGTAATCCTCCGAGCTGCTGCCTCGTCCGCTGTGTCCCTGCAATCGCTGCTGCTGCTGGAGTTGCTGTTGATGTTGCTGCTGCTGCTGGTGCACAAAGTCGGAGATGCGCGTCGACTGCATGGATTCGATGATGTTGCGCTCCAGTTCGTCCACATCCTCCTCGTCACCGATAAAGCAAATGCTCTGCGGCGCCATCATGTCCTCGTGCTGCATCGGCATCCCCATGGGCATGCCCATTTGTTGCGGTGCTTTGGGCGAGCGATTGTCGCGCAAATTGGTCAGCGATTGCTGGCGCTGCACGCCATTCGAACCGCTCACCTGTCGCTGGGCGTGCTGCGGCGAGGCCTGTACCTGGAACAGGTGCTGTAGCTCGCCACCACCGCCGCCGCCGCCGCCACCTCCGCCTCCGTTCTGGTGCAGCACAAAGCTGCCGGGACTGGGGGCTCCCACACTCGAGGGCGGCCTGTTCATCCAGGTCTGTTTCTGCTTCTGCTGCTGATGCTGCTGCTGCTGCGTCTGCCAGGCATTCACATCCACCAGAGGCGGCTGGATCTGCTGCTGCTGCTCGTAGGCGGCGGCTGCTGCGGAGTGGGCCCAGGTCCTGCGCTGCGGATGCGGATGAGCCTGAGGCTGTGGCGACGACTCGTGCAGGTAGAAGTGATTGGTGGGCTGCCCGTAGTCGTCGTACACCACGCTGCTCCGATACTGCGGAGCTCCGCCGTAGGGCGAGTGGTTGCTGTGGTTGTTGTACGCCGCCCCGTTGTCACTGTAGATGCTCTGCGGCTGCTGTGGCTGCTGCTGCTGCGGTTGCTGCTGCATGTAGTGGGCGGGCTGCGGCGGCGACATGTACTGCCCGTGCTCGTTGACGTACTGCATCGGCTGGGGCATGGCCATCGGCTGTTGCTGCTGATGTTGCTGATGCTGGAGCTGCTGCTGGTAGGGATCGCGGCTGGGCGGACGGGAGCTGTACGCGCTGACTGGGGCGTTGTAGGCCTGCGGAAGATGCGGCGATGAGCCAAAGCTTTGCTGCATGGGTCTCGGCTGCTGGTAATGGTGATCGGCCAGGTGCTGCTGCGACCCGTAGGTCTGCTGCTGTGGATGCAGTTAGTGAGGATTGCAGTTGGGCAGGTGGCGAGTTGCAGATGTCAAGTGTAGCGTGTTGCAGGGTAACAAAATAAAGAACAATTTGTTAGTTGACGAACGAGCATTAAATGATATTTGGAAATCCTTTACCAATTCTTAACAAGTAAAATACAATCAAAATCGGGATACATTGAGCGATTATAGTAAAGAATTAGATTAGTGATTACTACTTATAGATTAAATAGAAGGAAATTAAAAAAAAATTCGATTTCTTTTATCAACAATTAACCAGAAATTCAAGGCTGATTAGAAGAGTAATCACTAATCAGTTCTCAAGGCGCCAGCCAATGGACAACACAAAACAATAAGCATTCCACATCCTTCGTTAATTTGCTTAATAGGCTGCTGCTATGAGGTCGAGGCAGTTGGTCGGTTTGGCGGAGGGTGGATGTGGGCGGATGGACACTTTACCTGGTTCAGCATGTTGGCTATCTGCTGAGCCTGCATCAGCTGCTGGGCCTGCAGGTGCTGCGCCTGCATCTGACTCTGCTGGGTGGCAAGGCGGTGGATGTCCTGCTGAATATCCTGCAGATTCATGTTCATGATGGCGATACTTTGCTGCTCTCGTTCCACATCCAGGCGATTAGGTGGTAGGTTAATTGTTGTTTGGTTGGTTAATGGGCGTGTTTTGTGTTGTGTTGTGTTGTGTAATTGTTGCGTGTGAGTATGTTTGTGGATATGTTGAAGCAGGCACAGACACAAAATGGGGGTAAAAGAGAGACACAGGCGTTAGACATTAAATCTCTGGCACTCGGAGGATTGGTTAGATGGGGCAGGGTGGGGGATACATTGGTAGTTAACTTGGGTCACACCCACCTGGTACTTGTCCAAGTCAACGGGATCCATGTCGGGCGTGCGCTTCGATTCGTTGCTCATGGTCTCCCACTTCATCACGTCCGGACACGACTCCAAATCCTCCTGCAAATACATCGAGTTAGGTTTCCAGATCATAGGTCAGCAAGCTAATAAGCCCACCTTCTCCTGGTGCCGCAGCAAGGCCATCTCGATCTTGCGCTTGTCCTGCTCTATGCGCCGCCGCTTCTCCTCCAGCTTCATCCGGATGGTGGACAGCTTGCTGGCGTTCTCCAGCGATCGCATGTCGTCGTCACCCCCCACATCCAACTGCCAAGCAGCGGGACTCGCCGGCATGCTGCTCGTCGAGGATTTGCGCACGGGAGTGCTCTCCGGATCGTAGCCACTGGTAGAACGGGTATCGTTGTAGGCATCCGGCGTCATCGTCATGCCGCTGTTGCTGCTGTAGTCTTTGTCGCTGGAATGTTGCTTGTGCCTGGCCACCGGCAACGGGCTGCCCGCATTCGAAAGATTATGCGACGAAACAGTGGGTACATTGTCGACACTATCGAAGGGGAATGCATTAACTATCTGATTTCTTATTCAGGTTCTAATGACTCACCTGACTTGCCGACGCATCGAATACTTTTCCGTTTCGCGGTCCTGCTTCTCAGAGCCCGAATCCGTGTCGTAACCCAGCTGCAATGTGCCCCGAGCATCGGCAATCGAGGATCGAACGGCCACGGCGGGTTCCACTGGATAGCCACTACCACCCACGCTGGTGTTGGACAACTTGCGTTCCCTGTCGCGTTCGTAGCGTCCCAGCGTGTTCAGCTGGTCCTGTGAGCCGCCAAAGTTTTCTATGGTCAGCTGGGAGTCCTCGCTGGACGAATTCCTGCGCGAGCGACGTCCTGAAAGGGCAAAGAAGCGTTATTAACTTGTTACTTTTAGGAAAATCACAACACTAATGGGTTTGGGAGAGCTTTCGAGGACATGTAACAAAGCCGAAAATGAACCATAAAACCAACTAAATTGCATTCAAAATTGAATATCAAACTACTACGTTTGCTACAACGATTCTGGGTCAACAGTGGCGTTTGTGTTGGCTCTCATACCTGCAAAGCTTGGCCGGCGGCTCTGTTCCCAGTTACTTGGTCGACCGGCAGCGACAAAATCGCCTGTTCGTTTCGATTCGAGAGCAAAAATAAAATAAGTAAATGAAAAGGAGATAAAATACAAAGCATAATAAATAAATAATAAATGAAACTAAAGTACAGACTTGTATGCAGCCCAAAGCGAACATAGTTTTGAATTGTAAATGGGATTTGGGGGGATCCAGTAATTAACGAGTTCCCACATGGCAGATGGCACATGGCGTACGGCAGAGTTAGTAACACGTTTGGGCGCCACATACAAGTCGTCTTCAAAGTCAAAGAATTAAGAAATGAGCTGCTAGCAAGCGGGGCAAACCTCTCTCGTCCGCCTTCGACTCGACATTGGTCTTTTCTTTAGCCTGGCGCAAGCGAGCCGGAACCAAGGGCTCCTGCTGCTGCTGGATTTGGAGCTGCGAGTGGGACGGGTGCTGCTGCTGCTGTGCCGGCTGATGGTATTGCTGCTGCTGCTGGTGTTGCTGCTGCTGATGTTGCTGATGTTGCTGATGGAGCTGCTGCTGCTGCTGCGAGTGCATGGAGGCGAGTGTGGTGATGCCACGCGACTTGTGCACCACAAAGGCTGCTCATTGCGGTGGCGATTACGATGGTTGGTGGTTAAGCGGGTGTGCGGGTCGTTGGTGGGTGGTAAAAAAGAAAAGTAAAGTTACAAAATTTAAATTCAATCATAAACCAATAAAATGTTGAGATTTTCTGTCTGCATTGTGCATGTCAAATAACATAAATAATTAGTTTCAGAAACATATAATTAAATACCAATAATAAAACTGAAATAAATTACCTTCGGCATGATTATTACCGTCAAAATTATTTGACTGAACCGTCTGGTACTCGTTGGGCGGGGTTGATCTGCGATTTAGGCCGCCGCCAAATGAATTCGAGTGCGGAACTAAATATACGAAAAATCACCGAAAAAACAGAAAACGGGAAAAAAAGAAAACGTAAATGAATAAAATCAATTTGTTCAGCTTGCGAGGTAAATGAACTTGATATTTCGGTGGGTTATTCATTGACTCGTTGCATCGGAAGCGGGCAAAAGCAAACAACACAATTCGAAAGCAGAAACAAGGTGAATCGCAGTCCGTGGATGGGTTATGGCCAAGTGAGCTGAGAACTCCCATGAACTCTGGTGTAATTATCCCCCGGGGAAGTCTGTCTGACTAATACTTTCGCTCTTATGAAGATGAAATTCTCATGGTTTAATTATAACACACCCAACATCTATGATTCCCATTTACATACACATGTTCACCCATGATTTCTTTCCCCGATTTCTCTGCCAAATAGGTCAAGTCATTTTCAGTCATGGTGCTTACAGATTTATGATGACAAAATGCAGTCTCTAGAGTACAATAGTTTCTACTGATTGATCTGAGTGATGAGAGTAGTGCACTTATCACAGACATTACAAGGCATCGTGTGTGTGCGACATTACTTGGTACTTAGGCTATATTAAAATGGTAGTCATTATCAAACAGCTGCATATCACAAGTGATTATAGATCGATTTCTTTGGCTAAACACCAAAGAACAATCAATGAAGCAAACGAACAAACAAACAAACTGAATGTGAGCAGAACAAGCAAAGAAAGAGGGAACAAACAAATGGAAATGGAACAGAAACACATTCATGAACAAACGAAGGAGGATAATCGAGTTTTGGGAATTTTAAGGGGTACACATAGAAAATGCTCGGATAGAAAATATGAAGTAAAACCTTGGAACGGTGGTCGATTCTGAGGCGAGCCAACTGGCGGCTGGTCGAGATCGCTGCGCAGATCGGGAATGGGCGTGACGGGCTGTACAGTGAGGCCCCGTCGATGGCAGATCCCGTGCTCATTGGCGCCCAAAGTTCGCCGGGCGATGACATCTGGATATCGTGGTTTCAAGTCGAGAGTCGGGATTGGAGAGCGGATCAATCGAGATTTTTTGGTAAGTGTGAAGATGTGTGTTTGGTGTGGTTAGGACCCAAATTATTGGTGGATTGTTTGCGGTTACGAGTGGCAAGAGGAAGCGTTTTTTTGCACATAAACAAAGAAAGAGATTCAAGTACAGAGTTGATTTATTCGATTTAAGTTTGTGGAGAATTTCACTACTTTTGTTGTTGGGATCAGGTGAATGAGGCTAAGATGATGAATATTACATATGATTCCATGTCAATTTATTGGTGGACTCGGTGGTTTACAAACGGAAAATAACCGCAGGAACTATACAGAAACATAAATAAGATTTTGCTAGATCTCTGTGGTCTCACTGACAGATCTCTTCCTAAAAGGTGCTTTGCGGTTGATCTTAAACTGAGACTTATTTGCGGCATAATCAACGAATTCTACGAGCTGTGAAGCGCTCTAAATTCCTAGCTACTTGATAAGCTCTCTGTGACTAGTTGATGGATGCTATTACCTTTGGTTGAGTCACTCACAAAATCCAGCTGAATGCAATTCTCAAAAGGCTTTTATAGATTTTCTGCTGCTATGACTAATTTCTGTTTCTTACTCTTCTGATGACCAATTCTTCTTTAACAAAATCAAGAGTAAAACTTAAGGCAAAATCAAAGGGGAAAACGAAGACAAAACGAAATGCAAACAAGGATACTTCGGATACACTTGGACAACAATGCATGCCCCGGACTGATATTCGAACACAGGCAGGCCAATCGTTTGGGGGGTTGAGATCAGGGTTCTTTTGGGGGGAAAGATGCGATGCGGTGCAGCGTTTTGGGAATGGATACTCGACAAAGAAACGATCCACTTACCCTGACCATCCATGCCGGGGTAGCAAACGCACTTGGCCGGGTGTATCTCGAACAGATTGAACAGATCCGTTAGCAGCAGTACCAGATTCAGTTTCATGGATCTGCAACCATAACAAAATATTTATAGAATATTTGACTTATGGGGGAGCGAACTGAATAACTACCCGCGCATATAGGTCACATCCTCGGGCGTCATGTGGAACACTCCATAGGGCAGATGCTTCTGCGAGAAGTTGCACACCAGCAGGATGTTGTGAATCGAATCCTCGACCGCCGGCAGATAGTTAATCCGCACACTCGTCCACGGCACCACCTTGGGGCAATAGTACGAGATGAGCAGCGCCAAGCAGATGCCATCGCACAGATCCTGGAAGTCCCTGACAGGCGGTATGTCCGGCGTCTGCAGACGAGAGCCCTGTGATTAATTTGTACAGAACATTAAGATGGGGAGTTTTGGGGGTGTAGGTGGTAACTCACATTATCATCGGGCAGGCCAGCGTCCACCTCCTTGATAATGCGCTTCTTAAGGGCGGCGCAAGCATGTGAAATCCAGCCCAGCAGAGCTTGCTCATAGGACTGGCCAGGAGGCGCCTGATAGTTGTTGCCAGATATTCTAAGGGATCGAATATAAACATTATAACCCTGTATCAGTAATCAAAAGCCATCAATTCCTTCACCTTCGTATGGCCGCCATGACGCGGTCACCCGACGATATTTCCTTCGCATACAAAACCATCAGCGATTCTATCACAGACATGTGGGCGTTCTAAAAGCGATAAAATAAATTAGAGTGAGAGCCCATAAAGATTGATTTTAGTTAAATCAAACTATACTCACAATTCGCAGCGGATTCGTTTGAATTAATACCGTTTCGGTAATGGGCATGTCCGAGGTTTCGGCCACGGGAACTCCCTTGCGCGCTAGCGTCTGTATTATTGACCAGTGGTTCATGCTTTGGTAGTTGGGATCTGAGTACAGATTGGACAGCGTCTGGCAGTAGAGCGTGGCATTGCCCAGCTCCACGATGATCTGCGGCTTGAGGCGCTCCTGGTTCTCATGGTCGCGATAGAAGGGCTCCTTCAGGTTGTCCGGCACGCGATTGTTGAAGGCCTTCGAGAGCAGCCACTTGACGGAAGCACGTTGACGAGCCTGTTGGGGGAAAAAGTGAAAAGAATACGAGAGTAGAGCATCAGTAGAAATTGCGATAATGTGAGAACATTCTGTATAACAGGTGGCACCCATTCCCATTCCCATTGCAATCCCAAGGCCAAGTTGAGCCTGCGTAATCAATGCTCTGCGAATGCATCCTCTGCGGATTGAATGACGGGCCTTTTCTTGGCAATTAACTGGCGCACTCTTAAGTGCCTTTGTATCTGTATAACCAATCCCCATTCCCATCCTCACCAGTTGCCCGCTGCATCTGGTGGTACAAGTACAAGTATTTGTATGCGCGAGTGAAGCCATGCGTACAATCTTCAATATGAGTTCGATAAACTCGCTCGTGTTTGGCTTGGCGTGCGCCGCCAGCCGCCTTCCATTGTTCAACCCCCCTCCGCACTCCCCAATCCCCACTCCCCATTTTGATTTTGGGGCCAGGAAGGGAGTGGCGGCTGGGAAGTGAAGGGGTTGCTGGTCGGATGGACGATGGTCACTCAGCATGAAAGACTCCACTAGCGGGCACAGCCTGCTCTTTTTCCCTGCTCCGTTTTTAGAATCATCTCGAGTGCTGCCATGTTTCGCCAGCCAACCCATTTCTTGTTGCACTCATAATCACAATTCCGATTCTGCTCTATTCCAAATGGCCTCTTCTTGGTCTAATTGAAACTGAGGGAAAAAGCAATCAAAATAAATTCTAAAGAGGGAAACTGTCGCCGTTGCAGATGCGGAAATTGGTTTTATCGGGGCAAATCCAATACAAAATATGTTCCAATTAGTGGTATCTCAACTAGAGAACTAGTAAAACATGTGTTTGTCTCTGATAAGAAAGGTGTAACTAGAAATAGGGGTTCCTCTATTTGCTATCTATCTTTAGGATCCCCAAATAAAGTTAGGGGGATTTTAATAATGAAGAAAGTAAACATAAAACAGCCGACCCCGGTGAGCAGTTGAGGTTTATTTCTAACAGAAGATAAGGTGGATCCTTAGATAGTATACATAGTTGAACCAAAGACATCAAACCAATGTATGGCCGTTACGCATCTTAGAAATTATATTGGTCTTTGGCCCAACCTCATATGAAACAATCCATTAATTCTCATTTGGCTTTCGGCATGCTTGTCGTTTTGGCTGCAAGACTTCTGTGGTGTCTTTATTATTTGCTTTCATTCCATAAATTTCAAACGGGTTTCTTACAAAATCGTTGCATGAAGTCATCAATAAGTATGTCAGAGAACCTCATCGAAGTGGTTCAATTCTTTTGTATACCCATAGACCGCTGCTCTTGGGCGTTGTTTGGATTAAAAGCTTATTACAAAATGCCAGAAATAATAATTTTAGCAGGTGGGGGAAAACTGCATGGCCGGGAAACAATATTGGCGTAGGTCGTAGACCGACCAACTATGCGAATTGGTCAACAGGTGGAGGGAAAACCTGTTTGCCTGGCCAAGCGCTTTCCACCAAAAGCAAGAAACTGTCCGCAGCATAATTTGAATGGCCAACGAATCGGAAAAACGGAAAAACTCTGGCTGCACTTTGCGTTGACGCGCGGGGAAAAATGTCTGAAACTCAAATTTCAAAAGACCATGTAAACAATTCGGAGAAAAACAATAAATGAGTGCTGGTTTAGACGCCCACTATGAATGAG
The DNA here is from genome assembly GCA_035046095.1 of Drosophila pseudotakahashii. Classification (NCBI taxonomy): domain Eukaryota; kingdom Metazoa; phylum Arthropoda; class Insecta; order Diptera; family Drosophilidae; genus Drosophila; species Drosophila pseudotakahashii. The sequence continues at coordinate 15,948,251 of JAWNOE010000247.1, forward strand.
CGAACGATGGATGGATGGATGGCATATTTTTATTCAAGCATACAGATACAGTGAAAAAAACAGATATATCTTATGATCAATTGTTATGAGGAACGCCTAGATAGGAACATCTAAATAGAAGATTATTATATCAAAAACTAATTTAAAACGCACTTTTAAAAATATTAATCCTTACTTGAAATGGAATATATCTGGTTTATTAAGCTCTAATAATGACTCCATAATAAACAGCAATTCTATTAAAATATGATTTTTTTTTTTACTATACCAATTCTGAGATATAGAAACAGATATAACTTCCATGTTTGCTGTGATGCTGACTTTGGATAACTTTTTGCCCTGTGCACACACATGTTTGTAATAAAGTTTCAGTTGCTGTTGGTTTTCAAATGTCACAAATTGAAATTGGCGCGGCTTTATGATTTCATTATCTATCGTTTGTTTTTGGCATTCCATTCCGGAGAACGGGCAGCGATACGATAGCAGGGGGCTACCAGCTAAAGGCTAAATATAACAGAGAGTGTCGACGAAGGAAAGCGGCTAAAAAGAAGAGAGCGGTATGCTTGAGTCAGCAACTTGATGTTTGGATGTTTGAATGGGTTTAGCTTTGAGTTATGGTCCGTAGTCTGTAGTCTGTAGTCTGTAGTCAGTTGGCTGTTTGTTTTTGCTGCCCAAGAATGACTCCGAGCACAACTTTCTAGGGAGTTGTCTAGTTGTGCACACGCAAGGCCCCAAACCGCGGAGCAGAGTGTTGCTGGCGTGTTTCTCCCTTTTCGCCTGGCTTTCGCATGCGTAAGCCGTTTTTTCTTCTTCTCCATTTTTCATATTTAGCGATTAGGTCATGCAACAGCAGCAGCTAGCTCGAAGCGAGAAAAATACGATAACAGAGGAGCCTAATTTTCCGGCTTTGTTTTTCGTACTGCAGTTTTATGAATGGAAGTTAATGGTTCGATTTTCCGATCGGCACGGGCACAGCACACCCCACACACAACTACTACCGGTTGTAGTTGTTTGCATTGGCCATCGAAACCAGTCGATTGGATATGAATGGTAAGTAGGTGTCGGTCGCATACTAAGCGCTAAGTCGCTAGCTCGCCGAGCAGAGCGGCATTACCTCAGCGCACCATTTTGGCCAAGAGAGTAGGTGTTAGCCCGCTTTGTTGGAATGTTAATGAGCGTTGTTTTTGTCTCAAATTCAAGTATAAACCTCCTCCTCCTCTGCCCTTACCTGTCGTATTTCCTGTGTTTCGACATCCATGCTGACGGATTTTCCTGCGACGGACGACTCCGGCTCTCCGACGCCCGCCACTTCACTTTCCGCACTTTTTGCACTTTCCGCACTTAACACACCGCTTTTCCTTTCAACGCGTGTCTCTCCACCGAGTGCGTGTGTGTGTGCGTGCGAGCGTGTGTGTGGAGTTTTCTTCACTTTAGGGGATTTTCACTTGGAGCCTAAACACAGGGAAAAAGAAAACACGATTGGCACTTTGGCAAAAACAACTTGGAAATCGAAAAAAACACAGAAGAACTAATTGCGCACACGCATTGGCAGCGTTGGTTTTGGGGGGCGTGGCGCGGGGGGAGGCAGGTCGAAAGAAAATGTGAATCATTCACAGAGGGCGACGGTGGGCGGGGGGTGGGGCTGCAGTGCGACAATAACAGAGAACACTTTACAGTTGTCTTGTGCTGTTCGCTTTTCTCGAGATGCTGCTGCTGCATCAGCTGTTGCGATTTGGTCGCCTGGCCCAGCCATTTACGCACTTTTCACCCCGTTAGAGTCTTTAATCGCCCATCCATGGGAGAATTAATGTTTTCCCGAACCGTTTGAAGCCAGCAAGCTGGCGATTTTCTTTGGGGAACCGTCGACTTAAGTAAATGAAAACATTTTCCTTCGCCTCGCACTGTTGTTGTCCGCCGCCCGCTGTTTGCCTCTCTCTCGCGCTCGCTGCGCTGCCAATGCTGGTGCGCGACACTGTTAGTGTTGTGCTGCTCGCACCCACGGCGAACGAGTGGTTGACCGAAAAAGCTGTGTATGTGCGCGCGCGGGTGTGTGTGTGTAAGAGAGTGAGTGTGGGGCCTACGCACATTTGGGAGGTTTTCGCACTGATTTGCCGCACCGACGACTTTCGCATGCATTTCACACGGTCCGCGCTCGTCCCCGCTGCATTTTCCAACAGCTTTAATACTACAAATTGGCCTTAAATTGAGGAAATCACGGACACCGATCTGCTCTAAAATCTTACAAATTTTCATTTGATAGTGGGACCGAGCGGACAACAGTCAAAAATACCATCCGGCCTAAAAACATACCAATTAAGTTTCAAAAAGTACCATTTATCATTCAGCATATACCATTCCCAAAAGTTTCGCATTGCTGAATGATTGCATTTTGTCAAATTTAATTTAATTTAGGACTATTTTGTAGTAGTAGTAAAAGAAAGTCAACAGGAACATTTCTTCATCTCTTTCCAAAATTTAAATTTAATTTGCCAACCAAGCAGAGCTCTTTTAAAGTTTCCATTCACCAGTTGTTTTGGACATTAAAATTACTTTTCAGAGTGCATTTTTAGTTGTGCCTAGCTATCATAATCTTGTTTTCCATTTTTTTGCAGTACCAAGTCCTGGGAATACCCTAAATATAAATATTTTTAAATTTAGCAACCAATCAGGCAACGCTAGTGAACAACCGTTGAACGGTAACTTATTAAACTGCGAATTGATTTTCATTGCAAATAGCAGGCCTATAACCGTAGTAACTGTTAGATTTAGAAATAGAAGATTTTACATTCAGATTTCTAAAATATTTATCACAGTTCCGTCGCCGCGTTGCCAACTAAGTTGACCAACTGGCAACACCCACCACTCACACAAAACGACACACATAGTTTCGCCGTGACTGCCAAATGCGGCATCTCGCTCTTCCTTTTTCACTTTGTGCGTGTGTGTTTGATGACGGAAAATTGCAAATAGATCGCTGAAAATGGCCAAGAAGAAAAGCGAGGAGCACTCCGGTGCCGATGCGAACGACAGCGACTACACTGAGGAGCCGAACTTCGAGGATCCGCCCAACTTTGTGGACAACATCGGCGATGAAGGTGAACTTCCCCGACTGCCAGCGCAGCACCAGCACACGCGGCGATCTAACCTCAATCTGAGTCCGTGCGCGGTGTGCGAAAGTTTTGCATATTTAATTAATAATACTATATATCGGTTATGTGATGAATTTCAGACCTGCTCGGCGACATGCTCGCCCAGCGCCCCTCGGAGGCGGATGGCGTCGAGAGCGTGGTGGTGGTGGACAACATCCCCAAGGTGGAGCCGGTGCGCCTGGAGAAGCTCAAGTCGGTGATCAACAAGCTCTTTTCGCACTGCGGCGACATCGTCAATGTGGTCTATCCCGTGGACGAGGAGGGCAAGACCAAGGGCTACGCCTTCATGGAGTACAAGAAGGCCGACCAGGCCGAGGAGGCGGTCAAGAAGCTGAACAACCATCGCCTGGACAAGAACCACACCTTTGCCGTTAATCTCTTCACTGACTTCCAGAAGTAAGTTCACAGTGAAGCCATTAAACCCATCGGATTTACTAAAATCCCATCTTTGTAGGTACGAGAACATCCCCGAGAAGTGGGAACCACCAACCGTGCAGACCTTCAAGGTCCAGAGCGACCTGTACAACTTCATCAACGATCCGGACACCTATGACCAGTACTGCGTGGCCGCAGAGACCTCGCCCAACTGCGTGCAGGTGGGCTTCTGGCAGAACGTCCTGCCCGAACCCTTTGAGCTGGAGACCCGCGAACGCTTCACCGACACCTTCGTCAAGTGGTCGCCCCTGGGCACCTATGTGGTCACCTTCCACAAGCCCGGCGTGGCCATCTGGGGCGGCAGCAGCTTCCAGAAGATCCAAAAGTTCCCCCATACCGGCACCCAGTTCGTGGAGTTTTCGCCCTGCGAGAATTACCTGGTGACTTACGGTCCCACACCCACGGGCCAGAAGATCATCATCTGGGACATCCGCACCGGAGCCGAGAAGCGTTCGTTTGTGGCCGATGGCATGTCCGTGCTGTCCATGTTCCGCTGGTCGCACGACGACAAGTTTGTGGCCCGCATGGGCGAGAACTCGATCCACATCTACGAGACGCCCTCATTCTACCTGCTGGACCTGAAGTCCATTAAGATTCCCGGCATCCGCGGCTTCTCGTGGTCGCCAACGGACAACGTGATCGCCTACTGGGTGGAGGAGCAGAACCAAATACCCGCCCGCGTCACCCTGATGGAGATCCCCAAGAAGCGCGAAACGCGCAACAAGAACCTCTTCCATGTGGCCGACTGCAAGCTGCACTGGCAGAAATCCGGCGACTATCTGTGCGTCAAGGTGGATCGCTACTCCAAGTTGAAGAAGGACAAGAAGGATTTGGACGTCAAGTTCCTGGGCATGTTCTACAACTTTGAGATCTTCCACATGCGCGAGAAGGAGGTTCCCGTGGACTCTGTGGAGATTCGCGAGCTGATTCTTGCCTTCGCCTGGGAGCCCATTGGCAACAAGTTCTCCATCATCCACGGCGAGCCCAACTCCGCCAACGTGAGCTTCTACGAGGTGAACAAGGGCGTGAAGCCCAGTTTGGTGAAGCGTCTGGAGAAGAAGTCGTGCACACATCTGTTCTGGTCGCCACGCGGCCAGTTCATCGTGATGGCCAACCTGACCATGGGAACCTTTGAGTTTGTGGACTCTACAAATGACTACATCATCAGCGCGTCGCCTGATCATTTCCGCGCCTCCGAGGTCGAGTGGGATCCCACTGGACGTTACGTTGTGACCGGAGTCTCCTCCTGGAAGGTGAAGGAGGACACCGGATTCAACATGTACACGTTCCAGGGCCGCATCATCAAGCGCACCATTCTCAAGAACTTCGTGCAGTTCTTGTGGCGCCCGCGTCCACCCACCCTGCTTGGCGAGGAGAAGCAGAAGGAGATCAAGAAGAACTTGAAGAAGTACTACGCCGCCTTCGAGCAGAAGGATCGCCTGCGCCTCACCCGTGCCTCCAAGGAGCTGCTCGAGAAGCGCTCCCAGCTGCGCGAGACCTTCATGGAGTACCGCAACAAGCGCATCGCCGAGTGGGTGGATCAGAAAAGTCGTCGCGTCATGCTGCGAGGGCGTAAGTATTTTTCTAGAATGTGTGCTTACTATGTATGCTATGTACTTGGAAAAGATTTACTAATTTCTCAATTTTTCTTTTCCCAAACAGATGTGGACACAGACAACTTGGAAACTGAGGAAGTGGATGAAGAGATTGTTGAATTTTTAGTCAAGGAAGAAGTCACCCTGCTGGAGTAGACGACCCCCTCAACGCCCCACAAACGCTGTCGTCCCCTGCCTACTTCGAAGCGACCCTGTCGCCTCACATTTCGTGTCCGGGACGCGTCTACGTCCTGGTTGATGCCAGGACCCTAACCCATTATCTTATCCGGTAGCACGCGTCTGTCTGCTTGCAAACAACTCTAAGCGGAACCTTTGCCTATACATACAATATACGAAATATAAGCCCTAAAGTAAAGTCCAGAACAAAATCACTTGCACTTGCACTTGCTAATATAATATCTAATTAAATGACCTTTATTGAGCACACCCCTCCTTCCAGTATGCCTAAAAGTAGATTTGCGATGTATTTGTATGTAAACAGCAAAAAGAAAACGAAAACAAAATATGTTCGGGGTATGTTTTTATTTTTTTCAAAGGCGATAGACGATTGTTGAGCAGGTGAAACTCTGGAAACACAGAGTCGGTTGCCATTAGCAACCGGAAAAAAGGCAAAGCAGGCGGAGTATTGTTCATTATTAGTTTTTTGTTTGGATTAAAAATACAATTATGGAGAGCGCTTCACCCAAGATGAGTGTAAGGAAGAAGCGGAAGACCCACACAACTAGAGGCTATCGCAAAAGGGAGAAGGAGGTGCAAAATTTGCTAAAGGAGACGGAAGAAACAACTCCTAGTCAGGAACTAGACTTGGAGGCACTTAGCGTGCAGTTCTTTCATGGAAACGAGGGTGAGGTGCCGTTGGAAAAGGACTCACCGTTGCACGAAAGCGTTGGCAAGGAGAGCGACGAGGATTCTGGCGGGGAACTGGCTGCGGAACCATCGGAATCGCCCTCCAGAACATTTATACAAATCGATCTGCAGGATCCACCGTTGGTCTGGAATCAGCTCTTCAAGCAGCGCCACTACTACGATGAGAGTTTACTCTACCGTCCGAGTAACACGCTGCACTTTCAATTGCATTTGGGTGACAACCAGCTGAAGGAGGCGCAGATCCGGCTGTTGAATCGCTACCAGGAACAGGCCAAAAGCGATTCCACCAAACTGAGTTCCGATCTGTTGGCCCAGCTAAGCGGGGCGAATCCTCCAAGCTTCCTGCTGAACGACCAGCTTTATCGCAGTGTTTGTCACAAAGAGTTCCAGAGCGTGTTCTTCACACCCAAGTTTCCAGATGAATTCCAGGGCTTGCCCTCAAGACGTTGCTTGAAGCTAAGCCTAAAGCAACTTCGTTTCAGCCTGCATCCCCAGCTGCTGGAGGAGCACCGACTGGCGCAGCAATTGGAGGATCTCTTCGATGTCTACAGTCATCAGAAGAAACTGAGGATCTGCAGGAAACTGAGGGAGGAACTGGAGATTGCCCGACAGGTGGCACTCAAGCTGCTCGCCTCAGCTGGCCAGGATCAAACCGCGGAGGTGAAGCGCCAATTGAAGCTCACCAGGCAGCTGAGGCAACGCTACTACTCCGAGTCGGCTGCCCAGCGTAATCTTCTCCAGCGTCTGCTAAGGGAATGGGCCAAGCTAAAGGAGCTGCGCCGTCAGCAGCGCTTCCAGTGCACACGTTTTCAGCTGGGTCTTCGGGTGGTCCATCCTCCCGACGTGGAGGCCTCCTATTCCGCCTGGAAGGAGAGCTTCGAAACGGATCTAGCCGAGGTCTATCGCGAGCATCTGGAGATCTTTTACACCCGCCTGCGCCTGTGGACCGAGCAAAACTCGAGGAGCCGCAAGTCTCCTGGGCAATCGAAGCCTCCAAGGAAGCCCCATTTCGATCGGATAATGGCCAGCCTGAAGAAGGACTACGACAAGGCCTTTAAGGACCCCGAGGAACCTTTTGTGGAGGTCTTCCGCCTGCATGCGGATGAAGCGGCCGCCAGGTTGTCCATTCCAGGCGAGGATCAGCTGCCCAAGGCGCGTAACTACTTCCTCAAGATCTTCCTGGACGGCCAGTTTGTGGGCCAGAGCAGAAGCTATCGCCTGGAGCCGGATCTCCTGATTTCCATCAACGAGTGCATTGGGGTTCTGCTGGAGAGGACACTGCCGGAGAATCTGAACATATGGGTGGGTATATGTCATATACTATTTGATATAGAATCCTTCAAACTTTACCTTTACAACTTCACTGATAAAGAAATGAATACGAAATTATACTAGTTTTGATGATATTAAAACACAAATATTATGACTATTTTAACTTTAAAATATTAACAATCCTATTTTTGAAAGAAAGAAATTGAATAATAATATTCAATATCGATTTTACATTACTTAATGGTAAAAATGATACGAAACTTTATTTCTTCGGTGTTAAGCTCTATGAGAAGTCCACCTTGACGCCGAAGAGTCGCCGTTTGGCCCAGATGAGTACGCCGCTTTTGTTGAGTTCCAAGGAGAATGCAGTGCAGGAGAAGCTTATTTTCCAGACCTCCTCGTCCTCCTCGCAGTTGGCCGGTGATGTTTACCTGTACTACGAGTACCGAACCACCGAGGGACGAGGAGGTGCCCTCCACCTGGACGACGTGCAAAGACTACCGGATGCACTGCGTCAGACTTTGATGCCGCCGAGACTGCCCGCTCTGCCAGAGGCCTCCAAGGATCTGGTGTCTCCCAGACCGCCCAGCGGGAGGACCAGGAAGAGCCTGCTGCCTCCGCTGATCTTTGCTGAACAGCAGCTCCAATTCTGTGGGATTGAAGTGCTCCTGGAGAACCGACGCTTCCAGTTACTCCACTCCCGTCATCAGCAGCGGAATCTGCACACCAAGCAGCTGCGCTTTGTGCCCGCCTTGGAGCAGGAGATCTCGGAGGAGGAGCCGCTGCCGGATGGCCGAGGAGTCGTCCAGCTCCTGGATCCGGGCACCTACTGGAACCCCATCGATCTGCACAAGCATCGCGGGCGCAAGTTCCTCCAGTTGCTGTACGAGGTGATCAGCAGCCAGAGTGCAAGGCGGGCCAAGGCCCTGCAGACGCCTCTGCCGCTGCTCCTCCTGGCCGATGATGCGGATCACTCATCGGCCACCGGTTGGACGGCTCTTTGGCGGGCCATCTGCTCCGTTTTCAGGGCACAACCCGCCACCCTGCCCAGGGAACCACCCATTTGGTCGGGCCAGCAATCCGGTCCCGATCTCTTCAAGCACTTCAGCGTCTCCCTCCATGTGGTCAGGGCCACTGGTGTGCCGGTGCGGAGTCGCCACATCCTCAATCTCAACGAGCGGCGCACCAGCGCTGGAGGCGATATGAGCACCAGTTTGTTCGTCACACAGAGTGAGTAATAATTTTGGATTTGGGTACTCATTCGATTGCAATCTTTAAAAACCAAAAAAGGGAGAAATTAATCAGAATTTGTTATCGAATGAAACAAAAACTCCGGTCTTTATAATGATTATCTATTTTAATAATTTGGGAACTTTACGATTTCGACATGTTCTAGCGATATACATGCTTAATTGTTACAGTCACTCAAAGGACGTCTTGAGATTAAAATGACTCATTAAATTCAAATGTTAATAACAACTCTTTTAGGAAATTAATTTTTAAAAATATATCAATCCAATCAAAGTGTTGTTAAGGAAAGCATTCCATAAAAAATACTCAATTAACTGATTAACTGACAGAAAGAGCACCCTATCTCTAGATTCTGAAATTGATTTTTTAAATATTCGACCACCATCTATTTAGAATCTAAAGTAATAAGAATGAAATCATCCAACCAAAATTTTTTATGACTCATTTAGCTAAAAGTTTCCATAACAAACCCCTTAACTTCCTTTAGAAAATTGTGATATTTATAATCCTTTTCCCCCTTGTAGCTCTTATGTACTCCAATGTGCGACCCTTTGTGACCCTGAGCTATGGACAGCGCTTGTGCCGGAGTCGCACCGCCGAGGGCAGCAATCCCACGTGGAACGAGCAACTGCAGCTCCAGATCAACAGTCAGTTCGGCGATCTTCGCGAGGATCTGAAGATCAGTTTGTTCGACGAACTTATAGAGCAGCAGTACAGCGATGAGGCCTCCGATTTGTATCAGCGGGTGCAGTGCAACTGGTTGGGGGAGTTCCGGGTGCCCATCAATAGTCTGCTGGCCAGTCGAAAGGTAAGTGATTACTTAGTAATATTATCTACTGAAATAACCCTCTAATATCCCCAGTTTGAGGGCTGCATCGAGTTGGCCATGCCCAAAGTCTTGGTGGGCTATAAGCGACCTTTGATAGACTCGGTGACCAACATGTCCACGGATCAGTACCCCGAGTTCAAGGAGGCAGTGCACCTGTGGTTCTACCTGAGCATCGAGCCCAGTGGCGGCGACCTTTTGCCCCTGCAATCGAGTGCCTTGGCCTGTGCCGAAATGCCGGAGATGCAGCAATATCTTGGGGAGAGGCGGTTGGAGCTGCTGCAACTGTTGCCCCAGCCACAGCGCTACGTGGAACCTCTGGTATGCACGGCCCAGGGGAAGAGGGTGTGCCTCACGAGACTCCTGGAGGCAGTGCCTCTGCCGCCGGCGGTGGCCACCGGGGAGAATCCCCTGGAGAGCTCCTGTCGCTTTGTTTCGCTGCTCAGCCAGTTCCGCAGCTATGATCCCTGTCAGGGATTCCGTGGCGTTTGGCTGGACAACCAGGCACTGCTCGACAGCACTTGGTGTTCGGTCAAGGATCTGGGCGTGCTGCTTTGCAACTACCTGCTATCCTTGGGCCTGGAATGCTGGCTGATCCTCGGGGTGGCCTGTCCCCATGGCGAGTGCTCCTTCGTGCTCTTTCGCCAGCCGGAAACTGCCGAGCTCTTCCTTGTGTGCCCTTCGAATGGCAAAAGGTATCAACTGCAGGATGTGCATTGTCCACTGAGAAGGATATTTTGTGTGGTGGGAAGGCAGAACGTGAGTTAAGGGGTATGACTACCATGTCGTTTACATTAATTTCTCTTATTTTGGCAGATTTATTTTAATATTCAGACAGAAGTCCGTGTCAGCATGACCAATTTCAATCTCAACGATGGCGCCTGCTGGTTTCCACTCTTTAGCCGGCGAGTTGCCGCCCCCCAGAGTGGCGTCCAGAAGTTGGACTATCTGTACAAGAGGAACTACGAACTTAGCCAGCTGCAGAAGCACATTGAGCGAAAGATCATGAAGAAGATTAGTGCCTGGCGCACCACGCGGAAAACCATCTGGAACCGGTGGGTATTTTCTTTATAACTCATAGATTACCAGTACATAATAATGTTTGTAATCCACAGAGCCTTTCAACCGCGTCTCCAGAAAATCCTCTGCGATATGGAAAACCTATCCACCTTTTCCAGAGGTCGATATGATGAGCCTGTTTACAGCGAGCAGATGGAAAGAGAATTTCCCAACTACAAAGTAAGCTTGCCTTTTATCAAAAAGGAAATATTAATAAGTGATATCAACAGGGATTTAACTTGTCAAGAAAGTGAATGCCTAACTTTTCATCACCTCTTAAGTTTAATACACCCTGATTAGTGTGTCAAGATATCATTTTATTGGTATAATTATTTTATTGGAATTTCAAGATTTCAAATTCGAGTTAAATTATTAAAAACCTCCATTTAATATTAAAGCTCTAAGGTCATAATTGTAGCCTACATAGAATTTTCCACTGGTAGCTATTCACCCGGTGGATTTATCAGTGTGCTCGTCACAAATCGACCCCTGCCCTACCCCACCCCACACCTCACTTCATCAATCACTATCGCAATCGATCACTAACCCCGCCTGATTTTCCACCCAGCTCTACGGCTTCACCCTCAACTTTGCCTACACCAATCTGGCGGCGATATCGGAGCGCATCCGTACCACCTGCATCCACTACAACCACGACGCCTCGGTGGAGTTCTGTGTTGCGGTGCATCTGCACGGCCACGCCAACGACGTGCTGTCCGTGTGGCTGTTCCTGCTCTCCATGGTGCCACTGGTGGTGTGATTCACCATTCAAATCGGCCGCCAGTCAACTCATCGAAATGCCAGAGGCAATCCCCCATTGCCGTAAGGGATTCGGAACCGCTATCAGTTATCAGTTTCAGTTTACAAGTGCAAGCATAGCCGCATGGACGGATTTTTATCGCACGCCGCACAACTGTCGACCGAAAGAGGCCGAAGTGAAATCTATTTAATTTGGTTTACAGCCCGAAAAATGTATATATATGTATTTATAGAAAAAAGAAAAGGAACGTGTAGTTGTACGGAGCAGTGATAAGGCGGTGACGGGGACGCAGGTACCAGGTGGCGCACCTGGCGCGGGGTTAGTTCGCCGCGCACCCTAGACCCGTCGACATCGCATTGTATCGCCTGACATCGATTTCACAAGCCCATGTCCAAAAGCATGTTCCAAAAGCTGGCCGAGGACTATGCGAAATTCAAGCGCTATGTGAGATGGCTGTATCTGCTCTACGAGCTGAACACACAGATCGCGATCTGTGAGCCCTGGGAAAAGGTGTTCCTGAGTAAGTAGTAGTATTCCAGGCCAGGGCTCATGTCCTCGGCAAGGGGGTAGATTAGCACCTAACCATACAAAGTGACAATGTAACTTTGGCGCGATATATTGTCTTTGCTCATCGATATCTTATCTTTGCCGGTCAGTCAGTCGGTCTTAGTCATTGGAACGGCAGTCGTAGCGAACAGCCGACCAGCTAATGGATTGCTACATATGTCTCATCGGGTTTTTTTTCTCTTTTTTTAGATGTTCTCCTGGGCAGCTGCGTCTCCCTGATCGTCTACGCATCCATCGCCTTTGTGCCCGGCTACTGTGTAACTGTTTTCCACCTCCTGTGGCCCCTGACGACCATGCAAAATCTCACTAGCGCTTGTAACTCGAATATTGAGGGCTTTTGCGGCAACGAAAGTGGAGCAGTAATAACATAATCTAAGTTTACCTTATCTTAATCAATAAATAATTAAAAATGTAACGGTTTAATTTGAATATCAGTTTGAATGCGTGCAGCATTGCCAGGTGTAGGAGAAAGTAGAGACAGCCACCTTTTGGTAGACCAGACAGCAACCGGGGTGTATGTCTTAGATAGAGGTCTTAGATTAATCGATTAAATCGACAAGTTATCGATTTACGATAACAATAAACATTTTGTTTTCAGCTTGTTTATATTCGGTTTTTTTAGTTTAATGTATTAATTTAGCCATGCCCAACGACAAACGCACCGTTTATGTGGGCGGCCTGGCCGACGAGGTGACAGAGAGGCTGCTCAACAATGCCTTCATTCCGTTTGGCGACATTGCAGACATCCAAATGCCGGCGGACTACGAGTCACAACGCCACCGAGGATTCGCTTTTATAGAATACGAACAGAGCGAGGATGCAGCGGCTGCTATAGATAATATGGTAGGTGCTAGCCATGCAGGACAACCCATAGTTGCATTACAACCCCTAGCGATTTCCAGAACGACTCCGAGCTCTGTGGCCGCACAATCCGCGTGAACTTGGCCAAACCGGTGCGCGTGAAGGAGGACAGCTTCAAGCCCGTTTGGGCGGATGACGACTGGTTGCAGAAGCATGCGGGCGCCACGCTGCAGCCGGAAGGCGATCCGGAGGCCGAGAAGGTGGAAGCCACCCCCTCCACGGGGCCGGCAGTCATCGAAAAGGCGGAGAAACGCAACCCACAGGTGTTCTTCGACGTTCGGATTGGCGGCAACGATGCCGGCCGCATTGTGATGCTCCTGCGGGCAGATGTGGTGCCCAAGACGGCGGAAAACTTCCGCCAGCTGTGCACCCACGAGCAGGGCTACGGCTACAAGGGCTGCTCCTTTCACCGCGTGATTCCAGAGTTTGTGAGTGGCTTAAACTCATCATTTATACCCATTCCTAACCATTTCCCCTCAACAGATGTGCCAAGGCGGCGACTTTACCAACAACAACGGCACTGGCGGCAAGTCCATCTATGGCAAGAAGTTTAACGATGAGAACTTCAACCTGAAACACAATAGTTTCGGCACTCTGTCCATGGCCAACTCGGGCACGAATACCAATGGCTCGCAGTTCTTTATCTGCACCACAAAAACCGATTGGCTGGACAACAAGCATGTGGTCTTCGGTCATGTCATCAGTGGCGCCGACGTCGTTCGCAAGATGGAGCGGTGTGGCTCCAAGACGGGCACTCCCAGCCAAAAGATTGTCATCTACGCCTGCGGAGAACTCAAATAAAGACGACGGTTTACCTAGTTTACTCTTCAACGCTCGCATTTATTGAAAAATCCACTAAGTCATAGGTGAAAAAGCTGCAGGGAAATCCTACTGGAAGTAGGTCCTGGGCTTCCTGAACGAGAACAGCTTCCTGTTGCCCTTGTGGTGGACACGCTGGACCAGTGGGAACTTGATCTTGGAGTCGTGGAACTGCTTGACGTGCACGCGGCGCGTCTTGGCGGCAGCGATCGAGTCAACCTTGATGATCTGAATGGAGTGGGCACGGGCACGGTGGCGCGCTCCCATGTCGCGGTAGCACTGAGTGACGGCACCGCCGACTGTCAGGTCACGGTACTCGCGGTACATGTTGTGGGTGCCCGAGCGGGAATCGTAGCGCAGCCAGATGCCAAAGTTCTTGATCTTGATCGGAGAGGTCTCGTACACCTGCTTGATGGAGACGATCTCGCCGGTGGTCTTCTTGAACTTCTTCAGCTGGCGCAGGAAGTACCAGAAGCGGGATTTCGCGACGATGTTGTCGGGAGCGAAGATGCGCATCTTGTAGAGCGGCGTCTGGGGCTCCTTCTCGCTGGGCAGCTTGCGGCCCACGACCTCGTACTCCTTCAACTGCAAATGGATTTCGGATTAGTTTTAATGGTCTGGAGAACATTGTAAACAAATGCGGGCAGCAGTGGGCAAACAAACACACGCATGGCCGTTGGCTTTTCTAGGTTATGTTGTTCGGCGACGCAGATTCTTTTTTTTAACCCCTTTAAAGGTTTGCATTAGCTTGGGGCTCTTTTAGAACCCTTCACCACACCTTTAAATTACTTTAACTTAGTAAAGTAATCAATTTTTTCCAAGAAACTTGACCAGACCAATCTTGACCAGACCAAGTCGTTTTTCACACAGAAATTGCGCAGTTTTTCGAAACTCGACGACTGCAGTGCATGCGCCGTTTGTTCGCCCAGCTGTCGCACGCATTTTCAGCGCAAATAGTGATTGTTTAAATCGTTTTTTGTCGAATACTAACCAATCCCTTGGCTCTCATGTTGGACGTGCACTCGAAAAGGAAACGGAAAGAGCTTGTCAGATCGGGATGACACTGGCCTCGATTCAGGGCTGGCGAAAACTATCGATAGGTGAATGGGCATGACTGAAATCGGTTAAGTGGGCGAATAAATTAGTAGCTGGTTTTAATTTTGGCCCAATTTAATTGTAATTTCACTCGATTTGATCAATTAATTATATCTACAACTTTTTTTTAGCACACCAACCAACTATCGATACTCTTACACTGAACCGCTGACAAGCCACGCCGCAGCGTTGCATTTTTGGCAGTCACACCAGCACGCTGCGCGACCTATCGAACCATCGCCCATCGCTAGCTTCTGCGCGTGTTTCAATGGCCTGGCTGTAAAAAAGGCGAAAAATATTGCTAAAAACTTGTTTTTCACGCGTAATTCGAGCGCTCCCCGCAGCCAAACTGTGAAACACCGAAGCCACACACAATACTGCAAGTGTTGCAACTGAAATACGGCGGAAAAGTGCGCGCACAAAGTGAGCAGAACATAAAATGCAAAGCGTGGACGGCGACGTGCAAAAAGAAGAAAATTTTATACCCCTCACGAGAGACGCGCAAAAAGGCGAAAAGACGAATATTCCGTGCCGTTCGTCGGGACTGCGTTAAAGGGCCATTGCGTGCAGTTGTGAAATCCGCTTGCATAACGCATCGCGAGTCCTGCCCGTTTATAAACAATTGAAACCAGGCGTAAATTGTATAAGTACGCCGAAGGGGTGGGGGCACCCGTCTCGGTCTCCGTCTCGGCCAATCCAATCCGCTGGGCAAAAATCTCTCGGTTCTCGGTTTCGGTCTCTTTTTGATTCAGTTGTGCAGCGAACTTCCGTGAAATCGGTTGTTGTTTTGGCTACGTCTCTCCTTGCGGTTTGCGCGCGTAAAATCGTCCGCTCTCTCTTGCCTCCTCTCTCCCCCACTCTCTTTCTGCCGCCTACGAGTTGTGGGAAAATTCTACCTAAGCAGCGGTACAGCAACAACAACAGCAGAAACGGCAAAGACAAATACAACAAGCAGGAGGAGAGCAGGTAAATAAACGTGCATAATTGCTGTACATGTGATTGTAGTGTCCATTCCAAGAATGTTTCAAGTAAATTCGTTTATTTTTAGCAGTAAGTAGCTCTCTCTGGCTGGCTTTTTGTCGTTTTGCTACCATTTATTTTGGTATTTTCAATTATTTTGGCATTACTTTTTGCGCCAGGGCTGCAAGAGAGCACACTCAATGACCGGTGATTTTCGTGTCATGTTTATGCAGTGCAAATATTCTGATCAGGAAAATAAACAACGTATATTCGCCCGCATAAACGATAGATTTGGTTGTCACTTGCTCTTTTGTTTTTGTCGAAATGCCAAACCTAATATCTCACGTAATAATAAATTCATTTCATTTCGCTTTCAGCTGCGTAGAGAACAACGAAAAGCGTTAAACAGAGAGAGCGAGAACCGGAACGGATTCAACGCCAACGGCATGCAAAGGTAATGAATAAAATCATTTTGGCCCAAAGTGCGTTTAATCGATTAACGCTCTGATTGTTTGTTTTTCCCCCTTTTCTTATTTCGCATTTCGCACTTTTGTTTTGACCCACACAGCGTGTGAATGCAGAAAAGATGATGGAAGCAGTGGATCAGCAACAAGCCAAGCTAACGTCTAACCGAGATGATGGAGATGCGGGAACACCAGGATCGGGAACGGGATCGGAAGTGGGGGCCGGAACAGCAGGAGGAGCTGCCGGCGAGGAAGACGACTTCGAGGAGCCTCATCATGCGCTGGGCCTGGCGGAGGAGGAAAGCGAGACCGACCAGCAGCAGCAGCATGGGGAGAACAACAACGCCCGGGAGGAAAAGGGCGAGGGAAAGCGGAAAAAGAGCGGCGATGACGTGATAGACTTATCCCTGGCAAATGGCCAGGACTGCGGAGATACGCCAGAGGAAGAGGCAGAGCTGGCAGAGGAATCTCCCTTGGATGCCAGAGAAGGCACATCAGAAGCACCAGAGAACAAGGCATCTCTCTTGGTTCCAGCAGATGCAGCTCTCTCGTCCACAGATCTTGTCAAGCGAGAGCTGGTCGAAGATAACCCAGATGAGTTCCAAGAACCCGCCAAAATTCCACTTGATGGAGAGTTCTTAAATGATATAAAACTAAAGACCGAAGTGGATGATGAAAGGGCCGACGCCTTAAGTGATAACCAAATGGAGTTCTTGTCTGATGCAGAAGAGCAGCCTGTGGAGTCTCCAGGGGCGCAACATGTGTCCGAATCAGCAGAGACGGCAGTGCTTATTCTGCCGCAGGAAGAAGAACCAGAGAGTGAAGAAGTGGAGGATAAATATTTCCCATCGGCCAATGAAGGTTCCGACAGCGAGGACGTGGAAAATTTGTATACCCCGCCAGTTATAGACCTTGAAACGGACTCTGAATGTGGGGAAAAGGAGTTCTTATCCATCAAAGATCCCAACAGTCCTGTTTTGGAGAATGATGAAGTAAAGGAAGAGTCGCAGTCCTCAAAATATCTTTATAAGGATGCTATTGGTGAGAATGTTTCCAATCCAGAACCAGAAACGGATAAAGCGCCATCGCCTCCTGCCGACGAATCTCTTTTAGAGGGATCCGATACAGTGGATGCTCCTTCGTTGACCATGGATGTGGATCTTCCAAGCAGCGAAGACGGAGAAGCTCCCCCTGATGTCATTAAAGTTGAGTCGGATTCGGAAAATGATGTTCACACTGATAGTGTCAAGATGAAGGAACCTATAGTGGAGGTTGTTCCGCTGATCAAACTAAATGGGGCTCATCAAGCGATGAAAGTAGAGCAGCAGGACGAGGTGGAGGAGGAGGAGAAGCCGGAGGAGGAGCAAGCGGAGCCTGACCAAAAGCCAGAAGAGCCCAAGCAACTGTCTGTGATAACTAACCACATTGGCAACAACAACACACAAGTGGAGGACTCAACCGCTCCGCAGGAGCCGCCGCTTTCCCTGATCCTACCTGTTCGTGCGAGCCGTAGCAGGAGCACAAGCAGCAGGAGCAGCACCGTCAGCTCCGCCTCGCAGCCCCAGCTGGTCATCGATCATCCGGAGAGCAGCGAGCACAATGCCAGGGTGCAGACGCTGAAGCTTTCCCTGAAGCGCAGGCGCAGCAAAAGTTCCTCCGTCAGCCAACCCGAGAAGCAGACTAAGGTCGAAACAGGTGGTTCCAGCTCCTCGCTGCTTCTGCAACGCCTCCAGGGTAACCCCAATGTGGGCCCACCCGTTGCCACTGCGGAGAGCCAAGTCCTAAGTTGTGCAAAGTGCAATCTACAGTTTGAGCTCGAAAGCTTCCAGCAGCTGAATGAGCACCAGGCCCAGTGCAACGGAATCAGAAGCGCGAGTACGAGCAGTTCGCAGCTGCTGCAGAAAAAGGAGCGCTTCTTCCGATGCGCCCAGTGCAGTAGCGTTCACCAGTGCTGGCACTTTTTCCTCCACATGCGAGAAGTCCACCAGCGCTACATTTGCCTGTATTGCAACCACGTGTATCCCAGTGTGGAGAAGCTGTCGCTGCATCTGGAGAACAAGCACGACATCGACCAGAGCCACTTTGCCAAGGATGCGTGGGCACTGCAGCAGAAAACGGAGGATAGAGCGAGGCATCTCGTCTGTTGCACGTGCCAGGCCACTTTTGTACAGGGCTCCGAGTTTGAGGATCACGATTGCTCCCAGCTGATGCAGCCATGTGCATTATGCGGTCAAAAGGGTTGCCATGCTATGGGCTGTAAGAATAACAAACGGAAACCGTTGAGAAGGCGGAGAAAGGTGCGAAGGCAGCCGGAACCGCCTCTGCCTCCGCCTCCGATTCTGGCAGTGCAGCAGGTGGTTGAACAGCCCCCCGCACCAATTGAGGTAATACCGGAGC
This sequence comes from Drosophila pseudotakahashii, assembly GCA_035046095.1. Taxonomy (NCBI): domain Eukaryota; kingdom Metazoa; phylum Arthropoda; class Insecta; order Diptera; family Drosophilidae; genus Drosophila; species Drosophila pseudotakahashii. The sequence continues at coordinate 15,966,649 of JAWNOE010000247.1, forward strand.
ACCAGCCACAGATGTTGCCGCTGCAACCGGAGCTTCAGAACCTTTTCCCAGCTGAAAACAGTAAGTCGCAGACCTTTATTCTATTAAACACGTCACTAAATCATCTAATAGTTCCAGCGCCTGAGCCTGTCGAGGATCCCCCAGCGCCTCCCATTCCCAAATTGGTTGTGCCCAAGATTATGCTGCGCGTGCCCAAAGAGTTTCAGAAGTCTGTTGATGCAGCTCTAAGCAGCACCGATACGGAGGACGAGGAGCTGGATACCACGCAAGCGGTGGAGGAAACTGCACATGCACCACCCGAGGACTTGCCTTTTGAGGCACCACCTCTTCTACCGCCCGTGCTCAGCTTTGATGACTCGACTTCGGCTAAGCTGAATCGCGTTCTTGCGGAATTGGAGCGCACCAAGCTGGACATTGAGCGAACCAAGGCGGACATAATCACTAAAAAGCAGTCTAAGATTATCATGGCCCATGCGCAGGTGGAAAATGTTGTGCCACAGGTGGCGGATCCTCCACAGCAAATGCAGCCGCAGCAGGAGGAGCAGCGTCGTTGGTCACTCACTCCGCCTGCTTCGCCCCACAACAATCACGTTAACCTTCCCGAACCTCCGCCAGCTGTGATTACTGAATTCCAAGATCGGCCCGATGCAGTGCGTCGCAACAGCCTCGGTAGTGATTGCATGGACATTGATGACAGCTTGAATGGCCCGGAGATGGAGGATAGCAGGGATCACGCAGAGGAACAGGAGGAATCAGTAGAACCAGCAGAACCTCCACAGGAAAGCCTGCAGGTTGCCGAACCACTGCCCGTTGTGCCGCTTCCACCCGCCGATGGCATTATTGTGGCCGGAGCTGACACGCACACGGTGGATCTGCAATTGGATCGCCCTCTTGACCGGTTTTCAATGGTTGATTTCGTTCGTCTCTGCTTGAAATCTGTGTACTCCGTGTGCCTGTATTGCAATCATGCCCGAAGGATCGCGGTGAATGGAAAGCAGCTGGTGCTTCATATAATCAGTCAGCACAGGTTTACGGCTACAGTGGACAGTATCACGGCAGAGGAGCTGCACGCGGAGACGATTGTGGCAAGGCTGAAGAGTTTTCTTCCGCACCTAGAGAACGAGTATATGAATGCGGCGAGTTGTTGCAGCTTGGAAGATGGAAAGTATGCAGAGCCGTTCAACGAGCGAATCTACGAGTGCTTCACCTGCCGCTTCGTGACCTCCACGCACAAGGAGCTGTACACCCACAACAGGAGGCTGCACATCAAGTCGAACATAACGTGCGTCATGTGCCAGACGAACTTCTACAGCTACAGCGAGATTCTGTGTCACATTTGTCCAGGTGAGGTGGCTGGGAGTATATATGACCTACAGTTCCGGTGCTGCCTGTGCGAGATGGCTCCATTGCCCTCCGCCTTTAGGCTGATGGTGCATCTGAGAAAACAGCATCAGGCCTGCGACATCTGTCTGGAGGATTGCCAGACCCAGGCGAAGCTCTCGTCGCACGTGTGGAAGCACAAGCTGCTGCATTTGTGCTATCGGTGTGGCATTGCCTATCGCAACAAGCAGGACATCTCAAAGCATCTGTTCTGGAAGCACGGAACGGAGAGTGCTAGCTGTAAGCAATGCCTACAGAAGCGCTGGCGCCATGTCTACCACTTTTGTGTGCCGCCGGCGCAGTTCCCTTGCGAACAGTGCGGCTTCGTCTTCAGCAAGGCCATCTTCCTGGAGGTGCATCAAAGGATGCATTCGGGAGATTTCCGCTACGCCTGCACGGAGGAAAATTGCGAAGAGAAGTTTGTGTCGCGCAAGCTCCTGCTGAAGCACGCCAGCAGTCATGTGGTGAAGGAACTGCCGCCAGCAGCCTCCGAAGAGCCGACGAATGATGAAACTACGGCCCAAAAGCTGGACGAAATCAAGAAAGAAACAGATGAGGGTGAGGAAACAAAAGATGGAATCGAAAATGGGGAGAAACTTTTGTCTGCGGCGGAAACTAATAAAGAGTCTGCCAAAAAGGAGGAATCGGAGGAAACTGCAAAGGAGGCTCCGACGGGCAAGTCTGAGAGTCGGAAGCGACGCAAAAAGTCCAAGCGCAACAAGGAATCCCTAGAGGACCTCAATCTCATCGCACCCAATCTGTCTGAGTCGGATAGCAGTGATGACAGCGATTCCGATGCACCCAGAAGCAGCCACCAGGAGCAGCCAGTGCTGCCGATGCGATCTTCTGTGGATGATCTGGGCATGCCCAAGGTGATGCTGTCCCCATCCTCGGAGAGTGATGCCGACGAACTGGATGGCAAGCCCAAACTGCAGGATAAGGAAAAACCTGCCAAAGAAGAAAACGAGTTGGATGCGAACAAAGCAGATAAAGATCCGGAGCCCAAGAAGGAGGAAGAGCAAGTGGATGTCTCGATTTGGAAGAACCTCCTTCAAAATCAGTCAGTCAATCCAAAAGATCAGACAGTTAAGGAGGAAGAAGCTGTGGTGGTCAATCAACCGCCTGCCAAGCTTCATGTTGCCTGGTCCGATCACGATTACTGCAAGTTGCATCGGACTCCGCCACCCTCGCCGGTGAAACAAAAGTCCACTGGCAAGTCATCGACCAAAACGCCTGGTCACAATGCGTCCAGCGATAGCGACAGTTCTAGCAGCTCCAGCTCTTCAGACTCGGATTCCTCGAGCTGTTCCTGTGGCTCCAACTGTAGCTGTAGTTCCAGCAACAGCAGCAGTTCCAGCGACGATTCCGACGACTCGGATAGCTCCAATGCTCGCGGATCACCCCAGAAACGATCTCGCAAAAAGTCCTTAAAACTAAAGAAAAGCTCAGAGTCACTCAAAAACGGACAGCAAAATGAGCGGGATCAGGATCAGGAGGAAGTCAGTGAGGCAGGTGCCGTAAATGAGAATAACAATCCTGCTGCTCCACCCTCGCCAAAACCGCCCTTGTACAATGAATCCGATTTCGATACAGCTTTCTCGGATACTGATGAGGAGTTTTACGACTCCCATCCCCAGAAGCTGGCCAATGAACTGCTGGCTCAGAAGCGCGAGGCTCTCATGGCCGAGCACGCTCCACTCCGTCCGAGCAACAACTACGATATTGTGGAGAATAGTCGACCTTCGACTCCGTCTTTGCCGGAGGAGGCGTCTGCTTTTGCCGATAAGCGCGAAAGGGTGAGAAACAAGAAAAAGAAACGGGAACGAAAGTCTACGTGTAAGTCTGGCAAGCTGCCGCCGATGGCCAGTACACCATTGCCCATGGACAGGATGGTCGGAATGTCTGGGATGATAGCGCCACTGGAGCCACCGACTCCTATCCAGCCACATCTGGAATCTTCACTATTTCCCGTCACTCCGCTAACCCATCGCCATTTGCAATCTTCGATGACCAGAATGAGCGAGGGCAGCAGCTGTTCCGATGCAGATGGCCAACTGAAGCGCTCGAAACGCCAGCGAAGACCCAACAAGTTCTATGGCTATACGAGCGACGATGAAAACATGAGCGCCATTCTAGCGCCACCACTCCAGGTGGGAATGCAGCTCATCAAGCCACAGCCACCACCACAGTTGACCTGGGCCAAGGAGGATCTGCCCACGCCGCCTAAACAGCGCAACAGGAATAACAACAACAGTCACCACCATCACTCGCACAGCAATGGTGGATCTGGATTGGCAGGTTCGTCGCGGAAGAGGAGTAAGCAGCGATCGCTACTCGGAGCCGGAGGATCTCGCTCAGCCAAGCGTCATAAGCCCGATCGAGAGGATCACTTGCCACCCATTCCGACCCTCAAGATTCGGCCCAGCTTGCTGCCAGCCACAGCTCCGCCGACGGACAGCAGCGACAGCAGTTCTGATGACGAGGATGCTGAGATTAATGTTACCAGCTTGGTGGCGGCTCCGCAACCAGCGCCTCCTCCAGTTCTGCCAACTCCGACGCCGCCGGTAGTTTTGCCAGTTCAACCACCACCTCCACCGCCGCCCGCGGCCACGGCTTTCAATCAGCCCATTCCCCCTGCCCTGCTGCCCAATCCCGGGTTCGCTACGCTGCAGTACTTCAAGGCCAACAACATACGGTACCCCATTCGACCGCCGGCGGGAGCCCGTCTCGCTCGCGAGGGAGAATCCGTGTACTGCTACTGTCGCTGTCCCTACGACGAGGTCTCCGAGATGATTGCCTGCGACGGGGACAACTGCCTGATCGAGTGGTTCCACTTTGAGTGCGTGGGCATCATGGTGGCGCCGCAGGGCAAGTGGTTCTGCGCCGAGTGCAGACCAAAGTACTCGGATGGCATCTATCAGGGGGCCAAGCCGCAATGAAAGGACACGGATTAACTGCATCATTGGTTCCTCCTACCACGATAAAATCAACTATAACTACAAACCCCACTACAGAATGGATTACGCTTATTAATTGATAAAAACATGTAGTCGCTTATTCTCGGCGATCGGCTGAGATGAGATATCTATATCTTATCTAAAAACTACTAAAAAAAAAACAACTAGAGTAATAAAGTAACGTATTGTATAAATTGAGGGCAGATTGTAACCCCGGGCTCAAAATAGCTCTCCGAGGAGAGCCTAAGCTAAGCTAATGCTAATTTAAATATCTGCAACAAGCTTATCAAATTAATATATATATATATATTTCTTACTTCACTTAAATTGTATGTAAATATCGATGGCTGCATATTTCGCATATGCACTTTGTAAAATAGCTAGATTACGCGAGAGATCCCATAAACACTTAGGAACTAGGGTATACACTTATAAATAGAAGTCCCCAAGTATAGTACATAACTAAATCTACATATATTATACATGTAATGACTATGATTAGAACACAAACAAATCGAAAGCCAGCTGCAAATCGAAATGCAATGGATTATGAGAGAATAAACATGCAACATTGTGAGACGTATACAACAAAAACTATCAAAACTAATTGTCCTAATTTGTTTGGTCAGTCAGCGAAATCGAAAGCGCTAATATTGGTTCATCAATTTATATGGTAATCAACGAGGCATTCGGCTATATAATTGGATGGTTCTGAAAAGGGGAATCGTATTAAGTGGATGGGTCTTATAAATAATAGATTGTAAATTATTAAAGGATTGTGATAGATCATGTAAATAAATTAGGATTCAGGGAGAAATATTTAAGTTAACCAAATAATTCTTGGAAATCCAAAGGCATAACTCTTACTCAAGCATTTAGCCTCTTCAGGGAATTCCACTAAACTATCCAATACTTGTTAATCCACCCATCCGGGCTCTGGTTCTAATATCCCAGCTAGGAATTCCACGTTCCCGGCTCTGATTATGCCAAAGTAAATGCAAATAAGCCACGACAAGGCGCCTAATGTTGTTGTAGTTGCGCACGATGAATGGGCACGAAAGGCGCCAGGGTCAGCAGTGGGGTCATCTACCATCCATCCACATCCAAATCCACCCACCCATCCATTCAGAACCCTTCCACAATCGGGGGAGTTTCGGTTTGTTTACCAAACAGCACGTAGATTTAATTGCTATTGTGGGAAGGAGTCACCTTTAGCGAGAGCCTCTGGCGAGTGGAAGCAACAACCACAACAATGTTCAATTACAGGTGGTGCCGGGGGTGTTCCCTGGGTGGTTGGGCGGTGTCCACTGCCCAGTGGCCACTAGTGTGCGTGCGTTGAAATTACCATAAATCTGATGGCTCGAATAAAAAAGGCTGCTCTGGTGAACTTGGCCAGCCAGTTCGTGTTGAGTTTTCGCGGCGAGCGGCGGTTAACCGGAAACGCGGACAACAGGAGAACGGAATTTTGAATATTAGCCGACCTGCGTGTCCGTAGTGCCATGTCCACGTTCGGGACACCCTGAGCGCTGAGCAAACATACGTCCGCGTCCCTACCCCCAACTGGTTCCTGCCTGACCAGTGGCATCTAGGTGGCCATCGCCATGGTTCGTCGGGCCTCGAGTGTTCCGCATCTTAACAGTAGTGGCGGCAGCAGTGCGGATAGCGCCGGAACGTCGGGCAGTCGACGTGGTCGGGCGCCCGTAGCCGGTTCTCGGGCGTCCCGGAAGACGCCGCCCTCGTCGACGACCACCGGCCAGAATCCCCGCCAGAGCTCCGGAAGCAGCAGCAGCGTCCCAAGATCGCGCAGTCTGACCAACGGCATGCGTCGCCTGAGTCCCCAAAAAGGGACTGGGAGCAGTGGTGGCGGAGGTAGCTCCCGCAATACCCCCTATTTCCTGCGTTCCCGCGAGAATGAGTAAGTGTGGGATAAGGATTGCGATGCTTCCCACCGTAATCAATAGGCGATAAGTTGTTAACAGTGAAGACTGAAAAATAATGCCCCTACGCACTTTAAGATTTAAGTCTGATTGAGTTTTACAATTACAGATTGAGAAATAAAATATTAGGAATCAGGAAAGGTTACTGCATACTTCTTAGTTAATGAAATACCTACGTTTTTTTTATAATATTTTATTTTATTTATTTAATTATTTAAGTATAAAATGTGGAACTTTATTAGCGATAGGAATATTAATTGTTGTAAAAAGTCATTGTCTACTGTACCTTTATATTTGGAATTTTAATAGCGATGGGAATACTAAAACGCCTTCTTTTGTAAAACCTTGGAAAAGTCGTAATATAGGCCATTATTTATTAAAAGTGTCTATATGGGGCTACCGAGGAAATGTATTAATTTGCATCAGAACGTGTGGCAGGGCGGGAATCGGATGAGGAGGAGGGGTAATGATAACACGACAGGCCAGGAGCAGCTCACCCCTAACAGGCGATCCATTAAAAACCCTCGAGGCAAAGGAAACGGACGACGAGCCACGAGCCAAACCATAATGACCACGCACAATAATCCTAGAGACTGACTGACGGACAAACGGACAGATGGACATACGGACAGGCAATCAAGCGGACAGACAAACGGACGAGCAGTTAGCTCGACTGACCGGCCTCCATTCAAACACTTTTGGTGGGACGAAACCGGAGGAAAGTAACGCCGGAGATCCGGGGGTTGAGTTTCCAGCGAGCACGACACAAATCGATTTTGCAATTAAAGCATATTGAAGTCTATAGCCATTTAGTATATGGTATGTCTGTCTGTGCTTGACCGGAGTCGAGAGCGAAAGTGACATATTTATGTTAGTTTTTATTTTCGATGTGGGTTCAGGTGTAGCAGACACAACGGAGTTAAGGTTAAGGACCCCAGTTCCTTAGCGCTCGCCAGCATGTGGGTTAAGTGCCAGTTGGTGACTTGCTTCGGTCTCGGAAGGATCATAAATAATTTATAGAAGAAAAGGTGATTGGTGATTGGTGGGTAAAAAGAAAGTTTTGAACTAGCGCTGCGTTCATCCTAATTATCTGAGGGATAAAATGAATATTGCTGTATTTTGGGTATAATTAGTTTAGATATATTCCCCGTCTGCTAAATATTAATTTAAACGACCAAGGCCACAATTGACACCTAGTCAACTTGGTAATTTAATGAATTGCCTGGATAGATGGAAGCCAAGTTTATTTTATAGATACAATATGATTAATCCCACCAGGCTAACGGCATTATGGGCGTTATAATTATTTTGGAGCACGCATGTGTTTCAGTCTGTTGATTAATTAATGCGTTGATAGCCGCGTGATTGACGACACACTTTGGATTTAGAAGTGCCATAGTTAGTCATACATATAAATATATATCAACTAGATAAAGCCAGAAAATTGTAATACATTAGCTAAAACATTTTTAGGCCAGCATTCCGAAAGTGAATTCGCGTGCGTAGCTGCAAGTTTGCAGTTTGAAAATCTATACTACCCATATGGATTTTCTGGCATGCACAACACGAGTTAGGTCATAATTACGCCCCCGCCTGATAATCAAGCCTGACATTTCGTTGCCTAAACTTTGCATGGCTAATAAATATCTCCGAGTCCAAGGGAATCGGATTCGGAGTCGGATTTCATGCCTGGGAAACAAAAGTGAGAGTTACATTTTCCCACTCGCTACTCTTTTATTTGATTCGCAAACAAATGGCCTAGAAAAACCCATATTTTTATTGCTCATTGGATTTAAGCGGAGGTGGGTTCTCGTTGCTTTTAAATCGGTGCTGGGCAAATATTTGATATGTACTCTGAGCAAGTATCAACAATAGTTTCAAGTAGGCTTTCATTTGCTCAGGCCGAAAAAATAAGGGTTATTATAAGGAGATTGATAAAAGCCGACTTTTAGAAGGTATTTGAATTTAAACAAAGTTTACAAACTACTAAAAATAAAATTGGTTTTCCTATGATAGGATGATGTTGATATGATACACTATGATATAATAATGCAGGCCCATTACAAATTGGTGGAAATCTAAGTTTAAACAAACGTTTTGAAATCAAAACTTTCGCTTTTAGCTAAACCTTTGTAGGGGTTATATTGGCCAATCAATTATTTAGAACCGACTGGGGTAGACCAAAAGTTGATTGAACTTTCCTGAGCGCTAGCTTCTCAAGTTGCCACTCTAGGGGCTTCGTGTTAATTCCTTTCTATTGGCGCCTCCTGAAATATTTACCAAGAGCACACGGCAGGCCCAACTCATGTCTGATTAATAAAGGCAGAGTGAAGTATGGCCATTAGGCCATGAATGTTTAACAAGTCATTTACGTGAAAATGTTAAATGTCAGCCACAATCACGCCAAGATGCCACATCGCACATACGCAGCGTTGTCCGGCCTATTTTGCGGTTCAATAAACTGTTTGTATTGGAAACTTTTGTTTGATTTGTGGGGGAAATTGGATACCACAAACTTAGCTGGCTAATTGCTGGGTTAGCGAACAACTGAAACAAAAACTTGTGGAAATCCTAATCAATAATTTACTGCTTTGTATTTACATATTTCCATAAAGCAGACGATAAAGTTCCTTCGAAGCTAATTTGTTAATCCAATTGAAATGTGACCTCTGACCCCTCCACTCAACTAAACTAATAGCGAATTAGTGTGAAAAAGGTGGCCAAATGAATCAGAAAAAACCACAAAAGTAACGAGCCACGTTTTCCACCCTTAACCTTGGCTATTTATAGGCCGGTCAACGTCAGAACTCCATCAAGTTCAAGGCAAATCCACAAATTCTGGAAATTTGCAGGAACCACAACAAATAAAGCTCACAAAACAAAGGGAGGTTTGTTCCACTTTGATTGATTAATTGCGATTCTGGGAAATGTGAGCGAACATAAGGGTTTCAAGTTGAAGAACCGTAGCCTTGAAATCAATGTTGTATTTATAAGTCATTCCCACTTTCATTGAATAATTGGAGGTTATGCGATACTCCAAGCAATATTTGGGTTCCAAACTTAGAAGCTAATCAGATACTTATACCGAACAAAGGTTTTTCTAATCTGAAGATTTCCATTGCGATCTTCATAAGTTATAGCTAAAAGAATAGGAATATATTATGATCGACCATAGATTTTATAATATGTTAGAAAGTATATTATTTTAAACAATCTTTTACCATAAAAGATTATCATATGGCAAGAATGGGCCTTCAAATATATATATTTAATAACTGTATCATTCCAGAATTGGTAGTGCCGACACTCTGGAGATCGTGGCGTCCAAGTCCACGGGCAGCGAGGAGTGCTCCACGCCCGAGGACAACATAAATGTTGTGGTTCGAGTGCGACCCCTGAATGAGAAGGAGAAACGCGATCGTCACGGATCGACGCTGCAGTTTCCGGGCAACGGCCAGGTTATAGTAAGTGTGCTTCCTCCTTATATCATAATGGAGTATTAACGAATTCGCTCCAGCTGGAAGGCAACGATGTGGGCCAAAAGAGGTCGCACAATCGCGACAGCGTGCGCGTCTTTACCTACAACGTGGTCTTTGAGCCTGGAGCCACCCAGGATGACATCCTGGACTACTCGGGCATCAAGCGCATCATCGAAATGGGCATCGAGGGATTCAGTTGCACGGCCTTTTGTTACGGCCAAACGGGCTCCGGCAAAACGCACACGCTCACTGGACCCCCGGACCTGGTGAGTCAGGCTATGATGATTAACTTTAATGGCCCTATCCCTCTAATAAAATTGAATTTCCAGTTCATTGGCAAACCGAATCCCAAGGATCCGCGCCATGGCCTCATCTTCCGCTCGTTTTTGTATCTCTTCCAATTGATTAAGAATCGCAAGGACGTCAACTACGTGCTAAAAGCCTCCTTCATGGAAATCTACAACGAACGGGTAAATGGCGCCCAACGTGGGGCATTGCTTTAATTTACTTTAATGACCCCACTGTCGTCCGTCAGTTGACCTCTGCAAATTCAATTTAAATCCAAATTGCATTTGCCATAATACTGATTGCTCGCCCGCAAACATGCATTGCATTGACCTCTATTTAATGGATGTCAGCACGCTCCACCCACCGAAGAAATGGACGGATAGTCCACCCACCATTCGCGGTTTGTCACAATGCGTGAAATGCATTCTGCATTTTGCGTGGCATTTCCAATGATTTGTTTTCTTAGCCCACCTGCCATTTCCTTATTGGTTTCGCAAATTGAATTGCATTTTTTATCTATCCCTTATCTCCTACTAAAGGTAATCGATTTGCTCAATCCGGGAAGTGCAAGGAAACCGCTGGCGGTGCGCTGGTCCAAGAAATCGGGTGGTTTCTTCGTGGAGAACCTCTTTACGGTGGACTGCGAGGAATTGGATGATCTTCTGGCCGTTCTAGAAGAGGGTAAGCTTAGTTCGTAAGAAGATGTTTTGAGTTATAGCTTATTCTGATTATGTTGTAGGTATGAGAAACCGTGCAGTTGGCTCGCATGCCATGAACGATCACTCCTCGCGATCTCACACAATCCTGACGGTCCACATCCTGTCCGATCAGCAGACGGATGGCGGGGTGTTCCTCTCGAAGCACGGGAAGATCAACTTCGTGGACCTGGCTGGCAGTGAGTTGACCAAGAAGACGATGAGCGAGGGAAAAACCCTGGAGGAGGCTAATAACATCAACAAGAGCCTCATGGTCTTGGGCTATTGCATCTCCTCGTTGAGCGACTCCAAGAAGAGATCGGGTCACATTCCCTATCGAGATAGCCAGCTCACCAAACTCCTGGCCGACAGTCTGGCGGGGAATGGCGTAACCCTGATGATCGCCTGCGTTTCTCCGGCTCACTACAATCATGCGGAAACTCTGAACACCCTGCGATATGCCTCCCGAGCGAAAAGGATACGCACCAAACCGGTGATCAAGATGGATCCCAGGGAGGCACTGATCCTCAGTCTGAAGCGTGACATCCATGCGCTGCAAATGGAGAACGACCACCTGAAGGCGGCCTTGAATCTGCATCACCAAGCGGCTCCAACTGAAAATCTCCTGGAGCTTCAACTGGATCGAGTGGGCAGCGGTGGTGGTGGTGCAGTGCCAGTGCCCAAGGTGGATCTACAGCGATTACCGGAGCTAGATGGTTCCGAGCTCGCTGAGCTCGTCAAGCTCTACATGGTGGAGAACGAGTCCCTGAGGCAGGAGAACAATCATCTGTTCACCGTGCGAGAGACCATCCTCAGGGATCAGGAGATTGTCTGCCGGGAAAACGAGCGGTTGCTGAAGAAACTAGAGGATGTTAACAAGTGAGTGGGACGTACAATGGGTTAGTTAAGCTAAGATTGTTTCGGAATCTTCCCGACTAGTACTTAGTTCCTCCTCCAGGCTTGGCTCATTGTTCTCTCCCATTTCTGACTCGTTCTAGGTCGAAACCGAGCGGGAACGAGGACAATGAGTCAAGCAAGAAGGACCAGACGAAGGAGTGAACAAGTTACCTATATATCAAACGTTTTCTACTTTTTAACATGTTTTTATGGAATGTGTATTTGTAATGTTTTTAAAAAACAAGCCTAGAGTGTGACTAGTCATCTAAGCATTTGTAATAAAAGTATGTTTTTGTTCCTATGAATCCAGTTAGAGTTATGGAAGTGGGCACAAGTTAAACACTTGAAACAGGGTTCTTATTTTGAAATATCTATGATCCATCTATTGCAGGGTCTGTGTCCGTTCCCCTTTGATACCAGCACGTCCGGCAATATCTCCAACCACCGGGAAGGAAACACCTGGCACAGAGATCTGGACCAATCCCGAGCCTCTACAGGACTTACCAATCGAGCAGCGAATGTCGGAGAATTTCGATAGAAGGACAGACACGGCTCAGAAACGAATAGACCAGCAACGCATAGCTAAAAACATTCTGATTATGGCTAATGCATTCCGCAAACCAGACTCGGACTTGGCCAAGGAAGCGAATCTTAACCCAGAAAAGGCACCCGTAAAGCAGTCAGACGAATTTATGCCTGAGTAAGTCAATAAAATTCTCACTAGCCACTTTCTAACTGACATCTAATTATTTCAGCATGCTTACCTAATTAACTTTGAATGGAAATACTTGAAAACTCAGAGAACGATATATATTTTTGCAATTAATGAAAAACAATGTGTCCAAAGCATATGAAATAAACGATGTAAAATTGAAAACATTTTTTGTTTTTGAATGGATGGTTTAAAATAGGATCCCAAAAATATATAAAACTCAAGCAATAAAGGTGTCATACATTTAGTAACTCAAATGTGGGTTTCAGATTCAAACTTTGAGTTATGGAAGTTCGACTATATTTGTATATGTATGTTATATATATTCTAATTTAAATGGGAAATAATAATACTTATATGATTTAGTGGTAATTGTCTCTGATTTCTCAGATCATGAAGAAAATGTATTATCCTTTAAGCAAAAATCCAAGCTTTTTAGATCCACAGACAGTTTAAACTTGTGTCCCACCCACTCCCCAAGAACTTTAAAGCTTTTGAAAACGGCCCGGAAAAGCCGGAAAATCGAAGCATCATCTCCAGCGCGGTCACACTTTGGTAAATATTGATTTTTCATCGCTCTTACAAGATATATCTGTTGAAGGTGAAGCGCATACATATTTTCCCATTGGAAAAGCACAAACCGAAGGGAAATCGTCGAAAGCCAAATCGAGGATACACATTACAGCTCCCAGTATCCGGCGGCAGCATTAGCTTCCCAGCATCCACCATAGGTCTCGCGGAGACAGCCGTCCTGGACATAATGGCTGCGAATCTGCAACAGCAGCGCTCCATCAACCTGCAGCTGCGCCGGGAGGTGGAGATGGAGCGGATGCCCGTCTCGGAGGCCTGTTCCCTGATGATGCAGTACATGCTGGAGCACGAGGAGGAGGACTGCCTGCTCAACGGCTTCACCCAGAAGGTGAATCCGTTCCGCGAGAAGAGCTCCTGCAGCATCCTGTAGGTGCGGCCAATCCCTGGTCCGGAACCCGTTCCTAACACAGTATTATCCTATAAAGTATACTCAATTACGGCGAGATTCCGATCCGTACCCGTATATGTCGTGTAACCTATCTGCTGTATTATCGTTGTAAGTGTGCTGACCTCAATTATGTCTATAAACTGAGTATATACAATGGAATCGGGCGAACCGAGAATATTTATGAACGTGTAAACAAGAAAAATATCGGGGGCCGTCTTGAACCTAAACGCCTGCATATGTGTGTAAACATAAATATCGTGTATTTTGCTAATCCTGTAGCTCTTTATTGGAGAATTTAGCAAACACCCTCTCTATATAGATGTTTCCTATTGAGATATTCCAGAAATAAAGCTATGTAGCCAGAGATTTTCATGTGAATGGAGTTTGTTTGGAGTTGGTTGTGGTGGAATATTCAAAATTTCACAGCAGTTTTTATAGCAAAATGTCGTCTCCGAACTACAGGGTAAGCTGTTCCACTTTTGGCTGGGCAATGCGAATGACCAAGTCCCTGTCGGTGAATCCCTACTTTGTTTTCCTCGATCAATTCCGGAGTAATCTTCAAAGGCGTGGCATTCTCCAGCTGAAACCTATTTCCATTGCCAAAATTGCGGGGAGAAAGTGGCGACAAATGACAGCGGAACAGAAGTCTGTTTTTATTGAAATAGCAAAGATCAATAGCGCCAGGATTAGGACGCGTGCTCGTCCCAGTGTTCCAGTGGGAGGAGTCAGACGGTGCCGAATTAAAAGGGTTCCCAAGGACAATTAATAAGATAACTTGGGAGACTAAAAAAACCTTTTTTAAGTCAAATTTACCCGCCATAATTTCAAAATTCATAGCGCGTTTAGCAACACTTTTATTATAATGTACAGCTGTTAATTTGGCGTTCACGGCACTGGTAAAATCGTGGTTTACTTTTTTACGGAACGGAAATACATTTTACGAATATAAACGATAAAACTTGGCAATTTCTACGTTTACGAGGGCGTCCAACCTAAACCTAAACCTAAACCACAAAAAAAAGAACGAATAAAAAGGATGAGTTCAGGATTTGTAACTGAGGCAGAGGCCGCCGAGCAGCGGCAGAGACGCCAGGAGGAGTGGGAGCGTGTGCGACAGCCAGAGGATCCAATGGAACGGCCTGAAGATCCTTACGACGGTCGCTCCCTGTACGAACGCCTCAAGCAGAATAAAGATAAGAAGGACATGGAGTACGAGGAGGCCCACAAGCTGAGTAGGTCTTAAAAACTGACAATCGTATCGGTCAGGTCGATAAATACACCTTTTAACACATAGAAAACCTGATACGCGGCCTGGACGACGACGAGGTGCAGTTCCTGGAGCTGGTCGATGCCCACAAAATGAATGCGGAGCGTCAGCAAATGCGGGATGAGGAGCTGGAGCTAAAGGACTTCCGCAATCGCGTGGAGAAACTGCAGGAAGAGAGTGTGGACAAGGTAGGCATATAGCAAAATTATCTATGGTTCATATATATTCCAAAAATTTCCCGGCACCCCCAGAAACTGCAGGCGGAGATCAAGACCACGGCCAAATCCGCCGGCGCTGCGGCCGGACGCAGCACTCAGAAATCGCTGCTAGGCATGGGCATCAAGCGGAAGAACGGAGAACTGCCCACATCTAGCAGCAAGGTGGCCAAGAACGCCGAGGAAGAGGGGGTCCAGCCGACAGCCACGGAGGAGGCCACCAAGAAGCCAGAGGCGGAGAAGACAACGAACACCACACTCACCACAAACAGATACAACCAGGGAGCCCTCAAGTGCATCGCTGTGCTGCCCGGCATTGGTTCCTACACAGAGTCCAGCGACTCGGAGGCCAGCACGGATGAAGAGGAGCCCGATCTGTGCAGCCGGACCGATTTGTGTGGCCGCAAGATTCCCAAAAAGAAGCAGTGCGCCGAGTAGGATCAACTTTTTATTTGGATTCTTAATATGTAGTTTCTTTCCTTGCAAGAGAATATAGCCTAGAGTGTAACCGTAACGCATTACGTGTCCTTCTTCTTGTTCCGATTGCGGTTCTTTACATTCGTCGTCTCATAGAAGTTGCTACCGATCTTCTTGCGTTTCTGGCTGCGCTCCAGGGATCGCTTCTGCTTGGCCGTCAATCGGGGAGCCTTGGAAGTGCTGGGGCCATCTTCGTCAGAGCTGCCGACCTCGTCAGAGTCTCCTGGCTGTATTTTGGCCACACGGAATTTACCCGACGATGTGATAGCCAGTTGCTGGGTCTTCTTGGCCTTGGCCTTCTTGTGCACCACGCGCTGCAAGTCCTCGTTGTACTCATCCTCCGAGTAGAACTCATCTGCTCCATCACTGGACTCCTCCTCCTCTTCGCCGAGGTTGTGAAGACGAGCCTTCTTCTTGGCCGCCCGCTCGGCCTTCTGCTGCTCCAGCAGCTCCAGGTCAATGTGGTCCAGCTCCTTCACGTCCTGCTGCTCGTACTCAAGACCCACGCGAATCTTTCGGAAGTCCTGGATCTGCTTAAACTCGCGCGCCTTCTTCACGGACTCGCTGACAAAGGTCGGTGCCGTAGATTTGGCATCTTCGTTGGGATCCTCCGCCACTTCTTCTTCCACTTCCTTGCCCTCCTGCGACTTGGGCACGGCGAATCCTTCGGGGGGAACGTAGAAGGGCAGCTTTCCGCGTTGCCAATCATTCAGCACCATACGGGCGGTCACCGTGACGTCCGGCTCGCCCCCCTTCAGCAACTTGCCCGTCTTTTGGGCCAGCTGTTCCAGAAAGTGTGTGCATGTGTTCCAGTGCTCGATCTTGTAGTTCTTCGAAACGTATTCCCGTCGCACGCGCTGCAACAGGGCGTCAACGTAGTCCTCAGGATTTGTGACAAGCTCCACTCGCACCACACCCTTCAGCACCTTCTCGGTGTCCGTCTCCGCCGTGGGATACACCACGCCGGGACAATCGATCAGGAAGATGCGCTTCATTAGCGTAATGTACTGCCACACCTTCGTCTCTCCCGCAATGGGAGCCACTTTGCAAACCTTCTTGGAGCGCAGGGCATTAATGACAGAAGATTTACCCACATTAGGATAGCCAATGAAGCCCACGCTGATCTGCTTCTTGTCCAGATGAAGTTTGCCCAGCTGACGGAAGAGGTTGATCAGAGCACCTATAAAAGAGAAGATAATTTACCAACGGCTTATAAATATCTAAATCCTTATTTACTCACCCTTGCCAAAGGGATGTTGGAGGGATGCATGGAAGGCAATGGTAGGATACTCGGCACTCAGGATGGCCACCCAACGCTGGGTGACCCACACCGGCACCAGATCCACCTTGTTCAGAATGAAGAACAGATGCTTGTGTGGCTTCTCCTTGCGCAGAAACTCCTCGATGTACTTGGAGCGCGTGCCCATGGGATCGCGGGCATCCAGAACCTGAAGTAGCACATCGGACGCATCCACCACCTTGTGCAGCTCGTTCCAGATGCGCTTGCTCTGTCCCGCACCGAAGACCCAATCGCGGACGGCCTTCTTCTCGCCCGTGTCCTCGCGGATCAGATCCAAGTCCTTGGCGGAATCGTACTTATCGGCCTGATCATCGGCCGCCTTGCTCAGATCCTCCAGATCGCGCACTTTCAGACTGACCCGCTTGCGCTGCTTCTTGGGTCCAAAGGTACTGTCGAAGCTCTCGGTGTCCAGCAGGTGAACTCTTTTGTACTTGGCCGCCTCGTTGAGCAGCGTCACCGGTAGCTGGGATGGCTTCATGATCACCTGGTAGGGATCCTTCACAGCCTTGCCAATCTCATCCTGGAACTTTTGCAGTGCCGTTTGGGAGATGACACGGGAGTTGCTGAACCACTTGGGCGTGGGCTCCACACGGGCCATCGTTCCAGCCGGCAGACGCCCCTAAAACAGAACATAATTTTGGAATTAGTCTTAGTAATCATATCTTAGGAGCAGCAATAAAATACAAGCTGTTCTAGTAAATTAAAGGTCCTTTACAAAGGAAAACGTAAAATACAAAATAAAAATAATATTTAAAAAACGGTTACTTTTAAAATATTTTAAGCCAGGTGTAGATGCCATTTTTCCTACATTTTACACTCTACACAGTCCTTTAGAACGTCATCTATATCTATCGAAAGTTCTGTAGAACGCAGCTGTGATCGATTACTGCAGGTATCGACCTGTCATCTCGGCCCTTTTGCACTATTTGCATGATTGAGATTTACACGTGTTTACCGGAGAAAACCACGAAAATTCGCGAATATTCCAACCAGAAGTCACAAGATAAAGTTGAAATCAAACAACATGAATCGTGCGGGATCGACCAGGCCAGGAGCCCCCGGCTCTGATTCGTCGCTGTCGCAGCAGATGAAGCAGAACTTTCGCAAGATGAACGACCTGGTCAGTGAGCTGCAGGAGGAGAAGCAGAAGGTAGCCACTCTCCAGGAGGAGAATGCCGGACGGAAGCAGCAGCTGGAGGAGCGCAACGCCAGTCTGAAGCAGCGAGTGCGCCAGCTGGAGCAGCTAAATGCGCAGTTGGAGCAGTTTAACAGTGAGCGCGTGGGAATACTGCAGCAACTGCAGGAGGAGATGTCCAAGTACGCGACCATCCAGGAGAAATTCCACGAGCAGGAGAAGACCATGCAGATGATTATCAGCGAGCTAGAGGCAGACCGCCTGGAGCTGCTCGATGAACTGGCCATGAAGGACGTTATGAGCTCGAACAGCATCGACGATCTGAGCGAGGAGGTTAACGATCTCAACTCCCAGCTGGACGAGATGTCCCAGGACATCACCTGCTCCATCTGCCTGTCGCCCTGGGAATCTGCTGGCGGGCATCGCGTAGTGTCGCTGCGCTGCGGCCACCTATTTGGGAAAAAGTGCATCCGCACTGCCCTACGGAACTCGCGCCACTGCCCCATCTGCATGAAGAAAGCCCATCCCGGAGATGTCCGCAATATCTACGGTCGCAGCATTATGCCATGTTAATGGCTTCGACTCAATGGAATCTATGATCTCGATATGAAATTGAATTTCGCATTTCAAACCCAATCATGCGAAGCCAAGCAGCATATCTAAATTACATTCAAACATTACATTCAAAATCAAAGTGGTCACTTTGAAAGACCTGACATTGCCAAATAGTTGAGGAAGTAAACTTCCTTTAAGTTTGGATTTAAAAAACAAATATGAACATTGAACATATTTTAATCGTTTGTAGAAATTATTATTATCCTGATAATAATAGAGCTATTATTTAAAAGGAAAACATGTTTAAAATATAAACATAATAAATACTAAACCAAATCTGTATAACATTTCTTTTGTGAAGTTAAATGTTTTGATTAGATAGCATTGATATATGTAATCTACTTAAATCGTACATTAATTTGTATAAAGGACTTAAAGGAATTCCATTGATCAACCCGCAGATATTGTAACCCTAAGTAAGGACTCACCTGGAAGGGGGCGGGCGTGAGGATCTTTCCAGTGCGATCCCGCTTGGCCTTGAAGTTGCGGTACATCTGGAGCCGCTTGATGGTGCCCTTGGTGCGGGGGTGGGCGACTCCCTTGAGGCCGCTTTTGGGGCGCTCCGGATTCATCGAGTGGTTGGAGTGGTTGAATCCCTGCGTACGGGGCTTCCCCGGGGTGCTGCGTACTTTCGGCATGTTGTCGTAAGTGCCGTGTGCCTCGTTAACAAATTAAAATGTATTTTCTGGGCACTTTCAAACCAAAACACACGTGTTTGGTTGAAATAAAAAAACAAAGGGATCGGACGTTGCACAGCACTGCTTGGATGTGCCTTGCAACACTAGTTTTCTGGTAAAATCTCTACCACCAGGACTGGGCACACTAAAATAACAACAGCACGGCGAATAAGTTTAGCAACAGCTTTGAAATTTATTGTATTTTATAAATGCTAGGTAAACATGCTTGTTTTTTAACTAAGTTAAAGTAAAATATGTTTAAATAGTTTATTTAATATTTTTCAGCTACTTCTTAGACCTTTGAAGCAGAAACCTTTTCCTATTGGTTGTAGTTCAGTGACCGCCACTGTGTTTAAGAAGCAAGCTGGTTTTATATCCGTGTGCATACACATATCCGCTTGGCCACGAGCTTCGGTTGCACTTGGGAAACTTAAATAGTTAAACTTAAAATTACTGCCTAATCCGACAAAGTGATAATGTAAATCAGAGCATTTAAGAGAAAACGTAGTGGTTAGCCCAGTAGTGTTTAGCATTCGAGCTATATTTATTTCCCAAGCGCTACTTGGAATTGCGTATGCGTGTGTGCCAGCCCCTGCATGTGTATGTGTGTGCTTTGGAATGTGGCCCTGCACGAAATTCAAATCCAAATAGTGACCATCCTTGAGATTCGCACACTTGCAAGATGGACGAGCACACACTGAACGACCTGTTGGAGTGCTCCGTGTGCCTGGAGCGACTGGACACCACATCGAAGGTGCTGCCCTGTCAGCACACCTTCTGCCGCAAATGCTTGCAGGTGAGTAATACCACTGGGCTTTCCATTCCCGTAAAACACGCATATTAATGATTTCATCATCCCAGGACATTGTGGCCAGCCAGCACAAGCTGCGCTGCCCGGAGTGCCGGATCCTGGTGTCTTGCAAAATCGACGAGCTGCCTCCAAACGTCTTGCTGATGCGAATCTTGGAAGGTAACGGCTACGCCCACGCCAATCTCAACTGGCACAGCAACCTACGCTTGAAAGCCAGAATGCTTGACTTTATGAGTGCGGCTGAGTGGCTTTGGCAATTGAATGGCTTATATCTAACTAAAAACCCCTTCTCCCTGCTTCCCTCAGGCATGAAACAGAATGCAGCAGCTGGCAAAGGCGACAGCAAGGGCGAGGAGACGACTGAACCGCAGCCGGAAAGGCCCAAAACTCAGCCTTCAGCGGAACCAGTAGCCCCGCCTGGCAACCAACTCCTCCACCAGCAGCAGACACACCAGCCATCTCAGCAGCCGGCTCGCCACAAGCAGCGCCGGTTTCTACTCCCCCACGCCTATGCCCTCTTCGACTTCGCCTCCAGCGAAGCCACCGATCTGAAGTTCAAGAAGGGGGATCTGATATTGCTCAAGCATCGCATCGACAACAACTGGTTTGTGGGTCAAGCAAATGGCCAGGAGGGCACCTTTCCCATCAACTATGTGAAGGTATCGGTTCCGCTGCCCATGCCGCAGTGCATCGCCATGTATGACTTCAAGATGGGGCCGAACGACGAGGAGGGATGCCTGGAGTTCAAGAAGAGCACGGTCATCCATGTGATGCGACGTGTGGATCATAACTGGGCAGAGGGACGTATTGGCCAGTCCATTGGAATCTTTCCCATAGCCTTTGTTGAGCTGAACGCAGCGGCCAAGAAGCTGCTGGACAGCGGGGTCATCAACGTCAACCATCCACCGTGCCATCCGCCGCACCAGCAGGGACATCGAGCGCTCCCTCCGGTTCCGGTTATTGATCCCACCGTGGTCACGGAATCCAGCTCGGGATCGTCCAATTCCACTCCGGCTAGCAGTAATTCCAGCTCAACATCCAGCTCGAACAATTGCAGTCCGAATCACCAGTCCT
The DNA here is from genome assembly GCA_035046095.1 of Drosophila pseudotakahashii. Taxonomy (NCBI): domain Eukaryota; kingdom Metazoa; phylum Arthropoda; class Insecta; order Diptera; family Drosophilidae; genus Drosophila; species Drosophila pseudotakahashii. The sequence continues at coordinate 15,987,544 of JAWNOE010000247.1, forward strand.
CGCTGCCGAATACCCCTCAGCATGTGGTGGCCTCTGGATCGGCATCGGTTCGCTTCCGTGACAAGGGAGCCAAGGAGAAGAGGCACTCACTAAATGCCCTGTTGGGGGGAGGAGCTCCTTTGAGTCTGCTGCAGACGAATCGCCATTCAGCCGAGATTCTCAGCCTGCCGCACGAGCTGAGCCGCCTGGAGCTGGCCAACTCTCCGGCTCCCAAGCCCACTTCCGCAACGCAATCGTCTCGCGTGCTTAAGACAAATGTCCAGCAACAGGTGCCGCCCAATTTGCCCTGGGGATACTTGGCCCTGTTTCCGTACAAACCACGACAGACTGATGAGCTGGAACTAAAGAAGGGTTGTGTTTACATAGTGACCGAACGATGTGTGGACGGTTGGTTCAAGGGCAAGAACTGGTTGGACATTACTGGTGTATTTCCGGGCAATTACCTGACGCCCTTACGCACCCGCGACCAGCAGCAGTTGATGCACCAGTGGAAATACGTCCCCCAAAGCTCGGATACCCAGCAGGCACACCCACAGCAGCCACCAGTTGCACCAGATGTGCGGCTCAACAACATGCTGCCCATGCAGCCACCGGATTTGCCACCCCGTCAGCAGCAGGCCAACGCCACGACCACCAGTTGCTCCGTTTGGTCAAAGCCAGTGGAGGCACTTTTTAGTAGAAAATCGGAGCCCAAGCTTGAAACTGCCACAGGCTCCGCTACGAGCAGCAGTTCCTCCTCGGGGGCAGTGGGTCTTATGAGGCGATTAACTCATATGAAAACACGCTCCAAATCCCCGGGAGCATCGCTGCAGCAGGCCGCCAAGGAAGGGACCAGTGCCAATGTGGAAACAGCAACTAAACCAGCAGCTAAATTGCACCCAGTGCATGTGAGGTAAGAGCAATAAGGATGGTTTAACTTTAAAGATCACAATCAAAGCTTTCTTGTTTTGTATCCTTAGATCCGGCTCGTGCCCCAGTCAACTGCAGCACAGTCAGCCACTCAACGAAACTTCCACAACGAAGACAACGCCGCAACAGCAGCAGTTTCTGCCGAAGCAACTGCCTGCTGCCACCAACAGCGGTGTTTCCTACGGATCGCAGCGCGTTAAAGGCAACAAGGATCGTCCTCACTTGATTTGTGCTAGACAATCCTTGGATGCAGCCACCTTCCGCAGCATGTACAGCAATGCCGCATCGCCTCCACCGCCTGCTTCCTCTGTGGCTCCAGCTATCTATGCAGGCGGGCAGCAGCAGGCGCTGCCTGGAGGAGGACCACAATCCCAGTTGCATGCCAACATGATCATTGCACCCAGCCACCGGAAGTCGCACAGCCTGGACGCAGGACATGTGCTGAGTGCCCCCAGCAGCAATGTGATCACCGAAGCGGCCATTAAGGCCAGTGCCACCACGAAGTCAGCTTACTGCACGAGGGAAAGGTGGGTTGTGATCTTGACATCAAGGAATCCGCGGTTAAACTTGTATAATCTCTTATTTCAGTCGCTTCCGATGCATTGTGCCGTATCCACCGAACAGCGACATCGAACTGGAGCTGCATTTGGGAGACATAATCTATGTCCAGCGCAAGCAGAAGAACGGCTGGTACAAGGGCACCCATGCCCGAACCCACAAGACCGGACTGTTCCCTGCCTCCTTTGTCGAACCCGATTGTTAGGGCAAACTAGAATTTATAAGCGAAATTCCAAATTACTTGTCTAAATTGATTTAATCGCCGGTCGATTCGGGCTTCCAATTCTCGCAATCTCCTACTACTCTTTTTAAAAAAGAAACCGTTTTGTACTCTTCCACTCGAATGGGCAGCTCGCCGATGTACTTTTTATACGATCCTTAATCAAAATAGGCTAGCCATGTAAGACTTAAGGAACAGTTACTTAAGCCCTAGCGATAAGTTAGCTAGAGAAACAATCTAACCGATTCTTGTGCCCTCTACAAAGTTATATGTAATATACGATTTTCAGCAATACCCTTGGGTCGTTTTAACTTATTTTATTCACCAAACGAAACATCGAGGCTAAGAGTGGGTTCCACTTAGGTTGTGAAGTTATTCGCTCTTGTCGAACTTGGATCCGTAGATGGGCACGTACTGCAGGACGAGCTTCCAGTCGGTGTAGTAGAGCACGGCCAGGCCAGCAGCTCCTCCGAATCCAGCTCCAGAGCGGATGCTACAAATCAAAGGAATGGTTGGTTATGCAATGTGTGGTGTATGCGGGGTGTTGGGGCTTGATTTCCCGTATATCCTTGATCCCAATCGAAGCAGGACAGCTGGTACTCACAAGGAAGTCGCGATTTCAGCGTGCTTCTTGCCAAAAGGTATGCGGAAAGCCATTTTTGTCGATATTATTACTTTTCTCTCGCACCAAAAGATTCGCAATAGATGGGAGCCACTCGAATGCCCTAAATAATACCAAAGCACTAAGACCCTAATATTGACCGAACTCTTTTTGGGTAGGTGACAACTCTGCAGGGTCTACGTGAGAACACAATTTGTCATCAACAATTACTTTGGCTTAAAACTAATTCAAAATCAAGGAATCACAATGAAAGTTTCTATTTTTGGTGAACTAAACACTTTCGAGCTGTTCGTCCTGTGCACTGTCATACCGGCAGTCTTCGTTTTCCTGTGGAGCGTAATATCGGGTGATATGAAGGTAGGGCATTCTGTTCTTATCACGTACCGATTTCAAGTAATGTTCCCATTCTGATTTTGTAGAACTTCAAGGGCAGCAAAGTGGCCTATTCAGTCTACACGGCCAAGGACCCCATTAATTGCTATCAGGACTACGTGGAGGAAAAACAGAAGGATTCTTAGGATGCATATATTCTATTAGCATACCCCAAAATGTATTAAATTTGTACATATAAGCCAAGATTGCTGAGGATCAACGGATATCTAGTTAGAACAATAAACATTTGTTGCTTTTAATATGAAGCCAATTTTATTAAAGTGGAAATTGGGAAAATTTTAAAGTAAACAAATATGCAATTGCAACATGAATCATTTATTGCCCCACCTGGTCACACCCACGCTTTCTTGGTATTTTCGCGTTTCTTCACAGCTGCCTCACTAAACTGAACGCAGTTGGAAATTTTAAGGCAATTTTTAATTTGTTAATTGTTTAAAGGCCTCGTTAGTGCCAGATATTGCGGATTTCGATCGTGTCCTGCGCACTTCCTGGTGCCCATCCGCACCAGCAATCCGATAATCCCGGAATAGGCCAAATACAAAAACAAACAAAGGAGACAACTACGCAGAAGGGGAACAAAAACAATGTCGGAAACATACGGTTTGTCATCGCACAACTAAGCAATTAACGACTCTAACTAATTAATTCCGGTGCTGGGCACTCACCTAGATTACCTGTTCAAGTTCCTGATAATCGGCAGTGCTGGCAGCGGCAAAAGTTGTCTGTTGCATCACTTCATCGAGAGCAAGTGTAAGTTGGCAGCCGTAGCCTTATTATATTTATATGTTATTATATTATTATATTAATACACCCACCAGTCAAAGACGACAGTTCGCACACTATTGGCGTGGAGTTTGGTTCGCGGATCGTCAACGTTGGCGGAAAATCTGTGAAGCTGCAGATTTGGGATACCGCAGGACAGGAGAGATTCCGCTCGGTGACGAGGTCCTACTACCGAGGAGCTGCCGGCGCCCTCCTGGTCTACGACGCCACGTCGCGGGACTCCTTCAATGCGCTGACAAACTGGCTGAACGATGCCCGCACCCTGGCCAGTCCAAACATTGTGATCCTCTTGGTGGGCAACAAAAAGGATTTGGAGGAGGCTCGGGATGTGACCTTTCTGGAGGCCAGCACCTTTGCCCAGGAGAATGGTTCGTTCCCTGGCATTATCATAAGTTGCCCTCTTGTTAATCTCACTATTTTCTGCCCCTGTAGAGCTAATCTTCCTGGAGACGAGCGCCAAGACGGGCGAGAACGTGGAGGAGGCCTTCCTGAAGTGCTCCAAGACCATCCTGGCCAAGATCGAAACCGGAGAGCTGGACCCCGAGCGCATCGGCAGTGGCATCCAGTACGGCGGAGCTGCCCTGCGCAACTTGCAGACGCGACAGCGCAGCATCAACAAACCGGATTGCACCTGTCGCGTTTGAATAGCACGATTTGTGCCTATGGATAAGCGAGCAAATTAATCTCTATTTTATCTCAACCCGGAATGCGCACTCGCATTCCCCCTTAGTTGTATCGTACTTCTGTGTGTGTGTCCACCTTGTTTTAGTTCGTATTTTGTCTTTCTAGATTAATCATTCCAAATGTAGGCATAACGCTCTTCGGTTTGTTTTAACATAATAACCATGATTTCGGGCCTCCCCCCAAAAATGTTACTTACTATAATTTGTAATTCGTGAAGCACTGGAAGCCCTCGAACAACGAAAAATGTATGGATCCGGAGGGTGAGGAGAATGCACTCGGCATTTTAATGTAAATAAGTGGCGTTCCGTCGTCGACGACGTCGCCGATTGTAAATCTAACTCAAGCATATGCACGCGGTAAATAAAAACGCAAAACCATAGAAATACAATTGTTTAGCAATATTTATTTATAACACCTAGGGTATAAAAATATTTGATTTGGAGTACTCTCAGATGGCGATTCTAACAAATAACAATTACAATCAAATACATTTTTTGAATTTGCTAAAGCAGCAGTAAGAACTTACAGTTCTAGAAAGCTTATTCGCGTGGCCGAATTAAAATTTTGGAAATATCTTTTTTTAATTTAAAGGTGACAAACAAATCTCTTTGGGAGAAATTGAAATTGAATTCCAAAGAGATTTCTGTGCCATCTTTGTTTTTAATAAAAAAAAATTTAAAATCTAAAGTGTTTAAAAATTAAAATTAATATTTTTATAGAAAATACAAAAATATTAATTTCCAAAAATTCGTTATTTTTAATAATTGTTCATAAAAAATCAGTAAAAAACCCACTTCGGTTTGTCCGATTACTTGGAAAGGATTTTTTCAAAGCCAGATAACGAGTGCAATGCAGTTTCGAAAAAATCCTTTCAAAGTATAAGGAAAAACAGAACTGGGTAAAGGCGAAGGCCATCTTAGGCGTCGCATTTACTCAACTTCTGGAGGGCATGCTTGGCAGCCGCCAACTTGGCCTGGTTCTTATTGCTGCCAAATCCGTACACCTTGATGGACTTCTCCATGCAGGTGAACTGACAGCTGACCATTACCTTGTCCTGGTCGACGATGGGCGAGCTGAAGACGGGATTGGCGAGCTTGTGCTCGGTGAGCTGGCGGATGGGATTGATGGGCACATTGCGCGTAAACTCTTGAAGCTCCGGCTCGAACAGATTGAAGATCACCTCCCAAGTGCGCTGCAGATCCCGGCAGTCCAGGTAGATGGCTGCTATCAGAGCCTCCAGGACATCGCCCAATGCCTTGGGCACATCCACGTTCGTTGACATGTTGAAGTCCCCTTTTGGCGGGGCATCTTGCTTCCCGTCCTGAGAAATGGCATTCAGTGCCTCCTTCAACTCCCCCATCTCCAGTTCGTCATCCAAGTCCAAGGTAGTCGGTTGAATGTCGGCTTCCTCGAGCAGGATGCGCACATGGTTGGTCACCCTGTGCCCCTGACTCTCCTGGAACTGCACGAACTTGGAAATGGACTCGGAGAGCATGGAGTTTTCCGCCAGGATGAAGAAGTGCAGCCTGTGGCGCACACAAATGCAGGCCAGCGTCGTATTGTTAACCAGAGCGGATCGCAGATCTGTGAGGGCGCCAGGATTCATTTTGGTGTTGTTCTCGAAGATATAGGCCGAGATGAGGAAGTCGAGTATTGCATCGCCTATGAACTCCAGCTCCTGGTAGCAGCCAGTGATGCGATTGGTGGGATATGAGGGATGGGTGAGCGCCTGCAGCAGATACCCGCGATCCTTGAACTTGTAGCCCAGATTCTGCTCCAGATGGGAGTGATTGATGAGGAAGCCGTCGATCTCTGAGGTATTCGCCCGCATCTTGTCGCCGCCCAACTTGAGGTCCAGCAACTGGGTAAGTGGCTTCCCAATGTCAGCTCGGCAAATGCCAAAGTACTCCAGCATGCGGAAAGCGTGCTGCAGTCCGTAGTTCTTCACGATCACGCCCAGGAGCGCTTCCAGAGTATCGGCCACCACCTTGTCGGCAATCTTGGCGAGACCCACACAAAAGTTTACCTCGGCGGAGAAATCGGAGCCAGCATGATGGGAATGCTTATTCGATTGGCAGCCCTCTACAAAGCTACGATAATTGAGGTCGCTGCAGTTGCTCCTCACCAGCGACTCCTCCTCACCGAGCGCCAGATCCCTCAGATTGTGCGGTCCCACCAGTTCCGCAAGCTCGGGCTTCTCTCGCCACAAGGTCAGCACATTGTGGGGCAAACTAACGCTGGGCGGAATCCATGTGTAGCGAGGTGTAAACAGAATGGTGCTGATCTTCCTGGGTATGTCCGTGTCGCTAAGGCAGTACAGCAGATTCCGGTTCGACACCAGCTTGGACTTGACCTGCGTGAGGGTGCCCTCGTTCCAATCCGGGTACTTGTTGGCCAGGTAGAGCGTGGCACTCAGCTTGAGGAAGGAGTCTCCCAGCATTTCCAGGCGCTCCATATCGTACACATCGGCGCTGCCCGAGGAAGTGATGGCAGCCAGGAATTCTCCCTGCTCCGCGGGCGTAATATGCTCCCTAGCGACCGTTTTTTGCAGGATGGGCAGTGGGTTAACTGCCCCCGGATAAGCCTTACCCGCGGGCATCAAAGCTGGCAGGGGTACCCTACTCTTAGCCGGAGTCCTGCACCCGTATATGTTACCCTTGGGCATATTGAACTGCGTCTCGGCCCAGTACTCCTTATCTTCGTACTCCATCTTATCCAGCCGTGCCACCTGACCCATCGTGAACTTGTAATAGTAGTCCAGCTCCACGGGATAGGCGCCCATGATTTTGCGCGACAGATCCACCGGTTCCATGTACTGCTGCCAGGGATTCTCGAAGTCATCGATGTGCAGATTGGCCACCGCCGTCTCCAAGGTCTTGGTGGGCATCGGTTCCAGCAGGGAGCGTGGCTCCTCGACATCCTCTGTGGGTATGGCATTGCCCAGCGGGTCGACATTCCTCTTCAACGACCAATCGATTTCCAGTGGCTTGGGCCTGTAATCCGCTCCATTCAGGGGGAGATGCTGCAGTCCCAAGTAGGTATTGAATCGCTTTCGAAGGGACTCCGCATGGAGGAGAAAGTGGAGACGTCGCAGAATGCTCGGCAGGAAGATCAGCTTAAGCCAGAGATCGCCGGGGAATCCGAAATTGAAGCACAGCTCCGGAATCAGAATTACCTTGGCTCTGGCCTTGCTTTGAGCGCTGGATCGGCCCCGCTGTTGGACGTAGAAATTGAGCTGCTCCGTGAGTTCCCTAACCTCGATCAGGAACTGATCCCTGTGAACCACGTCGCCAATGTGGTTGCTGTACTTGGACATCGTGAACTCGTAGTAGGACTTGTCCTGGTGGTTCTTCTCCATCAGGCTGAACGGAGTGAGTTCCCGGTGCACCTTGGTGACCAGCATGCGCTTCTCCTCGTAGTTGGCATACCACTGGGTCACGATTGTGCCCTCAAAGTCCTCGGGACGTGGAGCAGCTTGCTGCTTGCGCTGCGGAACACTAGATTTCTGGACTTGGGGCAATCTCTGGAACCTGCTCACAAGTGGCCAGTCAATGCCCTTCCGCTGATCCTCGCGCAGGGTGAGAGGAACCACTAAGTAGGAGTTCTCCTTGCTGCGACGATCCAGTACGAAGAACGGCTGCCAGATCTTCAGGAGATCACGGAACACCATGCCATGGAATTGATGCAGCAGCTCTAGCTGCTCGGAGTTCTGCATCACTACTTCCAGTGGTTCTTCGGCCACACGGACATGCAGTTTGCCCTGGTTACTAAACAGCGGCATCTCCGCCAGGCGTGGCAGCTTGTGCCGCAGCAATAGAGCAAAGTTCCTTGGCGTTTGGAGGCTTGTGTACATGTGATCCGTGTACTCACACCGCTCGAACTGCGGCTCCAGGAAGATCTCGTAGGCATAGCAGACCTCACCCACCCGGGGACGTGCGTCGTAGAACTCCGCCGGACAGTCGGTCTTGTAGGTCCGCACCTTGTTCTCCGCATCCTTGCGCACTGCCGCAGTGACTGGAAGTGAAACATGTTAGAGTAAGTAAACAGATCTTGGGAGAGTACCCACCATCATCGCCGTACTTCTTCCAGTGCTCAAAGTGAACGTCCGCAATGGTGGCCACCCGCTCCTTCATCGTTATGGGTAGGAATCTCTCGTTCAGCTCTCCCATGTCGTAGAGAAGCTTACATGTCTTGAAGGCAGCCGATATCTTGGCGGATTTGACGCAGTCCATGAGATCGCTCTGCAATAATCAAAGCATAATCATAATCGTTATATCCGAACCCCGATTTCCACCGGCAGCTTACGTAAATAGTGTCCTTAAGTCTAGAATTCAATGGCAGATTGACGGAGATAACTTGCTTTCCCCTCGCAGAATCACCAAACCGTTGTTTCCGGGCATTTTCATCCAGCAAATTGAGCCAGGGAATCACAAATCCAAAGGCATCCGAGGGCATGGTCTGGCAATAGCGATGGAGCAGAATGAGGGCGCTGCTGGGCAGCAAAACGGCTCCGTGCTCATTGATGTAGGGCGGTATTATGTCCTGGAAGTGCTCTTTGATCTCGTACAATTCCGGCTCAGTTCGCTCCAGCACTCGATCCTTCAGATATGCAGCGATCTCGGCGTGGGCCTTGCGATACTGACCGATCTGCTGGGATATCTTGGTCCTGTCCAGATCCGAGGAAAACAGGACGAAACTCGCATCCTTGGAACGAGCCCGACCCTTTGTCTGCACATACATGTTGAAGGTCTTGAGCGGATCCAGAATCAAGACATAATTGCAGGCCTGCACATCGATGCCCTCCTCCAGGACACTTGAACAAACCATGAGGTTGGCGTCTCCCTCCCTGAATTGCTGAATGGCCTGTGGGGAAGGGAAGTACGAGGTTGTTTTGAAAAGTTTCACATGCAAATTAACCTCTAAACCTACCGATTTCAGCCACTTCCGCTCCAGGACGCTTTCAAAGTCCGGGGAGATGGAGTTGCGACCCACCATGAACTGGGGAGTCAGCACATTCCGCAGCTCCGGTGTGGATTCGATGAAGTTCAGGAGCAGGCCGTAGATGCACTTGCAGGTGTACCTACGTTCCACGAAGACCAGACAGCATATATCCTTGGGATCCTTGTAGGCGAAGGTCTTCTTCAGGTACTGCAGGAATTGCTGCACCTTTGGGGTGGAGAAGTTCATGATGGTCTCCTCGGTGTTCGCCTTGTCATCGAGATCCTTGTCGTCGTCCACCAAGTCACGCAGCTTCTGCACTAGCGCATGTCGGATGCTCTCACACAACGAGATGGCCGTCCGGTGCATTAGCTTCAGGCTCAGCGTCTCCGCCTGACGCCTTTTCACCTCGAACTCGACAATAAGCGAGACAATGGCTATGGAGGCCGCGTAGATTCCATAGTTCTCCAGCTGGAACAGGAAGTCGTTGAACAGCTGCTTCACCGTTCCCTTCTTCTGCGGATCGCGCTGGCTTTGCAACGACTTGGACCTCCGCACCGGTTGAGTGCCAATGTCCATGAGGTCCAGGGACGCGAAGAACTTTTGGATCTGTGACTGTATAGACTGGGTGACCAGAAACACCTGGGTCCGACTGGGATACGTGAGCAGATACTCCTTCGGCTTGGTGGAGTAGCTAAAAAGTAATCAAAATGGGGAGAGATTCTAAGAGGAGAAGGAATCAGCATCTCTTACAGCATCACATTTTCCATCTCCTTGGTGTCGGAAACGGTAATAATGTTTCCCCGATACGTTGTCTCCAGCTCCTTGAGCTTTTTGGCCACCTGCTTGATCTCATTACCCTTGATCAGGACTCCAGTGAGGCCCACTACGCGCGGCAGCGCCATATTCCGGTTAACGCAGAGGAACAGCCGCATGAACTCATGGAACGGATGGTGACCCGTGCCGTGATGGCACTCGTCTATGATCACGATGCTAATGGAGCTCAGATCCATGTGCCGCTGGGTGAACAAGTCCAAGACCACCTGGGCTGTGCCCACCAGAACCTATTGGAATTACAGTGGTTATGGAGATTAAAAAGGGATTTTAAAATTTTGGCAGTACATAAATTAAATCTCTTAAAGTTGTCCTTGGAAAGATTTAAAAAACTAAGGTTTTTAAGATAAAAAATGAGTAGATATTTTATTAATTTATACTCAAGTGTCTTATCTATTTTTAATGAACTATGTGAACCCAATAGAAGAGTTCGATAAAGGGTTTTTAAAATGGAAACAAAGAGAAAATGCATCACAGATTAAACAGAAATCATGAAAAATATAATTGGAAAACTAAAGATCATATTGAAAAAGTTTAAGTCTTTAATGTAATCAAAATGTAACAGATCTGCATTATGAAGACTCAGTGAAACTCGACTTCATCGAGCATAAAAATGCTGATCCTAAATCTTGGGCACTCTAAACTCAAGTGGTGCATGCGTATGTATGTGTAAGCATTTCGAACGTGATCATAAATGCGCCCAGAGAGTCACACGTCATGCCCCCCACCCCACTCTGCACCCCATCGATATGTACTCACTTGGTGATCTCGAATTTCATCACTCCATTGGCCGCGTGTCCAGTCGTCCACGCCCTGCTCACCCACATAAAAGCCGACTTTAAAGTTTGTGAACTTTTTGACGGCCACAGCTTGTTGACGGGCCAACTCCACGGTATTGCATATAAACAACGCACGTTTTCCACCATTTTCAAGGGGTCTGGGAATGCAATTATGTATGTATTATGCCTATGCCTAATTTCCCTTGCAAACTCACTTGTCCATGTCCTGCGAAAAGCGCTTGAGGGCCAGGATGGCCACGTAGGTTTTCCCGGAGCCTGTGGGCAGGTAAATGATGCCATTGTGCTTGGAAATATAGTCCACAAGCCGCAGTTGATAGTCGCGAGCCTGATTAAAGGAATTTATGGTTTATTTGGAACATACGGTTATATGTATTTTAAGGACCAAGGATCTCACCTTTATTTCACTGGCCTCCGAATTATCGCTATCTGTCATGGTTTATAATCTCTTGGATCCTTTTTTTCACTTGCAAAAAAATCTGATGCGTTGCTCTGAAACTCTCTTCTCAGACTGACGTCTTGGCCGATTTTGCTGACGTGGCGAGATCGAATTGGATTCCTTATCACACAGCTGCTTGGGCCGCGACTCGCAATTCTCGGGATTCACCGGTTTTTGTTTTTGTTTATCGGGCGGTGGTTTTACCTTTGCGTGTGAGTGACAACCAACTGCGCCCCAAATTGGCTAACCAAAGTTCGTTGTCTTTCCTTTCACGACACTGGCTAGGAAACCCAGTTCTCTGTAGTCTCTATTCCAGAAGTTAGACTTCTTAAATGAAAACTGAAGAAAATTGTGAAAGAAAAGTGTCAAACACAAAGAAAAAACAGGCCGGCAGTAGAGTGGCCAGCGATTCTGGATTACTTTCCTTGAGGTTTACGGCTCGAGAATTATGTTTCCTCACCGCACTGGTCACACTGAGCAGGGCGCGAAAACGTTGAGGTGTTCGGTTTTGCATTTTTATCAATTAATCTTTGCTGAAACGAATTACGAAACTTACTTAACTTAACTTAATTTTAATTGGATTTTATAAAGAAGTCCAAACTATTTTGGTTTTGAACGATTTTGAGTTTTGCGGCGAAGATTTTCGTCTTCCAATCGTAATTAAGGTAGAAATAGCACTTCCTGTCTAGAACAGCTAAGTTCAGCTTTGATTTGATTATCGTCTAGTATAAAAGTTACTAAAGTGCACTATAAATAATCCAAAAGGAAGCAAATACATTTAAGTGATAAGCAACAAACAGTCGTAGGTGTCAAAAAAATGACATTAGTCCAGATAGAAGAGTCAAGAAAACACACATCATGTCCATATTGTCGTCATATTGCCATACTCCAACATACTTAAGATTAGTATGAACTGTTTGCCAAATCTCACTCATTAACAAAATTGTTGAAATCTTATCAAAATTATGAGGTTATCCTCATACATATGTACCAAGTCTACATTTAAGATAAAAGTTATTTATTAAAAAAATTTTTTTTTTACACTTTTGAACTTAAATAAGTGCAAACGTTCTTAAAATAAGAACAATTGTTCTTAAACTTTCACTCAATTTCGGACTACAGCGTGGCCTAGCGGGTAGAGGCGTTGATACTTTGAAAAAAAGGTAAAACAAATAAAAAATAAACAATTTTATTATTTTTAATTGCTTTTACGATTGTTTTACGACAAAAAACAGTTTTTCTCTGTGTAGGTCCCTTTAATATTTAAATTCTAATCTTTTCCATGGAATTCGTGTCACACAATACTAATCAAATTGTTGAAGTCTTATCAAAGTGATAGCTGTTTAAGTTAATAAATGTACTCAATTAAGGAAAAACCAAAATAAATTAAGAATTATTTATGTTATTTCTCAAATTAGTCACTTTATTTGATTATAATCGTCACATCTTACACATAACTTTTCCTTATTTGGCTTAAAGAGAACATGAAAAAGGTATCCTTAGGGCTAGACTTCCTCACTGGGACTTCGACTTCCTCACGTCTCGCTCTTGTTCTCGCTCTTGTCCACCTTTCCGCCGGACAACATGTGTTGGATCTCGATTATCGTCTTGCCCTTCGTCTCCGGAACGAAGAACAGCGAGTAGAGGAAGGAGAGCACCGCGATCACGGTGAATATCCAGAAGGTGGGACCCGGCCCAATACCTTCCTTGAGGATCGGGAAGAGCAGCGTGACCATGAAGGCCGACAGCCAGTTGCAGGTGCCGGCAATCGATCCCGCCACACTCTTCACGTCCTCCGAGAAGAGCTCCGCCATCACCAGCCACGGCACCGGCCCGAATCCGATCGAGAAGAAGACCATGAAGACGCAGATGCTGGTGATCGGCAGCCAGCCATAGTTGTCCATGGAGCCCGGATTGCTCTCGCTCAGCTGAAAGTAGACGCCCATCAGGGCGGTGGTGACGGCCATCAGGATGCCGGAGATCAGGAGCAAGATCCGGCGACCAGCCTTATCGATTATCATTACGGCCACAAATGTGCTGGACACCTGAACGACTCCGATGATGATCGAGGCATCGGTGCCGCTCAGGCCAGAGCCCGTTTCCTCGAAAATGGAGGCGGCGTAGAAGAGGATGGCGTTGATTCCCGTCCACTGCTGAAACACCTGCAGGAGCACAGCGATCACGAGGCCCTTCAAAACGATGGGCCGTCCGAGGGCAGCAAAAATGTTGACCTGCAATTGAAAAAAAACGGAAACCCAGGTTAGTTATAGCCGATATCTTTTCATTGTCTTCACCGAATCTAGTTATAAGATTGCATAACCCAAATCAAATCAATGTATTTATTACCAATGATAAGTAGTATCTCCCAAGTATATATAATACTAATCGAATCGATTAAGGTAACCGGAAACGTATTTTTATTAGCCCTAATCAAACTGTCAAAACAACGAAAAACCTGTAATCAAACTATGCACTTGCCCTGTAATCTAGGTCATTTTAAGCTCTGAACAATACAAATATTAGGAAGATTTGAAACCGAACATCGGTCGTGATGAGTATTTTATATTAATACACTCAAAAATGCGGTTTTCAAAATATAGAGTTAAGCAAGTATTCGAAATTTCTAAACAAACATGTTTTTCAAATTAAAAAAAAAGTTACGTAAAATGTCTAAGTACTGAAAATAATAACTAAGGTCAAAGAAAAAATGAAATTGCCATAGATTAATATACAATGTGTATAGACATTGTCTATAATATAGAAATTGTCGTTGACTTTTTTTTCCTGGTTTTTTATTATTTTCAGTACTTCAATCCTGATCGGCTTGGAATAATTATTTAGGTGTTTACGAACCGTGGGAGCATCAGACTGCTTCTGGGACTCCTCCAGGATCTCCTTGAGCTCGTCGTCGATGTCCGCGTCCTTGCCACGCAGCCACTGCAGCGACTTGGCGGCATCCTCGTTGCGACCCTTCATGGCCAGGTAGACGGGGGATTCGGGCATGAAGAAGTGGACGGTGGCGAAGATCAGTGGCAGGATGGCGCACAGGATGTTGATGGTGAGCAGGGGCAGGAAGCCTCCCACCAAATACCCATAGAGCACGCCCGACACGATCAGCAACTGGAAGAACGCTCCAATGGTTCCTCTCAAAGCAGTTGTAGAAATTTCCGTACAATACATGGGAGCAGTAACACAAAAGGCTCCGCCGCAGGCGCCCAGGATGAATCGGCCGAAGTACAGCATGGTCACGTTATTGGCGAACAAAATCAGCACCCAGCCAACCATATAGGGCGGGATTAGAGCCAACATAGTGGGTCTCCGGCCGATCCAATCGATGGCGAACCCAATTGGAATGCAGACCACCGTGGCGCCCAGGGTCAGAAGCGAGGATATCCAGCCAAACTGACTCGAGCTGATGGGAAATCCATAGTCCGAATCCACCGTTAACATTTTCTCAACCGGCGAGGACCAACCGATGGAGGCGCCCATGCAAAGGGCTCCAAAGCTGGCCGACAAGCCGGCAATATATTGCGGCAGTACCGATCCCTTGGACATGATGATTGCTGGTTGGGATTCTTTTGGGATTTGGACTCTTCTACTACCAGGTGCACTCTGCCCGATCGCCGGGAATGAACTGAATTCGCCACGCGACCGTTATTCCGCTGGAAAAATCGCTTTCCATGCGATAACTAAAGCAGCGACGCCGACCGAGAAGTCAAGCACTACAAGTCATAGTCGTAAATCAGTTCCCTATAGGTTCCCCCGCACCAGGTGATGGACGATGATAGGAGGCACAACAGCACAGCGTCATTGAAAGCGACCAAAATCAGTTGAAAGCCGAAACAGCTAATTAAACGCCCGCCTCCGCCAACAACACATGTCGTTATAAGATCAATCGAGTGCTTCTATAACGATTTCCATTCCATTCCCCGATTATTGCCCTGCGGCGAAGTACGTCTACTTCTACTAGCCCTTTGGATTGGGATTGTTCTGGAATTCGGGTGGCTTAAAGTGGTCCAGGGAGTCCCCCCGAAGTAGTAGAATTCCGCCAAACCTGCCCCATCATCTTTGATTTGTGGGAATGTGAATTGATTGAGAGAATTACAAAAATTACCAAATACCTTTTTTAATTACTCTGAAGCGTAGTTATGTTTAAGATTTATTTGTTATTTTTTATAGCTTGTAATACGCACTAAAAAGTGGATAAACAGGATGGTATGGAAAAGCACTTTGTTTAAATCTGAATAGGAAAAGGTTAACACTTTTATGAATAAGTTATCTTAAGATCAAGTTATAAAAATCATGTTAGCATGGTGTTCTATTAACTGTATTTTACGTGTACGTATGGAAAAATGTATACAAGTTAGTTGATTGTGCATATTAATTTATTGAAATTTGTTTAAGCATTCTCTATTAATTTTCCATGAGGTGTAAAAAACTGAGTTAAAGTGTCATATTTATTTAAGTTTGTTAGGGGCAAGGGGCATACTTTTATAAGGTGTTTAGGGAAATTTGATTTATTCATTTCAAATATGGAAAAAGTTAATAAGATATTTAATATTAATAACTTCTGTCCTCTATACTTAATAATATGTTATCACATAATAACATATCATTTGTTACACATCTGTTAGTAATGTGATATTCATCGCTTTTTATCCTATTTTTAATACAACATTAGTACACACACCTCATCCCATTGAGAGTACCCTATCTTCGGCTTGATTTGGTCGAAACATTTCCGGTATTTTGTTTTTTACGGCACAATTGATTCGTCGCTGCCGTGTGAAAAGCAGATAATAACGGAGACAGACCCCAGAAATAATTGAATGAGCGTAAATCGCCGAGAGTGCATCTAATCTTTGTCGCAACCCAACCCAACCAACATCGCATCGAAACACGCCGAAAACACATGTAGAGAAATCCCCCATTGGATCGATCTGGATTGGACCCCGAGTGTGACAAACTCAAATCGCAACGGTCACCTGGCGGTCAAGCGGCGCTATCGGTTATCAACAGGTGGCCTATGGAAATGGAATCGAGCGAGGAGTCCTCGATTCTGATAGGACGGTAGGGGGATGTGTGGATTGGAGGGCTTGGCCGCAGATAAGCGATTTACGCCGTGTGATAAGTGATAATATTCGACAGAGTAACCCGTTTTCAAGTAGCCCTCGCTCCTTGTGGGTCTTTTGGCCCACTTGCAACCATGTCAATGCTCATGTAATGGCCTTATCAGGCCCGTACCCAATAGCCACCCCACACCAAGTGCTCTTGGCCTCCAATGGAATTGTTTTCGCCAGATAGTGGACATGGGAATAGCCATCCGAATGCATTTCAAGTATCCCCTGGAGCCGCATCATAGTTATTTCCTGATGATTTACAGTGGTAAACACTTATCGAGTGGACTCGAGTGTGTTTTTTGATCGGTTGATTACAAGTCTTTATTACGTCGTTACAGAGCGGTTAGTCACATCTATCCGGAGGAGCATCGGTTGCTTTGTTTGCGTGCCCCCGGTTATATAACACGGGATTAACTGGATGGGTGCTATAAATGTATCATCTACTTCTTCTTGCCCTCCGCCTCCTCCATGGCCTTCATCATTTTGGCGTCGTGCTGGGCGTGGTGCTCCCGAATCGCCCGCTGCAGCTCCTCGTGGTGGCTCTTGCTCTCGGGGGGATAGAGTTCCCGCTTCTTCTTGGTCACCCACTCCTCGAAATATTCCGGCTGGTTGAACAGGTGGAACAGCGTCACGGGGAAGGCCATGTACATGCCCATCTTGGCCACCTCCAGCACCCAGGTTCCCATTTTGTTGGTATTGATCACTTCTTGTGCTTGAAAATAGAAATAAAATTTAATTTGCGGCGACAAATGTTTTTCCCAACAGTATCAACAAAAAACAGCTGTTACGGTAAAAAGACAGTGTTGCCTAGCGCTTGAGGGAGATATTGAATGTCCCTAGCACATTTTTAAAATGAAACAAAAAATAAAAAGGTTATTAGGTTTGTAATAAAACTTTTTATTTAATAATTATTGTTATTTAATTGTGAAATCTAAATTTTTTATAAAAGAACAAATTAAATCTCTTTTTTTTAATGTCAGCGAATAACAATTTTCTAAAACATACTCACTTTTAAAAATATTCGTTCCTTTCGTCTCGAAATCGCACAATATTATACTTAGGTACATAATATTTCAACGGTTCCACCATACTATCGCAAGTACATGAAGAACTATTATTCAACTACTTTATCAGTTTAATCACTTCAAAACAAAGCTTCTAACCCTTTTACACCCGTTAATCCCTTCCATAAAACACCTCTTACTTTCCGATTATATATAATTATATATGTATATTTTTTAATTGTTCGAGGCATGCATTTAAAATGTAAGATCTTAGGCTAAAGTTTTTGAACGCGGCCAAGTTAAAACGAGAGAACGTGTCATACCGAAAACATTTTCACGGAAGCAATCTTTTTTTCCTTTAACATTTTGATGAGAGATGATTTTTTAAAACCGTACAACGGTTTTAACGTTAGAATATGAAAATACCTAGGGGCTATAAACTTGACTTAAGGCTAGAGGGCCGTTTCGCCAGGATACTCCTCGGGAGAAGTAATGAGCAGCTTTTTGGTGCGCGAGTGCTCCTCCTGGAGGTTCTCCATGTTCTCCTTGTTATCCGCATCAAGGTTGGGAATTAGGTTCGATTTCAGGGGCGTTTCCGCTGATCGCTTTCGACCGTTGCTGTTGCCAAAGGGCGAGGCCAAAGTGGGCTCATTCCCGTCCAGGCAGTAGAGCAGACTGGGACTCAGATCCGACTCGTCCAAGTCGTCGATGTCCTGCGTGGTGCTGGCTCCACCGAAATCATCCGAGCGGCTGGCAAACGACAAGTCCGTCGGACTGGCGGTAAGCACACTTCGTGTTAGCAAATATTCCCTATGAATCAAACAAGCTCAAAGTCAGAAACATTTCAATACATGACCTCCGATCTGCACTCACTTGAAATCACTGGACAAAGCATTCGAGGGCTTAGAGTCTTCGTTGCTGGTGCTGCTGCTCGTGGTCCGCTGTCTGGAGTTAAATAAAGCGAAACTCTGCTGCTGCCCAAGGATATCAGCATATCCTCCCAGAGAAGTCGCATCTTCGCTGTGCAGCGTAGGCGGCTCCCGCTGTTTGGTGGGTGTGCCACCAATCGAATCTTGCTCCTCTTGCTCGGCAAAGCTCAAGTTCAGCTGCTTGTCGCCATTGCCAGCCAAGGCCGTCAGTAGCATCACGGGTTTTCGAGAGCGGGGGGTCATAATAGATTCCTAGAAACGCGAACAATGTGTTACAATTATTGGTAGAGGAAGGGAGTACTTAATTTCAATAGGGAGATAGGAGGTAGAGCTAAATTGGCATTATAAATATATTTTTTCTAGGAAAAGGTGTTGATTACGATTTGTGTTATCATGTAAAAAATAAATTGAAGTAGTTAATAGGGTTTCTCGTACCTGCATCGCCTTGGGCATGCGTTGAGTGGACTTTGTGATGGGCGACATAGAACGCCGGCCCATATGAAGAGCTGGTGTGCTCGTAATGAGATCCATGTTGCGGTACACGCTGCTCTGCAGAATCTGCTGATAGCCCAGGTTCAGGGCTGGCAGTTCGTTGGAGCTGCCATTGTTTTCCGACAGCGTATCGTCGTCCTCCTCCTCATCATCCACCTCCCCATGCTGGTCGTCCTCTTCATCGCTGTCATCCACATCCTCTAGCAGCGGGGCATCCGCTGCCGAGGGGCAGTGCTTGCCCTCTTCGCCACTGGGACGTCTCCGGAGCGTGGCCGAAACACTGCGCACCAGCCGTTTGGTCGTCTCCGGCGTGCTGAATGGAAATCTGAGATTGCCCATGCTGACGCCCTTCATCAACTTGCGGGTTATCGATCTGCTCATGTGGTGGCTGCTCGCTGCCATTGTGCTGCGGCCCTCTACAATGGGCGTTAGTGCGCCGTCGTCTCCTTCCTCGGCGTCCACCTGCGGCAGGATACTCGAAAGATTAGGCTCGGACTTGTAGCGCGACGATTGCTGAACGGGAGTGGAGGGATTCGAGTACTCCTCCACCTCCAGCAGTCGGTGCTCGTCCCAGGCTACACTCTTCTTGTCAATCAGCTGCTTGGCAACCACTGACATGATCTTCAGTGGAGTGACACAGCAATCAGCACCGATCTCGTCCAGGTCCTGGCCGGGAACGGCAGCCCCGCCGCCAGAGGGCGACTCTTTCGACTGCTGGCGACTCACTGGCGCAGAGATGCTACCGCTGGCCGCACAGCTGGAGCTGCTGTCCGAGGACGAGGACTCGATCTTGAGGGAGGCGGATGAGATGGATTTCTGAAGCTGATGCCGGGGATTAGTGGCCAGGGTGACGCTGGTGATGGTCGATGAGGTGGGTGTGGGTGGCGTGGGACTCTGGAAAAGCACTCGCATCTTGGGCGGTTTCACATGCGACATGTTGGGCGTCTGGGCGATGATCATGCAATGGATGGGAAGACATGCGTTTAGTCAACAAACACAAGAGTATGAAATAGCCCAATTAAGCGACTTACCTCGGGTCCTCCAGCCATATGGAAACTGGGCGGCACTCTCTTTGGCGTGCGCGACATGAGACTCTTGTGGAAGATGTGCTTTTTAATGGAATCGCCCAGGGACTTGGCACTTCGCGTGGCCTCGTTGTTCTTCAGACGGTTCATCACCACCAGCTGCAACGGTGTGCCTGATCAAATGAAATTGAAAATAGTTTAATATTTATCTAAACTTTCCTTCAAAAAATGACCATGATATCAGTATGTTGTTAGATGAATGTGTGTTTTAAAATGTATATTATATAAGTGCGAGAACTTAAACATTGAGCATAGGTTTCTTACTTTACTTAGTTTTAAATATATCTAAGTATTTGAAAAGTTCTGCCAGCTATGTCCAATCACTTTTGTAAGAACCAGCAGAAGTATTCAAATCATAAGAGCCAGTATTTAAAGCTCTAAAAGCTCTCCTGTAGATATAAATTAGTTTACCCTGCCCGTTTTGCTTGTTGAACTGCTTGATCAGTCGGCGCTTTTTGGAGGACTCCGGCATGCTCTGAATATGGGCATAGAGCTGAGCCAGCTCCGTATCCGTGTTGTTCGTATTGGTGGCCGCCGCAGTGGCGGCTCGGTCTACGAAAGTGTACACCGTGTTGACCGTCGAGACGTCCGAGATGGACTCGTCGAGCGTTTGTTCCGGCGACATGGT
Organism: Drosophila pseudotakahashii; assembly: GCA_035046095.1. Lineage (NCBI taxonomy): Eukaryota > Metazoa > Arthropoda > Insecta > Diptera > Drosophilidae > Drosophila > Drosophila pseudotakahashii. The sequence continues at coordinate 16,007,979 of JAWNOE010000247.1, forward strand.
TTTCTTTCGTTTGCGCTCGAGAAAGTACGCCCGGATGTCGGTGGACAGCTTGCCGGGCACCTCGAAGATGTCCAGGCCGCGGACAATCATGTACGTGACGATGCTGGCCATCTTCTTGGCCTGATAGTGCAGCACCTCGGGCGGCAGTTGTCGGGGGCAGATCAGGTGGGGCGTGAACAGGGTGGCCAAGTTCTCGGCGCTCATCTTGTTGCTCTTCTCGTGCTGCGCAACGGCGTGCAGCATTTCGATGATGTGCTGCAGCAGTTCGCGATGCTCTTCGGGCAGCAGCAGGAGCAGCAGCTGCACCGAGTTCAGCAGGTGCCGCTGACGCTCGGCGGTGGCCGCCACCTGAGCACCATTGAGCGCCTGGCAGAGCGGGGCTATCTGCAGATGGGCTGGATAGTGGGCGTCTGTGAGCAGGGGTTCGGGCAGCTCGGATAGGAAACCCTTAAAAACGGTGGCGCAGTCGTGGGCCGAGAAGCCAGCCAGCTCCAAATTCAAAGGTTTGTCGTGCTGGATGTGCATCCGTAGTTCGTTTTGCCGAGACACGGCTCCAGCCTTGCGAAATAGGCCCTCCTGAGTGAGATCTGGGGGAGATAAATATATTGAAAATCTTCCTAATGGGTTTATTTGCAGTACTTACTCTTCTCCAGCATGAGAAACTCCTTGAGCTCTTGCAGGTGCATCAGGAAGCCGGGATCAATTTGCTGTTGCAGTGTCTCTGTGGGACTGTTGCCCACGGATTTGCTGCCCGAGCCGGCGGCACAGGATGTGGCAGCAGCAGCTCCATGGCCCAGGCGATGTTTCTTGGACAGGCGGTTCCACTTCTTCAGCTTGCCCTTGTCCTCGTACACGATCTCGTGGCAGGGGAGGTCGAATCTGTGTGGTTCGATTGGAAGTTATTAGTTATACTGATAGGTATGTTCCCCTAGGATCCCGATCCCTCTTACTCATCCGTATTCAGCTCCAATTCAAAGGACAGGTGCATGCGCACCAGGGACTTGTACTTTTCGTAATTGCAGCGGCGCATGCGCGTGGCCAGATCGCGATCCCTGCAATCATTTAGGTTCGCCTGTGGCGTGTCCATTTTGGCTTTCTCTGTCAATCCGTCGACACTACCGAGTAAACACTGTATATTTCGATGTCCCTGAGCAACCACAACAACAACGACTACCAGCGGATGTAGGAAAAACAACAACAACAACGTTGGGAAGGACAATGACAAGTTCGTTTGGAAAACCCGAAGGCTACTCCTTTCACTTCCGCCCGTAATGATTTTCGTTCTAGGAATGGTTTATCGTCGAAGGTTTGTTGCTCGAGCACATAATTGCGCATTTATCACATTTATCGCGGATTTTAACTGCTGAAATTGAAAATTAAACGAGACGCCACCGAACTAGTGATGTTCGGAAAACATCGATGCAGCGAACATCGATGATTTTGGCCGATATCTATACGCTGATCTGGTAGCCCACTAGATTGGTTAGTTTAAATTATTTTAGAACTTCCAGATCTATTTTCTTTTCTTCTGTGCAGGGTTTTGCTCGTTTATAAAGGAGTTTTCCACTCAAAAACACCTGTGGCGGTGATTCAATTTTCAAAGGTGGAAAATTCTGCAGAGCGTTGCCAGACTGTGTGGTTTTTAACTATTCAAAATATATTATTTTTTTTTAAAGAAAATGGGTTTTATTTACGGAGACTTTTTTATTTATTTTAAATTAAATTAAGACAAAGCTTAAAAAAAACGTTTGCTTTCTAATTTATTGCAAGCGATGCCAGACTTTTTAGGGCAGACAAGAAAACCGTGTTGGAAAAGACTGGAACTTTTGGCAAGACCATTGTTTGATCGCGCTTTTTACAATTAATCAATTAAATTGTATTAAAATGGTGCTTATTATGCGTGTTTCGCCGCCCGAACATGGCCTTCTGTATACGGCCAACAACATCAAGCTCAAACTGGGCGACAAGGTGGTGGGCGAGGGCACCATCTACATAGCCCAAAAGTGAGTACTACTGCAGAGCTTTGCCGGCGTCTGCTATTGTTGTTTTCCTTGTAATCCCCAATCAATATTTTCCGCCTTCAGTACGCTATCCTGGCAGCCAACCGACCTGCCGGAGGGCATCTCCATCGAGTGGAAGCAGGTCAGTCTGCACGGCATCTCCTCGAACCCGAGGAAGTGCATATACTTTATGTTAGACCACAAAGTGGAGTGGAACGGCGTGTACGGAGATCCTCCGCAGCCGGCGGTGAATGGCCAGAACGGCGGCGGCGGTGGTCCAGACGCCGACGTGGACGAGGGGAATGGTAGCGATGAGCACGAGGACGACGACAATTTCGAGGATGCTGTGGACGAGCAGTTCGAGGAGGTCACCGAGTGCTGGCTGCTGCCCGACGACATTCACACCGTGGACACCATGTACAGCGCCATGACCACTTGCCAGGCGCTGCATCCGGATTCGGCGGACAGCGATTCGGAGGACAGCGATCCCATGCAGGATGCCGGCGGCCTGAACGACGACGAGGCCATGGAGGAGGACGATGCCCTGACGCTGGGACGCAACGGCGGAATGCAGAATCTCAGCCTGGACGACGACGATGATCGGTTCGAGGACGCCGACGAGTGAAGAAGATGCATCACTTATTTAATATACCGATATCCCTTTTTTACCAGATTAAGAGTACGAATTGTAAGGATTCACATGTATTGGATTAGATTTTGAAGTACTAAATAAAACACGCTGTGAGCGCGACTAGAACCTAGGGGCTTTCCTTGGCGTTCTCCTTGTTCCGAGCGATTTCCGCCTCCAAATCCTGTTCGCTGATGGGCTGCGACAGCTGTGGATGAACAAAAACTTATTAGGCCTGTTTTGGGTGGCTAAATTAACCTACAGCTTGGGCCACATCTGCCTGGAGAAGCGCCTGACGGTAGGCATCGCCATTGGAGGGCACTTTGTCGTAGTTCCAGTAGGTAAACTCCTCAAAAACTCCTGTAAGTCGCAGCTGTCGGTCGGAGGCTTCGCTTATGGGCTTCTCCGTTTCTTGGAGCACTAGTCCGCGGTATCCTGCGGGCACTTTCAGCTGCTCCCCCACCAGAGGATATCCGCGTAGGGCGTTCGTCAGGATTCCTTTGCCAAATTCGTTTGCTTCCCTGGTGTAGTTGTTGAAGTATTGCTCCACATTCGCCTCGCCATCGCCGTCTATTTTGGCCGGCAGGTAGTGAAGGTCCAATGGCTTGCTCTTGGCCAGGTTCTTGCCATTAAAATCCAGAGTTATAGACATTGTTTGTTAATTTTAGCGCACAATAAAAGGTAAACAGAAACGCCGCCAAAATGTGTTTGTTTATAGGTTCGAGTCACGGATATCCGCAAACGTTTTTGCACACTGTCAGGTATTTGTCTCCGCTATCCCAGCAACAACACCTTTTTCTGGTATATTTGAGTGAATATTTGGTATTTTATAACTCCGCGGTCACTCTGCTTGCAGCTCTACACTTTGCCCACCACTAATAAAAATGGCGTTCGAAGTTGTAGTTAAATTTTTAAGGGAATCCGTAAAACAATAGCGCGTGAGGCCGCGACAGCATAATTCGCGCATTATCGACCGTTCCGTGGACGTGCAAGCGTGTGGGCGTGCGTTGTTCTTTGAGTTTTTGGCCGATTTCGGGAAATCTAGAGCCACAGAATTGTTATTGCAAATTTTAGTAACACACCACACACTCGCGCACACAACGATAGCCAAGCGAAGGAAATACGAGTGCGAGTAAATAGTGGGCACCCATACTGGAGCAGCGACTAAATTAAAGTTAATTAAACGCCTAGTGGTATTTCATTTAATGCAATTTGTGAAATAATAGAGAGAGGGAGGGAGCGAGAGCGAGACAGATCAATCCCCCGCTCTCCTCTGCAGCATGCGTGCGTTGCGTCTGTGTGTGTGTGCGTGAGAGAGTGAGCGAGACATGTGCGTGTGAGGTGCAGCAGCAGCAACAACAAACACATAAACAACAACAACAACAACGGAGGCAAAACAATTTCGGGTGAGTTTTTCGTGAATATTTTGCCTACTACCTGCAAGATTTCTTACCTACATACGTACACCTTCGCTTTTGGGCTGGGTTTTTGCACTCGGCGGGGAAAATACATACATTATCTTCTCCACCGAACTTACTAATAATACCACCCATTTCTATTTGTTATCTTTGATTGCAGGTTGTAAAAAGAAGCACATAAAAACACGGCAAATCGGTGTTATTATTATTTACAACAGCAGCAACAGCAACAGCAAATACAACAACTGCAGTTACCTTCGGCAATGAAATTACCTCTCACCACCGCCCTCACCTGCTCCTCCTTCACCTCTGCTTCCTCGCCTCCTCCTCCTTCTTCACCTCCGTCTTCTTCTTCTTCTTCGCTCTCCGTTCGCCACTTCAACAAGAACAACAAGAACAACAAACATGCCCGCTACGTATAAATAATCAATATACAAAATAAATCCATTTATTTTTATACGAACCAAACAATATCAATTAAAAGTCGGAAATTATGAATAAATTGGATTACCCACGTCGCAATGGTACACACAAAGTTCGAATAACGAGTAAGTCCGCCTGCCATAAACAACTCTAAATAAATCCCCCTAATAAATTGACTTCTTTTTTTCAGTATTGTGTGCTAGAAATTTGGCCCGCAAGGATTTATTTCGTGAGTATTTTTATGTTGTTTCTGGTAAAACATTGACTTAAGTAGGGTTGAAAATTATACAAAATGTAGGCAAAATATTCCAATGAAATCTCTATCATATCTCTATATGCAGACTGAATTATAGTGTTGGCTACCCAAACCCATTTCCTGTTTTGTTCTTTATGATTCAGATTCTTAAAGTTTCCCAATAAAATGTACTGATTATGTTAAACTCAACTAGTTTCGATATAAAACATACTTAAAATGGTCTTTGTTTTCCCATTTTAGTTGGCCTTAAGCACTTAATTTCCCTGATTACGTCTAATATTTTTGGGAACTTCGTTCACCTGACTGGGGTTAATTACTTGACTCACTTTTGGCCAGTTACGGGAAATTTCAAGCAAAGTTTTCTTTTCGTATATAAACCATCAGTTACGCACCTGTTTAGATTAGTTTAGAAATTAAAGTTTTGTTTTATTTGCGGCGCTTGTGCTGCTTCTTCATCTTCTTCTTCGGATTTATCTATGCATATGAGGTATCGCTAAATTTAGCACTTCCTTTTGTCTACTTTCATTTTTATACAAATTGCGGAAAAGGGGCGGGCCCCCATCCACATCCACATCCAAATCCCCCTTCCCATCCCCGCCCCACTTGGCGCCCATCAAGTCAAGTGGGTGAGTGTGAGTGGTGCCATATCTGAGCTCTTTTTCCATATTTTGTTTAGATATAACAAAAGTGATTATTACTAATTTGCTTTCATTGCGGCTCACTCACTCGCTCGCTCGCCCACAAGCACATAAGTTTTTCTTTCCCTGTATTTGTGATTTATTATTTGCTCTCTTCCACTTCTTGTCCATTTTTTACACTCGGCTGCACTTAAATCACGCGCCACGCATTGCCCAATGTGCTGCCCCACAAAAACTCAGCTAGCTATACGATATGTGATGTACTGTATCCGCGGGATTCCAATAGGGGTTCCCAAAAAGGGGTCTGTGGCCGCTGGTGTCACTTCCATATTGAATGGCACATTAATGCTAATGTCTAAATTCCATGACTGACTATAGAACCTGCCATAGTTATTCGGTATTTGTTTTCCGACCATATATATATAGTTTGTTCTTCACATTTTATCGATTCCATTTGATTAGATTTGAGTTTCCGCACACCGTCATTAATGGGAAAATCCAAGCTTGGATTTGTTGGTGTATTTACGAAGTTATAAATAGATCGGTTGGGCCATAAACTAAACAATTGTGAGTAATAAACGCTGCATAATGGGTTTTTCATATATTTTGATCCAAAAATCTTTGACACAGTAAGCTCTGGAGTTTCCTTTCATAATTAACGACATACTACACCCTCAAAATAGAATTCAGAGCAGCCGGATATAGAAATTTATAGAGAAAATGATATCTTTTCTTTTAAATCTCCGAGTTTTTCGTGCCTACACGATATCTTCGCGTCTAACTCGAGTTCATAGAAGCTTATCGGAAGTTAAGAGCATAAATGATGCCTTCAAAGTAGCTGATAAAACTATGAATAGGAAGCTGGTAAACATTTACGGAACACCCAACATAAAAGATGGAGCATATTACACTGAAAGCTCAATTTGGACTCCTAAAATATTTAATTTTACGACCCAAGAAAATAATACCAATGATAACGACGATCTACTATCGGCTGAGCAGCGAGCAGCAAAGAGGGAAATTTGTAAGCCTATTCTAGAGGACTGCCCAAAATTTCCCACCGAAAAACTACCGCCTACGACAAAGTTTCCCATAAATAAGAATGCTGAAAAGCAAATAGAACTGGGTGAAAAAAGAGAACAGGAAGCCAAGGACTTAAAGAGGCTAAAGGACATTACTAAGAGAAAGAAATCTGAATTCGAGGAGAAAATAGACGAGCAAAGAAAGAGATTTACAGATGCCAACTTGATTGGGATGAATTTGAAGTCTGTGCAAGCGAAGGAGCCAACCTCTACTCCTTCAGCACCTCCTAAAGGACCTGCTCCTCCAACCACTGGAGGATCTTCGCCACCAAAGGGTGGTGCTCCTCCTACGAAACCTCCTCCCAAGGGTCCACCGCCGGGAACACCGCCACCCCAGACGAAAACCACTTTTGGCTCTCTTGCCGATGCCGATCGCATCTTCACCAATCTCTATGGACGCCACGATTGGCGTTTGAAGGCAGCCATGAAGCGAGGGGATTGGTACAAGACCAAGGAGATCCTGGACAAGGGTGATAAGTGGATAGTGAACGAGATAAAGACGTCGGGACTGCGAGGACGCGGTGGCGCCGGCTTCCCCAGTGGCCTCAAGTGGTCCTTCATGCACAAGCCGCCCGATGGCAGGCCAAAGTTTCTGCTGGTCAATGCGGATGAGGGGGAACCGGGCACTTGCAAGGATCGGGAGATAATGCGTCATGATCCGCACAAGCTGATTGAGGGATGCCTAATCGCTGGACGGGCCATGGGCGCCAACACTGGATTCGTTTACATTCGTGGAGAGTTCTACAACGAGGCCTGTAATCTTCAGTATGCCGTCATAGAAGCCTATAAGGCTGGTTATCTGGGAAAGAATGCCTGTAACTCAGGCTTCGATTTCGATCTGTATGTGCAACGTGGCGCCGGAGCCTATGTTTGTGGCGAGGAAACCTCCCTGATCGAATCCCTCGAGGGCAAGGCGGGCAAGCCGAGGAACAAGCCTCCCTTTCCGGCGGATATCGGCGTCTTTGGCTGTCCCTCCACGGTGACCAATGTGGAAACGGTGGCCGTAGCCCCAACGATCTGCCGGCGAGGTGGCAAGTGGTTCGCCAGCTTTGGACGAACTCGCAATTCGGGCACCAAGTTGTTCAACATCTCCGGCCATGTTTGCAATCCCTGCACCGTCGAGGAGGAGATGTCCATTCCTACCAGGGAGCTTATCGAACGCCATGCTGGCGGAGTGATCGGCGGGTGGGACAATCTGCTGGCCATAATCCCCGGTGGCTCCTCCACCCCCTGCATTACCCAAGAGGATGCCAACTGCTCGATTCACGACTACGATGGGCTGATGCAAGTGCGCTCGTCCCTGGGAACCGGCGCCCTGATTGTGATGAACAAGGATACGGATATTATCAAGGCCATTGCCCGCCTCTCGGCCTTCTACAAGCACGAGAGCTGCGGCCAGTGCACCCCGTGTCGCGAGGGTCTCCACTGGGTGAACATGATCATGCAGAGATTCGTGACGGGACAGGCGCAGATCGGCGAGATCGATATGCTGTGGGAGCTGACCAAGCAGATCGAGGGCCACACCATTTGTGCCCTGGGGGATGGAGCCGCCTGGCCACCGCAAGGACTCATCCGTCACTTCCGTCCGCTCATCGAGGAGAGGATCAGGAAGCGGGAGGCCGACGAGCAAGCGGCAGCTGATGCCGCCGCCGCAGAGCGCTTCCCTTGTCAGACGGTGGCTCCTTGCCCAGAATAAAGCGTGTGCCAAATGCAGTAGTGTTCATAGTAGTATAAACTCTTTTGTGTCCAATTCCTCGCAGCAGCGGTGGCATGCGGCTGACTTCAAGCTCCGCTGACTCCGACTGCCGGCTTCCGTCCGAGTGAAAGTGCAGCCAGTCGTTAACTTCCTCGACTTGTCGACTGGGCCATTGGAAATTGTGCCACGTAGCGTTAAGCCAAAAAGGGGGTTGGTTACCATAGCCATGTTGGCCCGAAAGTCTGTCGGTCGCCAGTCTGCGGGCTTTCTTCATTCTTCTTTCTCACTTTTCAGGCAGCTCAGCCGTGAAGAGAGTGAGGAACTGTGAGCTCGGGGACTCTCGGATGTTGGGTTATGCAATCTGTCGGGGTTTGTTGGCTGTAATACATAGTTATTCTAAAATATGCAAAGATTGGCTGTTGATATTCGCAGTAATCACTGTTCACTATTCGTTTCGGTTGTTTCTCAAACTCTTTCTAATCTTCAAACTTTATTAACAATATAATTCCCTTGACACATATTTAAACATCCCCCAGAGTTTTGGTTCGCTTTACACTTCCACTTCTTATGCAATCGCAAGCGTTTGCAGTCGGTTCTGATAATTTCATAATATTTCGTTGTAAAAATAAATTTATTTTTATACACACACAAATCAAAATAATCTGTCGTTTTGTCGGATAGATAATAATGCACAAACATATTGTAGGGGAAGTAGTGAGGATTCTATCATACATTTTATGAGGTTGGCTATACTTCTTAAATTGCTCAGTATAACTAAATGCTCGGCAGAGGAAGCTTGAACACATTTCTTTCAGCACACACACCTTTTACTTCCATATAGAGTGTTCTTTAGTTGCTCGGCTGTCTACCTACCTTCGCTCCATGCCCCTGCTGTTCTTTGTATGTTCTCTCTTGCATAAAATCAATTAACAGCTGCCCGGCGACGACAGCGAAGACGTTGCAATGTGGCCTACTCGAATTACCTGGCCAAGTCAGTCAGTCAAACGGGTTGATGACTACCGTCCCATCCTCACCAGCTGATGGAAGGCCCGTTCATGCTCTTGCCTTGCTTTGGCGTCAGCCTTGAGATAACGATTCACGAATGGATATAGATATTGTTATAGTTATAGATATAGATACAAATATGGGAGTGCGAGAGAACCTAGCTGTGATTTTTACCGGGTTATGAGTCAGAGGCCGTCAGACTGGGAGGGACTGGTTGAGTCCGGTCCGCATAAATCATCGGCCCGGCTCTCGATATGGTTCTTAATTGTTTAATTCAGCCGGAATGCCGTGCGCTTAATTTGTCAAGATTCCAGGCATTATCGGTGGCCGCCTAAGACGATAAGCACAGGCGATGCGGCAGCGGGGGTTCCTATTTCTGTTCTGATAGCGGAGATTGGCAGATAGAGTACGTTCCTCCAACCACTATATAGTATCTCTATCTCTGACTAATGACACTTGACCGCATTCACAGTTTTATTGGAGCATTGTTCAGATTTAATTGACATTTCTTGCCCTTACACCAAAAACGAAAGAGTGTGGAGTGGGGATCCCAATGAAGAGTGTGTTCCCCCGAGTTCTAAATATAGTAGAAACTATTTCCACATAATACCTGCCACATTTTCGGTGTTTTTGGAAACATTCACGTTTGATATTGAGAAGGCTATATTTATTTTGGTGTTTGTATGTACATATTTTGTTCGTTTATCCGTGGGGATTAAAAGGTGGTGTGTGGGGAAACGCAGGCATTGATCCTGGCCGTGGATTCCAGCCTCTGTGGCGTCGCTCGTCGAAGGGGAAGGGATCTCCTGTAGCCAGGGTCACGAAAAGGAACAGGGCCAGCAGTCCCAGCAGGTGAATCCACGTGGAAGACATTGCTATTTTGCGTATGATGATCTTCTGATGAAGCGACCGCGTTTATATAGGCCTCATTTAAACAGAGGGGCTTCACAGGCGGAAACTGATAAGCTAAACCAAACAGGGAACGGGAACTCACACTCGGCGGGGAACTCTAATGCGATTAATCTGCTTTTGCTCTGCTGACCTCTTCCTCCAGCGAAGAAAAGATTATTGTCGGCGTTGGAGTTGGAGCTTCGGTGTATCTCTGAGGCACCTGCAAGCAGTCCGGCTTAATCTGCAAACGCTGGGCAAAACCAGGGTGCTGATGGCTATATCCGTTAGTAGATAAATAAAACTGGTGCAGAAGCACCAAAAGCAAATAGAACTTGAAGCCTTCCATTTTGTATTCAAACTAAACCAGGCAAAGATATTCACAGACCATTAAATAGGTTTATTTTGCAGTACAATTCGAGTGCATTAATGGTTTACATATCCAATTTAACACTAAATGTAATTTACGGTGTGAAATGGACCCATTTTCTCTATCAAATGCGAGCCACGCTAACCGATTGTGTAATAAATATAATGATTCCTAATAATCGTTGACAATCATAAAAATATACAAAAGAGAACGCTATAGCAAAGAGACTGCTTGCACTGCTTGCACGTTCCTAACCAAGCGTTCATTCAATTATTTGGTCATAACTTTTTAATGAATGGTCCGATTTAAAAAAATTTGTTTACTTGTTGATAGTAATTTATAAACAACACAAAATCGGATTAACACTTTTACAAAATCTTGATCCGCTTTGCTAATTTGTACTTCTATTTCTGTTGCAGGTCTACCCGATCCCTTTGCTAAGGTTCAGGTGGATGGCACTGGCCAAGTGTACTCGACGGAGATAAGCAAGTCCTCCTTGGATCCCAAATGGAATGCACACTACGATTTGTTTCTGGGCATTGGCGATGCCATCACGATAACTGTGTGGAATCAGCGCAAGATCCACAAGGGCAGTGGCTTTCTGGGATGTGTGAGAATACCCGCATTCAATATACAGAGCCTCAAGGGAGCTGGGTGTAAGTGAATCGCGCATTTAATGTATTCTTTTTACGTTCACTAATAAACTGCACTCCCCACAGTTCAACGCTTGGATCTGGGCAAACTGTCGCCGGATGACGATGAGCTGGTGCGCGGTCAAATCATCATTTCGTTGCTCTCAAAGGATGGACCCAGTAGTGGAAACCCCCTGGCTATTGTGGGACCCAGTGGCGATGTGCGCGGACCTTCAGAAGACGACTCTTCGGAGGATAGTTTGCCCGAGGGCTGGGAGGAGCGGCGCACGGACAACGGGCGCATCTACTATGTGAACCATGCGACCAAGACCACGCAGTGGGACAAGCCCCGGCATCCAGGAGTTGTTGGCGGGGGCAGTAGCCAGAGGACTTCACCTCATCAACGGAACAACACACACAATGGCAATGGCGGTGATCGACAGGCGCCGGCTGGACCAACGCGCTCCACAACCTGCACGAATCTGATGAACAACGGACATCGCAGTCGAGATCTGGCTGTGACGGCCTCGGACGAACGCAGGCACTCCACGGAGATCCTGTCCAGCGTTGGCAAGGAAAACACCAGCCCCACAACGCCGGTCTCGGCCACGACAACGCCCGGCAAGAAGACTTCCTCATCGAACTCCTCCTCGTCGGGAGGTCGCACTTTGGAGCAGCGGCCCACAAACGAACCAGCCACGCCCACCAGTAGTACGACTTCGGCGTCGGTTCGCCTGCACAGCAGCAACAACGACAATCATGTGAAAACGCCAAAGCACCAAACGAATGGCCATGCTCCTCCAGAGGCCGCAACGCCCACATCTCCGACGGGTCAGCAGAACTATGTGAATGGAAATGCTGCTCAGAATGGAGGTAGCAGTGCAAACGGCAGTGGCCAGGCGGCGCAGCCGCAAAGTGCTAGTAACGGATGGATAGAAGAGGATGATGCAACAAGAACTTCGCCTTCAACGACGACAACCACTCCTCCCAGGCACAGTCAGAGTCCGCCGACACCAAATACATCGCCACCAGCCCCGGCGACGCCCTCGACCAATGGAAATGTGCACAGTCCGAATGCGAACAGCACACCAGGTGGAGGAAATGTAGGTGGAAGCGGAGGAGGAAGTAGATCCTATACAGCAGCCACACCCGGTCAGCGTTCCCAGCGTCGCAGTTCCCGGCAACAGGGTGAGGAGTCCTCCACGCGACGGCGTTCCTCGCGAGGAACTAGAAACGGAGGCACTTCGGGCGGCGGAGGAGGATCCAGCGGCCAGCGTTATGCCTCGGCAGCCATTGCCGCTGCCAATCAGGCAGCTCGACCCTTTCTGGATCTGCCGCCAGGCTATGAGATGCGCACGACGCAACAAGGCCAGGTGTACTTCTATCACATACCTACGGGCGTTTCAACGTGGCACGATCCTCGAATACCCCGTGACTTTGACGCCCAGCACCTGACGTTGGATGCGATCGGACCGCTGCCGAGTGGCTGGGAACAGCGGAAGACGGCCTCGGGAAGGGTTTACTTCGTGGACCACAACAATCGAACCACACAGTTCACGGATCCCCGACTGAGTGGCAGCATTTTGCAGATGATTAGACGGGGTGCAGTGCCCCCAGCCTCAGCTGCTGGAAATGCTGGCACACCTGCTCCCCCTGCTGCTACTCCTGCTACCCCGGCCACGCCCTCGGCCACAGCAGCAGTTTCAGCAGCCCAGCCAGCACCGGCGGCGAACCACGCAGCTACAACGACGACCACAACAACCACAACAAACCCGCCACATCGCATTGTTCCGGATCTGCCGCAGGGATTGCTCGAGGGCGCCGACCTCCTGCCCAAGTATCGCCGCGATCTGGTGGGCAAGCTGCGAGCTCTGCGCACCGAGCTGCAAACGATGCAACCGCAATCCGGACACTGCCGCCTGGAGGTGTCGCGCAACGAGATTTTCGAGGAGAGCTATAGACTGATTATGAAAATGCGGGCCAAGGATATGCGAAAGCGTCTGATGGTTAAGTTTAAGGGCGAGGAGGGCCTCGACTACGGCGGCGTGGCGCGCGAGTGGCTGCACCTGCTCTCCCGCGAGATGCTTAACCCGCAGTACGGCCTATTCCAGTACAGTCGGGATGACCACTACACGCTGCAGATAAATCCGGACTCCGGTGTGAATCCTGATCACTTGTCCTACTTTCATTTCGTGGGTCGCACTTTGGGCATTGCCGTGTTCCACGGCCACTGTCTGGACGGCGGGTTCACCACACCCTTCTACAAGCAGCTGCTAAACAAACCGATTACGCTTGGTGATATTGAGGGCGTGGATCCGGAGCTGCATCGCAGCCTTACCTGGATGCTGTAAGTTAATACTTGATATTCACCTCAGATCAGATTTCTCATAGTCCTTTCATTTTTAGGGAGAGCAACATCAGCGGCATCATCGAGTCCACCTTCAGTGTGGAGAACAATAGCTTTGGTGCTCTGGTGGTGCACGAATTGAAGCCCGGCGGTGCCTCCATTCCTGTGACGGAGGAGAACAAGCGGGAGTATGTCAAGCTCTATGTAAACTATCGTTTCATGCGCGGCATCGAACAGCAGTTTTTGGCTTTGCAGAAAGGTTTGTTTTTCGATTTATCTCAAGATGTAAGCCAATACCTAAATATCACATACTTTTCTGCAGGATTTTGTGAGCTTATACCCAGCCATCTCTTGAGACCGTTTGATGAGCGCGAACTGGAATTGGTCATTGGCGGCATCTCCAGTATCGATGTGAACGACTGGCGGAACAATACGAGACTGAAGCACTGTACGAACGAAACGACGCAGGTGTTGTGGTTCTGGCAGGTGTGTAATCTACTTTTCCTTGAGTTTTTAAGTTTATTGTGACCTCGACTAATTTTCCTTGTATTCCCCTAAAGGTGGTCGAGTCTTATAGCTCTGAGATGAGAGCCCGCCTGCTGCAGTTTGTGACGGGATCGTCGCGAGTGCCGCTCCAAGGATTCCGAGCGCTGCAAGGATCGACGGGAGCGGTGGGCCCCCGACTGTTCACCATTCACCTGACTGCCGACGTGCCCACGCAGAACCTGCCCAAGGCGCACACCTGCTTTAACCGGATCGATTTGCCGCCCTACGAGACATACCAGCTGCTCTGCGACAAGCTGACGCAGGCCGTTGAGGAGACCTGCGGCTTCGCCGTGGAGTAGAAGTGTAGACCAGAAGATGGATGGAGCGACACTGTGACCCGATCCTCACCCGATCCACGCATATGCATATACATAGACACCTTTAAATATATATAATACACATTATAAAGAACACGTATATATCAAGGCGATTTGAAATCAAAATTGTACTGACCCTGGTCAAGATGATAAGTTTTTATTTTTATTTGTTTGTTGATGAACTGCTCTCCGCAGCGCTGTTTAATCTTGTGTGCTGCGCATTTTGCAGTTAAAAATTTAATTATTTAGCGAGTATGTACTGACTCATCGTATACATAGCCTTTGTTTGTTTACGTCGTGGCGCGTGTTATAAATTGTAGTTTAAAATATTACGAAACCAATTATACATACAATTATACAAGATTATACATATATCATAGTTCATAATTAGGCATAACTAAATTTTTAATTGTAGGCATTGGACCGGCAATTTTTTCTTGCTTTTGTTTAGTTTAGTGCATATTTTTGATGTTTATTAATTACATTTTGTACATTTATAAAACCACCCAATCGAACTCACTGCTAAGTTTTTAATTATTGTTTAAATCGTCCTTAAACACACGCCTGCATCAACACACACACATCGAGACACCCGCTTGCATATTTTATAAGTATGTGAGCGAAACGATTGCCGACCCCAAAAAGATATGGAAAATAAGAGAGCAAAACAAAGCACTTGAAAAATTACTCAATTATTAAATTAGTTATTTTTTAAATTTTTAAATAAATGCAAATTATTTAAATTACCTCTTACGTTCATTTTATTATTATTTGTTGCCGCATCGCCAAATCCAAACTTAAGGATCAAACTTCATATACATATTTACATCAGTTTTTAATGAAAACGAATTGGACAAATTTCTAGAAGGTGATATTAGTGAAAATTTTATCTGACTTTAATTAAATCGGAACAATTGGTAGATATTTAAGAACCCCACCTGACCCCCCATTCCCAAGACCAACCATCATATCCCCAAATATGTAGTGCATATGTGAGATCTATTGATTTTTTTATTAAGAACGATGATTCAACCCTTGAGTGAAGGCAGATAGAAGTAACCCTCCCAAAATACAACACAAATCGATCGTTAACTCTTTAGCTTTAGCGAGATCTAGGAATCAAATGACTAACGATTCTAAGGCAGTTATCCTGCGCACATTGACAAGGACTTTGCTCCATTAACCAAAAGGGATTTAAAATAAATGAGCCTTAAAATAGAGTTGTTTTATTGATTTTATAAGCTGGGAGGTACGGTATTAAAAGTTTAAACCTTTCACGTGGTATTAAATAAAATAAAAACTTGAAAAAAATAAAAAAAAGTAATTGCCGAAACCCGGGATTGAACCGGGGACCTTTAGATCTTCAGTCTAACGCTCTCCCAACTGAGCTATTTCGGCAGATGGATATGCTGTGTCAAAAATGCTACTAATGTTAATGTCTGCTGTTAACCTAAGGCGCTGGTTGGTGTATTTGCTAAATCCAATTGGAATTTAACAGCACCGAATACAACCATATCCAATTAGACTCAAACCATTGCTGGTGTGAAAACCGGATTTTAACACAGCAATACCAACTGCCGAAATAGCTCAGTTGGGAGAGCGTTAGACTGAAGATCTAAAGGTCCCCGGTTCAATCCCGGGTTTCGGCAATTACTTTTTGTTTTTATTTTTGTTATTACTCAAAATAATCCATAATAGAAATTTGTGTATATATTTTTTTTATTTTCTGTCTAGACCTTAGACATTATTAGTATTATAGCAAGCCGCCAGTACTTTAAGTAATACAAAAGTATGCATTGTAGTGATTCTAGTCTTACATTACATTCTAGGGATTAACTAAGAGTGCATGACTATTTATTTTCCGGGGGGTATGCCCCAAAGTTCTATTAAGAAACATTTCCTTCATACGTATATATTCAGTGGAAGTGTAAGGCATCCAGATATAGCAGCTCCGTTAAGTATACAAAAGTAGATAGATAGCTTAGCTTAGTTTTAGCTACGGCTGGCTGTGGGTACTGAAAAGTGTCCGACTTTTGAGCCAAGCCAGCAGGCAGTACGATAAATTATAGCAGCATTACAACTACGATTCTTTACGCTATTAAGTTACAACTCAAAATCGTTCGCAAGTTACTAAAGCTAGTGCACGGATGGGATGGATGATTAAATCCAATCCAATCCAGTCCAGTCAGATAGATAGCCCGCTCAAAAGTCGGGATCATAGTCGCGGGAATAGCGCGTCCGACTCGCGTGGTTGTTGTAGCTGTACATCTGGTGGGCATCGGCAAAGGCATCCGGATACTGGTGGCCGTATCCCTGCTGCTGCTGCTGGTGCTGCGACGTCTGATGGTGGTGACTGGCGGGGTACTGGCTGTGGCCGCCGTGGTTGCCGTGGTGGAGCTGCGGCCTCTTCAGCGAGTCGCCCTTCTGCGAATAGGTCGGCTGCTGGTCGTAGAAGTAATCCCCGCTGGTGTGAGGATGCCTGGTAGATCGCCAGCTGTCGTAGATATTGGAACTGTTGCTGCCGTGCATTGAGTTGGTAAAGCGCTGGAAAAAATAAGGAGGATCATAAGTTGGTTTACACATATTTGTGTTAAAATGTAGCTTAGTTACTGAGGAACGCTGCGGTACCTTCGGCTTAATAGGTTGCTTGGTATCATTCCAGGGATCGTCAATGTTGTAGAAGTCATCTACGCCATAATTGTCCGCTCCACCCATGTGGTTGACCTTCAGCTCGTTTAGCATATCGTTCGTAAGAGGAATGGGCGTCTTCTTGGCCCTCTTCTGGCGATTTAGCAACTGGAATGGAGATTATTTTATTTTATAGATTTTCGAATTATAAATACTCCTATCCAAACTTACCACTGTGACACCGAAGATGACGACAAACACCAGGGAACCCACTCCAATCACAATCACCACAATGGCCCATTGGGGAATCAGCAGATCCTCCTCGGCAAACTCCACATTGGTGTGAACATTTTTGGCAATGACTGTGGGGTAATGACAATGTTAATATCAGTTGTATAGAACAGAAATCGTATCCCTCGACTTACCACTAAAATCTGTGGCCACTGGATCAATTATGTATTTGCCCATTTGATAGCTGGCCGTGACTAGCTGCTCCTCTTGCGGTCCCGCCACGCTGTCCGTCTCATTCTCCTGGGCATCCTTGTCGGGCAAAACGGGAGTGACCGGTTTGCTGAGGGCATCGTGGAAGAGTTGACGGATTTCCAGGGTATCCACATCCTCGGTTATGTTGGCCAGCTCCACATAGTAGTCCACCAGGACGCTGCCCTTGCTGAAGCTATCAATTCGCACCTTTTTGTACCACTTGTTCAGCTGCGGGGCTCCGGAATAGACGTCATTAAGCTGGGAAAGAACAGTAACATTAATACCACAATGATAAGATGATATCCCACTTGAACCCACCTGTGCTTCCAGCTCATGGGCCAGATTCTTCCACTCCAATGTGTTGTGATCCAGGAGCTCCGGCTTCCAGGCCACACCATCGATGATCTTGATGGTGGCCGCCAGATCGCAGTCGGCGGTGCAGTGACCCGGCTTTGTCGGTCGAGGCGTGGTCGTTGTGGTTGTGCTCGTGGAGGTGGTGGTGGTGCTCGTCGTGCTGCTGGTTCCACTGGCCGTTAGCAAATCCTCAAAGTTGATGGTCTGGGCATTCAGCTTGTCAATCGATAGGGGGGTAGTAGGCGGCGTTGGCCAGCCGGTGAACTCGGTGGTCGCCCTGGTTGGTGGACCCTTTTTAATCATCACTTGCAGGCCCGAGTTCGAGGATTCAGTAGAGGGACCTCCCTCTGCTGAGGGATGAGGTGTTGTCAGGCGGTGGGCACTCACTCTCTTGTGGAAGCCCTTGGGGAACACCACCTTCAAGCCACCATTGCCTCCAGCAGTTTCCGTAGCAGCTGTAGCTTCAGTGGTGCTGGAAGTTATCACCTTGGGTTTAGCCGTAGTTGTTGTTGTAGTCGAAGTGGTGGAGGCGGGATGCAGTTTCTTGGACTTGTAGCCAGGTGGCAGCAGGGAAGCTGGTATCTCATCGCTCGTCTCGCTCTCCGTTTCGTTCAGTTTAAATCCAGGAGGTAGAAGATCTTTCAGATTATCTATCTTTATGGGAGTCACACCTAGTGGAAGCTTGGGTTCCTCCTTTGGCTCGGGAGCCTTGTAACCAGGAGGCAACTGGAAGGTGCTCAGATCATCGAAGGGCACGGCCACTGGTAGATTTCTAGGCGTGCTCGAGGGACCTGAGGTGGTGGTGGTGGTATTTGCCTGCTTGGGCTTGGGAGTACTGCTCAGTTTGTAATCCTTGGGAAGAAGTGAAGCCAACTTTTCATCGAACTGAATTTCGCTAAAGAGACTCTCCAGTCCAGAAGAAGGACTACTCTCATCGGGTTTTTCAGTAGTCGTAGTGGTAGTCGAGGTTGTCCTGGGTGGCTTGTAACCTTTGGGCAGAAGTCCCGCCTGGGCCACATCCTGTACGGTAACCTGACCACTCTTGAACGATCGACTGATGGTGGAGTTGCGACCTGGTTTCGGTTTGGAGATCAGTTCAGCTGGCGGTGCTTCTGTCGTAGAAGTTGTGGTCGTTATCTTACGATTCTTGTAACTGGGTCTGGGTTTGAAGCCCACTGGGAGCAGGGTGGCCAGCTCATCCATTTCCCCATCATCGAAGTGCTGCACCTTCACCTTGCTGCCACTGCTGGTGGTTCGGGGGGCGGAGGATGTGGTCCTGGGTTGGTACTTCCTGATGTGGGGAACGAACTTTCCGCCCCCTGTTCCCACGGTAGTGCTAGTTGCCGGGGTGGAGGAGTCCATCTGGCTGATGATGGGATACTTGCCGGATAGCAAACCACTCGAGAGCTCCGATTGCACGCGATCCAGCTTGTCGATTATGCTCTCCGTGGAGACAGCCACCGGCGGTTGAACGGAGGAGGAGGAGGAACTGGCCGCCTGCTCCTCAGCGCTGCTCTCGGATTGCTTTTGAGCTGGGCTCTGCTGCTGCTTGGAGTGCACCTTTCTCTCCAGCTCGGAGAGTGTCTGCTTGGTCTCCTCCTGCTCAATGGCCGGGAAGGGCAGGAACCGGGCGCCATTGATGCTACGACTGGGTTGGATGGAGGCCACAACCACATAGTTTTCGGTGGCATTGCTGCCCTTCTCCTCCTCCTCCAGGGTTATGGGTGTTGTGGTCTCCAGACTAGCATGGGAGGCCTCCTCCTCCTCGGCTTGCGCTTCGTCTTCAGTTACAAAGTTGGAAGCGGGAGTAACTGGCGCTGGCAGCACCGTGGATCCATTGACCACGCTCTTGGTGGTTACAACCGATATAATTTCGCGATCTTCTTCGTGTTCGGCACTCGGTGTGGATGGCTTGGAGTCCTGACTCTCCACTTCCTTGGTAGAGTCCTCACTGCCCTCCTCATCGTCGTATTCGTAGTCCTCACCTTCTCCCTCATCATCGTACTGGGACTCGGAGTGCTCCTCCTTCAAGCTTTGGTTCTCCGATTTGGATGAGCTGTGCTCTTCCTGATTAGACGGTTTCGGCTCTTCTTGTTTTGATACGTTCTCCTCCTTCTCCACCTTGTTGACTTCGATCTCTTCTTGTTTGGAGGTGCTCTCCACTGGCGGTTCAGTGGTTGCCGCTTGCTCTTCCACATGGAGATCCTCGGTGGATTGGTTCTCTTGAGGCAAAATAGTGGTTGCTTCTTCTACAATCTCCTCCAGCTCCTCTTTAACTGGCGGCAGGGTGGTGACCTCAATCTCGGCGTCGGTGACCTCGGAGACATCTGTTTGGCTTTCTTCGGTGCTGCTGGTGCTGGTGCTTTCATGGTCCACTTCGGCAAGGGTTGTGAGTTCGGAGGGTTCCACCACCGGTGGGGATGCCTCATTCTTGGCCACCGACACCGGGGTTACACTCTCCTCTTGGAGGGGTAACTTCTCTAAGCTGGAGGACTCCGAGTGCTCTTCAGTGCCTTCGTCGGACTCTTGTTCATACAGCTCATCGCTGCCTTCCTCCTCGTCTTCCTGCTCCTCGTCCAGGGCCTCCTCCTCCTCTTCCTCCGCACTTTCGGTGGTGCTGGTGGTGCGAGCAGTGGGTCTGGCTGGCAACTTTAGCCTGGCTCCGCTGTAGTTGAAGGGTCGTTTGCTGACCGTATTCACTGGTTCGTTAACTTCGCGACTGATGAAGGCCGGTCGCCTGGGATTCGGTATTGGCTTTCTCCCGAAACTGGGACGTTCCGAGGGAGTGTTCTGGGTGGTCGAGGTGCTCGTGGTAGTGGTGGACTTGCCCCTGCTGCTGCCGAATCGGTTGTACCGCTTGCTACTCACCTCCGCACTGCCCGTGGTGGTGGTCGTGGTGGAGGCAGTGGAGCTGCCCGGTTGATAGCGATTGCGGGGTCTGAAAGGTGTGGCTGCCGGAGTGGCTGGATTCTCCGGTATCGCCGAAACAGGGGCCTGAGTTCGAGTCCTGCTGGGTGAGAATCCCCCATTGCCAAACGATGGACGACTGCTGGTCACCGGGCGCTTTTCGTTCTGCAAAAGAAGAACCGAGATATAAAGGAATTAGGAGTGCTATTATTAAGATTACGGGTGCGAATTCTGGGATCTTGGTACATGGGCAACGATACCCCAGAAGCCACAGCTGCAGCTCTGCGTTCACAGCCTCGAATCTCGACAGTCGACTGTCGTCATGGGAAACTGTTACAGTTTCGACATGGAGCCACATGGAGCCACCGCAATCTCTGCGGTTCGTCTGCTGTCAATTGTCTTGCGTGCGAACTCTTCTCAACCGCCGTGCCATTCAAGTGATTCTCAAATTTGTCTAAAGCGTTTTGTGCAAATTTCCAGATGCTATCCCCCTCCTGGAACCCCCTCTCAATTCGTTCGTCCATAATTTATGCGCTCGTATTTATTTAATTTTTATGTGAAGGCAACCTCGCAACTGTCAAAGTTAGGAGATTCCCCCCAGCAGGTTGCCAAATCCGTTGCACGGTGGAAAATAAGATCGTTTGGCACCTGACGAGGTTTAAAGACTTGGATTTAACATTAAAACTTCTAAATAAAGTTGAATAAAATATGGAAATAGTATTAAGTTTTAATAGAATATTAATTCTCTATTTTTCCTATTCCCATTGTTCTATTTGTTTAATCTAAGATAGATTTTGATATGAGAAAGGTAAAAGTAAAGTTTAAAATCCTGGGATAATTTTAGAGTAAACCTTTATCATTAAAATCCGAAAATAAATCATAATAAAATAAGTTTCAACGCAAAATTAATGTACCAGTTATTAGGTAAGGTATTAAATACTATTTGATTGATTCATAGACACATCAATCTTTTCTTCGCGTGGCTTAGTGGTAGAGCCATGAAGACTCAAGAGATTGGCAATGGATGGCAGGTGGAGAATGGCTCGGGAAAATGATTTCGTTAACCACCAGGCATGATCTTAAAAGTAATGCCAACTAATGAGCTTCGAGCGCCCACTAGCAATTGTTATTATGGCCGATTAATCGTGAGCTGATTTGATATTTAAGCCGGCATCAATCAAGGCAGCACTTTCGCCCGAATGGGCAAACAAATTGCTGCAATTAAAGCGAGAAATTTATGTGGGCAAAATGGGAAAACGGAAAGGGAAAATGGAGCGAGAAACGCTTCCGCTCTGACATTTCAATTATGAGTTCGACTTAAGGTAAATATTATATACGTAAATATTAGCAGCTTGAAAATATACAAGTTATATGTCTATATGTCTATATGTCTCGAACTCTTTTAAAAATAAATAAAAATTGGCCAAGAGGGGCTGGTAATGCGAACATGATTTATGAACGAAGTTCGTTGGTTTGCCAAAAACGTTAAGCAAATAACAATAAAAAATGTGGAGCATGAAGTGCAATCGGGTGAAAGGTAAAATATTTTAGCCACAATTCGATTTGGCCTTTTTCTGCGGTTTTTGTGTGGCAAATGTTTTTATTTTATTTTACTTTTTGTTTTTCTGTTAAATTAAACAGCAAAAAGAGTGGAGTTCGCGTGGCTTCGAACTGGTTCTGAAGTTTGGCTACTTGAAGTGGTAATAAAAAAAAGAAACGCCGCAAAGCATTTACTGTTTGGAAGTCACGTAAGACTCCCGACTCCCCGAAAATGAAAAAAAAACTGATATTGGCCGAAATCAGAGCAGAGCCAATTGTTTTGTTAACTTGTTATGCAATGCCAAAGCGAAATTGTTTTGCCTGAGTTCGAGTGCTTCTTGTTATGCCAATTGAGATTGCTTTTCTGTCGCTTTTACTTTCTGCGATCAGCACTCTCCATCTCCAAGTACACCGAAAACAAAAAAAATGATTAAATAAATAATATACTTCCTTGGGTTTACAGGCTAGATTTCTATCGTAACTTGTATGTGTGGCGGCAGAGATTGGGCAGAGCTATCTGCTAAGGAGCTTCTAAAGCTTTTGTACTAATATTTATCTGCATTTTTCCTCCTTTAAAAAGTATTAAAATGTCTAAACCCCTTATATACATTTTTCTTTCCGTGTAGATTTCGATTTCCTTACCCCAGATTCGCTGAAGTGGGCCAGAAATTGCGTCTGCTGGTGGGGAACATTGATGCGCTGCGTCTGCGGCTGGAATCCGCCGTTCAAACTATTTCCCGATCCATTCCGTATCGCCTTGGAGCGTGTGAAGCCGTTGGTCAGCGATGCGGACGTTGCACCAGATCCCGCTGCCGCCGCTCCTAGTCCCGCCGAACCGCCCGATGCCGCCGGCACTCCAAAGGGGCGTGGCGAGATATCGTAATAGTCCGTATGGCGATTCGGTTTCTGTGGCCAAAAAGATAGAGGTGGAGAAAATATAAGACACCGCGATAGGCTTTTAATGGTGTTATATGGCAAAGCAGGTTAATTAGTTTTACTTTTTGTTTTGGGGGGCTTTTTGTCAAATGATATAAATGGTCTGATAAATAATGGATTAGGGCTTCAAGCAGAATGGCTCTATAATTAAAAGTTAGTGGGAATATATATCATCGTTCTTCATTTAAGGATTTCGAAACTTTGGGTTATTGAACTTGTTGTCTCCTCTTCATTAAGACCTGGCACACATTAATCTTATCTTGAAGAATCTTAGCTTCTGGTTCTTGAACTTTGTTATTATATATTTAAAGTGTCAAGACCTCTGTTAGTTTACCTTTCTGTTAAAACAGAAGCGTTTTTAATTAACTTAACTTTAAGAACTTGGTAAAATACCTATATGTAAAACCAAATTGAATCATCCTCTGAACTTTCTTATTGAATCATTGTGAATCAGAAGCATTTTAATGGTTCAAGGCTGGAATTTACCAAATTGTTTAGTCACCGCCATATGCAAATCAGCTCTCAAGGTTCTTTTTAAACAAAAACCCAATCATGTAATTTCCCCATTGGAGATTATAAGAAAAAACCAACCAAAAACTCTTATCCCCTCTATCGTAAGACTTTTTAAATCCGTCAAAAACTGACTTTGATCGGGGCTTTTCAATTGATAGCCCCAAAAGTCCGCTTAAGTGACAGAACTATCATAAGCAGGCTCTTAAGAGACGACAAAGTCCGTAATCTAGGCCAAACTTATGGTGGGTGGGGGCACTTGAGCTGATTCAGAAGAGATCGGGCAGACCCTTCTCAAGCACCTTCAACGTGTTGCAGACAATGCCACAGAGCTCTAGACGGATTGCCAAAGAAATCAACAACCTAAAGCTGCAACAAACAATAGAAATCGATTGAAAATATTTGATTGAAGTGTATCAAGGTCGTACGAAACGATATCCAGCGACTCACTAATTATCCAGTCGCAGTTTCGCCTCCAATCCGAAGTACTTGTTATTATGCATTATTATTGGTATATACTTGTAGTATTGTTTGGGCTGCTTTTCTGGTATTTGTTGGCTTTTTGAAAGTGTAGTTGGGCCTTTTCGACTGCATTGGCTCTGTGAAGTTTTGCTCTGTTAAGCAAATTGCATACAAAACGCGAGTTTTGTTGCTAAAAGGCGCATTTCAATGCATTTATTTTTCCGCTTCTTGGCGGACCAGTTTACGCATCAGAAAATCTACGTTTCCCTCCCTCATTATTCCCACCGATCTTCTTCAATTTTTGGCTCAGAGGGGGGGCTCCAGATTTTCTTTGGCCGAGAGAAATGCCAACGGACTTACTCTGATTAACAGACATTTAATGGGCGGCATTACTAATGGTAACACCTTCTCATTTGTACACAAGAAAAAAGAGTTTAATGCTATCTGATAACCATATCATATGATCATGAACAAATGTTCTTAAAACATACCTTCAAGATATTTCTTTATTTCAGGAATATCAGTTTTGATCTGTTAAATTATGAGAACTACTTTAAAATAAATTTAATTATAATTTTTATGATTGAATTAAACAAGAATTTATCAAATAAATATTTTACTAAATCAAATACTGTCTCAGTCTTTAAGATTTAGTTAAAAAATTGTCCATAATATTATATTTTAGGTAATATAATATATTATTTTATATTTTTTCCAGTTTATTGTGGATTTGTGTGCTCTAATGTGCTCTCATATCAAAATTTCACTGCTCCATTGTCAACAGTGGGACGGAGTTTTGTGTGTTAGTTGGTTGGTGAGTGGTGGAGTGGTGGAGCGGTGGCAAAGAAAGCGATCGCCAGTCGGTGGGGAAATTAAAAACAAACGTTTCTAAGACATTTGTCAATATGGCATATAGCATAATGAAACTATGAAAGCTTCGCTCACGTCGCCGGTGGAAAGCAGTGGAGCTGAGGAAGGGGGTTATTGCACCGCCACTCGTTTCAGTTTCAGCCATTACGACGCACTTTCCCCTTAGACCAACACACTTAACACTCGACTTGGCCAATCACCAGCCATTCAAACAAATCACAATTTTCCATTATGTTTTATGATAAGCCGATTGGCGCAGATACTCAAAGACTCAAAAACCCAGAGAGGGGGTTGCAGAAAGGATCTTTTCAGTAGCTCTGCTCCTTTATCTTCATTCTGGAGCTGTCTTCATTCATCATTTGGAGATATGAATGCCCCTGGATTCTTGGGAGCTACCTCAACTGGACTTGAGCCAGGTTAATTGAGTTTTTCGTTGGCTCATAAAGAAGTCAGTTCCATTAGTTAAGGTGGGGGATTAACATAAGTTTGGTCAACGAAGATTGGAATACTCTAGCAAGTCAATGCGATATGATATGATGTTGTGTCGAATATATAATTATAATTATAATTATAATTAAATGGTTAAATAAAGTACTCATAGTCTGCCTATAGAAACATCGATTAATAAGAACATTGCTTTAAGTTATAATTGGTTTGCAGAATGTAGGTACTTCTTTGAAAGGAAGTTCTAATTGTCCAAGTACTTGAAAAAGTATAACAGAAAAGTTAATTATTATTATATAATTTTTAACCAAATCAAAAGTCATTGCTTCCATGATCCATCAATGGGAAATAATTGATTTGGCATTACACTTTCCACTTTCCTTTCCAATCCCACAACTTTTCGATGGTACCCTCTGCTAGGGTGCAACGAAATCAGCAGCACAATGCGAGTGGCGGAGCTCCAGATTGTGGATTGTGCAGCCTGGGATTGATGGTGCAGCCATGGCAATCCCAGTCCCAAGCGAAGACCCCTCGCTGTGGGGCACCACCTCCTCTCTTCCGTGGCCACCAAGTGCATTTCAATTAGGGCCAAGCTGCAAGTTGCAGGCTGCAGGCAAAGTGCGTGCTCATCGCATTTGCTGACTGGCCATAAACAATATGAATTTACACTTTTTTCAATTAAGAAACAACCTCTTCGCGTGGCTTCGAATGGCCAACAACAATTACTCACGCATAAATTCGTTGATATGCAGAAGCCGATTCGCTTTGTTTGCCTTTGGTCAAGTGAAAGTATGCTATATCCAAATGTAGCCATCCGAATGGCCAGCCTGCCGTTCCCGCCATTTCGTTCACGCATATATTTTATATCTATAATTTGATTGTAGTTTTTTTTACGTTGTGGGTTTATTTCTTTTTGACGTGCTAGCGTGCTGCCTACGGATATATTTTAAGAGCAACTAACAGTTTTATTAAAATAATATTAAGTATTAAAGTACAAACATTCCTAGTTTTCCATACCTTTAGATATCAGATTAATATTATAACTTGTTTTTTATATTCAAGCTTTCGTGATTTGCAACAATTAACATCATTTAATAGAAATATTTGCATTTTCGAACACTCAATTGAATTTAACTCCTATTTATTCGACAAAAAGAAAGTCTTTAGAGCACCATGATCATGATCCACAACGATCTCTAGACATTGATTTTTGTTATATCCTGCCTTTATCGTGTCACGCTATCATCTCAACGGCCAACGGCAATTTAAATTCCGGCCTGCAATTTTGGTCAGCCAACTAAATCAAATTTCATATGTGGCATGTGGAAATCCTTTGCATTTTTCATTTTGCATTCGATTTGATTTCATTTTTGGCGTTGATTGACTGGCGTGCCTAGAGCCCACAAAAAAAACCCGAAAAAACCCCACTTAATTGCCCATGGGCTCTGTAGAGCGGAGCTGCTTGAACGCCCCCTTCGCCGAATAAGGAAATGTAATGGGGAAATAATTGAATTTGAATTTGGTGCAGGCGAAAAGGCGAAAAACTTACCGCAAACTGGGAACTGCCGCCGCCAAATGGAGTTCCGAATGGCGAACTGGGCGCTGGAGCGGATTGCTTGGCATTTTCGTTGGCTATGAACAGGAGCTGTTCCTGGTAGGAGCCCGGCGATGGGGCAAATCCGCCAGAGCTGGCGCGGAATCCACTCAACGACTGCGGCTGCTGCTGCTGTGGGCGCGGAAAGGTTCCGGACGATGGCACAAATCGATTCTGCGATGGGAAGTAGTAGCTGGAAGTATCTGAAGGTCGCAGAGTTATTAGTCAAAAACGCGTAAATGTGTCAACAATCAATTAATTTGTTCATTTCAGCGCCTCTGGCATCGCTTAGCCATGAAACGCACGGCCCCAAAAGCCCAAAATCATTGCTCTTAATTGCGCGAAAAATGTAATAAATAAATAAATAATGCCGCCGGCTGGCAGCAAATAAATTATTTTATTTTTTTGGGTCACAAATTTGTCACACCATATATGTACAGTGGGCCAAAAAGACAATTTTCTTTTAATGTTACAAATTTGTATTAAAATAAACTCAAAATAAAAAATAATAACATGAATTTAAATCCATAAAACTTTTTTTTTTTAATCAGGATTATTATGCCCACTGTGCTTGGCAAAAAAATACTTTGCCTCTTTGGTGCCACACATTTGTCAAACAAAAGTGAATGTGAAACAAGTGAATGAATGGTATGTTCGGTCGAAAATTCCCTAAAATAATTACCAGTAGGTGGGGGATTTTTTTCGAGTTAAATTAAATAAAAATCCCAAAATCAATCTGGAAACCTTCCAGATTTCCCCATAAATATCCCATAATAATAGCCTATTATATTTTGAAGATATTCGCGTAGTTAAGCTAATAATACCCCATTAAATTGTTAAATTTTAAGACTCGTTTGTGCCATTTTTCATGTTTACTTTGCAACATCTTTGGCGGCTTATTTTTGCTCAATTCTGCTTTTTAGTTGAGGCTTTAAATGATTGGAAAACGAAAGTGTAGCAAAACTGCAAGCGGATATTAACATAATTGGGCATTGGCGAAATATTTCGTGTGGCATCGGGACGATAAAATGGTAAAGTAGTAAAGTCACCCAACTCGAAGCTATGCAATTGCATGCGTCACAATCCTGACTCTTTGACCCACAATGTCTCGGCTTAAAAAAAATAACAAACACGAAAATGCAGTTGAACCACGCAAACTTAATTTTTTTTTCGTTTTCCTTGTGTGTCGACAGATTTTCGAGTCGCTAATTGAAAATTGAAATATCATATGGCCGCAGTATTTCAAACGAAATTGCAGCAGCGATTCATTGAAAACTTTATCAGACGAATTTATGCAAGAGCCTCGAGTGCTGGGGATTTTTTGGAGTGGGGACAACGCCTACGTTCCGATTCGAGTCGAATTTATCCGGCACTCTTGGGCTTCACACCTTGTTTTTACCCGAAACGCTTTTAACTGCAAGTAATTGCCGTTTATTATCGCATCTAAGAACGCGACGAGGCGTCGCATGTCTCGCACATTTGCCAGTTTGCCAGTTGTCGAAATGACTGACTGGAGATTAGTTTAGGGTTTGATTTTGATTAATGGCCCAGGGATCTGTCAGAAGAAATAAACCCGAAAATTTGTATGCCAAGGCAGTTGCAGCAGCCAAATAAGTGTTTATTTAAGGTTGTTGAAAACACGCCCACTTCCGTTGTTTTCAACTGGGTATTTCTACAAGTTCTCAAAAATTAATTGGGAAAAAGGTGGAAATAATACTCTTATATTTCTTTTGAAATAAATAATTTTAATACATAAATAGGGTTTTTATATTACGAACTTATTGTATAACTTGTGTATATATTTTAAAAAAAGATAAGTAATAAATTATATTGCTATGGGGAATACAAATAATTAAATATTTCTTCTTATAGAAAGTTCTCTACATTGATTTTACATGTTCTTTACTTCTAACTTCACTGCTTGCTTCTCTGCAAGCAGTGGTCAGTGTCGCGGTGATGGGGTTTAAATATAGCCCATATGGAATGGGAACGGTTCCATGGCGCAGCGGTCTAAGATGCCCTGATGTTCTTGGTAGAATTTTGGGTCGCGAGTTCGATCCCACCGCGAAACAACTAAAATACTTATTAAATTTTTCCTTCTGCTCTGGTGCAAGGCGGTTATATTCTCAAGCGTAGCTAGCCTAATCCGCAAAAGGTAGATTAAATCGTTCATCCTCCATTGCCGTTGACACTGCATTATAGTTCCATATCTAAGTGGGCATTGCAGTTCGAATGTGGGTGAATACACTTTGTTTTTCCACCTTTTTTGTTTCGCTTTTCTTAAGGGGAACCAACCTCATTAGCATTCCGTGTGCACTTGACCCAAAATCGAAAAACCATCGAAATAAATTCAAATACGCCGATTCCATGTCGTGACACATTTGCCTATTTCTGGATTTATACGAGAATTTTACGAGACGTCGGCAACCTTCGGGCTCTTGTCGCATAAATAAGCCTATCGATCGCAAATGGAATTTATTGTAATTGCGGTTTGAGGATTCCATATGTGTGAGCTGAATTTATGATAGTTAGAAAATCACGGTTCAGAATAGTTTGCAAAGAAAATGAATCTGATTTGAATAAAACCGAAAGCAAAAAAAAATATTTTATAATATTTTTAAACGAATTTGCACATTTGTTATTGCTGAATCTAAATTACACGCAGATTATTTTATTTCGGAAGACTTTTGGCGATGGGGAACAAATTTTGGCAATCTCTTGGAGCGATTTTCCCTCCTTTTCCTACGGCTGGGCAACGGAGTCGGTCGTCGGGCTATCATCTTGGGTCTTACAGTCCTTAAAGAGGGTTCCACTAGAATCACTTTCCGCTTGGGCTTCAGTTTATTGCTGCGCATGATCCCATCCTGCAATGGTTTTCCCTTCGATCTTTTCTTCAATGCCAACTCCATGAGTTTTCGCTTCTGCGACGCCTGAACTCTCTTTTTGATTAGGTACTGGAGCTTACACTTCGGAGCCAGTTGGTGCCACATTTTGATGGTCTTCTTTAGGAGATTCTTGTCCGTCTGCAGGTCTGCAGCTTTTGCTCCCTGCCACACACAAAAATCCCTGAGGAAGTCTTTGGGGAGCCTAATGGGCTTGCGGCCCTGACCAAAAAGGGAAATTTTTGTTTTAGACTTGCTAATTTGGCTGCTTCTCGAGCTGTCCAAGTTGTCTAGCCAGTCCATTTCGCTAGCTGCTCTCTGGAAATTTTGAACAATAAAATTTTTTCTTTCAAGGGTCTCGATGTGACAATCCCTTTGAAAGTTAGGGCACAGGCTATACCTGCCACAATGGCTTTCCCAACCGTTTCAACTTAGCCGCCCTGTTCTAACTCAGCCAATGTGGCTCTCAAACTGTCGTCTGCATTTGGCATTTGGCGAAACGAAAAACTAAAGAAAAAATGAAGAAAATGATCGAAACAATGGGGCCGCAAACGACCGAGGGGCGTTGTGTGGGCCAAGCGGTTCAATGCAATACCATTTACAGCCGGCGATCGGTGATCGGTAATCGGTATTCGGTACCCAGACTGGTCACGTCAAGTGCTGTTCACCCGGCACAGTGCCTTATGGTTGTGTTCTGCCTGGGACTAGGTACTATAAAATGTTTATTTTTAAACATTCATGCTCTCCTAAGGCGGAAAGGTATAAAAGTTTAGAGTTCTATATAAAATCAGCCTACAACTATTTTACTTTTATGTCCATTACATATATAAAGCATTCACTTCATAAACAACACACCCAATATATTTACTTTGTCCTTGTTATTTTATTATCTTTACTCCCCTTCAAATCAGTTTACTTCTCTTGGGATTTGGCAACATTATACTCTATTCTATTTTAATTTAATTAATTAATTTAATTGTTCGTATTTTAAGTATAGTTTTTCCCCACTAGCTATTTCACATTAATTAGTTTAGACTTTAATTAAATAATTTCAGCAAACCCACAACCAGTGTGACATATTGAACTCCACCGCTTGACATTTACGGTTTTACAGCATAGAATTTGAAATTTGCACGGCATTATAGCTGCTGGATCTCAACGGCCATGTTGCTATATAGATAGAGCTTGAGAGCAGCCGGCTAATTACGCGAGTGACAATAGCCCGGGCATTTTCAGATTCATTATATCGCACTGGGGATGGGCTGGTGCAACAAATTGCGAAAATAAAAGCATGAAATCTTGCAGCCTCTTCATTTGTATTTTTTCGGGCTCTTCTTTTTTCTGCTTAGGTTTTTTTTATCGCCCTGTTTTTTGTTTTGTGCGAAATGTCAAGCCATGGCGCAAATACTTCACCAGAAGTGCAACAAAAGCGAAGCAAACAGCGAGGAACAGCAACAAATGACAGCTGAAACAGAAACAGAAACAAGTTGAACTTTACGTTTTTCTTAACTTTAATCAAGTTTCTTGGCTGGCCGCTCTCTGCGATGCATTCGCAGTCTATTGTTGTTGCTTTTATTGTTTAAAGCGGCTTCTTCGTTTTTTATTTATTGAAGGTCGTCGCCTTTGCCAGAGGTTTTTTGAATGAAGCGCCAGATTTTGAAAGTTCCACTGGCTAAAATATAGTTTTAGAGGCACTGAGAATTAATTCTAAACAAAAATGACTCAATAAAATCCCACATTTTAAGCTCTCATCAGCGGTAATCAGAGACACTCCCACACCAATTTGACAGATACTTAAAACAATATTTGCCTAGGCCTCTGGGTAGCTCCATAAATACTTAGTTGCCTGCCCAAGCAGAACTCATTTCCTAGATCTCTGACATCACGTATCCGCGCCCAGTTCAGTAAACCCCCTATTTTGCTTCTTTTTGTTTGACAAAATTTCATTTAATTTACTCACTTTTAATGGACTTCGCCGATCTCCGATCAGAAGCAACTCGAAAGATAACGAGTAAAAAAAATAATCATAAAAAACCAACAAAATGGAGACTGGAAACGAGAACAATAAGCTTCCGACTCCGACTGGCGATAATATCAAAGACAAATAAACCTGAGAAGTCTTTCGAGAAGTGGACAATGTTCTTTCTGCGGCGATTCGCTAATTAGAAAATAATGCCCCTGGAGGCCCAAGGTCAAGATTGCGAGATGAAAGTGATTATTAGCACTAATGGGTTAACTTTTTGCAGCTTCACTTCGCCCACTCGAAATCGAACAGTTTGTCGCTTAAGTCTTTTGTTCGCTTGCAAGTTTGTCGCCTGAGTCTTTTGTTTACCTTCCTGAGATCATAGAATTTGCTTCACCCTCTTGCTCTTACATCATTTTAGGCGTTTGCCCAACACATCGTGCACATTCCGATTTAGTTTTTAATTATATTTACTAATACTCCAGTCGGCAGTCGGTTAATTACATATGCAAACTTGTTACACAAAGTAAGCCGAATGCGAGCACTGAGCAGTGAGCACAAAACAACTGCAGAAACCCAAGCAAAACAAAGAAAACTGTTGCAAGGCGACTCGGGTGGCCAACAGCCAACAGCCAGCTCTCCAGCTGGCTGGCTTTTATTGTTGGCCAAACATTCGAGATTGGAGCACTGAGCGGGGGGCAACTACCACTACTACTACTACTACCCACTGGGCTGGCCAAATGTGTGGCAAGCAGCAAAAGCTGGCAGCAAGTAGCACATGGCAGAATGCAAAAACTTCAACTTCAAACAGTTTGCCAGCAAATAAACAAATTTCACATCTACTCATTGTCGTGAAAATAGGAAAATATTTGTTGAGGTAGCCCCCGATGTTTGTGTTTCGATAAGTGGCTAACAAACAAAACCGAGTGAGTAAATAAAAAAGTGTTCACTGCTTATGAAGTTGAAGTGATCTATTTTGTTTAACCAACAAGAGATAACCGAATATATGGTAGTTTGTTGGTAAGAAAGATTGAGATTTGGAGTAGCAGGATTAAAATAAATAATATTACAATTTAAAAATGTGTAAAATATGTAAAAATCTTCTAGAGAAATATATTTAAACATTTGTTTCGTCGTTGTTTCAAAAATATATTTTTCATTATGCAAAAAAAGAGTGCCTTGGTTTCTATTGATTTAAATGTTCAGTTAAATTAATAAACCTTTTCAATAAAATGTGATTATAATAAGAAAATATAAATACATTTTCCTCTGTTTATTAATCATAACAAATACAGAAAATCAAGCGAGTTACAAGAACATTCCTTAATGCCACATTGCTAAAGCGAACAGCAATCGTTAATCACGGCGACTAGCATGACAGAACCCTTTAATTAAACACCTTCTAATGCAGCCGAGAGTGGAGGAAGTGGGTCCAAGATATGTCACCGGGGAATGTGGCTCTGTCGACAAAGGCCAGTCGCCATCGAGAAAGAAATGAAAAGACAGCTCCACACCCTCGAAGTTGAAGGCAAGTGTCGGTTTCGTAATTGGCTAGAACGATAGAGCAACCCATTACCATTACCATTACCATTCCCATTCCACATCCCCGCCGAAGTACAAATGAAATACAATTAAGGCAGAAATAATTGCCAAGCCATAGAAACAGGTTCTGGTTCTGGCCGGGATTAGAATGTGGTGTTGGTTCTGGGTTCTCTGTGCGGGTGTTGGCCAAGTTTCATTCCACAGTCGCATTCTAATGCCAATGTCCTTGGCCGGGGGTTGTGTGCATAAATGATTGATTGGAATTTTCGCTTTTCGTTGGCCAACAGCAGGCGGATATTGTTTGTGTGGAGTCGGAAATGGTCTCTCACAAAACATACATAAATCAATTATGAAAACCAGAAAGCGAACGAACGAGCCATTTAAACTGGTTTAAAATACATTTCACAGTTTGCTTTATTTTTCCCTGATTTTTGTTTCCAGCTTGTTGGCCATTTGCATAAACAGTGCAACTTGTAGAGCAATTATACGCAAATTTTGGTCAATGGGCGAACAGGTTGGGTTTTCTGGTGAATGCAAAACCAAGTCACTAAACTGGGTAACTGTAACGCAGACTCCAGAGAGCTCTTTAAAATGTTAGCAGGTGCTGGCGTCCCCATCTCGGATCATACTCGGGTTATATAAATTAAGAGTCGGTGTCACTTTCCCACCCCTTCCCCTCCTGGAAACCGTGGGCTTCGAGATTCACGAACACGGCTCGTCATCACAAAAAATAACCGAAATTGAAAGCATTTTTCGGTGGAAACCGCATAAATTTGTAAACCATTTAGGCTAAAACCTTCGATGCGCCGGCGGACAAACAAAAAGCAACTCAGCAGCAACTACTGGGCGTGGCTGACCAAAAATAAAAACAAAATAAACGTAACTTTACGTAATGCCCGCTGAGGTCAGTTTTTGAGCGAAAGAAAGCCCCCCCAAAAAAAAAGACGGGCCCCAAAACGAAAGTGAAATTTCCATCGCCCATCGATCGGAGTCAATTTTTCATTGGCTCCGCTTGATTTTGAGCTCATGATTTCCTAAATTAAATAATCATCGTCAATTTACATTTTTCCCTTGTCCCAGCCTAAAGGGTAGGTCGCGGTTTTAATGAATTGATTTAAAGAAAAATTATTGAATCTGGAAATTCGAAACTAATGGCAGACTTTTGATGAAAGCGTTGCGGAAAAATCAATTTAGGAAAGTGAAAATGTTTTTCTTTTTTTATAGTAATGTTAAGATAATGTTATTTTTAAGGAATACATTTTTTCCTAATATTTTTACGATTTATTTATTATCTTATTCGTATTTACTTACAGTACTAACTTTCTAATTTTCTGTTTAAGCATGTTGTTTTTAAAGAATACATATTTTCTCAATAATTTTTTTAAATTTGTTTATTATTTATTTTCATTTTTTTTACAGTACTATCTTTTGTTGAGTTTGCCAAAGGATTTCACAACATTTTTAGACACCTATTAAATATTTGCAATGCAAAGCAAACTAATTTGATTTTGCTCCACCAGCAAATGCTTTAACATAGTACTTCCATAAATCCATTTTTAACTTGAGACCCGGCTAAGGTAGCATGATTTTCGCATAAAAGGACAATGCAAATAAATGGCTGAGTTCGTGGCCCAATGAAAATGGCAAACGAACATGAAAAACTTCTTAGCTGGGAAATTCTTTAGCCGGTTTTCGTGTTGGCCATGCCAAAATACCACTCCCGAATGGGCAAAGTGGCTGGCTGGCCAAAACTGGTTCAATGCGAGCTGTAAGCTCTAAGCCTGGCCAAAAGCGAGTGCGGGTGGCTCCACCACCCTTTCAACCCCCTCTCCTCCCCCTAAACTTAGAGCCCACTCACAAAAACACGACTTGGCCAAAGGCAAATCCAGCTTCAATCCCGAGTTGGGCCCTTCGTTTGGTTTGTATTCTGTTTTCGGTTTTGGGGATTTTTTCCTCTTTTTTTGGGAGCTCGTGCTGGGTTCAAAGTTGGAGTGTAGAGTCCAAATTTGTGGGTGAAAGGCCGCCGCTGCTTTGCATTTTGCCTTCGCTGGCTGTCTTTGCCCCCATCATCGATATTCTATCAATTATTTGATGTTTGATTTGTGCTTCACACTCGAATGTTGACTTTTCATCTGCCACTCGGTTTGGTTTTCCCACTACAATATTTTGGCTTCGTCAGCTTTTTGCTCGTGCCAGGTTTTTTTGTACTATTTTTTGATTTTTTCGAGGTGCGACTGCACTTTGTTTACGTTCATTTTTTCCATGTTGTTTCTGTAGTTAACATTTATTTTTGTGCCTCTCTTTCGAGCGGCTCTTTAGGCTTTATGTAATTTGCAAAGCGTGCTCTAATAAAAGCACCAGATAGCCGCCGCCACAACAGCAACAGAAATTATATTGCAAATATTAAAACTAAATTACGAGCGCAAATGCAAACGAGTTTTTTCTGTTTTGCGATTGCAAAAATACCCGCAGTGGAATCGAGAAAAAACAGATTGTGCTGGGTGCCAAAGTGGTCCGACTTCCTCGGCTTTTCAAACTGGGCTTGGCTTGGCCCAAGTTGACTTGACTTGGCTGGCTGTCTTGGCCATAAATCTCATTTAATAAGCGAACAAATCAAACAGAAAAGCGAATAGAAACTAGAACTGTAGTTCGAACCTGATAAAACTGATAGGCAAAGAAAAAAAATTAAAAACAGATTATTAACTTTAAAAAAAAGAAATTCTAGTTGATTATTTGAAGGCCGAAACAATCTTTATGTCTATTATAAATAGAAAAAAAATTAGAATTGAATTTAAATTCTACAAAAGGGTTTTTTTTTTTTAAGGATAAAACAGTCTATCTACCTTTATTTTATTAATTGTACACTTAACTCAAAACAAAAAGAAATTGTAGTAAATTAATTGAATGCCGAAAAAATCTTTATATTTATTGTATAAAGAAAAACATTAAAAATTTATTATGTATTAATGTTTTAAGGATGATACCGTCTATCTACTTTTTTTATAACAACTGTACAGTTCATCCTGTTTTGTTATTCATCAAAAGTTAGTCAGCATCATCATAAAACATGAGACAAACATAAAACATGTCCCAAAGATGTTCTTTTCGTGTAGCTTTAAACCACAAATCACTCCCTTAACCAGTTAATTTCAGAAGTCTTTAATCTTTCTCGTATCTCCATCTAAAGAATTCTACAAAGACTGGACCGACTCGACTACAAATCTCCCGCATTAGCTTCAGGTCTCTGATCCACTTCCAGAATGGCGAACAAATTAAGGCACTCGCATTATCATTCCGGCAACGAAGCCGAATTCCTTGCCATTGTCAGTCGCTCAATCTCGATCTCCAATCTCCCGTAGATTCCGAACCAAAACAAACCACTCGAGGCGGAGAACAGATCCCCAAAAAAATACCGAACCCCTGGCACGTAGCTAAATCTGCGATATAAAGCGGTGACTGTAAGTGGTTCTATATCAATGGAGCTTTGAAAACTATAGCACGTACGTACATAGTTGAATCGAAGAATTTAGGTGTGAAAAACTGTTGACCGCCTTGGTTCGCCCTCTCCACCTCTTAAGTTTTCCTCATTTT
Source organism: Drosophila pseudotakahashii (assembly GCA_035046095.1). Taxonomy (NCBI): domain Eukaryota; kingdom Metazoa; phylum Arthropoda; class Insecta; order Diptera; family Drosophilidae; genus Drosophila; species Drosophila pseudotakahashii. Next base: position 16,044,930 of record JAWNOE010000247.1, read on the forward strand.
TTCCATACAGATCAGCGGGTTGCCTTTCTAAGTTGCTTGTTTTTCTGTTTCTATTTTTTTCCGACGCTGTGGTGTTGATTGAATGTCTGGAGACGCAGAGACTGAAGCGTAGTAACCGGAGGATCGTGTGTCTGGGCCTTCGGTTTTTGTGGGTTTCTGGTTTTGGGGCTTTGGCTTGGGTTTTCCTTTTGCCACGATGTCGTGCTGCCATTGTTCGCATTAGTGTTGCATATTAAGTAATAGAACTGTTTTTCCTCGCTCCCTATCTGAATCTCGAGGTCTGAAGTCGAAGTCTGCTCCATCTGAATCTGAGTTGGGGTCTACGGTACTGCCAAGTGGCGCAATGTCCCGCAATCCAAAATACTGAGTGAGATGTGGCCATTAAAATGCAAGTGGCGGAAAGAATTCCGTTGTGGGTAAAAGGGATTGGTTGCATTTCAATTCTACTTTTCCGGGTTTTAATAAAGTAGAGCAGACAATTGGGTATCAAGAATATCTAGAGTTCAGAAAACTATCGGCCACTATCGATATTAACGATACCATTAGAGAAATTAGAAAAAATAAACAACAAATTAAAAATACTAAGGAAAAATCATAAAAAAAACAATGAGAAACTGGAGGAAGGAAATTGGTCTAATTAAAATACGATTTATCGATAATATCGATAGTGCAATCGATTATTTGACCAAATCAAATGACAAATCTAATGAGGAAGGCCAATATCAAATCAATTTGCTGTAATTTCCTTGCTTTGACACAACGCCGAATGCCATCCATAAACTCCCTCTAAAGCACACAATATCAAAATGATTATGTAACCTTAGCCTACACCCAGAAATACATAATTCACGATTAGATCTGTCTCTCAAACGGCACAAATTTCTATGCATTGTAATTTTCCGCATAATTTTGTCTTTTTGCTGGCTGGCGAATATCGAAGAATGGCCAAACAAACAAAAGCCAGACATGAAAACACAACATTTTGCCGCACGCTTCAACGACAAAATGGTCAACAATCTTGGCTTAGTTTTGTCGGCCAGCCGTCTATTGTTGTTGTAATTACAATGGCTATATATATATAGAGTCAGAGAGCTATAGCTGTTCTGGTTGTCGTGATTTATTGTGTGAACAACAAGGTTTCTTCTCCCGAGCTTCGCTTTGCTTTTGTTCTGCCTCCGCATTAGCATATTCCGTTTTTTTCTGTCTTTTTGAGGAACTATGGGCTTCATTTGGTCCCGGGTGCCACTTCAAATTGGGCGTGTCCAGGTATCATAGAAGCCATATATAAATATCGTACGCCCTCAAAGCCCAGTGGGTGCCCAAGTGCTGGGAGCTACACAGACAAGTGGCCAAGAATATTGGCTTCCATTGGGAAGTTCAATGAACCATCAAAGCCCTGCAGTTCCTCGAGTGTTATTAAAGCAAATATCACTTGAGATGGGTCCGTCAGGTTGCCAGCCACCGTGTCAATCAAGAGTTATCAAGAGTTGAATGGCTTTTGAAGAGTTTTGGCGACGCCAACGCGCAGATATCCGCATCTGAATCCCAAATACCGTCCAATAACCGATGCCTTAATGTGGGGATTACTTGGCGAAGGAGCCGCTTTGCAAATTGCCAATTCATTGCTGCCTTCATCCGTTGCCTTTTCGCTCCACTCATCGTTTGACATTTTTATTAAAAACGCAGAGTCCGCGAACGGTCCGCAATCAGGCGATCAGCAATGTCTGCAGCACAAAGGGCATATTTTATGCATGCCGCTCGTTAAGAGAGCGCTTCTTCTGCCTTTGGCTCTACACTCGAAAAAAACTCACAATTGCATCCACAAAACAAAGAATACAAATGTTCAGGATTTGTTAAATATATTTCCTTCTGAAAAGGATTTAAATATATTATTTCCTAGATTTCTTCCAAAGAAATTATTTTTTTTCCAAGTGGAAAATAAGATGATAATCTTAAAAATCAGAAAATATTTTCCCGACTGTTCGGTTTGTTTGTTGTTGCAGCCAAATTGCCAGCTTTTGATGTTGTTACTGCTTTTGGGCATCATTTCCTGCCTTAAAGGCCGCGCTGTTACAGAGAGACTCCTCTTCATTCCCTGAAGAAACATATATATTTATAGGGCTGCCTGATGAACCGTAATCTCCAAGGATAACTGCATATTTTTATTACAGGTTTCCCCCGCTCAGCTGTTGTTGTTGTTGTTTTTGTTGCTGCCGCAGTAGCTGGCCCATAATTTCCAGTTACAAAAGGCCACAAAGGAAACGAATGACTTAAGACACAAACTTGTTTTCCTTGCCGAACATCCGTGAATGGCACATAAACTTAAATGTTCATGCGGGCAGAAAGCAGATAGTACATGGTATTTTTAAATTGAGGAACCCTAATAAGGCTCTAATTTCAGTCATGCTAATTTGAAAGCCACAAAAAATAGCCTAAAAATTAATAATTATTAATCATCTGTAATCTTTTGCATATCCGGCCTTCAACAAATATTTCCCCAACCAAAATGGGTTAATGGGCAGCTTAACCCCATCGACTTCCCCCTTCGAACGCTCATTTAACAGCAGAAAAATGACAAAATCGCAGGCCGCCGTAATGGCAAACCGCAAAATACACCATCAAAATGGCCTACCAAATATTATTTCTCTTTCTCTTTTTCGCCATTTGGGGTATACAGAAAAGGTTTAATGACTGCCAATTGAGGCGAACTGCGAGCGGAGTTTAATTTTGCACTTTGCAACACACAAAACGGAAATGCCAGACGGCTAAGAGAACGAGCAAATGGGTCAAGGATTTAGGCCCATTTAGCCACACTCCATTGGCTTCGATCTTTTCTCTTTTTCTGGGCAGGGCGCAAAGTTCACTTCAGAATGGACACACACACCTGGTCTGCTCTCGGAGTTGCTTTATTTCGCTGGCTCAAAATATTGGCGCTTGTTGTGTCACTGGGCCAGAAACCATTAGCCAAACATAAACTTCAGTCAAAGCAGCCAACCCAGCGGGTTGTCCCATTCAAGTGGCCGTGGCTGTGCAGTATCGTATGAACACATATCTTGTACGCGGGTGTCTGGCTCAACTTTTGGGTCACTGGGCGGCATGAATCACTGGGCTATTATGCGGGGTCAGAGTGGCATTTGATTGGTTATTAGACTGGGTTAATTGAGTGATACGTTCGAGGTGCCTGGCATATGTGGGAAACCCGAGATCGGAGCGCAAATGCCAGCTGGCTGGTTTATTGATCGCATTGTTCGATCCCCTTTTTTCGGTTGCATAACACATTTTAAGCTCGCCTTCCTAATCACTCAATTTGCAGCTCAACTTTCGCCCCTTTGGCGAACACTTCCGTTTGGTGTCAACGCTTTCTATTTGCCAAAAACAAAAAACAAAACCGAAATTAAATTCATAAATTTCAGCGACCGGCTGCCAAATTGTCATATTTAGCGGGTTGTTCTGCTCGAGTGCCCTTTGTTTAACGGCTCCTCCGCCACCAAAGTGGTGGCCACCTGAACCTCGGACAGACTTGACCAGACCAAGTTGGAAGCCATAAAACTAAAAACTCGACTGGCACAGTTGCAACGAGTTAGTGACGCGAAAGTGAAACGAACGAAACTGAGCGAAAATGAAGCGAATGCAAAGGCAGGGAAAACAGAGTCGAGGAAAAGCCAGAGCCGAAGCCAGAGATCCCAATTAAAAAGAAAAGCGAAAATGTGCATGGAAAATCGGGTGCGAGGCGAGGAAAAGCAGCGAGAAGTAAATGCGTTCAATGCACTTCCAAGGGGGCGTGGCATATCGACAGGGGCTTGATGAAGTCTTGCCTTACTTTTCGCTTTTGGCTCTCTGACTCTGACTCATGGCTCAAACATTTGGCTCTGTTTGCTTTGTGCCAAGCTACAACACAACAAATACAAAAGGTAGACGCATTTTTGTACAAGTGCGGAAATCGTAGGTGTAGCTAACCCATATGAAAAAGCGAAATAAAACCAACCTACAAAACTGAAGCTCTGGAAGTCGGTGATTAATGAGAAATTGTGCAGTGTTACAAACACAACGAGGAGAAAGAGCATTAGAGCAATCAAAATAAGCTTATGAGGGGCAAAAAAAAGAGATGAGGAAACTGAGTGTATACCATATAGGAAATGATTGTAATTCTTTGATCGTATATAAAAAGAATCGATATAGTCGAGTTACTCGTCTAGCTGAGTGTGAGAGAGATGAAGATATGCAAGCAGTCGCTTGAAGTGGCGACATCTAGCGGAAAATGTCTTCCTTCCACCTGTTACATACTTTCTCACGAATACAATATTCCCCTTTACTCTATGAGTAGGTATACAAATGATATATCTATGTTGCTATACACCCACCACTAAAACACCCACTTTCCAACGACAATCCACATTCCACCTCAATTTGAAGAATGCAGTGGAGCTTGCCAAATTAACATACAAAGCTCATTTTTATCAATGGAGTCGAGTCGAGTCGAGTCGGGTCTCTCCTTCGCTCAGAACACACCCCGAAAAAGAGCAACAAAAGAAATACAAATACCAATGCACGGGTAATTGCAGGGGTTTGTGGGGCGAGATGCTGGAAATAATTCAAAAAGTCAAGCAAAAATGTCAACAACTTCAGCGGGTTGGCTAAAGTTCGATTTTGGCTCACCACCCAATGACATTTAAGCCAAGTGCCCCAACCAATTCAATGGAAGTTCACTTCGGCGTGGTTAGAACAAGATATGGCTTATAATATGAATTTAGTTTAAAAGCGGTTCGACCTTCGGGTTGAAATTCCTCTATCGCCAGGCAAAGACATCGCAAAGTATCAGATGTCATGCGAAAAACATGGTTTATTGGACAATATGTTTGTATATCAAATTACTTTTAACATTGAAACTTTAGAGTAGTACATGCTTCTACATGTACAGAAAACATTAAACATTGTATAGAAACAAAACTTTGATTCTAGCTTCTGTGCCTTAAACTAATAATTAAGTTCAAAAACAAAAAAAGAAAATGATTATATTATAGATCCGTTGGACTTCGTTATAATTTTATGACATAACCTTGAACTTGGCGTTGATTGTGTTTTTGGGGAAAGAATTCCATCTTCTAGTCAAATGGTTGTAAATACCTGAAAAGAAACAAAAGAAAACCAAACATGAGAAACACATTTTTATAATGCTACATAAACTAATTTGAATGTTGCACTACAAACGAAAATAAGAGCAGTCGTAAAAGAATAAACAAAGGCAAATTTAATTATTTTAACGGGCGTGAAATTAACATCAAGAGAAGACGGCCCGCTGGGTCAGGTTCTTTGGGGAGTGGTCAACATAAAAGCGAAAGAGATAAAAGCTTGAAAGAAACAAAGCAAGGTCGTTGAAGACGGGGATGCACTTGGGTAAAGAGAAGTTTAAGACTGAACTAGTTTACAGAGGTCATTTGAGATTGTAGAAAATGGAAACTGAAATATTAAAATATTAAAATTAAATATTAAAAGACCTTTAACTATTATGAGATAAAAAAGTTGTTAGCTTCTTAAATCTAATTGGTTACACAGAAATACCTAATTTATAAGCAAGCCACTGATAAACCCTAATAACTTTTGTATCACTCCACCATGGACTGGCTGCACCACATGATAAGTATCCATCAACAATCAATCAGCTCTTGTAATGGAGCCAACCCATTTTTTCATCCAATATAGCGCCACACCGGGCTAACCAATGTTGGGCAATCTAACCGCATCTCCGGCAGCTGTCGTTGCTACAACAAATGGGCCACCTTAACTACATATAATTGCTGTTCCAATAACCCCTAACCCAGAGGCACAAAGCACACACAAGAGATGCCAAACGGCGGCTGCAAATGGTGACTCGTGCCAACAAACAAGCAGATGTGAATTAAACTGTCAAACAAAATCATAAATAAGCCAGTGGAAAACACACCCACTCTTTTGCAAGCCAAACAAAAATGAAATCCAACTTGGACATGGGATGCAGCACGGGAAAATTGCAGAGAAAATGCACAGCGCAGCAGGGAAATTTTTGGGGGCTGAGGGGAATAAGGAGAGGGTCCTCTGCATATATGACTGCATATTAAATTATTGTATCTGCTTGCTGCCCCTCAACCTACGCGACCCAACGAATGTTGCTGCTGGCCCCAGTCGACCACAAAACAACATCAAAAAAAGCAACATGGGCCACAACACCAAGCCAAGAAATGCGTTCGCTGCTGTTTTTGGTAATAAACGAAGCGTTAAACAAATTGCATTACAACAACCAACTACCACCAACATAGAAAACACATTTTGTTTCTTTCTGATTTGTTGTTTACCATATGCAAAGCGTCATAAATGAGGTTGCCTGTTGCCGTTGTTACTGGTTACTTGCTGCTGCCTTGGGCGTAATTACATCTCAAGCCAAAAATGGTCAAACGAGCGAGAAAATTATCACATATGAAGCCAGCATTGTTGTTGTGGTGGCAGAAATTAAATGCAAATTTTGCCTGATAAAGAAATATGGTTACAACCAACAAATTTCATAATCAGGAAGTTTGAACATTTTTCGGCTGTCTTGAGCGATGGAAATTAAAATTGCTTTCGATGATTTGACATTTGATAGGCAATTTGAATATTTTTTGGGGGTCCAATTAATGAATGGAAATTTTTATTAACCATTATTAGGTTTGTGAGGCATGAATTTCCCTTTTCCACAGTTTACCTTACATCAACCACTCCTCGAAATCTTTAACATATGTGTACGACCACAATGGGTGGAAAAACATGTTCCAGCTACAAAAATTATAGCAAATGCCATGGACAGCTAATTCAAGCACACATAAATCAATGAACGGCAAAGTCGAAGGCAACCCAGAAATCAGGAAGGTAAAAATGAATAAATTGCACAGCAATAATGGAAAATAATAATAGACCAATGGGGCAAACAGCAGAGTAGAAACACGCCTTTGCGGTAGAAATACATTGTATCATGTGAATACATTAATATCAGAGTGAAATGAAAATTCAATTTTTTTAGACTAAAAAATAAATTGCCTTTCTTTAAGTATTCATTTCATCTTAGTAATGGGCTTTTGTCCAGCACTCTTGACCTTAACCATAAACACTTTAAATTAATTAAATTAAAAATGTAAATTGCCTGTAAGTCGTTTAAGCCACAATAAAACGAAGTTTAGACACCTAAAAACTAATTTAACTAGCCGTAAAACCAGATTATTATTAGCATGCGAAGCTAGCCATAAATGCGTGGAACTAAACTATGATCTGCGATGAAATCCTACTGTGAAAATGACTGAGAAGTGCAGCCAGCAAGCCTTAAAAAGCTTACAAATGACATTGAAATTGCACAAGACAGCACTACGCACTACTACGGACGCATTATTCCATTAGCTGGCGAGTCCAGTTGGTGGCGTTAGCGTGTGCCCCACAAAGGTGTGTCCGCCTCTCCAGGTGTGCGTGTCGCCTTAGTTGCTTTGGCCTGCGTACAGTGTAGTACAAGTAAGTAAGTACTTATGTCTGATTGAAGGTTAAAGCTATGAGATACGCCATTAAGGCAACCGACTGCATCTGTACAGAATCACAATTTGGCTTGGTGACTTCATTGTGCGACTCCGCTCGGGTTGAATGAACCGTGGAGCCTCTTAAACGCCCACAACTTTTGCGAGGGAGTTGGCCCGGTCTATCCAGACAAACACGAATATGTTGCCATGCCGCCGCCGAGTTCAAAGCGAAGCAGCAGCTGTCAACAGATGCGACAGATAAGCCAATGGAAACCGAAAACCCAGAGTCTAGAGCCTCATAATTTTCGCTAGTTGATCTCGAGCAAGAAATCTACAATAGCGGAAAGAAAGGAAGGCAATAAGTGTGTTCGGGATTTACGTATGCCAATAAAAGACTTTAAGCCAGTGGTCACCAGGTCCCTATCCCTATAAAGACATCTTATTTTCTATGACGTTAAGGTCATAAATCTACGGGGAAGCTTGTTTTTAGTGCAGCCACGATATAGACAAGCAATTTGTCATATGGCCAACATTAAAGTTATCAATGGTTTGTGCCAAAAAGAGAAGAGCTAAATTGAGGTGTACAGGTGCAACGTACAGGGAAACGAATCGAACAAGTTGATCCACCGACCGGATGATGGTGCCTCGTTTTCGTTTGTTTTTCTTTTTTTTCGATGGCATTTATCTTGACCCGAAGGCAACGTGAAGTTTTCATGGCTCATGGCTCGAATATTGCGAGCGTCGAACTGTAAAGTTATGAAGAAGAAACTGAAGCTGGTCGGGAGCGGAAGCTTGCGTTTAAGGTTATGGGCACAGGGCCAACATGAACTGCTGCCACAACTCACCAGGTACTAGACATCTTTACTTGGGAATACACATATTCAAGCTCTCAAAGTATTCTATTACTTTCATCGGGTATGTTTTCTTGATGTCTTTCATAGGCACAGCATCGCCAGTGCTGCAGCCTTTCCAGGTGACGAACAGGAAGTGTTCTCTGCGCACGTGGTAGCTGCTGTACACCTTAGCCAGCTCCAGGCCGCGATCCAAACCGAAGGGTTTCTTGCGTCCCGGCATCTTCCATTCCCGACTGCAGTTCGCAGCTGGTCGCGGTGTGGTGTTCGCATGGCTTTGTACCAAGTTAAGCGGCTCCTCCAGCGATGACTCCGTCGTCTCCGTCTTTATATCTAACTTGGGTGGCGGCATCCACTGCCGTTGGTCTGCGAGAAGCATGCTCAACTCCTTGTTTGGCACAGTACGGCTGATGCGCCGCTTCGACGCCTGACTGGGTTTCGTTTGCTTTTCTGGCGGCTTTTTTATTGGCTCCGGTAAATTCGTTTGCTTTTTTGGCGCCTTTTTTATTGGCTCGGGGAAGTTCCAGTTGTTCTGCTTCTGGGTAAGATTGGCGTGTATCTGTTCAGGTGAAATTGATCTTCTTAAAGGACTTGCACATTTGCATTTATTTCGAGAAGATCAAACCATTGCTAAAGGAACAACTGAGACTATACCAGAACTTAACATGACGTTTCTATAGGAAACAACTTTTAACTTCTAATAAGTGTAAGGCCTTTACAATGCTTAAGATTAATAAATTAATCCTCATTGACTGATTCCAGTAGCTTTGGTTTGATTTTCTTTAAATAAATGTACATTTCTTACGCGCTTTAGTTCTGAATCCAATGGGTCTTCGTCAGATGACAACAAACTGATTACCACATTTTCTTGGCGAGTCATTTCGGGCCCTGGCTGGGGCGTCTTATTGGGCCCAATGTTGGGGCTAGTGCTGTTTGGCATCAGACCGCCAAATTTGGCCACGCGCTTGTCGGCCTCCCATTTGCGAGCCTCTTTCCTTATCGTGTCCAGCGAAGATGTCTCTTTGACTCCTTCGAGGTCTTCCGTCAAAGTCGATGAGCTTGTCGAGGATCCTGACGAGGACGAGCTGCCGGATGACGATGATGAGCTGAAGGAGGAGCTATCTGAATCAGATAGCTGGGTTGCCTTTTGAAGCGTTTCAGTTTCTTGCCGATGCTGCGGCACAGCATGTGGCGTCCTTGGAGGGGCCATTGAGGGTTCCGTCTCCTGGAGAAAATCCAGAATTCGGCAAGGTTTAGGTGGTGACTTTGGTTTGCCTTGTTGATACACTAAAGATGCTGCACCCAGTGTCTCCTCATCACTGGATTCGCTCAAGTTCAAAGCTGTGATCTGGTGGTGGAGCTTGTATGGTTTTTTTGTCGAGGATGGGGACTTCCCGTCGCTGATCTCCTTAGTACCAATGCCAGAATGGCTAGAACTGGGCAGCTCCGTAGGTGTTTTGGGTACATTTTTGATATTTTTATTCGGGCCAGCCGGTTTGCCCACTTTCTCCTTTCTCTTCTGGTTCCCGTTTAGTTGTTCAGCACCGACTGTGGGTGAATTGTTTACCTTCTTCGATCTGGAATGCTTCTTAGATCTCCTGGACTGCTGGGGACTATGTTCGGATAGCGAAGCACCACTGGTGCTGGGACTGGGAGTCAGGTCGTGCTCGAGTGCTGTCAAGGCGCTGTGCTTCAGCCTGTAGCGCTCCGCCTCGAAGGCGCAGAAGAGGAGCATGGCGTTGCCGACGTTTTCCATCGGCTCCCAGGAGTTGTCCTCGTCCGGGAAGCCCTTCCATTTCACCAGCACCTGGGGCCAGCCCTGGACGAAGCGCTTACCGATGATCTTCTCCACCACAAACTCCTGGATAGGATCCTCGATCGGGATGGGATCAACGACCTGGCGATGATTGGTGGTTCGTCGACCTCCGCGAGACACCTTGCTCAAAGACATCTAGCACGCTTAAAGATCGCCGAAGAAAAGAGCGAAAAAAGCCAATTGCCCCAAAACAAATAACCTCGGCGGTGCTGCCAACTTACTGGGAACGCCACTAGGGATGGCAAAGCCCATGGTATTTTGTATTTTTTGAGTATTTGTAACTTAAAACGAAGCATTCAGGTAGCAAAAACTATGATATAAATGGCTAAATTAAGTTAGTTTATGACTTTAAGAAATGTTTTAGCAGCTGAACTCACAATTACAAAATGTTAACTAATTAATTTCAAGCAAACGTTGACAGCCCTGCTTTGCAGCCCTGCATCTACGCATTTGGTTAATATAACAAAACTAAGTCATTTTAAGCTAGCGTATACTTTCATTCAGCTTTTATTTATACTTAATAATTTTCCATTTACATCCTTTGGAACTTTACTTTTGGGTCTTCTTTTTTTCTTGGTTTCCCCGGAAGAGTTCCGCCTCGAAATCCGCAATCAGCCCAATACAATTGGCCAAGTTCTCCAAAGGTTCCCACGTTGACTCTTCCAATGGAAATTCCTCCCATTTGGCCAGATACTGGGGGCGATATCTCCCATTTGTGAAAATAAAGCGCTTGCCCATAAACTTCTCCACCACATAGGTCTGGCCACCCAAGCTGGCTTTCTTGGATCCCTCGCCGCTGGACATGATTTTGCGTAAAAACTCGACCAAATAAAAATGACAACTAAAATAGCGCTGCCAACTTGAGCCACATTCAACCAGGGAAGTGATACATTTATTAGGTGTATTATATTAAAAGTGTACATAAGTGTTAAAACAATTCCGAATTTCTAGATCCGCTTCGAAATCAACGACAAACTTCAAAAGCAGTCCCAAGTACTTCAGAGATACCCAACTGGCTGTTGGATAGGTTAATCCATTTAACCAGATAGTAGGGCGAGAGAGAACACCTTTTTTTCCAATAAGTGGCATGTTGTCCGTTCGAAATCAGTTGAAGAAATGAAAGAATACTGCCAGCTCAATACAGTTAATACTCAATTGTTAAAATCATTCGATTAATTTACAGAAGATTTCGATTTGGATTGGTTATTTTCTAATATATAATTATAATTATAACGAATATACTGCCCACTGTTTTTATAGTTAAGGAAGCCGGAAGTAAGTTTATTGAACTAGTTTTTGAGGTTAGGTTTAGGGCACTGTTTTAATGCCAGTTAAAGTTAAAGATTAAATGGAATCAATGGAGTTCACATTAGAGTGGAATCGCAGGCGGCTTTGCAAGGAACTTGATCTCAGAAAAATAGTCGCAAAATCGCAAACCAGTCGACTGGCCAAAGTATGTTAGCAATGCCTATTAACTATTTGAGAAATTGCTCTTTTTTAAAGCTGACCATTATGTAAAAAGCCGCTGGCCAGGCGGTTGTTGCACCTGTTTTTTGTTTTGGTTTACCAGACGCCAAAAATAACGAAAAACAAAAAACTCGTTTCGAAGTCGAGTGCAGTTAACCTGAGCGGAAATAATGCTGAGCACCGTGTGGAAATGCGAATGTATTTTAATTGGCCATTGGCAAAATCTGCGCTTTTCTTTTCAGGCCACAAAAATCGCACATTGTCTATGTAAATTCGCTGCTTTCCACTGCCATAATGTTCGACTCGAGTTGGACAACAATGTCATTGGCATGTTTCCCATCATTACGGCGCACAGAAAATGCCAATTTACATGAGTATGTAAACTAGCAATTATTTCCACAGACTCTGCATCTGGCTAAGAGATTTATTCATTGAAATAAAGCCAAAGAAATGCGTCACGTTCGGCCAGTTGGAAAAAGTAACGGCTGTGTGACAATTCGAAAAAGTTGGCAGTTTCGGACAAGACTCAAAATCTGATTTCAAATACAGTCCCACTTCTGTAAGTTGAACTGGGACTTATAAGAATTACAAAAACACCAAAAATCAGTTTAAAGAAGATTGGGAACTATGAAACTTTTACTTGAACTTAAAACCTTAAAAGTTCTTAAAACTGTGAAATATTTTTAAAAATGTTGATCTATCTGATAGAAAAAATATAACAAATAATAAATTTATTTAATTTAAATTTATCATTTCAGCTATAGAAGTTCGACCTTAAAATCAACACCCTATAGTGATGATAAGAAATTTCTAAGATCACAAATAATATAAAAATTTTAATTAAAACTCCCAGCTTTTTCAGAAAATTCAACTTGTCTTTTTCGAGCTCCATAGAAGTGGGACTGTTAAAGTCAGCCAACCTGTTGCCATTATTGTTATGATTTCGAGCGCAAAACTTGTGCCGCAACTTTGCCATGTGCACATGTACAATGTACAAACTCGTACATTTCTTTCACTTTCTTTCGGCACAACGGCAGTGGCGGCGAATTTATTTTAATTCGATAGAGTTAACAACTCGGTGGAGATGTGTGTACAATGTACATGGCGGAATAAAAGTGAAACCGGCGACAAACCGTCAACAAGGGCAGCTGGAAAGGGTCTTTCTGGGGCTTTCGTTCGAGCGCTTTTCAAAGTCAAGCGGCTTACTTTCGTTTTCATCGCGATATTACAAAATATCCAAAGCGACATGCAGACATGTGTATATCTTTAGTATTTAGTGTTTAATTTGCATAGTGGAACGCCAAGAAACTCGAAACTTGTTTTCCCATTCTGCTGCTGCTGGTTGTTTTTGGCCGAAACACGCGCGACAAAATTGTTTCTGCATAAAAAATGCTGCTAGTCGATTTCCATAAGTTGTATTTCTTGATTTCTGCTATGAAATGATTTAAGTCAATATATATAGTATACTATACTATATATGTGGCCCATAGAAATGATGCGGTGTGATCATCGCTTCATTAGCAAGTTAATTTTATTAACGCTGCTTTTGTCTCTCGCTTTTTGCTGGCTTTTATAAGGCCCCGAAAAAGATTCCGTCTCGGATTGCGCTTCCACTGGGCAGTAGAAAGGTTGAGTGTTGAGTATTGATGTCTTATGCAACAGATTTAGTTTTAATTTGTTTGGTTTTTGTTTTCATCTTCAGGCCTTTTGATACTTTTTTGTTCGGCTTTGCTGCTGATTAATTCGAAAATGGAGATTCGTTGTAATTGTGTAAATATTTTGTCAAGTTCAATGACACTTTTTCACTTAAGTTAACCCAAAAACTGGGCCAAGAACTCTTTTACCATCGGTTTCCTTTAACTTTCGAACAGTTAACCCCGTATTTAAACAGGCCTTTGAGGCGACAAAAGTTTTATTGACATTTACTGACATTTTAACACACTTCAGGGGAGAAATAAAGACATGACAATGCGGGAGCACAAGCAAAAAATACCCACATATTCATTTTAACTGGTTATTTAAGGGTAAAGCGTTGATAATAAAAAAGACGCTTGGTATTTAAGAGAAGAAAGAATATATATGTATTTTTTTATACATTTTAGAATTTAGGAATGATTATTTTTTAAATTGTTGCATTAGATTTTCGATAATAAATTCCATAAAAATTCAACAATTTTTTTCCCTGTGCAGCCATAAAAAGGTTGCCGAAAAAGGCCAAAACCGTCGACATTTGCCAGTCAAATACTGAATACCCCCGAGGGTACGAAAATCAACTGCAGGTGCAACCAAATTTGTGGCTGCCAGTTGATCAAGTACTTATTTGTTAGACACTTTTTACTTTTTTTGAACTGAAAATTGTTTGTCTAATCACGACTGTCATCTGCTAACTCTCCGGAAGTTTTAGACGTGTTTTTGTTTTTATTCGAGCTTTATTACTGAGCATCCGTTTCTTTTTTCGTGACAATTCACTCACAGTTGGCTTTAATTTTGGGTTTTTAATTTTGAACACGCATTTAGTGTCGACGTTCTTTGGATTCAGACCTTCGGAGAGTTCCGGCTTGTAAAAGACACCGATCTCACGGCTTGAAGAAGCCGCCACCATTGAGATAAATTAGCATGCAGTGAATCAGACATCAGATCTTTTGGGGTTTTCTTGGGGAGACCGAAATATTGTGCGAGGAATATGACTTAAATTAAGTTTTGTGTTGTCTTGTGCCGCGAAAGACATCATAAAGTCGAGATCATATGTAAAACTCACTCACCTTGTGCCAAGCAGCCGCAGATGGTGACGAAGAAAAAGAAGCTGCGGCCGAGAAGCAGCGACGCCGACTGCGACGTCGACCGAGACATTTTCGTTACTCCTCTAAAAAACCTTATCCGAAATGTTGTTGGTTTCTGTGTAATTTCCAATTTGACTGGTTTCTTATTAAACTTTTTGTTTCTTTTGCTTTATGCCTCGGGCGTTTTGTAAATTATCGTTAAATTATTTGTTGTCCAGTATTTGCATTTTTGTTGCTGCGTATACGTATTATTTGTATTTTTATTGATGGCTTTGTTGGCGAATTTAGTCGAGAGCGAGAAATTGTTTTTGGAGGACGGGTCAGACGGGTTTCTTCTGGAAGGCATTCAAAGCATTTTGCGTTGTTTTGGAGTTACCGTTAAAATGTAATTAATAATAATGCGATTTCTTTCCCTCTGTAGCCCGCTTTCAGTGGATTCTACCTGACGAAAAAGTTCAAGGCTAAAACGCCAACGTTGCGTATGATGGATAACTAGAATTGTGTGTGAGTAGGCTAAGTTCTCTAAATGGTTAACGACATTGGACTGTTCTGAAGTTTGGAAAACTAATGAGAGGTGGTAAAAAATTAAAGCAAAATTAATTTTCAAAAATTCCCCCTTAATTATGGATATATTTCAAAGAGCTACTGATCGCAGATTGTTAGATCCTAAAGGCATAATACATAGAAGCCGATTTAAAATGCTAATTGAAGCAGTGATTCTTAAATTCGAAAGGGGATTCCCACTCTAAGAAAAGACTACCCATGTTATTTATTTCTTCCTTTCCAAATTAGTCACTGATTATTTATTTTTGCAAACACCTTAAATTGGTTTTTTTAATTTATGTACTCTTTTAATAGCATTTATTCCGTCGTGATTTTCGGCAACGTTTCTTTATGTTTAACTCGTTCAGCACGCGAGCACAAAAAAAACTCCCAATAAATTTTCACTTGTTGCTCGAGCACTCTGTCAAAAAAATAATGGCAACATTCACCTTGAATCTCTGTCTCTTTGCTATATAAACACGAAAGCATATAATATATCTTGGCTCTGGAGGTTCGCCGTTTTTTGTTTGTATTCCGTTTTTTCTTGCAATTATTTATGAGATTTTTTACTTGATTAGTTTGATTTCTATTGGTGTTTAACGGGTGAGAGGTAAAGCTTCTGGAAAATATCGCATTTTATCATTTTAGCCAACGACCTTGGCTTGCGTGAGGGTAATTAAATAATTAATAATTCTTAATTAAGTCTTTGAATGGACTTCACTGCACAATTCTTATGCATTTATGGCAGTTTCTAATTGGAGGCCAGCCAGGGGGTAAAACTTTATGTTAATTCCACGCTCGAGAATCTCAATGCTAGATGTACACAGTATATAATGTTAAATGGAGGTCCATCGTATAGTCGGCGGTCTTAGGAAATCGAGTCCAAGTCCGGTGGGCACGGTGTTGTTTATGCAAAAACTAGCTTTCGATGCAAAGTGAAATTTTCCGTGGAAACAATCAGGGGGGCGGTGTTTGGGGGCGGGGGCGTGGTCACTTTTTATGACGCGACGAGTCAACGGTAATGCTAAACTACGCTCTTTGCATACGTAAAAGCCCAACGAAAATCCCGAAAAGCGATAACCGAAGACCGAAATTCAAATTGAAACCCGCTTGTCAGCAAATCTTCCGACGCACTTGCTCCGCTGCGAAAGAGACGGCGATAGCCGGAGCGAAAGAGAGGGCAGACGGCGGAGACGCACGGCTCACTTACATATCACCCACTGGACGATATTGTTTTGGTTACAATTGAAAGACATTCACTTGGCCAAAATGCTGATCGGCGACCGGCGGCAACAACCGAACTAAGACGCGCTTCGAATCGAACTGAAGACTGGCTGCCCAGAGCCAAGAGCCAAGAGCCGAGCCAGCAGACGGCGGCTAAACACGTTTTGGCCAAGACAAGTGCAGAGAGCCGCTCCGGAAGAGAGTCTGCAGCTGTTGTCGTCTATTTGGCCAAGAAATGAGCAACCGAGTGGGTTTTCAGCCAGTGAATCAGTGGTTCCTTTCTGGTTAAACCAACGGTGGGATTTGGCGAACAACAGACTAATCCTTATAAACATGTTTAAATACAACGATTTTAATATAACGATTAACCAACTTAAGGATTATTTATTTAAGTAAGAGAAAAAATAAAATGGTCTTTGGATAGATATGAGGAAATATCTTTAAGATTTGCTTAAAAGTCATAAACATATGTGTATATCAGTCTAAATTTGAAAAACCTTTTCGCTTCATTATTAAAACCTTCTTAAATTTTAAATTTTTTTAAACATGCATTAACATTAAACTTTAAATTTAATATGAGCAGAGAGAATCGAAAATACAAATTTGTCTTATAACATTCAATTATTTCAAGTTTATAAAAATTCAATTATTTCTTTGTTTAATTTCGGCTTAATAAAATATCTACTTTCAATTTACATGCTGTAACTTACGTAAAAATAATTTGTAGACAACATTCAGTACTTCTTTACATCACAAACTAAAAGCTCAACAAGCATATCCGAAAAAGTAGTCAAGACTTGAACATCTAGCGAAGTAAAAGCTTTTTTGCTATTATTATTCAAAATTAAAGTTACAAGATATAATAAAATAAACTTAAAGTAAATAAATCGTAAAAATTTCACTAAAAACCCATTATTTCATAAATATAAAAAAAACGATCAAACTATTATACATTTATTTCCAGAAAATAGATTTTAGAAATATTGACTATAAAAAATTTAGATTTATTTTACAACTCTTAAGTGAATTTCTTTATTTTCAGGACAATCCAATCCACTTGCGTAACTAGCACAGACTTCAAAGCTAATTTGTGCCAAGTAGGGACGAACAAATTAGGTCGATTTCCCCTTATCATATGTCATGTCCCAAATCGTGCGGTTTAACCCACTTTAAGTCAAATCTCGAGCATGGCAAATAAATTACAAAGCCAAACAGCCCAGCGAACAGAAAGAGAGAAAGAGAGGGTAGAATTCAGAATCCTTTGATTGACGATAGATGGCCCCTGTTCCACCGAAAAGCCTTTCCTAACCCATCGAAGGGAGGTCTACGGGAGAGGAGGCTCTCCTCCGGCAAAGATTGGCATGCGACTAAGAAGGGAAATCGTGGAGCCGGGGTAAAGCCGCCTGCAGGGCAACGATTGCATGGGCCAACGCTGCGGATGCGTGATATAAGCGACTGCAGATATGCAAATGATGCGATGTGATGTGAAGAGATGTGACAGCGACAACTGTTCAGCTAGTTGGGCATAGAGTATGTAATCGCCTGGAGGCGGGATTCTCATCTTTCGGAATTCCAACTGGCCACCTGTAGCCAGAAAAGTAAGCAAAATGCCAAGTGCCGTCTGTTTGCTCTGACTACTGGCTTTGATATTTTTTAATCTATTCGCAGATGCCGGCAGCTGCCACTGACAGGACGAAGATTTTCACGCAATTTCTCAACTTTCCGATTGCGCGGAACGCAGCAGAATTCTTTGTTCTGGCAGTATTATGTCAGTTATCCGCTGCTCCTATCAAATCTTCTTTTGTTTCACATTCGACTGCATTATTAATGTGAGTTTTTGACCTTGCTAGGGATTTGCCTCAAGTTTTTATTTGGGAACTCTTTACTATACCCCCCCTTGTTTTATTTATTACTTTTGGAGTCAGCTTGAACTCTGAACCCTGGCATTTTCCCCAAAGAAAAAGAACTATGAAAACCGCAGCGGTGCAGTCGAGTGGAAAAATGATATTTTAGTGCAGCAGCTTTGCACGCATTGGATATTCTTGCGGTTTAGTTCCCTAACCTTTTCACTTTAGTTTGGTGGTTTAAATGGCAGAGAAGCTGTACATGATTTTCGTAAGTATGCCATTATGGAGCATCTCCCTTACGTTCCTTAAATACCAGGGAGATTAAACCAAGTTAACCTCTTTGATTCCTATTTCTCCTTATTATTCAGGCACACCAACCACAAACTATGAATCTATTGTGCCCGGGTTATGCATATTTCAATGCCTCGTTAACATGTCGATAATACGTGATGCCTTCGGAACACATGTGACCCCTTCAAATGTCATAACTCGAAAGCCTGGAAAATGTTTGTTAGGTTCGAAAGAACAGAGAGATGGAGAGCTGGAGATCTGGAGCCATTCCCTGAAGTCAGGCCACAGACACGTACTTAAGACACAATTCAGTCGGCGATTTGTCATTATTTTGCATGCAACCGACCGGAAACGGAAGCGAAAACAAAGCAAATTGCGACTTCAATGTTGGTTTATAAGTTGGCCCGAGTTTCTCCGAAGTTTTGACCGAAGTTTTGCAGCAATGCAGCTGGCGGCGGGTAAAATCCCGTAGGTGCAGCCTCTTAACCCACTGTTGCCCGCTGATAAATGAGCCACCCATGATTTAGCCAAAGTTGTCAGCGAATTTTCTGCTGTTTGTCTTTTACATTTTGGCAACAATGTCCGAAGACAGCTGTCAATTCAAAAGAAAAAACGGAGATGAGGGCAGTTGTTGCTGTTCCACTCCACTGCCACTTTGACATTCGAAGTGCTCCAGAAAAAAAGGGAGGTTAAAGGGTACTCGGTCAGTCATATGTCCTATATTTGCCTTTCGTCTCGTGGGTCACGGTGAGCTGGCTCTTTTCATGTTTGTCTACCAATATTAGGGCACTGAAAAGAGTGTTCTTAAAGCTAAGAAGTTTGTTAAGCCCTTGGAACGCACACTATTTGTGTAAATAAACAACCAGTGGAGAAGGAAATTAGTTTATAAATTCTTTAAAAGATTGTCTAAAGCTTCTTGCAAGAAAATATCCAACTTAAAGTCAATCTTGTATCTCAAAGGGAACTTCAAATATCGAATGGTTTAATTAATTACAGAAATGGCCAACACAATCGGTCCATCTCAAAGGAATTGTTTCAGCTGTTAGTCAAATATTTCCATTGCTCTCAACTCAACTCCATAACACGCTCAACCCGTTCTATAATCCCATCGAGGATTTTCATCATTTGCCCTGTATGACGGAATTGCTCCACTGACTATGGCTAATTTGATTGAAAAGGGTTCATCCTCACTTTTCCCCGCAATCCCCCGGAAACGGCAAACAAATAAAATCAACGAGACGAAAGAGGGAGATTTATTTTATCAGGACTCAAAGTTCGCCATTTGGACGCCGAAAAGGAAATTCGCCAAGTCTGACCAGCGATTTGGCCCGATACAAGAACTAAAACTGAAATGGAAATTAATTAGACAAGTGCCAGTTTTGGACACTTGGGAAGTTTTAGCTGAAAATTTGAATAAATGGTTCAATGACTTTGTGAATTATAAATTGAATAAATCGGAATTTGACCTTTATTTCAGCTAGGCGACTTATGCGAAAGATTAAAGAGACTTTTCGATGTGTAAATCTTAAAATGATATTTAATTTACCAAGAAACGTTTGAGAAAACCAAAGTTACCATTAACATATTCCAACACACCACTGAAGTGTTATTCAAAACCTTTTGACCTTTGACGCAGCCGAGACAAAGAAAGGATTCTCCTTCGTTTTTTGGCAGCCTTATGGAAATTCCTGTGCCTGTGTCTTTGTTCTGTCTATTGAGAAAGGCATAAATCGGGGGCCCAGTTTAATCTTTGCGGCTGTCCCATTCAGTTAAGCGTACGAATGTGACAATTCGGGCGAATGTCCTTTTTACTATTTGCTCAGCCGGCGAAAGGACGCGTGACTTTGGCCGGGTTGAGTGGCCCAGGAACAGCACATGATGCGGGTCTCCTTTCGGGTGGGCTTTTTCTCTTATTTTACCCCCCCTAAACTTGGTTTATTTCTGATTTGAGTGTCAATTTTCAAGTGCGCATAAGGACATTCCTTCGATTGGACGACGATATATGGTGACTGGGACTTTGGAGAGCCTTTCATTTGAATACTTTGCTGGCAGGGAAACTCGAAACGATACCTTTCTAATTGTCGCGTTCTCAAATGGCACCTTCCACCCAGCCGAGTTAATTAAATTCCAGAGCTCTGGCACACGAGGCGTATGCTTAATGTCAAAGCATGCCCAAATGCCAGGTGCTCCTCCTCTTACCTCCGCCTTCTTCGCCTAATAATGACGTCCCAGCTAGCTGGGTGTCGGATTTTAGAAGTTTGTCCTGCTTCCTCGGCAATTAGCTGGCAAAAATCACTCCCTCGAAAAGTGGGTGAGCTCTAGGATTACACTTGGTGGTGGCCAACCGAGCGTGGGTGGCTCTTGTGGCATTTGTGGCAACCGCCAACTGTGATTGCTCCCGAAAGGAGCTTAAAGTCGGTCTCCCAGGGGGTGGTATATGGTGTGCTCCTCAATGGCCTGCCTCTTGACCGTTGGCCATAAAGTTGTAAATGCTTAAAATAGACTAACATCCGAGGTTAAGTGCGTTGCTTGAGGAGGAGTAGGTGGGTAGTAGGAAAATGCGGGTCCAGTGACCGATAATATACGATGGGAGGTAGGAGACTATAGGAGCTCCTGGCACGCTTGTATAATTCCAAGTTAATATAAATCAGCAGGTGGTGATTTTTAGGTGGCCCGTTGGTTTGCCTTTTCGGCTGTTGGGTCGTAAAGTTAGTATAGTTGAATATTTTCAGGAATATTTAGGTCTTATTGCGAAATATATGCAGTTTTTCCAGAGGTCCTACATGAGAATACGGTTTAATTTATACCGAATCCATTAACATAAATCACTGAGAATTCCCCTTATTGATTACTGCCTTTTGATTCGTGATTGATGATGGGTCTCTGATACATAAAAATAATAAATGTATCTATAGTATATTTTTGTGAAATTTTTGAAAATATAATAACAATAATATTTATTTAAGGTATTTATGTGAGATTTAATCTGCATTAGGTCAGATTAAATATTAAGCTAGACACTGAGCTGCTAAAAATAGTGACTAAGCCCTTATTTATTTTAATTAAGCCACTGACAACATCTAAGCCTGTCATTAACATATTTACCCACTCAATGAACCTTTTACGATTATTATTTGTATCCCATTTAGGCATTTAAAATGCATGGCCAGATGTGTGAGGGGGGGGGTTGAGCGGAGTGCGGGGAACCTGGAGACTATAACATCTAGACGAGGAAAATTCAAGCCTCTTGGCGACAAAACGCCCACGCATAAACATATGTAGCTGTCTGTGTGTGTACGTGCAGGGAGGTGGAAAATTCGGAGGGAAAATCGTGTGAGTGGCCCCAAAGTGCCCTCATGCTTATTGAGTGCCAATTTTTATGCCCCTAATATGTGAATATGCGAGTGTGCATGTGTAGATTAGTGCTATGCCAGACAATTTACGATTAGCAGGGACCATCCTTCGTCACGCCGATCCCAGAACCCTCCACCCTCCCCCCTCACCCATTTTCCTGACCTGGAAAACCCCCGCGCTTTTCACACAAGGAATGCCGCTAAGATGCCGTGCTTTGCACCTTGAGGACTTTGTGTTTACATATGCGTCTCTAAGCGTCTGAAATCGTTTTATTTATTTACCACGGCAATGTTTCTCCATTTCCCACCTCCCAGCCCAAAAGAAAAACCCACCCACCCATATATCTTCAAGGGCCTTGCCGTTATTATTGTTATTGCCATTGCCATGTTTGTCTTGGGGTCTTCCTTTTTATTCGCATGTAGCGGTGTTATTGTGTTCCTCATTACGACTCCACATTTGTTTTTGTAGGTTTGAAGTGTCAAGAAACTTGGCGCTTGTCTAACTTAAATTAATATTAATGGCCGTTTATCCGAGAGCAGTTGGATTAAACACACTTTGTTATGGCTATTTAATTGGCTAAATAAAGTCAGACCAAAAGCAATAAAATTTAGTCATCGAACTGTGGAAATATCCAGTATATATATTAAGAGGTCTTTAAGGAAACTTTAATTTTGTATTTAAACTGAATTAGAATTGGATATCCAAAATAATTTCAATTATTTATTATTATTTATTTTAGTATTTTTATTTTTACCACTTATAGTTTTATTTATTTAGTTACTTACTTTACTAATGGTCCTGGATAAAATTCGATAAGCTGATAAATAAATATCCAATTAAGCAGACTACATTTAAATTAACCCAAGATCAGATAGTCAAACTTTCAGACATAATTACCGCATGAATCACTGCTGCATAGGCAATTATAACCAAATGCATTTATTTTCAGAAACAGTGCATTTGCATTTTATCGTGTTCCTTAACAGATTTTCCTTTTTTGGAATGGAAATAGGTTTAAAATAAAATTAAAAGTGTTAAAAATATGAAAAGTGAACTTTAAACTATACAAAGTTTCTATACATGTCAATTGACTTGAACAATCCTATCAAAAGTGGTTTAATTTATCAATTTATTTATAGCTGTATGACTATTTATTTTTAAAGAAAATAAGGTGAGTTCATTATTAGTCGATTAACATAGTCCTCAGAAAAAGCTGTAACTAATTGTTTATGGATATGGCGATAAGATATCCAGCTACTGAGACCCCATATCTTTGGGGTCTACCCTTAAACGTGTTAACTTAAACTACCGAGTACAATGGTACTTAATCAAAAAAGTGGATACTGAGAACTTGAATGATTAGCTTATCAAGCTTGTTCATGGAAATTGACTAATAGACCAATTTGTTTTCGTAGACGGTGCTTATCGCTACCACTTGATTCGCATATAAAGGGTTCCGAATTCGATGATAGACCATCAAAACGTATTGAGCCATCATGGTCAACATAGAAAGAGTAGTATTCCTCTGTGGGCTTGCCCTCATCAGTGCCGCGAATCCTAGGGAAGAAGATGTCCTGCCGGAGCTACAGGGTCTTAACCAACTTAGCCCCTTGGCAACGGAGTTTTCTGAGCGTTTTCAGGATTTCAAACCAAGGGATTCGGAATCGAGAAGCGAGGAGGATCAGCTGTGCCTGGATGATTTGGCTGCTTTAACCGCAGGAATTCAAAAATATCAACTCTGGGCATTGAAAAGTAAGTGAGCCTTAAACCGAACAGTGTGAACATGTTATTATATTTCCTATCTTAGTGATGGATTCCTGGGGCTCCACTCCCTCGGGTCAGCTGACTGGCAACTTGTACGACCTGGGAAACTTCGACGAGTGTATTAATATTCGTAAGGAAGTCAGTCAGGAGGGAAGTCAGAACAGAACTATCCGGGGAAAATACTGCTTTCGCTCAGTGTATCTAGCCAGAAGTGCGACTTGCATACCGGCTTCCTGCTCGGCGGCTCATATGAAGAAGTATATGGGTCTTTCGTCCCGAACCGGTACCCCCAGCACAAGCGTCACCATCAACGATAGCACCTGCCAGACGAGTGAACGGGAACCCTGGGATGGACTCACCATTTTTGTGATGTACGTGTGACGACATGGTTTTTATCAATTTATGGCTCACTTTTATGGATCTCTGATTACAGCGCGATCTTATCGGTTTTGGCTACCCTAGTGGCTTTGTGTACACTGTGGGACTACTTTGTGGTCAAGAATCAGGGTCAGTAATCACAAAATGGTGGTAATTATGATACGCAAAAGTAACAGAGATCCCTAACCTTTAGATGAGCTCCCCGCCTTCGTGAAGGTTTTTTCGGCTAGGGTCAACTCTCGAGTTCTTTTCCGGGTTGTGGAGAACAAATCGAATCCGAAGGTTATCGACTGTCTTCAAGGAATACGATGCATGTCGCTCATTTGGGTGGTCTTTGCCCATCAATACATAAAATCTCTTTCTTCGGCCAGTATAAATCTTCTACACATTGCTGCGGTAAGCTTCGAGTTTAAACTATTATTTAATTAATATTTATTAATTTGCTAAAATTCTACTTCTAGTGGGAGACGACTCCCTTTGCCAGTTTTATTATGAACGGCTTTTACTCGGTGGACTCGTTTTTCATGCTCGGCGGCTTGTTGGTATCCTTGATTTCCTTGCGCCTAATGGATAAGTAAGAAGATCTATTATCATACAAACTTTCAAGCACTATTTGTAATATTATATTTAGAACTAAGGGCAAGCTGAATGTGCCTATGATGTATCTGCATCGCCTAATCCGCATAGTGCCCCTTTTGGGAATGGCTATCTTGGTCTATATGACACTCATGCCCGTCGTTTCGGGTGGACCACTTTTTGTGGGTGGCTTCGCCGGAAAGGCGAATTGTGAGAAATATTGGCATTGGACTCTTCTGTTTGTGAATAACTGGACAGATGACCTGGTGAGTTTATGACCTTATGAATTTTAAGGAATATTTTTTATTACCTCTTTGGCTTTCAGTGCCTTGGTCACACGTGGTATCTCTCGGTGGACATGCAGCTCTTCCTCCTTTCACCAATTCTACTGATCACACTCCATAAATGGGGCAAGAAGGTGGCGGCAGCTATCTTGGTTCTCATAATCCTGCTCTCCGGTTGCCTCTTTGCCACCATGATGGTCAACGACTACTCAATGACGTACAAGTATGTGTCTTGTTAACTCTTGCTCTGTGGAACCTTAAGAACCTTTTCTTAAATAGGAATTTCACCCGCGATGCCATGAGGGCCATGTACTTTGCAACACACACACATGCCACGCCTTGGCTGATTGGATTCCTCTTCGGCTACTTTCTGTACTTGAGTAGGGGAAAGAAGTTCCAGCTGAGCCGGGTGGCCGTTTGGTCTGGGTGGATCCTCTGCCTGGCGATGCTCTTCACTTCGATCTTTGCACTCTACCCTGCGGCTCAGAGGGGAGCTCCTCCGTTGACCACTTTGCAGAACTCCTTCTACTACACACTCACTCGGTTGGGCTGGTCGTCATCCTTGTGTTGGGTGGTCTTCGCCTGCATGCAAGGACATGGGGGTCTGGCCAATAGTTTCCTCTCCACCCCGCTGTGGCAGCCGCTTTCCAGGCTTTCGTACTCCGTCTACATATGGCACATGTTCATCGCGGAGGTCAACGCGCGGAATGTCAGGACGAATTCTTACTTCTCGGATTACTCAATGGTAGGTTTTAGCAAGTAACCAAAGTTAAGAAACTGTTCTATAAAGTATCATCTTTCAGATGGTTAACTTCTGGTCGACCTTTGGCTTCACCCTGCTGTTTTCCTACGTAATGTACCTTCTTATCGAGGCTCCTTTCGGTGGAATTGACCAATTCATGCGCCAAAAAAGAAAAACTCTTCTGTCGTCAAACAGAAATCCCGCATAGATGACAACGCACCCAGTAATCTGGAAGAACTAAAAGTAATAACTCCAACATCTGCTAAAGATTAAATTTAAAAGTGATATCTCTTTCTAGTACACTTATTTATTAAGATACCCTTTAAAATTTGTATATATATGTATATAGGTTCCAGGAATAAGAACTCCTGTAACTGCTAATTAGACCTGAGTCTAGGGCCACAAATAAACCGAGAGTCACCAGTCCAAACGAAACCAAAATTAAATTTCCGCCAGACTAAATTTAAAAATAACAAAGATAATCGTCAGAAAATGAGCAAAAAATAGCTCCGAAATCCGAAACCTAAAACCTGAAGGGAAGAAGAATAACAGAACTGAGAAAAATAAAGTCAAGATACCGAAAGCACGAGGACGAGGATGAGGACTTCGGGCGAGGAGGACTAGCCGCAGAAGGGCGACAGACACTTTGGACAGTTAATAAAGCCGGGATAAGCACTCGACTTGGCTTGATGACAACTTGACGTGGTCGCTGAAATACTGAAATGCTGAAATGCCGCAATGAACACCCGAAGCCGGTTTATTAAAAATGAGCAGCGAAAAGATGGTAGAATAAATAGAGGAGTACAAGAGAAATGGCTGATGGGCTGGCTGCCAGGCCAAAAAAAGATAACGTCTGTAGCGCGGGACATGCAAAAAGAGTCGCAGGATTTCAGGACTCCGGATTCCAGAGGCAAATCCTCGGCACGTAGATGCCAGATCAACGCACGCCCGACGCGCTCAACATTTTCATGAGTTAATTTAATTTCTGTATCTGTCGAATCTGTGGCAACTTCTAGGCCAACAACAAAAAGAAAGGGCTTCCAGTAAATAATGGCGCAAATGTGCGTCCGATTTAAGCTGATTGACGTGATGGCACATTTCAATGACACTTACGCCCGCAAAATCATCTTCGAAATGGCCGGATATTGATTCTGGAAACGAGATGAAAAGTTAATGCGTCTTTATGGGTAGGTTTAAGGATTCTATCAACTTTTGACAGAAAGCGACTGCAGACACCAGTCTCAATAATGAGTTTATAGGTTCAAGGTCCCCATTTAAAGAGCCGTTAAACGGAACTAGGAATAAACTTGGCTTAAAATTATTTCAAATTGTTAAAAATAGTTTTTAAAATAGTTTTAGCGATTCTATTTCTCACTCCTAAATATCTCATATTATTAAACATTATTATAAATATGATAAATAAATTATTATTCAAATTATTCACCTCTGGAGATAACAATATGAAGTAATTAAGAAAAGAACAAACAACACAAGTTTGATTAAATTAATCTATTTCAAACCATTCTACAGAAATATTACATAAAAGATTCTGAAGATAAATCAAGATTCAAGCGCAGTGTCACAAAAAGCACGATTCATATCTCGATTCCAGATCAATCTGGGTCCCTAAAACATTTCAAAGGGTTTCCGCAATGACTTTTTAATACTGCAGGCAAATCGAGCGATTGTTTCATGGTTTTCCCAGTCAAAAGAGCCTACCAAAAGCGATTTGTTTGAAGTGAATAAGATTAAGTTGTGACTCCGATTTCACCTTTTTGTGCCTGCGGCCAAACCAATTAATCTCCCCAAAAAGTGTCCCACGCAGAGCCCAAGAACCGCAGGGAGTTTTCCAATCCAATCCAAAGCGCTTTCCCTTTTTCCAGGTCACGACCGGCCGGCTTTGTTGTTGTTGCGGTGAACAAAGATTTCCTTTAGAGCTCCTTAAAGTTGTCTATACGCCGAAACAGCTGGATGGTCCTTCGGTTATTTAATTTCCCATAAATTTCCATGACTTGTTCGCAGCTTTCTGGGTTTTCCCAGCACTTT
The DNA here is from genome assembly GCA_035046095.1 of Drosophila pseudotakahashii. Classification (NCBI taxonomy): domain Eukaryota; kingdom Metazoa; phylum Arthropoda; class Insecta; order Diptera; family Drosophilidae; genus Drosophila; species Drosophila pseudotakahashii. Next base: position 16,072,404 of record JAWNOE010000247.1, read on the forward strand.
CAGTGACACAGACAGATGGAAACAAAGTTTTTAACGCACAATTTACATTTATTTTCAACTATATGTCGGCACATAAAAATGTATTTACAAAGTTTGTGTGATTAGCTTTTAAAATGGGGTCTATTAAAGACGTTTTAGCCTTCTGCTTAATCATTCAATATAATTTATACGCAAAATGTGTTTAGCTTAAAGCCGCGACACGGCTGCAATACTTTAGTTTATATGTAGGCCTAACCTCTATGACTTTGACACGGATAAAAGACATCAAAATTCTTTGGTATGTTTATATTTACATTTACATTATACGAAAGTTAAGTTAAGTTTAGTTCTGGTTTTAAAGTCAAAGTTTTCATAAAACATTTTCTAACTGCTTTTTGATGGATAAGTTTTTGCATAGGTCACCTTTTTTTTAGATCTTGTGATTCTTGTTTAAAGGAAATAAATTTTCTCTGATAAGTATGCTATAGAAAACTTAACAAAACGTTTGGGCATAAACCTTTTAAAGTTGAATGAAAAATGAGGAACAACTTGTACTATAATGTTTTTAAAATTTAATAAAAAAATTTAAATCAATAAGCTTTTAAGGTTTACTTTTGATTTCGATAGAGAGCCAAGGATACATTGGCAAATGGCTGCCCGAATTCCTGTAAACTCCGTTTAAATCCATAGTTTATTCCACAGTATCTACAAGGACCTCAGTTCAATAGGGACTCCTGAAACTTTGGTTGCTGCGAACGCTTCTGTTGGCCAAGTTCGTTAAGCGGTAAAAATCCATAGCTGGGCGGTGCCTCATTGTGACCCTGAGCAGGGGCCAAGTCCACGGCTGAAATGGGGGCTCCGTTCTGATTCCCGCCATTTGGCAGCGCGGTTATCGTTGTCTCCTGCAGGCGACAGCTGTTGTGATGGGGTTTTAAATGATGGAAATCTCTGGGAAATTCGGAAAATAGACGGGGTACTCACCTGCGGATGGTGCTCTGGTAGCAGGAGTGGCGGGACTGGTAGCGTTTCGACGCGGTGCTGGTCAGCGAGGTGTCCCGGTGCATGCAGAAGGTGTCGCGCTTCTTGCGCCGTCCACTCGCCCCGCGGCAGAACAGATATCTGGATGCGGGGATACAGAGTAGAATGGAGTTGCCGATGCCAATGCGAATGCGAGTGACGGGTTGCCGGGAACGGTAAACGGAAACAGAAAGCCAGATTCGCGAGTCAAACAAAAATATTTCAAAAAATTCGCTTAATTCTGATGAAGTGTGGGTATGGGGGTGTCTTGTGCGTGTTTACACTGAGCAAAAATATTTCGAGGACATTTGAAATCAAACAAGAGGATGGCATATCACGGAATAAAAAAATAATTATCTGAATTACTAAAATATTTTTAATGACCAACACTTTTGAGTTTTATTTTCAAATAATATTAATATTTTAGCTGACTATAGATTTTTTTTGAGTTGTATTACTTAACGAAAATTATAGTTAATAATAAATACATTTTCTTAATTTAAGGATAATTTTATTTTGTTTTTTTCTAAGTTTTAGAGTTTTTAATGACACATCACTACCAACTGAATATTATTAATTAAAACAAAATGAGTATAAATTTCCAACCTAATTTGGCCATATTTTTTTTCGGTGCATGCGTGGAGGTCAGGGCACTTTGTGGGTTCAAACGGAAGCAACAATCAATTTCAAATTGCAATTTGAGAGCAGATACAGATACTCATTTCGAAGGGGAAGTTGGTCATTGAGTGCGGTTCAATGCAAGTTGAGAAGAAAATTAGAAAAATGAAGCGAATAAGTAGAAGAAAAATGAAAGCACCATATGGTTGCCAATAGCTCATAACGTTCTCGAAATTCTTTAAAAAATATAAATGGAACAAAAACTCTCTTTTTCAGCTGCAATTCACATTCTCAGGCAGTGATTATTCCATTATCATGTCATCAGTAGAGCTCTCAAACTGACAGTCATGAATATTGATGAAAATTAAATTAATTTAAATTAAATGAAAGAAACTCACGCTCACAAAGATCTGCGTTAACTTTTGAATAAAAAAACCAAATAAACGAACTCCCAAAGAATGACAATAAACAAACTACTGAATGTTTTGTGCGAAAAGTTTCGGGTAAAATGAAAGTGAACTTTCAAGTCACGCATGTTTGCTCAAATGTTTTTTGTTTTTTTCTCGAAAGTTATGAGTTTTGTTTAGAGAAGGAGAGGTACAAATTGCAGTTGGCTTACGCTTACAGTTACGGGGCTACAGTTTGTTTATTGATTTGCTAGCGACAGGCGACTGCCGACTAGCGAGCACCCATTAATCATGCTGTAGCGCTGTTATGCGGCTGGTGGATTGATGTAAACGAACAAATACCTATTGAAATGCTTGCGGAAGGCGCCGCTCACGAAGTACAGGGCCACGGGATTGGCGCAGCTGTTGGCAAAGGACATGCAGTAGGCGACGATGCGCAGGACATGCCAGAAGGCATTGTAATCCTCCTGGGCGGTGGGACTGCAAATAGGGGAAAAGAGGGAGGTGGAATCCTTTAGTCGACTATCAGATACTCAGCAAAAATCAGGTGATTTTCCAAAATGATTTATTTAAAAGTAGAATATGTTGTTTTTTCCGTATGTTTGCCAGGACTTTATACAATAAATTCAGTCAGTAAGTCAGTCAGAATGATGTTAATAGGAGCTTAGGATCATTAATATAATGAAAGTTCAACATGAATTATAAAAAAAAAGGTAACTCTTCTATCCGCTTAAAAAGTCAATTTTTATTTATTTTCAATAACTAAATAAATATTTTTAAACGAACTTTGATTATAATAAGTTTTTCTTAGATCATATTATAAGGTCTATGATTAATGTTACTGGTAGATGATGCCCACAGTTTTAATACACAATAACTTAAAACATTTAAGTCAAATAAATCCAAATACTTTCTTGTGAGAACCCAATATACCCCCTTTAGTCCCCTTGCAAAACTGGAAAAACGCAAACAAACATCGAGAGTCAGAGTCTGCAAAGCACCCATAATGGAGATATCAGGGGTAAATTGATTGTCCGGCATCCCAGGCGAACAAGTGTCGGACAAATGGCAACAACATTACTCATACGCAGGACTCCTTTGTGAACAGGCATGAACTCCATGGCCATATGTAGTATACTTTATCCTTTGCTGCTGGCAGGTTCCCTTTTATCCGCTTGACAAATTGACTTTCCATCCATTCATTCATGAGCATACCCAGTTTAGCATCACTCCTTTGGGGAGGTGGCTAAAAATCAGCACTCACCAGAAGTAGAACCATAGGAAGAAGACATGGTAGGGTAGAAAGCAAATGCCAAAGATGACAACGAAGGCCAACACAGTGACAGCCACCTTGCGACGGGCCCGAACCTGAAAGAAATTGAGGAGGAAACCATGGTTATTCTTGGGAAAAATAATATGAATATGTTAAAATATTGCAGATTTATTGTAATTAATAAATAAATAAATCTATATTTAAATTTACAGCATTAAGTTTATTATGATCCTCAAACTTATGACTTTAACATTGAATATAAAGACCATAATGTAAAGTTTAAAGACCATAACGTTTGTATTGTCCCAATAAAGTCGAGGAGCTTTTGAAATAAGACAAAAAGTCATAGACAATTGAAGGAAGGAAGCTTAAACAAAGTTTGTTCACAAACAAAAGCGAAAACTTCTAACGACCTGCGAGTAATTTAAAGGCATTCAATCTGGAAAATAGCAGAACAATATAAGAATAACACTTTTAATAATAAAACGTTTAAAACCAGTGAGCATAGAAAGTCCACAGCCCTTAGAAATAAAAACCACAAGCTCAAAGACAAAAGCCAGGGAAAAGTTGTAACGAAGTGGAAATAAAATACGAAACAATTTGCGCTTGAAATGTATACTATTATCTGGTGAATTCTCAATGCGACAGAAGGCATAAGGAATACTTATTGACGAGAGCACATGCTTTTTAAACCACTCAAAAGTTCGTCAATTTATTTTAGTATCCCCAGCAATTCAGTTGGAATTTCCGAGCGATGGTTCAGTCCAGTTAGTATGAATATTTCATGCCACCCAACTGAATGGAAAAAGTTTTTGCACACATTTCTTTTTGCGTTTTTGCGGCTGCAGAACTTGCGAAAATAGTTGTGGAAAAACTTTATAATTCACTTTTATGAGGCTCCCCCTTTTTTGGGGTTAGTGTCCAATGATTGATTTCAATTGGTGGTGCTTATGAATACCTTTTTGGGACATAGGAACATAAATTGGACTTTGGGCTAACCTGGCGCACGGCTCCCTGAATTTCGCCCGGGACACTGGCCGAGTACATCAAGTGGAGGGCGATGAGCACGTAGAACACGGCTATGATCACCAGGGGCAGGGCGTAGTAGACGAGGAAGTGCAGCAGGACCATCGACTTGGCGTAGTTCATGCCCCACTCCTCCGGATACGGGTAGCAGATGACGATCGACTTCTCGTTAATCCCGAGGTGCTGCAAGCAAAGGCATTATAAATGTAAATGGGGGGCATAAAAGGGGGTTAGCGAGGGAAGGTCCTACCTTCAGATTACTGCCAAGGAGGGCTGGCAGTCCGCAGAGAATGGCCAGCAGCCAAATGGAAACCGCCGTGGCCAAGGTCATTCTGGTGGCCCGACGACCGCCTCCTAAAAGAATTTGTAAAGTGTACGAGGTAATTAAACAGGTGGGTGCTTACAAAACTGATATAGCCGAATTCCAATGCAACTATTTTGTATTATATTTTACAGGATTTACAGGATAAATAAAGGTTGTGGAATGCCAATAAACCAAGGATTTCAATAGAATTTATTGTAGGTAATTAAACACATATTGTAAGGTGCAACCGATAAAAAGAAATATTACAAAACATTACTTGTTTTGATTGAATTCCTTAACAATTTAGGGTTTTTAGTTTGCCAACTTGCTCTTTTTAATCCTTTTAAAGTTTATAATATTTTTGAATAGACTATTTTACATTATTAATGGATAGCTAAGCATGTTAATACATTTTTTTTATATTGATAAATATTAAAAACAATCTTAAAATTGAATATTTACCATGAGCGTGAAACTTTCTCAAGGGATCCACGATGGCGAAGTACCGATCGCCCGAAAGGGCAGTCAGTGTGAAGACCGATACTCCAATCGAAACATCCTTCATAAACTCCGAAAGGCTGCAGAGGAAGCTCCCATACGGCCAATATTCCACGGTATAAACCGTGGAGGCCAGTGGCACTGTGGTAATAATAACCAGTAGATCCGCCAGGGCCAGTGATAAAATATAGCTAAAACAAGCAAATTTTATTATATAACTTTTAAAGTGCAACTTAAACATGCGACTAAGGAAAATTAAAAGAAAAGGCAACCCCATAGATTTATGCTTTATTTTCTGAGATAAGCGGGGTTAACTCATCTTTTTGGCCAGCACGTGTCCTTGAAGTGTGATAAAAATGTGGCACCAACTTGATTTATGTTGGCCAAACTTTTTGGGGTATTCTTTTTTATATATATTGTAAAGCTGCTGACTTGGTGCGTAATACAATGACCATTAAAATTGATTTATCTAGCAAAAGCCTTATTAAGTGGAATGTAAATTATTTGCTGCCAGAAAAAGACAAAAAAATAAGGCGAGTGAGTTTTACTATTTATTTTTTAGGGGACCTCCCGCTACCAAACACTTGAGGCCACAGTGGCGGCGAATAAATGGATCTCATGCAGTAATTCCTCGACTTTATCCCAACCTCTGCGCTTTCCATAAATAAGCTGCATGTGGCACTTTGTTTGCCACGTTTCTGGAAATGCCGTCGGAAATGCAACACCAAATTACGTTTTTGTGGCTCCCGGCAAAGTCGATAAGGGTCTTTTGGTCTCTGGGTCTCTGGGTCTCCTGGTTTTCTGGTCTGGCACTTGGCTTTTAAAGCCCCACCATTTTGGCTTTCACCCGGGGAACGAAATGCAATTTCAGCGTAATTTGATCAGTTGACATTTCCTTTCGTCTGCGAGTTTTATGTGAATTAAGCTTGATGCAAAATCGTGTTGCAAGAATCATTCGTGAGGGGATTAAAGTGCTCGTAGGTCGTATTCGTACTCGTATTCGCTTCCATGTGGCACAAACAATGCGGCTTTAAGTGGCGCTGCTCTTCAGGACGCATTGACCACTTCCGCCAACAAAGTGGAATGCTTTAATTGGCCACAAACCACAAACCACGAGCCGCAAGGGCCGGCATTTGCCTCCGCGGGCCAAGGTCATCCGCTTAATGATGAACTCGTGACGCTAATAAACTTCTTCAGTGAGCCAAGATGTTGCCACTAGAAACCGTGCTGCTTAAGTTATTTATTTTATGTGCGAGGAAGATTGGCAAGGAAATTGTCAACCATCTTTGGCCAGGGGAATTACAGGGCCCTTCAAGTGGCTAATCGAAGAATTTAATTGGATAAAGTCACTTAGACCATTTTTAGATACGAAGGCTCCCTTGAAGTTTATCACGCATACGTGCTGTTGCCCTTGATCAATAACTTATTTTCATCTAAGGGTCACAGAATCCCAGTATCCCTTTTTTTCGTCCTTTTGCTATTTATAATCATACTCAAACAAGATCAGTAAAGTTATAACTTTGTTTACAGGGTAGTTTTTAAGGAGACATTAATACCATAACTAAAAGAAGAGACATGATTTTTAAATTGTTTTCAGGTTGTTTGAATAAATAAGATTGGTATTTCTTTAAGAAATTGTACTCAGGAGTCTATATATAAAATCAATAAAAATACCTGTATAATCTGAAGTTTCAAAAAGCTTTCATATAATAAGTTCTTATGATAAGTAGGCACATTCCCTACATCAAAATAATAGTCCAAGAATCCTTAAATTTCCATTCCTTCAGACTAACTGTCCCATTAAATGCCTCAATTTAGCAAATGGCTTCCTTTGGCCCCGGAATGCTCCTACAATTCATACTCGGTCGCCTTTAAGGAATTACTTTGGCTTCCCCGAAGAAGTAGGCAGTCAGCATTTCGCTCGTGTAAGTCACATAAGGTTATTGTCTGCCTGAAAATCATATTTATCTCGTCCGTAAGCCTGGTACAATAACTTGATTTATGGCGCACAATCTACATACGTACGTACGCAGTATGTACAAAAATCAACCCCGACATGACTAATTAGTTATGCCATTTTGTTGCTCCACTGCGAAACATCCGAGCTTTGGATGCTTGGATATCCAAACATCAACAGCTGCCAATCGATCGGCTGAATGTGTGTTTGTTGGTAGGGAACATGTTTTTCCTTCAATGTGAAAGGGAAATTTTAAGCAATTTCCAGGCGGAGGCGGTAACAGCATTACCATTATCATCGCCGCCCGACTGCCTTTTCTTGCCTGGCAAGCCACTTAATTAACCGATGGGCTGGGGGATGAGGACTGAGGACTGAGGACCGAGGGACGGGACAATTTTCAGGCATTGCTCTTGGCCAACTCGTGACATTTGCCTTTTGCATGCATAATTTGGCTCAGACTCTTCGCTGCCAGGCGTGTGGCATATAATTAAATTCAATTTAAGTTGCCCGTAAATCAAAGAGGCATTTTCCAACTAGGTGGGCGAGCAGGTGTTGCGACTAGGTGATTCCCTAAAGGGGCTCTTAATTTGTAACTAAAGTTTTCTGGCTACTTAATGGCATACAAATATATTTTTATGTAATAAATACAAGGTAGAAAAAGGTCATTTCCATAAATGTTCTGATTTCCTAACTAATCCTAAAATTCTAAAGATTTCTAACAAATATTTTCTGATTCATTAAGAGCAACTTTTTGGAATATGAAATATTTTCTAACCAAGGATTATACAATTCTTATTATTAAAGCTTAATCTTTTCCTAAAAAAGTATTTTAAATGAAATTATAAAATAAAATTTTTTTTTTTTCATCAAGCTAAAATGAAGTTTAGCATAAAGTCAAGAGTTCAATTCATGATCCACCATAAGCTTAAGCTACCCCCTCTGAACCCAGCTTTCCAGAAGTTACTTAGCCTTTTCCCGGGACACTAGACCCTCAACACTCACGTGTTTGGAACATTCCGCATCTGTCGCACACTGAGGAAGACCACAATAAGAGTGCCATTGCCCAGGACGCCGACGACGAAGATCAGGGCGAAGAGGATGGGCACGATGTAGGTTTCCGGTCGTCGGCCGTAGGGCACGTAGGGTGTCTCGGTGACGGCCACTTCGCTGAAGTTCTCGGCGCCGAAGGAGGAGAATCCGGTGTCCAGGAGGGGCCACTGGGTGGACGAGGCCAGCATGCCCAGATCCCAGAGAGCCTGCGACACGTTGAGCGGCGGGGATTCCCCCGAACTTTCTAGGCCCAAGTCCATGTCCAAGTCCAAATCCAGGCCCGTTTCCATGCTCACCAAGTTGGCTATCATCAGGGGAAAATCTACTGACTCCGCTCGATTCTCCTTCGCTTAATGGCAATGTATTTCGTATTTTGTTGCCCAACAAACGGGAAATTGTTTAAGCCAACATGATTAATTTGATTTCTTCACGGCTCGTTGCCTGCTGCATTTTTGCATCCAATTCCAGCCAGCTGCAAAACAGGGGAAGAACAATACAATTTGTAACATGAAATTGATTCAATTTGCTTTTGGGTTTTGCTTTAATGGATTTGGGTGGGAAATTCAATTATTCGGTATTAAATTCTTGCCGCCCAATAGGCCAAAATACCTATATTTTGTGCATATTTTCAATGCTATTAAATGGTCGTTTCAACTCGTATTTGTTTACTTTTCCGGGTGGGAAACTGCACATATATTTACTCTGGCATCAACTTTGTTGATTTTCGGTTTTTACCGGCAAACTAGTTTCTATTGTTCGGAGGCAAACTTGAATGTTGAATGCGTAAAATTGAAAGGGTAAATTAAACTTTAATTGAAGTAGGGTTTTCGGTACTTATTGTTGATTTCAGAAGCGGACAATTGGGGAAATAAAGGGAATTTTTTGATTGTGTATTAGAATAGAGCTTAAAAAGCATTGGAATTTGAAACTATCGATATTGCCGATATTTCCAAAGTATCGTATCGATAATATCGATGTTTTCAAGGAAAGAAAAAATATTCTCAATTTATAACACCGTCAGGAAAACATCGGTGCTTCCGATAAACATCGATTGTTAAAATATATCGAAAATATCGATACTAACATAAATATTTTTTAGACCATAGGAATATTTCTATCTGGACCTTACATTTAATCTTCTCTTTGTGATTTATTTCATTTGAAATTGAAATGCATTTGTTCTCTTAACTGGATAATTGCATCATAGATGCACATTTGCTTTTCCAGCAGCATGCCATTCAACGAATCCCTCTGCACTTTTCCCTTGATTCGACTTTAGCCTTCAGCTTGCTAATTTGGTATTCCCTTTTGGAAAGTTTTTCGAAAACACGTGCCAACTTTGCATTAAAGCCGGGAAAATCAGGCCACGATGAAGGCTTTATGTTACAGATTTATGGCATTAGAGTGGAATTTCTTATCAACTTGATGGTGTTGCTCCTTGGCTGTAATCTTCCCCCCCTTTCGACACTTCAAGGAATGCATATCCTGTCATTACATTTCCAGCCATTAACCGCACACCACACACAACCACACACACAGTGACTCATAAAATGTAACTGACGCCCGAGGAAACTTCAATGACTTGGACAGGAAAAACAACAACAACAACGGCAGAAGCAGGATTTTCTTGAGAGAAGGAAAACTCTGCGTAATTGAAATCTGTGCGTTCGGCTTTTCCCTTTCGCCGTGGCTGTCATTCCTTTGTAATAAAAATATGAATGGTCTGCCATCCAGCAACCATCATCAGCACTTCCTCCCAGCCAGGTGAATGTAAACATCCGGACAAATCCCTAACCCCCCGGCATTTCCCATCTGCCTTCCCATCCTTTACGTTGCAAAAAGCCCGGATGCCATCGAAAATATGATGGAGAAACTGTAAAAACAGATGCCTTAAAAATCAAATCCGAACGAATGCATAAATACAATTTGCATAAACCGAGTGAGAGGCGTTATTCCGATGCAACAAAGTTGTTCAGGAGGAAGTGTGCATGAAATCTTTTCACTTTTCGCAACAGAATTAAGTTTAGTTTTCTTAAAGAGTTGCATATTCTTAATTGAAAATGTTTAAGTTGTTTAAGTTCAATTTAATAGCCATAGCACTCAGTAATTTAATCCCAGAGAAAGACTAATAAGGCAAACTTGAGAATCAATCGATTGAAAAAACTTTTAACTTTTCCCCTTAACTAAACATTGTCTTGAGCTTGAGCAACTCAGGTAAACAAGCAAGCCAAGTTCTTGATTTTCCAACAAACAGTTGAAGTCCCTACATTTTCTTCTGCAGTTTGTGGAAATTATTATCCCTTGGCCTGCTGTCGCCGCTGCTAGTTAATAAAAGCAATTGATTTTTAATGAATTTATGACCGTAATCCGCTGCTGTTTAATTGCGTAGAACATAAAAAACATATTGGTACGAAGGGAAATTAAAAGTGGCCAAACAAACAAACAATGAATGGCGGGCAATGGTGGCGTATGAGTAATATTAAGTAATTAATATTATTGAAAGCTTTTTTTATTATTCAGTTAATTGATAGGCCTTTTTATTAAATTCGATTTTTTTCGTACACTAAACTTTTTATTGAATTGCAAGAGTTGTAATTGTAGTTGTAATTAATTTATAATTTATCTAATTGATTTATTTTAATACCTTGGAATTTTTAACTTTATTCTGGTACAGGTGGCGTATGAGTAATATTAAGTATTTATTTCAATTATTTAAATTATAAATTTAATGAGGAAAATCATTTTATACATTTAATTACTGTTGATTTAATACAATTTAGCATTTAATAAATTAATTTTTTATTGAATACCTTTTCTTCTCCTTTGGTTTCGAAGAACTTTCCCTACTGTACTCAATACCCATTTCATATTTTAAACTCGTTATTTTGTAAGACTTCCCAGAAGTTCTTGCATTTCGAGTAACTCGAATTGAATTGAGTTTCCCATTGTTGACCTTCTTGAATGGCTTCCCGTGGCGGGTCGAAATATCAGCTGGCGAAACTTGCAAATACCCAAAATGTAAATGAAGTTAGAGAACAAAGGCACATTAATTAAGTAATTCCGAGCGAAAGCAGAAAATCGTTGAAATATTTTGCAACTGAAACTGGTGGCTGAGTTGGCTGATGAGCCTGTTAAAATGTCAACATTGTTGGTCCGCATTGTTTGCCGCTCGGCGTAATTAATTTGTTAACTGAATGTTAACACAAGTGGGTGGGTGTTAAAGGTCTCTGGGACGCGGTCAGGTTTATTTGTACCACACTTAGCTAATTGAATTTTGACACTGACTAGGCCACGTGATAAATTATTCCCTTTAAAGTACAACGCATAATAAATTCATGGCTCTAACGAAAATAGATCTGTTTTTGGGATCGCCGCCATTAGACCGACAAATAAACCTGTTAGCCTATATCAATAACTGGCTTACATCGCTCCACCCGCACAACAACAAAAAACAACTTCACAGCGAAGTGTCGTGATTTATGACAGCCGATGGCCGGCGGAGGTCCGCTTATCTGGCGACCATCTGGATGTCAAATATTTATGGACTCCCAACGAGTGGTTCCCTAGCTGTCTGCCCTGTAAAGTAGGTTCGAAAAGGCATCTTCACCGCAGCTTACTGTATAAATAATATATGAATAATGGTCGTTTCAAAAGAAAGGCAACAAGAATGCTGTATTTAGAAAAACATATGTAGAACAAAATATTTTAAACCATTATCCTGACTCAAAAGCAATTTACTTTGAGATGATTCTCTAATCTATTTTTATGAGATTATCTAATGGCTTTCATAATATTACATCTTTTAAAAATAACAGGTTTTTATTACTGTGTCTAAAAGTATGCAAAAGTTTATTCTTTCTCCGATAACTCGATGTATTCACCTAGAAAAACGAATTGTCTACTTTTAGACACCTTTATAAAGGGTATAGAAAAGCAATTAATTGTTAGCTCTTTTTGCTCTTTTTCTAGCATTATATACTAGAATATTCCAAGGAACAGTAGATATTTCCTCTCCTATTTGAAAATTTCCAGGATAACCTTTAGTCGCTTATAAGCCTTATCCTCCGTTAGTTAGTTGTTATATTTGTGACTACATGCTGATGAGTGCGTTTGATAAATCAATGCAATTTATCAGCAGTTCAGCTGCGGACACACGCCACTTAAAATGCGTCGCACTCGGTTCCCGAAATCAAAATCCGTGGGGAAAGTGGGGACCTACCCAAGTCCATCCCCATCCCCATACCCATCCCCATTCCCATCCCGTAACTATCCTAACCCAGTGGCAGAATTTTTATCGCATCGCAAACAGTCGGTTCGCGTTGCCAGGCGAGTGGGAATCGAACCGAAAAGAGGCGGCAGGAGCGGAATCTTATCTCTCAGTCGTTGGGGACTTAGTGCGTCTCATAATAAATGCAGTTAAGTCGGGATTGTTTTGGGGACAAAGGGCACACGATGGAACGCACAGCCACACACGAATGTTTTGAATAAATAACGCGGGTGTTTTGGACACTCGCACTACGCATGGAAAATGAAAAGCGAGAGGAACCCATTTTTTTTCTGTTTCCCTGAAATATGCGTACAAACAGGGGAGACAGGCTTTAGCGAAAGATTTGCGATTGGCCATTTGTTTTGCCGGATGTAATTGAATACTCGGCTGCCTGTATTTTATTTATTTATGCAAATATAATGAAAGAAAAATACGATTTTCAATCATTTATTCCACGCTTATGAATAGCTGAGTCATTTTCGAATTTTGATATCCATCGTATTATTGTTTCATTTAAATTGTTTGCGAATTTGAAGTCTTTAATATCGAGTTTAATGGCGATGTAATTCTTAAAATGCCAGACGGGATTATAGATATTTAAGTGTCCCCGAATACCCGCATGTTCGAACATAAAGCAACCACTAAAGATCTGCGATAAAAAATCACATTTAAGCATCTCCATCCCATAAGCCATTCCGAATACATTGTCATAGTTGTATTTAATTTTTTTCCGCTCGTTACTCGCAGCATTCCTCCACTTTCAGTTATTTCAATATATTATTTTTGCCATTTTTATGAAAATGGTTTTCGCCAATTCGCACTTAATGGTTTTGGGGGAAAGGAAGTGGGTTTTAAAATAAAGCCATAAACGATGGGGGATTCCGATTGTCATTATCTAGATAAATTATTTATGTAATCGCGCGTAACCATTATTTTTATGAAATTTTCTTTGGCCTGCGGTGCTAGAAACAATTTTCCCCACCCGCACCGAAAATCGATTGTCAAAGGAAATTTGCGATAGGAAAACCAGGAAAGCACAGTGTTAACATTTTTCCTGAAAAATGTAATAAAAACTGTGCCCGGATAAGTGCGCTATGCGATGGAAAATGTGGGAGCGGTCCGGTCCAATCAATGCGGCAAGAAAAAAGTTTAAATTACAAGCAGGGTATTCGTAGAGTAGAGTAGTACTACCCTCATATATCCCTTAATAAGCAGTTGGGTCGCCGACATCGCAATTAGATTTTTAGCCGCCTTCATTCGCTTCGCAGGGCGCAATTAGAGTGCATTACTATGTCTGAATAAAACTTTGTCGGCAACAGAGCAATTTCAATTGTCTGACAACCATTTTCCATGTGAAACACTGAACATAAATGGGAAATTGTAAATACTTCAAAGTAAAATAATATCAGATGGTGAGAATTTAGAAAAGTTTATTTAATTTAATATAGGCTTTACTTCAAAATGTAGATTTTATTATTTATTTTAATTGTATTTTTACTGTGTAACAAAAATTAGGAAATTAGGAAAATGCTAATTATAACTGTTTTAAAAAATTGTAAATTATTTTATTTTCTTTTTGGTCTGTACTTCTTAATATTTTGAAAATAAGTACTATCCAATATTTGTCTCATTTCATTTTAGATTTTTTTAAGTGTTCTACCCATCGGAACCAATTTATTTTCCTTGTCCCATTAGCATACAAACTATACATATAAATCCGAGGCACGCTACAGTTGCCAGCAAATAAGGATAATCTCTGGCTTCTGTTGTTGCCAAGTTCTCAACTTAACCCAATTTCGTTGGTTAAATTTTATGAGTTGGCATTTTTAATATTTCCTGAGTGTGTGATTTCACTTTTTATTGAGTCGAATGGAAGTTCCTCTTCCTCGTTTTCCAGACATTTTAATTAAATCATTTTGCATGTCAGACTCTTTTATTGCATTTCACTTTAATCGTGTTTTTTCCACTTGGCTCTTAATCATTTCCCACTGGGTTTGCCAGTAAACTTTTCGGTTCTGCAATTTACGAGAACTAATTGCCCGCTAAAAAGTGCCAATTTTTCGTCCCGTTTCGCTTTTTCCTTTATTTGTTTTTTTTGCTATTTGGAAGGCAGGGCAGAAGAGTCCTTCGCACGTATAAATGGAGTGTCCGACACTTGATTTATATACTTGAGTAATGGATGTCGCACACATAAAGTCGACTGGACAAAAGCTTTTGTAGCTGTGGGTGACAATTTAAAATACAAAAGGGAATTTCAAATGTTTCGTCCTGGCAGAGTGCGAAATACTCTTTTAAAAGCGTTCAAGTCCTTATTTAAAATGTATAAGGCTATAAAAAGTATTATATTTGGTTGAGAAAACTTAAAAGTTACCTTGGTCAAACCTAAGGTTAAACTTGTAGAAAGGTAATACAAGTTTATACTATTTTTCCACTACTCTTAGCTAATATACCCTTAAATCGTAGCCTACATTCCGGCGTCTTTAAATGATTTGTGTTCAATTTTTCACACCCTGACAATTTGTTTTTTTCCTACATCTCTGCTGCTCATTAATTTACATTTTATTTTTACGCCTAAATGCCAACCACTTTGCATAATTCAACATTCCCCTCAAAGGTCTTAATTTTGGCTTATTTCTTCCAGTCGCTTTTTTCGTAGTTTGTTGACATTTCTTTGATGGGCGTAGGAGCAGCTTCATTATTCAGCAACAGCTGGTGGACCGGAGGGATTTTTGGGGGGTATCCACCTCCTCTACTCGACACATAAATTTGAATGACTGACTGACGGACACGCCGCACTTATGCCTCAATCCATCCTGCCCCCCAGACATCAGCACATATATCATTTTCATTTTGTAATTTGTCTCCCGCCCCCAAACCATCCGCTTTTGGCCCGGCTTTCGGCATTTCGCCCCGTCACGGGCCATTTTGTGCACAATGGCCCCCAGTTAATTGGTTGGGTGTTGCCCATTTCTGGATCCTGGTACTGGTACTGGTTCTGGTGGGTCCCGGTGTCCCGGTATCGGTGTCAGCAGAAGGCGCCTCATATTAAATTACATGACAGCTTACATGAGGTGCTAACTTCCCCACGGCGAGCTCATTAAATGTGGAAAATAAATGGCAAATGGGAGAGGAAAGGGGGGCGGTGCGAGGCTTTCACTCGTGAAAAATGCGGCAAATTCAGTTTTGTTCATTCAATTTTAATCATTTTCCCGCGATTCATTTTCAGCTTGCTGATTTTTAGGGAAGTGATTTGGGCAAAACAATGCAATCAACGCACATGACTGATTACAATAATTATATCGTGTTCATTTGGCAATTATTCTAATTTGTTTAGGGTTTTTTGAAATATTTGCGGTTAATATGGAAAAACATTTAGGGGAATAATTTAGCAATTAATTTGGTGATTAGTAAATTAAATTAAATAAATTGTAAAGATCCTATTTTAATAAACTTTAAATTATTCTTCAAATTATTCTTAAAGTAGGTATTTATTCATTTATAACAGAGAATATATATTAAAAATGATTATGTTTATAATCACAATAATAATAATTATTGTTTGTCATTCAGTACGAAATTTTGATTATATTTAATTCTTGAGGTAATTACCTTAAATAAATATTATTATTGAATCAGAGTCGTTAGCAATAATCTCCAGATTTCAAAGCTCCTTAATTGAATACAGAAATACAATTTCCTAGGAATACAGGGCAATAAATTAACTTGAATTGAGGACCAAGAACTAAGACGTCGCACACTTTTCATATTAGAAGCGGAATTAATTAATTCCAAGCGTGCGCGCTATCAGAAGAGCTCCTCCCAAGAGCAGCTCCAGGCGATACTGTTCTAGATACGTCTGTCTCCCTTTCAGTTACTTAATTAATGAGTCTGCTGCCCAAGTACAAATATGCATAACTTTTAGCATTTCATAAGCCAGAGAGGCAAAAAAGCGTCGGAAATAGGGAAAAACCATTTAAAATGCAACCTTTGTGCAGTGCGGGAATTTCGGTTTCGTGTTACGCACAACCTAATAATGCTAATTGCATATCGGTCTGGCTTTCAACTCGGCTAAATGCAGATGCACTCTTCGAATTGGCAAGGGGTTAGAACAGTGGCGGATCTAGGATTTTGTTGTGGGGGGTGATATCAGAACAATTTTTTTGTTGCATGTTTTTTGAATACCAAAATTCCTTGTATTTTTCACCCGAGTGGGGGGTGATATATCACCCATATCACCCCCCGTGGATTCGCGCATGGGTTAGAAAGCATTTGGCCATAAGCTTCAGTATTGCCAAAGAACATGGAGTCCCGAATATGAATAACTGATGCTGGAAAAGTTAATATCTGATTTTGAAAACTAGTAAATCGGTTTTTTTTTGGAAAATTCCCTTGCAATATATTATCTTTAATTATATTTAAAATAATTATTATATTTATTTTATAGAAATATATATATTGAACGATTAAAAAACAAAAAAATAATTTATTTGAAGCAAAACTAAAAAGAAATCGTACTTTTTAAAAAATATATATTTTAAAGATTCTACTATTTTTATTTTGTTTAATTCAGTATATTTTATTTCTTTACCTTAACAGAAACCGTCACAGAAATATAAAAAAAAATATAAAATTATTTGAATAATTTGAATCTATCTAAAAGTCCTTTTCCACCGAACAAAGAAAATCCTTCAAACTAGATTTTGCCTTTCACAGGCGTAGGCAATTAAATCATTTGCCATTTGCAGATACGCAGACATCTTTGCCATTTGCCGATGCTAATAACTTTTCCAGGAAGAGATTTGAGTCAGGACGACAACAAGACTGTCAAAGTCCAGAGTCGAGTCGAGTAGAGTCCTTCGAACAAAAGGCGGGGGAAAGTGAAAGGAAAGGCCAGAAGTGAGAGACAAAGGCACTTGAAAAGTTCCGCATCATTACTCGGGTGTTTTGTGGTGATTGGCTTTGGTATTTCGTATTCGGTATTCGGCATGGGGATGATCTCTTTTGTACCGCCCCCAAAACAAACAAGAACTTTACCGAGTTTCAAGAGGCCAAGTCCAGATTCCCGAGCAAAAATGACAGTTTCGACGCCTCAGATTCAGACACTTGAAGTGTCGGGCAAACAAAATCATTTGGACGACGTGTTTTGTTTGGCCAAACGAAACTTCCACCAACTCAAACAAAGCAGAAGAAAAGCAAAGCAAACTATCTTACATTTCAATTTAAGTTTTCGTTTGGCTTAAGTTCGCTGCTCTTCCTCGCCTTGATTAACTGCAAACAGCGTGGATGCCCGTGGATTCGGCGTGGCTTCTACCTAATTAGTTGCAATTGTCTGCCGCACAACACGGCGTATGCGCATTATAAAAATTTATGGCTCATAGAAATTAAACGACTGTCATTCGTATGTATTAGCCGCAGCGAAATTAGTTTGTCTTAGCAGAGATCCACGAAGGTTGAGGGATAAAAACGGGTGGGATTTCTCGAACTGGGTGCGGTTTTCCTGGGTTTTCCTGTTTTTTCCGGGGAAAAAAAGACAAAAGGCAGATGCATATCAAATGGTAGACCGCATAAATCAAAGGTAACCCAAATACATAAATATCGTGTAATAAACATGTTTATGGGGTAGCATTTCGACTTCTCAGAGGGTAGTAAAGACCTTATCTAAGCGATTTCGCTGCTCGTTCATTTGTATACTGTACATTTTCTCCCTTTTTCCGGCGCCGCTAAATAAATGTACAAACTTGGCCTTTAATTGAACTTTCCGCCGATAAGCGAAGTCAATAAATCGAGAATGTAAAATGTATTTCTCGCGGCTTTTCGCTGTTTATTTTTGTTTTTGTAACTTTTGCCAACGAAAATTTGGCAAAGGTGATGTTATTTTTACTGTTCAATTTTGTAGACACCTTAAATCAATCCATCCAAAAGGAAAATAACATTCACGAAAGTTTCACACATATGTTTCTGTACAATATTCAGTTTTTTTTTGTTTATAGGCGCTCGTCGACATCGTTTTTGTTTAATGCTGTCGCGTCGGCTAATTGTAAACAAACTTACTCAATGGACTGAATGGATGGACGGATCGTGTCCAGAGCAGAAGCACGCCCCATTTATATGGGATGGTATATTTAGATTGCGAACGATTGGGCCAGAAGGCAATGTAAATTTTCCACAAGCCTGCAGTTTGTTTTCCCCCACAAGTTTTCCCGATCGTGAGGCTTATGTTAATGGCTCATTTAAGCCGGGCAGTTACACAGCTCCTCAGGCTGCCAAAAGTTTATAAATGACACGCGCATCCTATGCAATTTGGGGTTCCACCACCTCCATTTCATGTCCATCCCCTTCCCCCGAATTTTTCCCCCACTTCTGTGCATTTTAAAGTGCCTTTCTTCGGTCTGTGTTGTTTCGGTTTTTTTCTCTGGTTTTTCATTATCTTGGGAGTTTTCGGCTTGTGGCTAAGTGTGCAGCATGAAAAGGGTGTCGCCCAAATCCCCAAATAAAACATGAGCTCTAGGTTCTGGTTGCAATTGAAATCTTTACGGCTGCATACACTAAATTGGAATGAAATATATGCAATGTTTATTGTGCACGTGGAAAAACTATTTTATTTGTTACAGTTCTTGGAAATAAATATTTTAAAAAATATTCATTAAAATAAAAATCTATTTTGGTAACTTTAAGTGATAATGAATAAATACACAATATTTTATTACTTATTCTATTTTGTATTCAAAATCTTTATTAGTTTTTTTTTCGATTGAAAATATTTTTAAATCCTCTAAATATAAAATACAATAGGTATACTAGATTTTGATTATCTATTTACTTATTGAATTTTTAAACAGAGTAACTTCTATGGCATTTCTGAACTTTTTTCCTATCAGATGCGCTTTAAAATAATATTTTTCATATTACTTTTTCTCCAAAGTTAATTCTTTCTGTGTAAAAGGATGATCCCAAATGTAATGAAAAGGAAAGCAACGCTTATGGTCAACCCAAACCAAATTGAAATGGCTACAAACATTACCATTCGGATGACAGAATAGTTAGCCGGAATTATTTATTGAAATTACGTAACCCAAGATTGGAATTCAATACATAATCAACAGGAAATCCATTCAACATGCAAGGGCAAAAATTGCATTAAAATGAAAATTTCTGCGCTGCGATTCAGGCGTCGGTTTTGAAAATTTCCAACCCATATTCAGGATTTATGGAGCCAACAGAAGCCGTATGCAAACGGAAAGCGGAAGCAAAATAAACAGCACAAAAGCGTAACGGAAACAGAAGCGCAGAAGCCCAGGAAAACGAAAAGGGGCCTGTTTTTGTCGATTTGGATGTAAATGCATATAAGCTTTTTTCCTCCCACTTGGCGATTTACGATTTACGAGTGCCACTGCAGTTTAGGAAGAGTCAAGGGCCGGAAAAGCGTACTTTTGCACGGGCCTTCCACATTCAAATGTCGGTGGGCGGACACCGGGGAATTTATGGAATTCCCATCTATTTTTCGGGATAATAAAGCCGCCATATGCCCTCCTCTCGAATGTCAGCTGTCAAAAAGCCAGAAAGATTACGCGAGATTAACCGATCAATTTTTAATTTGCCATTTCCGACACCGCAGATAAACACATTTACATCAATCTGCAGTTATTATTTATTATGCCTGTGCTTACATTTGCGTTAAAGTGTTTTCCGTGTTTTTAAGCGATTCCAGGCATCGCATTTGGGATGCCCATTAAACAGGATGTGGATGTGGATGTGGATATGGATAAGAGAAGCACATGCCACTTGGGCCAAATTTTTGTTTACACTCCCCCAAAATGGCACTCAACACAAAGCAACAACAACACACACCGGAAGAATTAAATTTGAATTGAAATTTATTGAATTCTCTTCAGCGGGCGTAAAAAGCACTTGAAACTCTATATATAGCACATCCGAAAAATTCCGTTTTTGAACTTGAACTGTCCGCCGGCAAAGAACGCGTGCGACTTGGAGGCGCGCGCGAAAACGTTTGATTTGGTTTGCGTCTGCCTGGCTGTTTTGGGGCCAAAAGCACACAATTGATCCGGAGATTGGGGCGCCGCTGTGTTTGGTTCTGAAATGCCGGTGTTTTTTGCACGCAAGCGCAGTAACAGGTTGCTAGGGGATATGTTGCATCAACAATCTTATCTCTTGGCTTTGAGCGTGTTTTTTTTTGTATACTTTTTTTCATCCTCTTTAGTTAGTTAAATTTCAAGTTAAACTTCTTAATAATTTTTAAAACTCTGAATTTAAGTTTACCGCCCAATTACTTACGCCCTATCGATATATCGATGGGCATACCGGCTTTTCTTTATCGATACTTGCACGCTCTCTCTTTTAGAGATGACAGTGACTCTCTCAGTGATGGGTGACATTCGTGTCACATTAGAAACGCTCACTTAAATTATACACAAGTAAAAAAAAGGTATAATTTAGCTTGCCAAATGTTCGTTTAAAAGAAGTGTATTCTTTTATTAAAATACCCGGCTGTCAATTAATATATAAGAAAACAAAACATATACCCCGCCCCGTGACTGACCACAATATTCATCGCGACGCAAACACATGCAAACATCGCCCACCTCTAGTCTCTCTTTTTGATGTCTTGTGCATTCGACATCGTTTAGTTTTGCTGTAAAAATAGTAAGTTTATTGTGAAATATTGAGCGCCCGGTGGTGGTAAACACACAAAAGAAGGGGCAATGCTTCGATTTCTCGAAAGCCTTTGAGTGGGACAAGCTATAATCAGGCGGAAACGTTTGGCAGAAATTTTTGCAAAACGCCATGTTGGCCGCTCAAACATAACCTCAACAAAAGCAAAAACTTATGTGGCCCGAATAAAACTAATAAATCTGAATCTGTGGTTCCAGGCGCAGACAAACGGCCGCGTAGAAAGTCAACGAAGATGTCGCGTTTCTTTGCCAACGGGTCCGACTCGGAGTCCGAGTCCAGCGAGGAGGAGATCCAAGCGACCAACTTCAACAAAGCCAGCGCCTTCGTGAGTACCGCCTAAATCCAAGGGAAATCCCTTACTTACTCTGATTATCCCCCAACCAACAGCAATTCAGCGACGATGAGGAGGAGGTCAAGCGCGTGGTGCGCTCCACGAAGGAGAAGCGCTACGAGAACCTCACCAGCATCATCAAGACCATCCGCAACCACAAGAAGATCAAGGACATACCCAATACGCTGTCCAGCTTCGAGGATCTGACGCGCGCCTACCAGAAGGCACTGCCGGTCATTTCGAAGGAGGAGAACGGCATCACGCCGCGCTTCTACATCCGCTGCCTCGCCGAGCTGGAGGACTTCATCAACGAGGTGTGGGAGGATCGCGAGGGCAGGAAGAACCTGTCCAAGAACAACTCCAAGTCGCTGGGAACGCTGCGCCAGAAGGTGCGCAAGTACATCAAGGACTTCGAGGACGATTTGTCGCGTTTCCGCGAGGCACCCGACCAGGAGAGCGAGGCCGAGGACGAGGTGGTGGCCCTGGACAGCGACGGCGGCGATGCTGGCGACGATAGCGATGTCGGAGTCAAGCGTGAGCCCACAGAGGCTGTCCCCAAGACGGCGAAGTTGGTGCCAGCTAAGGCTGCGCCCGCCGACGACGATGATTCCGATGACTCCATCGACTGGGACTCGGACTCCGAGTCGGAGACTGAATCCTCCGACGATGAGAACCAGTACCAGAACATGCGCGAGCGTTTCCTTAAGCGTACCACCGAAAAGGAGGACAAGGACGACGACAAGCGCAAGGACAAGCGTAAGGAGCAGAAGACCAAGATCCGCAAGCGTGCTGAGGACGACGAGGATGGCGAGTGGGAGACCGTGGTCAAGGGTCATGTGGTGGAGAAGCCCAAGATGTTCGAAAAGGACGCCGAGATCGATGTGCCCCTGGTGCTGGCCAAGCTCTTGGAGATCATGTCGGCGCGCGGCAAGAAGCGCACCGATCGTCGCCTGCAGATCGATCTGCTGTTCGAGCTGAGGGACATCTCCGATCAGCACAACCTGGGCACCGCCGTCTCCGTGAAGATCCACTTCAACATTATCTCGGCCATCTACGACTACAACCAGAAGATCTCCGAGCCCATGAAGCTGGAGCACTGGGCCCTGCTTTTGGAGGTGATGCAGAGCATGCTGAAACTGCTGCTGGCCAATCCCGACATCATCATGAGCGAAAGCGTGGCCGAAGAGCATGAGGAATACGTCGCTGCGCCGTTCTATGTGCGTGGATGCCCGCTGGCTGCCGTGGAACGCCTAGATGATGAGTTCGTCAAGCTGCTGAAGGAGTGCGATCCCCACTCCAACGACTACGTGTCCCGGCTGAAGGACGAGATCAACGTGGTCAAGACCATTGAGCTGGTGCTGCAGTACTTCGAGCGCTCCGGTAGCAACAACGAGCGCTGCCGCATCTATCTGCGCAAGATCGAGCATCTGTACTACAAGTTCGACCCCGAGGTGCTGAAGAAGAAGCGCGGCGAGGTGCCTGCCACTACCTCCACCTCCGTGGACGTTATGGACAAGCTGTGCAAGTTCATCTACGCCAAGGACGACACGGATCGTATCCGTACGCGAGCCATCCTGGCGCACATCTATCACCATGCCATGCACGACAACTGGTTCCAGGCCCGCGATCTGGTGCTAATGTCTCACCTCCAGGACAACATCGATGCCGCTGATCCCGCCACCCGCATCCTGTACAACCGCATGATGGCCAATTTGGGTCTGTGCGCCTTCCGCCAGGAGAACGTCAAGGATGCGCATCACTGTCTGGTAGACCTTATGGTCACCGGCAAGCCCAAGGAGCTGCTCGCCCAGGGACTGCTGCCCCAGCGCCAGCACGAGCGATCCGCCGAGCAGGAGAAGATCGAGAAACAGCGCCAGATGCCATTCCACATGCACATCAACCTGGAGTTGCTTGAGTGCGTCTACCTCGTGTCCGCAATGCTGCTGGAGATTCCCTACATCGCCGCCCATGAGTTCGACGCCCGTCGCCGCATGATCAGCAAGACGTTCTACCAGCAGCTGCGTTCCTCGGAGCGTCAGTCCCTGGTGGGTCCGCCCGAGTCGATGCGTGAGCACGTCGTGGCCGCCGCCAAGGCGATGCGTTGCGGCAACTGGCAGGCGTGCGCCAACTTCATTGTCAACAAGAAGATGAACACAAAGGTGTGGGACCTATTCTACGAGTCCGATCGCGTGCGCGAGATGCTGACCAAGTTCATCAAGGAGGAGTCGCTGCGCACCTACCTGTTCACCTACTCGAACGTCTACACCTCGATCAGCATTCCCTCGCTGGCGCAGATGTACGAGCTGCCCGTGCCCAAGGTGCACTCTATCATCAGCAAGATGATCATCAACGAGGAGCTGATGGCCAGCCTGGACGATCCGTCGGAAACTGTGGTCATGCACCGTTCGGAGCCATCGCGCCTGCAGGCCCTGGCCATGCAGTTCGTGGACAAGGTCACCAACCTGGTCGATGTCAACGAGAAGGTGTTCGACATGAAGCAGGGCAACTTCTTCCAGCGCGGCAACATGGGCAACCGCGGCGATCGTGGCTACAACCGCAACCAGAACAACCAGGGCGGCAACTGGGGTGGCCAGCGGCGGGATAATCGCAACAACCGCAACCGTAACCAGCGCGGACACCACAACAAGAACAACCAGGATAGGCGAGACAACCAAGATAGACAGCAACAAGTCCAGACCATCGACGAGGAGTAGACTCCAGGCGCTTCCTCAGCCCAATCCTCAACATCTACAGCGAGCGTTAGCTTAAACACCAGCCAAACACAAAACAGAACAAATTTGTAGCACTTGGACTATTAAAAATGGAATGTCCATGGACAACTCGTTGGGTTAAGTGCGGTCAGGCCTCCGATTCGGTTTCCGACTGGATCGGAGGTCTGGTTCCATCATCCGTCGACATTGCATGTTGTTGTAGCCAAGTCCCTCATGAATTTGTTTTAGCGCTCATTACGTTAATGATAATACTGATAACTACATTTTGTATGAACCCAAAACTGAAAAAACCTTAAAATCAAGAGAAAAAACCAGTGGCTTTTACGGGGGGGTGCTGATGAAATCTCTAAGGATTATAATGTATTGTTAACCAATCATTGGAGATAAGATGAAATTATTATCACATTGAATTCTCCTAAATTGAAGAATTGTTAGATTTGAATTTCGATAACAAGCATCGGTTTCTTCCAAAACACCTAATATCGATATGCGGTTTCCCACATCTCTGAAACCTTTTCTTCAGTAGTACCGTTCCACGGACCTTTGTCACATTTTTTTCGGAACTCTTATTTAATAGAAAAATTATAAATTAAATTCAAAGAGATAAACTCCACATACAAATGAGCAGCGTTGGCGACGATTGCAACGAGCTGAAGCAGCAGTACGACGCCTGTTTCAACAGCTGGTTTTCCAAACGGTTCCTAAAAGGTCAAACGGATGACTCAGCCTGCGCTCCGATTTTCCGGGTTTATCAGGAGTGCGTTAAGGTAACCATAGATACGACTTTTTGACCATAGATGATTTGACCAACAAATATTCCATAGCGCGCCATTAAGGAGAAGAAGATCAATTTGCGGGAGATAGACCCCATCTACGAGACCAGTTCCGACGAAGACAACGCCAACAGTTCCGGTGGAAAGCAGCAGCAGAAGGGCAAGAGTTGACCTCAAAACTTCATCTCACTAGAACAACACCACAGGCACCAAATCCAGACCATCTATAAGGAGTATTTGCTTGAAACGCACGTAAACTGAACAAGTTCGTAGCACTTTGATAGTTATCAATATACTGATACTGGTCAACTGATTATTCAATTACAACACGGCCAAAACAAATTTTATTTAAGTAAATTAAGTGCTTTAATGGAAACGCAACATTCAAATTTCGATTGCCGGTTTAACTTCAAAGAATTATATCGATATGCTGCTGCGCACATCTCTGATAACCTTATCTTTAGTATGACCTTTGCACAAACCATCCGCACATTTTTTCGGCTTATTATTCAATAGACAAATTATAACTGAAAATCAAAGAACTCGGCCTTACAAATGAACAGCATTGGCGAGGATTGCAACGAGCTGAAGAAGCAGTACGATGCCTGCTTCAACAGCTGGTTCACGGAGGGATTCCTGAAGGGTCAGACGGATGACTCGGGCTGCGCGCCGATTTTCAGGGTTTATCAGGAGTGCGTCAAGGTAAGGCCAAGTTTCATCATCTTCGAACTGGGTTAACCCAACCTTTGACCTTTAGCGCGCCATGCGGGAACAGAAGATCGAGTTGCGGGAGGTGGGTTCGGAGTACTCCACGGGCTCCGAGTATGACAATGCCAGCAGTTCCGGCGCAAAGCCTCAACCGAAGAGCAAAAGTTGACCCGTAACGCCGGTCCAGCATCCTGGCTACGGCCTCGATTCCACAATCGGCCAGGAACAGGCGCCCAGCAGTCTGCTCAGCGGTCATCAGCGCCGGCAACAGAGAGGGGGCACAGCCTAGGAGTCTCCGTGGATGACCACGTACTAGGAGCAGCTTTGTTTCAGCCCTTCGGCTCCCATCCGTAAAGCTAAATCTTATATAAATTATGTAGTGAATGTCTTATAACTAAGTTCAAGTAGCGAGCTAAAAAGTGTTATCTGCAGGCGGACTTTGGCTTTGACTTCCCCAAAAGTATTCTCAAAAGCGCAGGAATAAGTTAAGGCCGGAGTCCTCCTTATTGTGCATAAATGCAATAAAGTGTTATCGTAATATATTAATTATTGTCTAACTAAATGGGGGGAGATTGATAATGTACTGGTCAATGGATAGCAAAAATTTCTGTTTATTAACATATAATACATTTAAGTCAACGGTTATCTGTTAAATGTGAATCCCAACCTAGCTCAAACAGACAGGAGTACTTCCCCAGTGGGAAATCACTTGATGATCATAAACAGAGGCAATCTCTCACCTATAAATAGGAGCATCAATAGCTTCAACAGCACAAACCATTAAGATGCAACTGCTACCAGTTTTGGTGCTCCTGGCTCTGGTCATCTGTGCCGCCTGCAAAAATCACGAGGAATGGGAAGGACACCGCCCAGGTAACTACGATTCCAAGCCATATTCAAGGCAGTTTTAAGTCGAATAAAAGCTTTTTGGCTGAGCTACGCCTAATAAGCTACAAATCTACTGAAAATTGTTCAATTATTTTAAAAGGGGATAATTAGTTTATTACAATAGAAAAACCATTTCACTTCTGAGTAATTATAGATGTATTTATGAAATTCAACCGAATGCAAGTACCGAAATGGGTAGACAATTGGCACTTGCTTTAACCACTCTTTCTGAAACATGTATAAATGTTTGCTGGCCTAAAAACTAAGTTAACTGCCGCAGCCAAACCGAAAAACACAACTAATCAAAACTGTTCTTTAGTGAGAAACTTCGGCAGCAGACAATAGAAACTTAAAAACCTACACAACTTTATGCTTTAAGATTAAGATGGGACGCACGAACGTTCACTTGCCACCGGCAGTGAATTTGGAGAGCTTTTCCAGCAGACCAATGTAGGAAGTGTGCTCATGGGCGGTGGCCAGATCGGAGAGTTTCTCGGCAAACTCCTGGCTGATGCCCTTCTCCTCCAGCAGATTGATCAGCAAGTCGTACAAGTAGCCATCGAGCACGTCGCCGGCGACGGCATAGACTTTATCGTTCCACTCGCCCTCATAGATGGCCATTTCATCGATGGAGAAGACGTCGTCTGGAAGGGAAAACAAGTGTTATTCATGGATGATCTAGGACCCAATTCGAGACACTCACTGTACTCGCCCTCCTGAGCTTCGCCCTGGAGGAAGGTGCAGGTGAAGGACAGCGTGGAGTTGCCCTTGATGATGTCCACCTCGAACTGGGGCTTGCTCCTCATCTCGCCCAGCTCCGGCTTGTCGGCATTCGGGTTGATCTCCGGCTCCTCCTCGCTGTCCACAGAGTGGTTTACATTAAAGCTGACCACCACCTTCTCCTTGTCCGTTTGCTTGGTGAGCTCCACATCGGCGCCAGTCAGTTTCACGGCGAATCCGTCCAGGGTGCTGGGCACCGACTTGCCCTTCTGAACCTTGCGCTCCGCGACGATCTCTTCGGTGAGGAACTCCACCAGTTCCCGCTCACCTGGGGATAAGGATACATTTTCAGTGTTTTGATCAACATTTCGTCACCCCACGTTTGAGGTTATGTAAGCGGCGGCATGGACCGTGTCCATGTAAGACACTTATGAGATAAAGACTCACATTTGGTGTGCACATTGCAGCCGCACGTGCAATTGATGCTCGGCTTGTGGAGATTGAGAACGGTTACATGATCGTTTCCTCCGGCGGCCACCGGCTTTTTGGTCATGTGCCACAGGCTCCGGGTGAAGTCCCGCTTGCCCAGTGCACCGGCACTGGAGCTTGCCAGGCTGGCGAATCGCATGGTGGCTGTCCTCAGGCTGTTCATCTTGTTATATAACCGCGGTTCTGGTCTTTTACTTAATTAAACAGAGTAATGTGCAACACGCCGATTCGATTTGTGGTAATGCCTTGTATGACCGTAGGATAAAGCTGCGAGAATCCCGCAATCAATACACCGTGCAACCGCCCCCAAAGTTATCGATTATTTATGGCGCGAAGAACGCGGATTGAAATTATTTGAATAAAGCTTTTTCTCAAATTTTGCTATATGATAAAATAGATTATAATTGCATTATTTAAAGAAATATACAGAATTTTTTTCTTAACGAAATCTATTAATAGATTTCACCCGAAACCAACATTCCTACCCCACCATTTATGAAAAAATTACGACTTTATTAGATTTTTGAATTGCTTATCGGATGTATACAACAATATACACAATACAAGACATACACAGTAATAAAAACTAAACACCGTAGTGGGTTCTCTGGTTTATGGACCTCCAAGCGGAAGACCCTTTCCTACACAATATTATCATGCATGCAATCAGACTCTCTCGTCATATATCATTGTTTTTCAACCAAAAGGCATATCTTTTCATGTTTATAAAATTTCAATAAAATCTATCACAATATGAGAATTTTATCTTTATGTTACTTTTTTTGTAGAATTTAAAAATATTGTTTGTGTACCTTTTTTTGGGATTTTTAAGTTGTTTTCATTTTCAAGACTTTCTTATGATTAGGTTTTGACAATTAGGCTTAGACATGCGTATAAAAATATATTAATTACGATGAAAATTGCATTTTACACGTTTTAAATTAAAATTGCCATTGTACACATTGTAGTATGCAACTTCTTCAGTGGGACGGACAACAGCTTAAATGTAAACATAAAAATATTAAAATGCTGATTTACTTCATTGCCAAGCTCATTATTTTTCATGCAAAGCTTACAAGTTTAGCGTTAAGGCCTAGATTCGACACGGTTTTATACTATTTATAAGGCTTGCTGTTGCTGCAGATGTATATTTATTTCCGTTTTGTTGTGCGTACTTTCATCACGATGATGATGATGTGGGAGCTGCGGAGTCAGTTCATTTCAAACAGCCTCATAGAAGTTTTGTTCGTTTCTTAGCCTAGTTCGTACTTTAATTACATTCTATGTTCAATTCCTTATTGAGCTTATGTTAGATACAATTTTACGCTTTTGTTAGCCACAAAGCATAGAGCTTTAAAGTCTATGTCGCATTCGGTTAGTTCTCCACAAACAAACTCATATAGAAAAATTATTCATTCAGTCTAACAAAATACTTGTAGAATATTCGATTGAATTTCGAGAAATAATTGGGGCGTTGGGTCTGGGATATTCAAGTTCGATTTCGGTATGTATGATATGTGGGTAAATTTATACAGCTCTAATATTTGCACTTAAAGATTATACATTTATAGTACACATAAGGGCGCGACATATTCGGGCTGCCTTAGCCAAGAGCCGGGCACTCCAATTTTGGACAGCAAGGGTCGACGTCAGGGGAATGCGGAATGCTTCAGTTAGCCCAGGCTAGGGCAGCCCGCACACCATGTTGTCAATAGATTTAACTAAATTTTGCCAAACAAACTAAACTTATTACAAATTTTACATCAAATTAAATTACAATACGTGCTAAGTAAAAAAAGATGCAACAGCTTCTGCGCCCTACTCTTCAGACGCGTTTCAAACGCATCCGAAACACTGTCGTCTACTTCGTTCGCGGGAAATGGGTGGGGGGTTACTATAACTAACAGCAACATAAACAACGAAAATATGTTTTAGAGTATAGAAATTCGACTAATTTTGCAATTGGCTGCCGTTGCAAGCTCACTAGATGTAAGTGCGTTTCACTTTCGTCAGCGTTGACGTCTTGCAGGGCAACTCCTTTTCCAAATGTTCCGTAGAGTTTTTGCACTCGTGACTGCGGTCCTTTTCCAGATCCAGATTAGGTGTTTTCTGCGTGGTGGTGTAGGCATTGGAGCCCATTAATAGATTGATATCCTTGCCGGTATTTTGATGCTTGAATTGTCTGCGTGTGGAACATTAATTAGTATTTTTTAGGTACACTTTGCTACAAGATAAACTTACATTGGCTTGCCAAAATGATTGCGGTGACTGTCATCCATTTGGGCCTCCATCAGGCGGCTCTTGGCTTTGACACAGAATACTCCCGCACTGCCGCCCACCAAGAAGGTAATGAAAACCACAATTGTGAGCAGCATAAAGTTGGGAGAAGAAGCCTGCTTGATTTCATCGACACTGGCTGTAGATTTCTGGGGATCTGCGGGGGGAAATTAATAATTAGAATCAAAATATTCATAGAATCAAATGTGATAGTACTAACCATTCAAATTCGGCATAATATCGTCGGGATCCATTGACGTAAGTGTGATCTTGTTAAGTCCAAAGTCATCGCCACCAGTTGGCTGCTGTTCCAAGCTCGGCTGATCGCCCTGCGAAGCAGCCACATTGGAGTACAAAAGTTTTTGCTCCTCTGTCGGCGGTGGAGAAATGGTAACAAAGCTCAAAGTCTCCGAACCAGGTCCATCACGTGGAATATGGGGACACAGCTGGGCGGCAGCTTTCTTGGTACTGTTCAGGCTCTGCAGATAGGTCTTTGTTCCGAACTTGTGCTGACTGGTAGCCAGGTTTTTGCACTCGTGTGTCTGCAAGTCCCAGGCGCAGATGGGATCCTGAAGGCTCAGGCAGCCCAGGCAGTCCACAATGTGGGGGCAGTGGTGCAGGGGCACGCTGACCAAGCTGCCATCACTGACCACCACCAACGAGTTCTTCGAAGTGGAGATCACCAGTTCCCTAACAGGCGTTCCCAGGGGCAGAACCTGCATCTCCGATATAACCACCGTCTTGAGGCGATCCACTGTTGAGTTCGGGTGCGTGCTGAGTACATTAATAAACTTGGTCACCTTGCCGTCGTCAGTGCCACTGTATATCACATCGTAGTAGGCACCGCTTAGCGACTTAACCTGCGGATGCACTGCTATTGCCGTAAGCCGATGGTGTAAATTCACCTTGGTAAGCAGTGGACGCCCGTGCACTGCCGGCACAGAGTCCTCCATCAGCGGGTGGGTCTTAATAAAGTTCACTACAACGCTGGGCAGCGTTCTTGAGTCCTCCGCACACTGTCCTGGGCGTGGCTTTGGCACCTGGTCCCGCTCCACTGGAAGCCAATGGGACGATGAATCCTTCTGCGACTTGAATTCTCCATCAAAGGCGGCCAGTATATCGTCCACGTTGAAGGCACACACTGCCGATCCCGGAATGGCATTCACAGAGGTGGTAAAGACGGCATAAACGAGCGATTTGGATCCGCTCTCCACAATCGGACTAATGGCCTCTGCATAAGGGTATACGATTAGCATGGTAAAGTGATTAATCACCAAAATCAACTTACGGATTTCGTCAAAGTAGAAAGGAAACTCGCCGGGCACGGAGCAGTTCAGGCGGGCCTTCAGGAAGGACGTCCAGCTCTTGCCGTGGCTATAGGGTCCTCCGCGGTCGTTTTTGCAAACCCTGGCTACTCGCGAATAGACGGCCTTGCCAAAGTTCATAAACTCCATGGACAGTTCGCGGAAGAAGAACAGCACGTAGCCGTTCCTCTCGATGGCGCCGACAAAGTCCGGCTGGTTAAGTTGCTTGAGATCATACTGTTCGGTGCGCAGGTTCTCCCTGTAGATGAGGGGATCTCCGCCCGAAAAGTCCGCCACGGTGGCGCTGTACAACTGGCCCTCGGCGAAGGCGTAGGTGCTGTTGTGGGCGGGGCTGTAAGGGCACAGGCCCTGGGCCTCCACATCTCGGCTGACTTCGTAGCGCATGGCGTGGGCGTGTCCAACGGAGGCGGTCTCCTCCGATGACACCTCCACCGGCGTGTAGTGACGACAGCGCGGCTTGTACGAATTGGTGCCGCAGAGCAGCACCTCGCCATTGGAGCGCAGTGCAAAGACGCGCAGGTAGTTGTGGCAGTCCCACTCGGCCTTTCCTTTCAGGGCACACAACTCCCGGTCCGCATCCGAGCTGTGCCACTCCAGACGCGCAATCTCCTTCAGGCCATTTAGGCTCACATTGTAGATGACGTCCCTGCGAATCGAGATAGAGAACAATTGAATTAACAAATGCGGGAATTAATTTGCCGATGGCGTGTGCCTGCCCAGAATGTGGAATGGAAGCCAGCCAAGTACGGGGACCAAAAATAAACGACAAAAAGGCAGCGACCTGAGAGCTTCGTGCCAGGAACACACAAATGTTTGCCCAACAGTGGCGGTTAAAATAATAGTTTCAAGTACATATAAATGAATTATTATATTTTAATTGTAGGTTTTCATTTGGTTTAATATAGATATGTTTTTATCTCCGATTTTAGACAATAATTGAAAGTTTGTTTGTTTAATTTTTTTTAAATAGTGTTTTCTTTTAGGAACTAATAGAATAATAACATTTAGGCACAACGTTTTTCACGCATGTATAAAAATGAAATATTTTTCAGAGATGGAAGGCAAATATACAATTAAAGGCAGGTTGGCCAGAAACGCTGTAGGAAAACATTACGATCTATAAACAAGTTTAACAATTAATAAACAAAATGTTTTTCATTAACGCAAAACCCTGTGTTTTATTTTTCATTAGAGGCTTTTCAAGACCATATTGCTATTATTTTGACCGCAGCTGTTTTGTTCGCCGCGCCGACAATCATATCCCAAGGTTGCCTTTGTGCAAATAATTAGAACTTGTATACAATTGTATAATTCTGTGCTTTAAGTGGCTAATTATTGTGGCTGCTAATTTGTTGCTATGTTATGTTGTTTATGGCACCACCAAGTCTGGGGCGCAGGCAAAATATGATATATCGAAAGCTGGTTTTTATTTGTCGGTCCATTTCAGATCGCCGATAACTGACCATTAGTCAGTTTGCAATGGTAGGTTGCAAAGTTCTCACATCATATGTGAATACTATCGCTGGGTAGTTATTAAAGTAAATGTATATTGATAGGACCCTATCGAATAATGCATTTCATTTAAAAATACAAGTTTCTATCCATAAATGTTCGCCAGACTTTGGGGCAAACGTGATAGAATGTACCGATTGACTTATTGACTCATGGGGTATATAATTATATGGGGGTACTGATTCCAGACCCCTCTGTATCTGGTCAATGCCAAATCACTTCGACTTCCCGGAAAAGGGAATGAGAAATGCTAGATTTGCACTTGCCGCTAATGAAAATCGAATATCAAGTCGAACAGCCAATAAAGCAGGAGAGCAAGTAACACGAATGGCGCGTTAATTATTCCGCGAATCGAACGCTATGTTATTGTGTTTTTATAAATATTTAAACCTGTGTTTGTGCCAAGTTTATTTGCGCACAGGTAGCAGCAGCAACATTTTATTGTTTGCCAGAAATCAAAGGTATCGATCCATTCGATTGTAAATATAGAAGAAATTCTACTCACTTGGCACCAACTAGAACATATTCATCGTTGTGGTCCAAAATCTTAAAATAGTCCGTCGAGTTGCCAATAAAATGGGCCAAGACTTTATCTTGTTCTGCAAAAGAGAGAGAGAGGGAGAAAAACGAAATTCAATGTTATTGACTTTTTTGGTTATATAACTCTTGTTAAACTACTACAATTTCATACACAATTTCTGTTTAACTTGCTTCAGAGGAAATGCTAATTTGCTGCTGGCTTTGCGCAAAATTCCGCCTGATAAGCAGCTTGGAAAATCAGAGCTTGTCATTGATAAACCAGCAACAAATAAGAGCAGAAAGCAGTAAGGCAGCAAAAACAGAGGCAAAAACCAAACAAATGACACAAATAAACAAATAGTTAGATAGATGGACCGAGGAGGAGGGTCTGAAAGAGGGGATGGGTACTATACATACTCGTTTGCAAATCGGGTCGCACGTCGGGCATCCAACCTGCCACGATCGTCAGTCCGGCACAGGTGATCAGCAGGCTTATAGATATCGCCTTCAATCTACTAATACTAATTAGCATCGCCGTTGAAGGTCTGCTCTTGGAGCTCATCTTGGTCTTGATCTCGCAGTTGGGAAACTAGTACTCCACTCCTCCAAGTTCTGATGATTCAGCGGCTTTCGGATCTCTGTTTTTTTCAGCTGGTGGTGCCAATGGGGCTGGCTGGTGGCTGGCGGGCTGGCCTCTCCAACTGGTTTTAATCACTGACGCCTCGCTGCATTCTGATGTCCAATGTCTGCCATTGTCGCCGATAGTTGTGCTGATTACTGGGTGTTATTGTCGCTGCATCTGGCTATAAGTATTCAAGTGTCAGCGCGGCAACGACACAATGATTTTCACCCAGCCAAACAACTTGTTGGTTTTATTTTAATGCAATTAGCTGCTGGCGGCAAAAAGGAAAACGCAAAACCTGCAATCGAAGACACGGATGGGAAAAGTGTGTTAGAAAATTATTACAATTTTTTAGTAAACCGCGGCGGCGCCTCTTGGCAGTACATATATCATTTCTCGACCGTTTTATAAACTAATCAAACTCAACAAAATATGTAAGTTGGCAAAAAAGCACGTAGGTAGCAATCATTTGGAGATTTGAAACGCATAAACCGCCATCAATTTGTTTGTTTATCATTGGATTTCCCCCTTTGTCTTCCATCTTCTGCTTTTATTACCGAATCTTGAGATAATTAAATTCACTTATATAACGGCTACTTGTGAATTCTGCACACTTTCTTTTCGCCAGTTTCTTTCCGGCTTAGTTGTATATGTTTTTCGGGTGTTTATTGTTTTGAATTTCGTTTGTGTTTGGTATTTTGAGTTAAGGCAGCGAACCGAAGCAAACCGAACCGAACGTGGGCTAGACTCAATGAACACTGAACACCGAAACGAGCATGAAATGCGAAAAGCAAACAACGTAAAACAACCGCCCACGCTTTGAGAGCAACTGCCGAGCGATTTGGGTTTGAGCAGCACTTACTCTACTACTGCCTCCCCCGCCTCTCTCTTTCCCTCTCTCTCGATATATCCCTCTCTGTCTGCCTGTGTTTTCCTACAGCAGAACCTCCCTAGGTAGAAAACTCTGTAGCTCGTTGAAAATAGAGGGGTAAAAGTGCTTATCGTCCCATCTTTATGGTCACTTAACTTCCACATCTCGAACATTGAATTCCACTGAATTTTGTAACTCCCCTAGATAGGGTTTTAAAATAGGTATTATGAGTTTTGAATTAAAAGTCTGGTTTTAAGGAAGTTTTAGCATTAAAATATTATTTCTGAAAAAAATTTAAATGTTTTTGTTAAAAACATTTCATTTTGAAATATCTGTCTTGTTTGAAATCATTTCTTTTGAAAATGTAACGGAAGTTTAGTAAGTTCTCATATCATATGTTCATGAAATCGGTGAGTATTCCATCTATATAAATCTATGATGCATTTCCTTTAGAAATAAATTTTGTATTTCCATAAGTATGATAAATTATACTCATTGGTAAAATTATAACATTTCGGTTACCATAAAAATTTGTATTGAGTCACTATGGTTTTCAGATATATTCAGTAAATTTAGAATGTTGGTCATGAGCACAGATATCCAGAAAATACTTAGAGAATGAATAAGACATCAAACCTTCTTTTTTTCCATTTCTGCAGATTCATTTAATATTGTTTTTCCCTAATTTAAACATTTTTTAATGGTAAACAATTGTTTGTAAGGTACACAGATGTTGTGAAAAACGTTGTATATATATATTCGATTTATTAGCTTAGATCCCTTTTATATCAGCAAGTTATATTAGGTAATATATTTCCAGCTTTCATTATAAGCTTCATCTTGATAACGCGAAAGGACAAATATGATAGTTTTCTGCAAGGGAAGCCTGACTGTATTATACCCAATCTAATCCAATATTCCGCGTCCTGGCGGACATGTCATGTTTTTCATGAGCATGACTCATGCCGACAGCCTGGTTTTCCTGCTTTTGTTGGGAATCACGTGCGGTTTTTTCCGCCAATTTCCCTCCTAATCAGCGTTCAGCTACGATTTTCAGGACGTGCCGCTGACGGTCTATAACTGACTTCTTTTTTCCTTTGCTTTCTTTCCCCGCGGCGAACACCGGACATTCGGGCAGAGGTATAGGTGTGTTTTCCTCATTCACACACACACGTAATTTCCATGCGGGTTTTCAGGTTTTCAGGTTTTCATGTTGTCAGTTTTTCGGTTTGGTTTTTTTCTCAAGACGAACACTCGAATGTTATAGTTTCTCACGCACCCAACAAGTCGGTGGGTTACACATGGACAACTTTTACCTACCGACGGATCGGTTCGGCTGGGGATCTCCGATAAATTGCTTTATTGGCCAATTGAAGGTCGGTGGCAACTACTTGTTGTGTTGTTTCGCTCAATGAATTCAGATGGATGATGATTCGTGGTGGTGGGTATCGTCGGATCATATCACTTTTCGTCTTTCATTTTCCTAAGCGAAGGTTTTTTCACGGCTCAGCCGCCAGAGTTTTTAAGTCACAGGTCAAGTGACCTGTGGCCCATCTCTTGGCCGCTTTAATGCCCTCAAATTATGGGGGTTGGCCTCAAGAACACGTATGAGAAATGCCATAAAAGTGCATGATAAATATTATAAATTACATTTGAATACCCTCTTGAGCGGCACAATTTATCACTCTGTTTTGCGGCTTACTGAGCGGAGAAATCAGCGAATGGTACTGACTGACCGTTGGATACTTCTTTTAGTTGTACTTAGAGAGCTAGTGGAAACTCCAACAGAAATATAATCAGTCATCTAGGTATAAAGACAGCTAATTAACACCTTTTTTTTGGGTGCCCTAGATCTAGGAAACTTGGTTCTTTTTGGGTTAGATAGAAAGGTCTTTAAGGTAGAGAATGGAAATTCTTTTGGAAATATAAATCTCCTAGTTTAAGCCCTATAGTAAGAATATTTGGTATACATATGAACTATTTTGGACATCATTTTTATAGAAAATTATCCCCTGTTTTGCAACGTTTTTAAGGGTATTTGCGTTTCGAGGTGGCGATAATATAGCCGGCGTTTTCGTAAGTTTTCATTTTTTTAGTGGTGGGGTTCTCATATTTCACAAGCCACACACTCGGGTTCAATGCCAGGAAGTCCGTTCCGCTTCTGGCAGCCCATAAAAATACAGATACAATTATGCCAGCCCGAAAAAAACTGACCGTCTGGCGTTAAATTAATGAGCTCATATTCGAGATCAAGTTACGAATGTGTGCCACTATTTTTGGGATAGTTTGTATAGTAGTGTACCACCCGTCCACCTCCCATGCTGATAAGCAGGGCTTTGAAGAAGAGTTGCGAGATAACACAGCCTCATCAAGATAAGGGTGAAAAGTATGTCACGTTTCTGACACTTGTTGCCGTTCGTTCCCTTTCTACCTCATATTTTTTCGGGTTTTTTGTGGACCTGCGTGTGGGAAGCCCGACAAGAACGTGTTAAATCGAGATACGTTTTCTTTTCGGGTGAAAGAGTAAACAACTAAAAACTGGCTGTGTTTTTTACAACAGACGTGATCAATACAAAATTGATTTTAGCGTGTAGTTATTAGATATACACCGCTTACAATCAACAACCCACGGTAGAAATCACATGAAGAACAGTGGAACCTTGTGGAGTCGAAAAACTGCATTTACTACCAAATGAAAATGTCGTAAATAAAATGTTGAGAGCAATGATTAATAGTGATTTAAATAATTTTAGTTAGCTTATTGATCTTATATCCGAACCATATTAAAGGCAGTCGTGTGCTCATTTACTAAAAGACCATCATAACTACCACATTTCCTTTACCAAAATTGATGATGCTTGATATCCCAATCGCTTAGCTTATTATGGTGTAAAAATTTCACATTAAAAGCACTTCTTATCGCGACATGGGAAAACAGTTTCTGAATCTTTTTCCCATGAAAGGAGGAACTGAAACTATACCTTTCAGCTTGGTCTTCTGGTTTTAAGGAGAATTGAAGATTTATGAGTCTTTCAGTTAAAAATAAGTAGTTTTATTTCTTCTGCATAATCTAATTTGCAAAGTGAATAGTTGTGAATAATATTTAAATAAATGTTTAAGTTATAAAAAAAAGCAAGAGACTTGCTTGATTTTTATAAAATAAAAATGAGACTTGGTTTATATTTTTTGTCCGACTCTAAGAAGCCCCACTGTATAACCCGTTTGGGTCCGTGGGCGTTTTCATTAAGTGGAACCGAGTGGCAACAGGTGGATTCGAGTGTCGTGTAGTGGATGCTGCCTTTTGGAGCCTGACTGGCTGCCAGATTTAATGGAGCTTGGACTCTGCTCTGATGTAATGACACTATGCATATATATTTTTTTATGAATTATAATCAATTCTGGGGTCTGTTTTCTTTTGTTTAACCGCTATCGGCAGAGGTTCATTGCTCTGTTCTGTTTTTCTTATTTTCCACTTTTTCCACTTATCAATAAAAACGGAAAAAAGCAGAACAGACATGGTCTGTAGGATGGAATTATCACCGGACTTCCGATGTTTGGTGAATCATGTAGACGAACCAGTTTACTATATTTAGATGATTCAGCTGAATCTTTGAAAGAGGCGTTATTATGGCGCGACAAGTTTTTCAGTTTTTCATTCACAAAAGCACTGAGCTCACAAATGTGGGTGGTGTTTGCAAGGGTTAAATTGGACAGCTTGCACCGCCGTGGGGTTAAGTGGGACGCGTTCCAGTTCGGCCACTTGAGTGGGGAAAACGCACTTTGGGAATTGGGAACACGCGCTGGAAATGTGTGTGTATGCAAATGCAACTTCCATTTGGCGTTTACCGTTGCAGCTCGGTGGTAAATTGATTAGGCCGCTAATCGATTGGAAGTTCTTGTTCCTCTTTTTTGGGCATCAAACCCGTTTTTTACTTTACTGTTGCCTCGCCTCGCGCGCATGAAAAACAAGTCCGATTCGATATATTCACCTGTAGCTACGCGTCACTTCTAAGCTGGCTAACTCAACTCTTTTGCTTCAGCTTCTTTTTCTTCTACCACTTATTATCCGCCTCTCTTTCGACTCGTTTACTTTACCACTTTGGCTGCTGTTTACAGCACACAGACGCGACACACACACTCGCACACGATGATTTATTTTCTTGTATTACTTGTTTCTTATGTTGGTTTGTTGCTGTTGCTTATGTTGTTGTTGCTGCTTGCATGCGCATAAATTAAAGAGCGAGCGAGAGCGAGAGGGAAGGGTAACACACGTCTGTACACAATGAAAACCTGTTTGTTGCTTTTTTATGCTTCCAGTGCGTCTCTTTGGGTGTGTTGTTGTTGCCTGGAGGCGAGAGACGCTATGCGGGGGTTGGCTTTTTGGAACACTGTTTTAGGCACTTGAACTTTACGCCTTTGGATCCTTGTTTACGCTCTCGATTTTAGCCAACTTTCAATCAGCCTTTCAACTCACCAAAATTCATAAAAACATTTAAATAAACGATCAAATTAAGCGAAAAACACGGAACACGAAAAAAGTGTATACAACTTCACTGATCGACGGCCATTTTTAAAGTGACCCTGGCAGGCCTCTTTAAAGATACCACAAAAATATACTAAAATTGAAGACAGTATTAAAGAGTACCCTTAATATACCGCACGCAAAGGTTGTGGTGGGTTTTAGTGCCATTGAGGTATGGCAGCGCCGTTCGTTTCTCTCCGAGGAAAAATACAAAATAAAAACTAATATGAATAAAATGAAGCAGAAGTAAAGTGCAAAATAGTCCAACAAAGAGAGGTTAAAAGTGCAATACACCATGGCCTCAAAGTAAGTGCAATTGATAACGTTTTATACATAGTGCAAAAAACATCAAAACGCTCATGTGGGTGAATGTGTATGTGTGTGTGGGCGGCGCGCTGTGTATGTGGGGGTATTTTTTGTTTGTTTTGAGCTGCAGCATCCGCCCCGCCGCCACCCACGACCACCCCCTCGCCCACTGAACTTGCATTCACATACACAGAAAGTGAAAAGAAGAGGAGCACAGAGATAAGTATCGATTGCGGGCGGAGAAATTGATAAAATGTCAAAGGTCACATGATTTCGAAACCGGTAAAACGGTTATTCAAATTGGACTTATTAGTGTGTGTGTTTTTTAAGTAAAGCTTTTGTTAATGTTGCCCACAAACAAAAGAAAGTTCTTATCTCACGTCTAAACGGACCTGAAATACTCGGGGAATCCCCCTTAAAATTAACGGTATTTTCAAACGGTATATCAAAAATTTGATTATAATGATTTAACTGTATGCTAATTAAGATGTGGATATTTGTGAGTATAACATTTAAAATTTCAAATTAAAATTAAGCAATAGCTTTTTTATGTTAAGAATTTGAATTTTAGATTAAATATTTGAAATTGTGAGTAAAGTAAACAAACATTTAAATATTTAGTATTACATTTTTAGTGACTAATCCATTTAATTGAAAATGTATTAAACGACAGCAGTTTTAAAGGTCAAAAACCTATTAGTCATTTAGTACGTTATCATTTTTGTTGTCTAGGTGTAAGAATCTCACGTAGCAATCGTTAAAAATTGACTTGGGAACTCCCTATAGAAATTTTAACCAGCCAGGTGTTTATTTTAATTGCGAATCCATGATTATGCTTTTTCGTAGGGAATGCAGTGGGCACGATGTAAAGCAAGTTAATTGTCACTTCGAAGGCTACCAACTGGTTTTTGCCAGATGTGTCGATTTTATTGTGTTCCCTGCCCAATTGCCTTATAGGATGGGAATTTTGCCATCATTTGTAAAATACATGTCGCATGAGTAGGTGGATTGAAGTGTTTCCCGTGAAGCAGAAGTGTTTTTTTTTTGTATCTTCATCGTCCAAATCAAAACTTGTTTGCTACTTAATTATACCAGCCTTCGTTTTGGTCTCGAAAATGACCAGGCATTCGGGAGTTTCAGATAGTTTAGATTCAACCGTAGACAGGTCATCATGTCTCGCAGTTTGTGCGCGGTGAGTTATGGAGATTTGCAAATTGGAATTAGGCAAAAAATATTGATTATAATTAAATTTAGCTTTTGGCGATTCTCCTCGTTCATTCGGCCAACGCGGCGCCTCAAAATTCGCCAACCATTGTTCCGCAAATTCGCACTAATGGCTTTCAACTAGAACCCCTCAACCAGGAATACTTTCTCAGGTAGAGTTATTTCAATTCTACAAAAGACGGGCCTTCATTTAGCTGGTTTTGTTCCCTTAGAATCGAACATCCGGGTGGCACTATTCGCCAGGAATCCGTGAGACAGAATGAAGCCGGCCATTTGCAAGTCAGTGGAGTGATCAATCAGCCCTATGAGGATCAGGGCGCCAACTTGGTCCTCACCTACGAGGCTGGTCCCAATGGATACGTTGCTAAATACAGCTTCGGCAAGGGTCCTCCAACGCCGCCTCCTCAAACACCGCTTTTCCTCAGTCCCACTGCCCTGAAAACCGCAGCTGGTTAGGATTAAGTTAAGATTAAGATTAATACAACTGTGAGATTTTGTATAAATATTATTAATATATTCAGTAGGAGTCCTTAAAAACTATTTCGTTTGTATTATAAGTTATGGCCATCTAATCGATTTGATTTACTGACCCAATCCGATATGCCAGTTAATCTGATTTTATGTTGTGTTACATAAAATATCTCTTTAATCTGGCGTCGGCCAGAAAAATTATATATGCATCCGAAATTCTTTCAATTTGCATGTAGAAAATCCATCCGGGTTGTTAAAAACACTCAATCTATAAAAACGATGAGCTCTTCACGTTTTATGACTTTTAGATCAAGTTCCTTAGTGACACTCCCATTTGTTTGTTCAGATTAATTTTAGTCTCGGTTCAACTGTAGATAGAACACCATGTCTCGTACTTTGATAGCAGTGAGTAGTATACTATTTTGGAAAAAAAAGGGTTATTTTTAATAATTCTTAGGTGCGAACTCTTGTCGTCGTGGTTCTGATCGCCTTCTTAGTCGTCGTTCTTGGTCCAAAAATCAATTTAAGTAGTGCTCAACAGAAATCGCAGTGGTACGCACTCAGGTATACCAAATCCCATTTCATTAGAAGTAATAGAGATGATGAATCTATTTTTCTAACAGAAAAGAATATCCAGATGAAGTTTTGAGGAACAGAGTAAAAGAGACTGTTTTAGAACTCTTTGACGAGCAGCCCATCGATGTATTAAACCCCCGGAATGCTAAGGACCTTCCGCCACCCATTGTATCATCACAATTAAGTGGTATAGTAATGAAAACCGCCCTTGGATAATCCATTGATTTCATAAGTGTATGTCTGTAATATACAAATTGATATGGCTAAATTATGATAATCATTTTTTAACGTTGAATATTAAAGCGCACGACAAACCTACAAAACAAGACCGCTTTATAATATGTGTTTATTAACGATTCCAGTTTTAGACCAGTACTGTGGTATTGTTTTCTTTCTGCCTCTTAAAGGCTGCAACTATCTAAAAATGTCAGTCTCCAAGCAACCTTCAAAAGAATATGATGGTTAAAACAATGTTTAGCTCTGTAAGTTCCTCTGTGATCTTTGCATTGCAAGCAGCTTAATAATATAATATCAAATATATGTAGATTCTGTTGATTTTGTCTTTGAGTCTGGTAACTTCGGCACCCACTGCTTCTGTTACTGGACTTGTGCCTTCTATTAACGACAATGGAGTTATTTTAAAACCATCCGAAAATAGTTATTACCTGA
The DNA here is from genome assembly GCA_035046095.1 of Drosophila pseudotakahashii. Lineage (NCBI taxonomy): Eukaryota > Metazoa > Arthropoda > Insecta > Diptera > Drosophilidae > Drosophila > Drosophila pseudotakahashii. Next base: position 16,115,026 of record JAWNOE010000247.1, read on the forward strand.
GGTAATAATAATCAATAATAATCAGTGAACAAAATCAAGTGAATTCCATCTTGTAGAATTGATGTATCTGGAACGGGACGGGAGGAAACCGTTGAGGAGATTGCTCCGGAGACGCTTTTAGTTAAAGGAACGTTTGGCCAACCCTTTCCGGGCTCCAAGTATCTGCTGGTCACCTATGAGGCCGGACCCAATGGTTATGTGGCCAAATATAGCTTGTCGGAAATTCAAAACCAGGTTCAACATCTACCACCTGCTGTTCTAAAAACTGCCGCCGGATAAAAACATTTTAAAACATTAATATAAGACTGTGAAATGTTAGATTTCGAAGTTAAATTGTTAAATACATACGAGATTTTATAACACTTGATTCTGAAGACAATGTCTTTGTGTTTTTGTTTAGGTTTAGATCCAGTTTTTTCGAAACATGCTTGGATCTGGTTCTAAAGCGTGAAAACAATAAAGTCACTTAAAATACATACAAAGACCCAATAGCTGTTGAAACCTTGACTCACATTGCTTGTGTGTGAATACTTTTGAGTTGGACATGAATAAATTCGATCCAGAGATTTTCATTGTAAAAAGATGATTATTATATTAGGCTACTACATTTTTACTACATATTTTACTACTAGAGTAAAGCCTCTTCGCTCATTTTTGTGTTTTGTGCTAAAACTTTTTAGACTTCTTAATAACAATGAAATAAATAAAATAAAGAACTGCTTAGTTAGTCATCTTGTAGCGTTAAAATTTAACTTTTTCTCGCAATATATGGCTCTCAAACTGTAGTGTTTGAGTACGAACCTTTATATATTTTCTGTAGGCTTCGTTACCCTCCGAAACTGGAATCGATCCTTTGGCATTGAAGTGGCCATCCGTTCGATGCATAGATTATTTGAGAGTGCGGCACTCGAACACCCGCTCAACCGCAGTGATAGAAGCACGAAATGCTCGGAAGCTTTCACCTCACTTCTCACCTGTTCGTGAGCGGAATTCTGATCAAGCTCTCTAGTATCACAGTATGTCGCACTTCGTATCAGGCAGCTGGGCCACATCAGAGTCAGACAGTTGGCATTGTGCGGCGGTATTGGCTTGTTGACTTATCAGAATCGTCGGTTGTTAAATGTGATAAGGAGCCAACGATGCAGCGTTAGAACTGGAAGCTCCAAAACCCGCTAGATTCAGGAATAATGTTTCGGGATTGGCGTAAATCCGGCCACAAGCGATGGCGGAAAGTGCAGCAGAAAGAAAAGCCTGTGATCCTGACCGAAAGGTTACTTAAGCGCCAACCTTCTCTCATTAAATAATTTCCTGAAACACTGTAAACAAAAATTGAAATGGAACAATAACTGTCAAAGCAATAAAGTTAAGAATAATTGCAATTTTTCTAAGTGCTTACGTGCATACCGGTTTTGTTAAAGCTCTAGTTATATCATTACCTGAATAAATTTCTAAAATCCGCTCAATATTACAAAATAAATGCATATTTCTTCTCATCGTTTTATGGTTTATATATTCCACACTTCAAGCTATTAAATATTCATCCATTACCTATCCATTATTACAGGGAGACGATGATAGTGTTTGTCTACGACACGGAGTGTCTGACGGATGAGGCGGATGATCCCATATCGGCGGTTCTGTATTTCCATCCAAGCTGGGTGTCCGACTCCCAGAAGGTGGCTCTGTGTGGACAGCTTATGGGCACCTCGTACTTCCTCAAGGATTGCTTCTTTAATCCCCGCATCCTGGCCCTCCAAAATGGCAAGTTTGTGCTCAAGGAGTTCGGACGTTTTATACTGGTAAGATCATATCTCAAGTTCCTCTTTATAATACTAATAATATTTTGTATTTGGACAGGCCATTGGCACCGATCGGAATATTGGGGATCAACTGCTGGAACATCGCGCCGATTTGCTGAGTTCCCTGCTAAAATTCTTCCACCGTGATGTGCAGACTCTGTATGCCCAGTATGCTGCACCGCCCGCCCTGAACCGCCGCAATCTCAGCGAGAAGCTGTACCACATCTTCGAGACATATCTGCCGATGCTGCAGCGCAATGGGAATACATTTCAGAATGTGCCCAGGCTGCGAATGCCGAAGGTAAGTGGTTCAAGTAATAACCCGCCAAGTGAACTAACTGTGACTTCCTTTTCAGACGGCCAGTCACATTTTCCTGGAGGCCATACAAACGCTGCAGAGTTGCCAGCAGACCAAGGGGATCCTTGGAGGAGCCATTCTCTATCACAACAAGTTAGTTGGTCTAGCAAAAGTATAGAGAACTCTTAAACTGAAACATGTATTTCTCCCTTCAGAGTGGTGGCCTCCCAACTCAGCGATATGGTGACCAAGCATTTGGTGCTCACAGATCCCCTGCACATCCGCACGGCTGCCGAGCAAGTGTCGAATCATCGTGAGTTCCACATCCCCAACGGAGTTCAGATGCTGGTGGTTTACCTGGAGCAAATGCAGTACCGTCAGTTGGTCGGCGAAGCACAGCGCGCCCAGCATCTGCAGATGAGCACGGCACAGCTATCGCAGGGCGGTATGCCCTTTCAGTATGCCAAGCGGAAGATAAAGCGCGACAAGTCGCTCATCTTTACCCATATACCCGAGGAGGAGCATGCGCCGGAGCAGCCGGGAGGAGGCGGCGGTGTGGAACTGCCACCGGCCAGACCCAAATCCATGCGACCCACTCACCTGCCGTTGCGCATAAAGAGCATGCAGAGCAAGGAGCTCCCCGAGTCGGGCATTGCATCTATTAACTTTGACGAAACCGACTCCTATCCGCAGTTCATTGGACGCACGAGCGTTTGCAACACTCCCATGACCGAGAATAAGGTGCTGCCGGTGGCGAATGTAATGTCCATTTGCGCAAATCCCGAGGAGGAGGGAGGCAAAGAGGAGGATGTCCACAATTCCAATGGCAAGGCACATTCCCGACGCAATTCCCTGAAACTGGATGTTGAGAAGTTCTTCCAGAACTTCATTAGTAACCCAAATAAGCAGCTGACACGGCGCAAGTCCTCTGCGGATCTCCAGGATGCTCTGCGAGCCATCTCCAAGAAGCTGAACAACTTTACGCATGGCTTCAAAACCGATGTGAATCGGAATGGAAGCGGCGATGGTGGCAACGCCTCTTCCTCTGATTCGCCGGATTATATAGAGAGCGACGAGAAGATTGCTTCCCGCACCATCAGCGATCCCACCTATCCGGTATTTAACACTAATGGGCAGCAGATCTCGCGCAGCCTGTTCCAGCAGTTTCTCGATCAGTATCGCAAGCTGTGGGGCGTGGCCAGCGAACAGGCGCACGAAGATGCCGAGCTAGCCGCTCTGGTGGCCGAGTTCCAGGAGTTCAACGCCGAGATTCAGAAACTTGATGAGCATATGAGACAACAGGCAGCGGAGGCATCCTCCGCCGATCGGAATCTTAACATTTCCGCAGCAAAAACGCCGGTGGATAAGCGTTCCATGACGCTGCCATTGAAGTCGGCAGGCGAAGCCACTTTCGGAGAGCGTGCATCGGGACGCAGTGGAGCCGGAGGGGTACCACTAACACCGCTGATGGCCAAACTATCGGTACTGGCTCTCAGTGAAGCCACGCCCATCGAGATACAAACTCCGCTGACAAGCAGTAAGGTTTTCCCAAGACGCAGCTCCCTGAAATGCGAGGATGCAGTGGATGCCCTCTCCACCGTTATGTCCAGCGCTCCTGCTCAACCGCCGGGACCCATTCAACCGGATGGCTTGCATCGAACGGAACTCTACATATGTGGTCAGCAGAATATGACCCTGTTATTGCTCATGGAGGACGGAACTTGTCAGCAGCAGCAGGTGGTGCAGAAGATGGTAAGAGGATTTCTAGTTAATCGTTTTTGGATTCAGCTAAGAATGTATGATATTCCCTCCATTTAGTTTGACATTTGCGTGGCCAAGTTCCCGCACATGGAATCTCAATTGAACCAGACTCTCAACGTAAATGTTGAGGGCGACAATCGCGATGGAGGCGATTATAGCTTCATGTGCGTCGACTCCAAGTGGGATGTTCTGCAGCGCAATGGGCCATGGAATCCCCTAGAGCTTAACATCCTGGAGAGCATGCACTCGATACATTCCAGCGGTCATCATCTTACTGATTTGATCTTGAGGTGAGTTTGATTTACATCTAAGTTCTTGAAATGAATCAATTAATAATACTACCTATTACAGATCCCACGACTCCGTTTACTATGGCCACAAGAACGGAAGGACCGAGTTCTTCTACAAGGAGCCTACTCATCAGATCCACGGAATACCACCGCCCTCGGATCCCATTGGCAATATACAGATGCGGGCCAAGTCGCGACTGGAACGTGATCATTCCTACATGCTGTTCTAGGATCGTGATCGCATATTATAAACATATTGAATACTCGCATGCTTAGCCAAAAAACAGATAATGTTAACGGGGTTAGTCCCCGGAAAATAGCCAACTTTATGCCATCCGCTGTTACTCACTATGCGATCTCTGGCTGATTCCTACGAGAGTCCTCGAAAGTGGTTAGGATAGTGTTTCCATATCATATACACAACACAAACCAAGGGAACTCAATTTTAAACGATCTAAATTTTACTTTGTCTTTTATACAAACAATTTACAAGAAACATTGCCGAGCTTTTTAACCACCATTCCGAAGAGGCTCTCGTGGGAAACTAAGAGAAAATAATTTTAAATTCGCCTTCAGCCAGTGAGTTATTTTGCCTTGTTTTATCCCTCACTCGATTGATGTAAAGTACAAAAATGTTTTATGCTTTTATGTTTACAATGTCCAGCACTGTTGTTTAATTTATAAGCTTGTAACCTATACAATTATTTTAATTATTTTGCATTTGCTTTGACAGAAGAGATGCGACATTTTGCACTGATTTCGAAAGCCAAAGAAATTAAATCGAGAGGTTTTAATTGTAAATATAATACAAAACTAGATTCGTTTAGATGGAATTATTTGCAACACAGCTTTCGTTCTGTCCAGATGCAAACATATATATGTATGTACTTATCCTAGCCATTTCTCATTATCAAATATTAAGCGCTTTGTGCCAATTTTAAATGCAGGTCAAATGCTAAAAACCGTCGAATGTTTAAGGAACGTGAGAACGAATGTTTTAACCATACAAAAAACAGTTTATGCAGTGCACTGGTGCGAGAGCAAACAACTATTTTGAGAGTTTTGCGTTGACTTAGCTTAAATATACATACAATACGGAATACATAAATACCTAAACATTATTTATATATAAATATTCATATACGAAACAAAGACAGGTATTGTTTTTGTAGATTTTCAAGAATAAACCGACAAACGTTGTCTGTGTTTGAGAAATACTTTCGAGTGGAACTCTTTTTACTTAAGATTAAGATTAATATTAAGGCTAAGACTAAGGCATTTTCATCACAATCCAAGGAACTCGACCGTAATACTTGTAAAAGTAGTAATCATAGGCTAGTTTGCCCAGGATGAGAAGAATGAGGCTCGCGAGGACTCCGTTCAGCCAATCGATGGGATGTATCTGGATGCCACTTTCCTCGCTAATATTGCACATCTCCTGCCGACTAAGTGTGAGCACTTTCGCCAGCAGCTGGTCATCGTCCAGACGGTAGGTGCAGCTCATATTCCAGGCATCGCGTACGATATCCTTGTACTTGGTCAGGAACTCACGCATTCTGCTGCCGAACTTGCAGGTGCAGTGCCATGGGTTCTTGCTGAGCAGCAAGAGATTGGCATTCTCATTATCATCGAGTGCATTGTCAAAGGCGTAGACATGCAGCTTGCGGAGATTGTTGCCGCGCAGATTGAGCAGCCGGAAGTTCTGCAGCCAAAAGGTGTCCTCTAGGTTGTCCACATTGGAGATCTGGTTGTTCTCCAGCTGCATGTCCACCACGTGACGGTAGTGTGCATTTTCTCGGAGAGGGTTTATATCAGTGATCTGGAAAGGAATGAAATATAACAAATTAATTAATCTTAAAGGGGGTTCCTTCTATAAAACACAGAGAGAGAATATTGTTCTTGAATTGAGAACATATATTCTTGAAAACCGTGTAGCAGAATTCTCTCTGTGAATGAGCTCTAAATAATTTTAGACTGCTGATCTTACCATATTATCATTGATGACTAGAGTAGTGGTATTTTCGGGCAAAAAGGCAGGCAGTCGGTGGAACTGCAGATGGGAACAGTTGACCGTATAGAGGGGAATGTGCGTCTTGGGCAAGATGTGATGCATCAGGCAGCTGCAGTTCCTCAGATCCTCGTGGGATTGACACTGCTTCTTCAGCTCCTTTAATTTAATCAATTGATTAATTGTATATCTAGCGGTTGATTAGGAAAATACCTACCAACTTGAAGTGCATGACCAGGAGCATCTGACGTTCCTTGTACTTTCGATCCGTGCAGATCAGCTCATCTCGATCGACCACCAGCCTTCCCTTTTCCGGCTGCAAAAGCATCCACTTGAAGTTCCGCGTGCAGTTCCACGGATTCCCCGCCAGATAGAGTTGCTCAAAATTGCGGGGTAGCAACAAAGGACCATCCAGTTGGATGAGTTGGTTCCATCGCAGGTCCAACACCTTGAGGGGATGCACTCGCTTGAAGGTTCGAGATGATATGTACGAGAGATTCGTCCACGAAATGTTGATGGTCTGCAGCTCCGACATTTCGGGGAAGTCGAACTTGAACTCGGTAAAGCCACTGTATTCGATGGTCAGCGATCGAAGGCGGGGCAGCTTTTGAAGGTCTCGGAGATGATTGAATCCATCCTTTGGCCAGCCGCAAAGGAGCATTTCCAGAGCTGGCTGTGCTCTGCTCAACTTTCCAGAGTGGCTGTAATGGAAAAACTTAAGATTAAAATCTGTTTTCAAACTTAATTTGGCAAAAGCGGGAAGTTTTCTGAACTTTTGGTGTAATAATACTGTTAGGTAATGATTTCATATCTATAAAGCTGTTTTATTCTGCTTTTAGGATACAAGGTAAGAACATATTTCCATGATTCTAATAATATGAATAGGAAATGGAGAAATACATATGTATGTAGACAGAGTTCTAATAATACTCACTTCAGAGCCGCCAGGTTATTCATTCCGCCAAAGCACTTAAGAGTTCCATTTCGGGTTAGCCTCGAACAGTTTCCGCCCGCTGCCTCCGGAGCGGATGACCAGTCCAAGCAGCTGCTCCCGAAATCGGGCATCGGAACGATTTGGGTGGTAAGGGTGGCCAGCGAGGTGCTCGTCTCGTTCTCATGGCTCTCATCCGTGACTCCGTGGCTCAGTCTAAGTAACAGATAATTGGTAAGTAAATAAGTATCTATCTCATGATGCTATTTCTGGCCCAGACAGCCCTCAAATTGGTGATAATTTGGCTGCAGTGCGACTCTCGTTTAGGGCCAACTTGATAAGCAGACGCCAGGTAAGTCTTAATTGCTTGGGGAAAACACAGATACGGGGGATACAGAAACAGATACTGACTATTTAATTTTCTCTGTTTTTCTGGCCCCACATATGTAGGAAATTTGCTTGTACCAGATTACTTTTATATCATCTATAGTCAAGAGTTAAGAAATTTCCAAAAATATGTTCTATTTTTCTCCACTAGCCTTTAAAAATAGCCAAGAAGCATTTCATGGATCGGTTTTAGGCACTGCAAACTGCTTCTAGCCAACCGACTTGGACAAATATATCACCTAATCTGAACGGTAGCTCTACTCCGAGTAGCAAGTAGGGGGTATATCTGCGTAGTATGGAAATCTTGTTTGCTCTGCCTATATGGCGATATTAGCCGGCGGAGAACCGAAGTATATCACATGATGCTCATTTAGCACATCTCGAGGTGCTATATCACAGGTTGACAGACAGATGAGCACGGAATACATTTAAAAAGACACATTTTGGCAAATGAGGTTCCATTTCCAGTGAATCTTATTGCTAAAAGTAGGGGTAGGTCAGTGGAAACTTTGGGTAATATATCAATAGGTTTATTTCCGAAATAAATTTCCATATATCAACAAGTTTATTATAAACCAAAAATACGCACGGAAAGTACGTACATCATCATTTAATATACCCCGGCGCGTTTTCCTAGGGATACTAAGTGGGTCTAACTGACAATTAACAACTTGCGATCGGGGTGTTAAACTCAACAATACACAAAGTGATATATTATAGCACCCAAAAATATTTACTTAAAAATCCCCGAATAAAGGCAATTCGGTAGCAGCTTTGTTTGATCTGAAGTGGTAGCGTTTTTGGGAACGACAAATATTTAAATTCGTTTGGTATTCAGCTTATGTGGTTTATAAAGTCAAGATCCTAGCTGACAGAATTCGACACTCTTTCTCCGAGTGACTTGGACTGTCAATTATCGTTAATTAACATTGGCCAATTCGAAAGGCACACAAAAACAGACGCCCAGACCTGTATTTTTAATATTTTCTGAAAACCAAATATTTCTTTTTATTTATCCCACGAAGTTTCACTTAGTTCGCTAAAATGTTTGCCAAGCGTACAACATGGCGTATGCGTGACGACAAGTAATGTCGAATTTAAATTGAAAAGTATTCCCCAAGACATTTTTCAGTTGACTTTTGACCATCGGAACAATTGGCATGCTATTTTGTTTAGACAATCAAATCGGTTGAGTAAGAAATTCCTTGATAAAATACTCAACAAAATCAAAACGATTTTATATACCGCCATTTCATTTTCTACGATTGTTGTATGAAGCACATTTATCAATTCCCCATTGACAATGAATCTATATAAATCTACTTATGAATCCGTCACGACAGCGGCTGTCAATTGGCTTTTGATTCTCATTGAGATTGTCAGATATCTGGCAAAAAATAAATGAGATCAAAAAGATGACAAGAAGAAATATGGGGCGAAAGAAGTACAGAATATATAGAAAACCGAGGCAGATCTAAGAGCAATTTGGCGTCATATATCATTTTGATTACCGAAACCTTTTTATAGCCTTTGGTGTGATAAGAATTTTTAAATTAGAGGCAAATACCTGATTCCCTTTCGGAACTCGTGGTTGTGATACGTTTTGAGTATCACCACCGCAGCTTGGGGTGAGCGATAAATGTGGAATGAAATTTCGGTGTGTTTTTTTCGCCTCTGTTTTGAATGTTGAAGAAGTTGCCACCTCAGAACTTTATGGCCCTAATTACCTCATGTGCTTATGGAATATTAAACTCATCGCCCGGAGGAGGAGAATAAAACTGTCATATGTTTTGTCTAAGAACTACAAACAATTCCAGTGAATCCTATATTATAGGCACTCCAGTTGTCTAGTCTCTTTATATTAGCCATAAAACCCAATCAGTTCGATTCGATTTGGCGCGGTGATAAGTAACTTTGCATGGGCCTTATAAAAGATTTACCATGGACTATAACCCACATATGGCCTGGCCCAGAATAGGATTTAGTATGTTTATTAATAAATCGCCGAGTGCTGTAAACATCTGATAACAGCGCCTCATCATTGCTAGCCTTACATTACATTACATTACTCATACGCCGCGTGGTCCATTTGTAAAATTACCTTATTAAGACCATGCAAAACAGCAAAATACTCTTCGCCGCCCCTTTTTGAAACACTCCGCTTGCCATGTTAATTTTCAGATATTTTTAAATATTTATTTTAAAACTGTTTATCCGAATTGCGATCTGTTTTCAGTCCGAATATTCCATTGTCACGATCGCCGTTAGCAGGTGTATATCCATCCGTTGAAATCGAATTACTTTGGCTATGCTAAATACATAATCAAAATTTGTTGTTTTCCGCGCTACGCCGTTTAATCGCCACGCATCCGCGTATCTATCCGCACTGTGCTACTTTTCTCGCGTTTGAAGTTCAAATGCGGCGCGAACGCGAAACGCTTGGGCTTTTGCCGTTTCTTCTTCTGCCGCTCCGCGGGAATTATTTTTTGACGCCCGAGATCTCCAGCGCAAATCAGCTGACAGCGAGAGTGATATAGACTTATCAATACAGCGCTCTCTATACATTATTTGGGGGCTCGTTTCGGCTGAAAAGCAGCTGTTGAATTCCGCCAGGCGATGGGTGAAATGGTGGGGGTATGATTTACGATCAGTGTCAGGGTCGATTCACGTGGGTTTATATTGATCGTACACTCTGAAAATCCACTCTGCCAAGCGCCGGCTGAATCATCTTCATCCACTACCCGGTTCATTGGCATACAAATTACTTATAATTTGGCCAGCCACCGAACAGCAACCAATTTGAACGCTTTTAATGGCCTCGGGGGCAGAATAAAAGTAATTAACAATAATATGATATAGAGCTACTACCTTTCTAATATGTTTAATCGTCTGGTCTGTATTTGTACACCAAAATATACATTTAATTTGAGGGCTAAACTAGGGAATATAGTTAACACAAACCGTTTTCACTAGGGTCTTGTGTGTGCTAGTGCAATGCGTACATAAGTTTGACTAAAAATTGCGTGGTCTAGTTTCTAACAATTATTTGGTTTCGAGTTTCCAGCTAGGTGCTTGTGCATTGTACTCTATAACGCTGCAGGCAGTTTTACTAGAGCTCTGAGCTTCTTTGGACCGGTGAAATGCATCGACATTGATATACTATATACACAAATATGCGTATGTTGATAAGATATTTTCTATGAAACTTTGTAAGCCTGCCGCGAGGCCGTGAAGGTACAATTTGCCTGCATTCTGTCTATTTGACTTCTCTAGGTTCTACTCCTCAATCTCAATCGATATCTCCCCCTTCTGTTGCTTCGGTGGAAGCATCGCCCGCTGCCTCGTTGCCGCCACCACTGGCGTTGTGGATTTTCTCATTGGTCTCGGCCTGCTTTTGGCGCTCGTAGGCGCGAACATCCTCGAGGGTCATGCCATGCCATTCGTCCAGCCAGGCAAAAGCCTGTCGATGGCCCAGCAGGAGAATCTCCTTGATGCCGCGCTGAATAAAGTCCTCCACTTTGGTCTGCAGACCCCAGACTTCGAAGCTGGCATGGACCACCTTGTAGGAGCACATGATGGGTTTGTCGGTGTCTCGCCATCCCTCAATCAGTGGACCGCGATCTGCGGACAGAAAATGTATTACTATTTATCACTATTCAGCGTTTTAACACATTACTTGTCTTTTCTGATTTGTAGAACTTGGGATCCTCCTCCTTCTTATAATGCTTGGCACTGACATCATCAAAAGCTATATCCAAATGATCCACAGTTCGAGCTTTTAGCTCTTCTTCCGTGAGATCCAAGCACTGTCAATCATAAGCATTATTAATCAATCAGTCACTATTGCCCTTTCAGTGGTTATTACGTTTTCTGTGCTGCCATTATTGTCCTCGTACTTGGTTTTGATGAGGACACTTAACTTGGGTATGAAGGAACACTGTAAGGAAGTAATTGGTTAGCGAAGGACAACCGAAATAGATGGCATACAATTACCGTGTATTCTATTAAAGGTTCCAGCCAATTACGGTCCAATCACAGCACATGAAATTATAATGGAAAATCAAAAATAAATCAATAAGCCAGCCTATCAAATATAGCTCAAGTGCGCCTAATGTGTTATTTTGGGCCAGAAATACTTAAAAATACAGTTCCTTGGGTTTGATATACGAAGAAAAAGCCCATTTGGGGTATTATTTCATGTTCTAAGCACTTAAGAATACAACACACTAGGGACTAATTTAGATTTGTCAAAAGATTTGAGGCCTTATGATAGCAAAGCTATAACAAACATGAAAAATGAGTATCGAGAAGTTCGTGGAATACTTGACGTGTTAGTTGGATATGATATCTAAACAATTTTATTAGCAATCAACCAGACGATGACCAAAAAAATAAACTTGTCATGATGTTCTTGACTTTTTAAAGAGAAGTGGCTAGCATGACTAACATTGTAAACATTGAAAAAGTAATTTCCCTTGTTTAGATAATGAAAACGTAGCTTTGCATGTAAATAAACCAGCTTGTAATGGATTCCACCCTCGAAGTCAACGACCCAAGAGCCAGATCAAACACCATCGAGTGCATAACAATCCGCATCGAGTGCATTGGACACCATCTAATCAGATTTTATCAGGCTATGCGATGGGAATAGCGACAGTTGTTAACAAAATGCCGCACGCAGATTGCAGGAGGATGGTGCCTGCTTTTGATCGCCGTAAAAGCCGAATCGATGACGTACTGGCTGGGTGAACAGGTGTGCGTTTAATGGAACCTTTATCGGCAGACGTACCCCCACCACTATGATAGATGATGGTCGGATGATAACGCGGAATTCTTTCTGGCCCCCAAAAACACCTGATGTTTCTAAGACCATTGCCATATGGCTGTGGTACGAGGGCATGAGGAGGAATCCCCGCCTCAGGAATACACAATTGGGTTAAAAATAGACTGGGATGCGCAGTAGGTGGTGGGTGGGCTACCGTTACTGCTCACCTGTTAGCGTGTAGGGATAGTAGTTCCACGATTTCTCTATCACATAGAAGACGCGCGGGCAGATGGCCTGAATCCAGTAGGGCAGTCGGCTGAAAAGAAGGAATCTTTAGACAATATCCTTATCAGTATCCTGAGGATTTCCCACCTGGACAAGTGGATGTGCTTCTCCGTGTACTGACCCTTGCCGTGGACGGGATCCTCGCACGGTTTGTTCTCCACCACCTCGACGCCCTCGCCCTCCTCCGATTGTTCCAGGCTATGGCGCGCTATCATATAAAGCTGCCCGATCTTGTACTGCAAAATGATGAGTGAAAAACGTTAATTGCCAGGTTGTAATAGCGGGAAATGAAGTCAGGGACGAACCTCCTCCACGGTGAGCGGCATGCACACGCGGTATTCCTTGGTCAGCACCATTCCTTTGGCAGATGCGGCAGCCGGAGAAAATCCAAATCGAAACTTTTAACGTTACGCAAAGCGACACACACGCGACGCAACGACAATCCAACAACAAATACGCAATGTGGCCAGGCAGGGACTTCAAATACACCCGGGATTTTAAAGTAGTGCGAAAAGGTAGGAAACTTTGCTAGCCGGTCAGCAATGTCATACCCCATAAAGACAGCCCCTAATGAAAAATTACCAATGAGTGCCGAGCCATTATTTAATTTTAATTGTTCAATATAAATATTAAATACAAAAACATATATAAAAGGCTTTAAAAATGTAAAAAAAAGTCTTTATAATGTATAAAATATATAGAAAAGTTATTAAAAACAAACTAAATCTAGACATCTACCTTTACGTTTAACTTTACTTACCGTTTGATTAACTGTGATATTTGTTTGATATTAAACAAATCATTTATTATTAACAATCAAATTAAAAAATATTCACAACCTTATTAGAGGTTGCCACTTTTGGAACTACCCTCGAAACTATCGATTGCATAATCGATAAATCTGGCAAATCCCGAAATTGCAACTACGGTCACCTCGCCACGTGCATTCTTTCATTTCTTTTTTTCATTCAAAATGGCCAGTCGAGTTTTCTCCCTTGATTCTCAACTAAAATTTAACAAAAGGGTAAGTTAAGGTTTGATTGTTTGATTTAACTATAAAAACTCCGCCGCTCGGTTACTTGATGATAATATTCGTACCGCCCCAGTCTGAAAAGACGTGTTGATTGGTTCTCTAAACTGACGCCAAAACCCACATGTTGCCGACTGATCGAATGATTAAATTGCAATATACTCATATTGTTCTTTTAATTTACAGAACGCCACGCGGTAGCAGCAAAAAACTTCATAAAATGAAATGGAAAAGTTTAAATTTGGATGGTTTTTCACCAGACATATCACACGTGTCGGAAAGTAAGGTTAGTTTCGACTTTAAAACCATTTGAAATTCATAGAACTGTAGTTTACGATAGAGTTTATATATGCCTGAAGGTATAGTCTGCGGTACAGTATCTTTAAACCAGATTTTGGTTGGATGTAAGGTTTTACCTCCCGTCCAGGTAAAAATTTGGTTTTTCGAAGGGACTGTACAAGAAGATAATGTTTTCGGTGTAAACTATTGTTCTTTGAAATCTTATAAACCTGTATGATGAAAGATTTTACCCAGCTCGCTTTGATATTCTATGAAGAGAACTGTTCCAAACCAACGCAAAAATAAACTGCTGACTCTTACTTATACATGAAACAGGGCTAACTTTATTACTATAGGTACTAAAATCTAGCTTTTTCTATTTACAGCGCTACTTTGGATAGTCGGCATTGTGAATATCAATTTCGGCATAGGTGCGTATCTTATATTTTATTAAATCATAGAGAAAAACAATTGTAAATGATGATTTATTATTATTTGCTACTCTTGAAAGCCTCTGATGAATACTTTCACCTTAAAAACTGAAGTACACTTAAAATATCGAAAGTTTTTCATTAATAAATATGAAATGGGCTATATTTTAAAACTCTTTCACTTTCCGTTTTCCAGGTTGACGAACCCAATGAAAAAGTACCATGGCTTGTTAAACTTTTGAGAGATGATAAAGATCCAGGTAAAAAGATTTGTATATTAGTGTGATTAGTACCATAACAGTATGATGAAAGATTTTACCCAGCTCGCTTTGATATTCTATGAAGAGAACTGTTCCAATTCCAACGCAAAAATAAACTGCTGACTTCATTCATTCTATAATGATTTATTTTTGTCATTTAAAATACTAACAAAACATTTGTATTATTTCCAGAAAAATCCAGATGCCGTTCGAAAATCGGATACATAGTGCCATGGGCGCCCCTGCAAATTTCTCCCAAAAACAGGTAAGAAAATAGCGTATTTTGTATAAAATTGCAATTGTAAACGTATGATGAAACATTTTACCCAGCTCGCTTTGATATTCTATGAAGAGAACTGTTCCAAAACCAACGCAAAAATAAACTGCTGACTTCTCCCATACTTAAATATCTATGATTTTTCTTAAAATGTTCTTTAACAATGGATTTATTGTATATACTTGCAGAAATTGATTGAAAACAATTTGATATTGGCTCGGAATTTAGTCGAGTGGATTCCTACTAAGGTGTGTATTCAATTCTTTCAAATAAACTAACTTATATTGAAAATGATGATTTATTATTATTTGCTACTCTTGAAAGTCTCTGATGAATACTTTCACCTTTGAAACTGAGTCAAAATAATGAATTTGAATGTGTAGAATCAAGAATCTACAGATTTATTAATTTCTTGTTTCCTTTACTATTTATAGATTGATTGGTGCCAAGAAATCTGAAAAATGCTGACGAAATCGTAATTATCAGGTAATTTAATGACACTTTTTTGAAAAACACTTTTTTTTTTAAAGTATGATGAAAGATTTTACCCAGCTCGCTTTGATATTCTATGAAGAGAACTGTTCCAATTCCAACGCAAAAATAAACCGCTGACTTAGTTTATTTATGCAAAAAATTGTGAATCCTACATTTTTAATTAAACAAGTTTCTGTTTTACCTTTTCAGAAATATTTATCGGAATCCATCGTTGTGGCTGCCATCTTTTCAAAACATCGGCATAGGTGTGTAAAATTATAATGTTAATAGTATTTATTAAAAGAAGCTCTTATGATGTTAACGATACCGCCCCAGTCGTAAGAACCTTGACGATTGGATTTATAAACTGAATCTTCTATAAAATTATTAATTTTGTATGCATGGAAAATCGTGTATTAAAGTCAATTTAACCATTTCAGATGCGTTTGAATGGCTTTACAATTTCTTGATTCATACTTCAAAGGTGAGTAAATCTACTTTAAAGCATATTATGTATTTTCCATGATGTCAAACCAATAGACAAGCATATAACCGAACAATCGTGTTGATTTTCACCCGACTGAGAAAAAAAAATACATCAAGTTTTATAATATCTTGAAAAACAAATTCTTATAAATTGTATTTTACAGACAAAACACAGAGGAAAATGTCTATAAAATCATCCAAAAAGCCTGTAAACACGATGCCGCAATGGTAAGCATTTATTAAGCAATGATTTTCATATATGTTATGATGAACACCTTATTTAAGCCAAACAGTTATCCCTGTCATAAGAATAATTGATGATAAAATAAGCTGATACATATATGAAACTCTATCTTGTAATAATTTTGCTTTAAACATTGTTGCTAATTCCTTGTATTTTACTTACAGATGTCTTACTTTAGTATTGACCTAGCTGCAAAAGGATTTCGATGATTAAAAAGGTCAGTATCCAGACTTTTCTGTCCCTTAAAAATTGATTTTATGATGAACAACTTATTTAAGCCAAAACAGTTATCCCTGTCATAAGAATAATTGATGATACAGTTTGCTGACATATTTATCCTAAAAGAATTTTATAAATTTATAAACTGAATATTAATATTGTTTATTTTTTAAATTTTCAGCTTTTTTGGCCTGTACGTTGGATAAGACCTTAACTGACTGATAATGTCCTTCAAAAAATTAAGGTGAGCCTACTTTTATGTAAACATTATTTTATATTTTTTTATGATGATTAAAGATACCGCCCCAGTCGGAGAAATTATGTCGATTGGTTAAACTTACTGATAAATTAAATTAATAACACATTTTATAATGTTGTGTACCTTTTTATTCAAACTGTTCTCTTTTGTTTTACAGATGCTCTTATTTCTTCAAAGTTGGAAATCCTATAATGGAGTAAAGTCGTTCTGATCAGAAATTAAGGTGGGTCACTTTTAAGGATCGTTTTTAGTATTAGGATACACTTTACATGATGATTATAGATACCGCCCCAGTCGGAGAAATTATGTCGATTGGTTAACCTCACTGATAAATAAATGTCTATAAATGTATGATACTTTCTACAAGAACTTTTATAAAAGCTGCGCTCTCTTTTGTATTACAGATATCTTGGAACAATTCTGAAAAATATTCGGCTGCCAGTCGGCAAATTAAGGTGTGTATATGATTATTTCCTTTAGTTTTCGAAAACTTTCTGATGACAAACAAATAGAGACAAAGCATATACCTGAATTCACGTGTGTTGCTACCTTTTACGACTGAAATTATACCTATTTACCCAAATTGAATAAATAAAATCAGACTTATACTAAAGAATATTTTATTTTTTAATTTTAGGAATGTAAATATAATGGACGCTTTTAACCAATGGCTGATCCCAACATATACTTTGCTTCACCAAACAAGGTAAGTAATTAGTCTAACAACGCACAAAAACAAACTAGATCTCAATGATGAACACCTTATTTTAAGCCAAACAGTTATCCCTGTCATAAGAATAATTGATGATATACTTAGCTGACAAATCAATTTATCTCATGATTTTTGAGAACCCGGGCTTTGTATTAATTCCAAGTATTTCATTTCCTTTCAGATGATAAAACCCCAACAACTCCTTGGATTTAATTGGCTTTGTGATTCATCTAAAATGTTGTGGTACGTATTTTTTAATTTACTTACCAGCTTATCATTTGATACCATGATGATATCTCGACAAGCATATAGCTGAACTTCTATGTCGATCATTCACGTGACTGATCCGTCATTTTCATTTCCATCAATGTGATTACCTTCCCACAGTGCAACTAATGTCTATCTTATCTTTTTTGCAGATATTCCATGGATTGCGAAGAAACCCCAATATTATTCCAAAAATAGAACTGATGTAGTCTCCATGAATAAAAATAAACAACAGATTTTGTTTAATATAACGTGATATATTTTATTTTGCATTTCAAATTATGTATAGACATTCATTCGCTTCAGTTAGCTGGGAGATACTTGTAATGCTCTGCTTTCCATATTGACCCAATTCAGTGGTCTGCATATAAGAATATTCAATTTGTAAATGTTGAGTCCTATATGTATATATTTTTGCTTTGGATGTTCATTATATGTAAACATGTAAATATAAGTGTACGTTGTTTAAATACACGTTACATATGTATTTGCTTGGCTTGGGCCTTACACTCTTTATCATTGTAAATATATATATATATGTATATTCATATATCGTATGCTTGGATTAGGGGGCGGGGGTATACACGTTCAAAAAACCCAATTGCTTTCTGCACAACATAATCATTACCCAGGCTCTGGGGCCTGCAAATCGATACTAACTTATGATCGTCTCAGCTCGAATTCCAACGCTCTCAAATGCTTTAGAAGTTTTTTTTTTCGAGTGTGGGTGCGTGCCATTTGCACACTGAAACATTTAATGGAAAGCACAACTAGAATGGCTGGGAATTATGGTTAATAGATTGCTAGAGTCTAGTATAGATATCGATATAAAATGTTCATTTCTACTAGACAACATTTATAAAGTTTTGTTACTATTTGATTTGCGGTTTCAACCTGCTCCTCTATTAGATCGTAATCAAATAATATGTGCTCCCCGTTTTTGAAGTGGGACAAATCAGGCTAAGTCATTTTTTAACATCAATGACGATTTACACACAGAACACAAAGGGAGAGTGCGAAAATATATTGCAGATTCTTGGGTTACATTTAGATATCAATTCCGTGCGGGAGTCTGAATTTTTAAGGGATGAGTCTGAATCAAATGTCTAGCGGTTACTTTCTCAATCACTCCTCCTTGTCTCATAATGTTTTCTTTTTATAATAATTTTTTCTTTTTATTACAATTACTCAATAGATGTTTTCAAAAAACAATAAGGAATCAACAATATTCATAAAATGTATCATTATAGAATATATGGTAAATGTAAGTCTAAAAACTACATATAATTTGTATAGATCTAGGTCTGTATTTGTTTGGTTGGGTATGAAATAAATAGTTTCGCATGCGTGTAGTGTGGGTGAACAGAAGTCGAATGGAAGTAGGATATCATCTCATCTATAGCTTAGTGCCCAATGTGCTTCTTGATCAGGGCTTGCAGCAGGCGGACCTTGGCCTTCTTCTCCTTGTACTGGGCGTAGGTTTCCGTCTCCAGCGACCGGCGATCCTGCTTGAGCATCTTGCGTCCATTTTGCTCCTCGAACAAGGACTCGTACTCGCGGATGGTGGCCTTCAGGAGGGATTTCTCATCGCGTGCTCGGTCTAGCTGCTCCCACAACTGGTCCACACTCAGTGCGGAGATGTTCTCGCTGGCCGCCTGGTTGTCCTGATTTCCGGACGCCCCCCCTCCAGCCGCCGGACCTGTCAACGTGGTGGTAGTGGTTGTTGACTCGTCGGAGGAAGCATTCTGGGTCAGAGTATTGGGGGCATTCGAGTCGCTGGGCGAGTTGGTGGTCTCGGTGCTATTGTTCGATGAATACTGCAGCGGTGTGGAAGTGGCCTCGAACACCATGGCCTCGTGCTCCAGGATGGTGGGCAGCTCGGGTATTCCGGTGCCCGCTCCAAACATCACGGTGCGCGAAACGAGTCGCTTCAGCTGCCTGTAGCGATCGTAGAGCGGCCGGGCGGCATCACGCTCTTCCTTGGTGATGGGATGGCCATAGAGGCTCTCGAAGTAGAGCAGTCCATGCTGCACGGCACTCTTCTCCTGCATCAACTGGTCGGCACTCAGATCTTCTAGTTGCTCGGAACGGTGGCCATTTACACGCTTCTCGTTGAGATTCTGTAAGGTGGAAGAGAATTGGAATTAGTATAAGTTAACTTTAGCATTTATAAAATTTGTATATGATTCGATACATAGTGATAAGTTATAACGAACCAGTTATCGGTGAAACAGAAGCCCCAAATTAACTGATAAAGACCACCCACATTGCTAAAAACAAGGCAATTAATCAATGGGCATTAGGCATTACTCGCTTTTCGATTTGTTTATGCCAGATTGGCAATGACTAGGCGACAACAGCAGACATTTGAAAAGAAGATGCCAGAGCGTCGAGCAAAAATAGAAACAAGTGCGGAATATATCCGTATTGTAAACAAATAATACCACTGCAACATCGACATTACAGTATAGCCATAATGTATATGGCGGGGCACTTGAGTGGCTGCTCTTTTGGCCTTTTCCCATTTTCCACACACCACCAACAACCAACCCAGCTAGGGAAAATCATTTCGCGCACACTTTGTTTTCTTGGCAAAAACTCAATTTCGAACGGATTCCTTTGGGCCAAGTGTTTGTCTGCCGCGCTCTGTGCGAAATGTATCATTAATTTGTCAATATACCGAATGGTGGAGGCTTGTCCACATGTCATAAATACATATGGTATATGCCTATAAATAGATCCTCATTATAATGTGTCGGAAACCTCCTAATTCGGAATGGCTCAATTGTTTTTATTCTCTCTATCCTACTGAAACCGTAGAAACGTCTGGAATATAATGATATAATCAAGATTCATTGGTTTTTGGCTAGGTTAGGTTATGGTATTTATTTAAAGATACTTTTGTTTTGGTATTGAAAACTCAAACATGAATCTGTCAAATCCTTTTATAGAACTGTTTCTTACATCCTATATCCTATACCCCTTTAAAAGCTATTTGACAGGGAATAAAAACGTCGCTCAAGCGCAAAATATATTTTCACATTCTAGCCAAAACAAAAATTTGTTTTTAAATTATGTATGTTTACCAAGAGCCTTTTGACAATGGGGCAAGATCAAAGTTGTTGCCAAATTGTCGCGGCAATCTTCCCATGTTTATACGCTATACTTTATCTATACCTATTGTATATTTATGGAAATGTCTATGACGTCTGCCCCACTTGCTAATTGTCATAAAAAATGGGTCGTGTCTCGTGATTTTAGAGCAGCCATAAGGAGATTTCTATTACCTGCTCGATTTCAGCGAGGGTGGCCTTCATGCGCTCCAGTTTCTTGGCCACCTCCTGGCCACCGATGCCGCCTCCAACTCCTCCGCTTCCGACCTTCAAACCCAGAGCTGCGATGGGATCAGTCTTGAGCTCGTGCCGCTCCTTGCGCAGCTTGCTCAACTCCGCCAGGGCGTTCTTCATGTACTTGTCGTTCAATCGCTCCGCCTGCGACGGCCGGTAGCCCAATCTCTGCTCCAGTGACTCCTCCAGCTGGACGAGCTTCTTCTTCAGCACAGTCACCCGGCGATTGATGGCCTTGAGGCGTTCCTCGGGCGATTGAAAGGCCACCATCATGGCGGGCAGCACCTGTTGCATAACATCGCGG
The DNA here is from genome assembly GCA_035046095.1 of Drosophila pseudotakahashii. Taxonomy (NCBI): domain Eukaryota; kingdom Metazoa; phylum Arthropoda; class Insecta; order Diptera; family Drosophilidae; genus Drosophila; species Drosophila pseudotakahashii. Next base: position 16,136,139 of record JAWNOE010000247.1, read on the forward strand.
GTACGCATATTCTCCAGCGAACTGAACGCCCGCACCGCATCCATGGGCTCCAGGCAGCAGTCCATGTCGCTGGTGTCCGCATGGAGCTGCACGGTGGCCGCCTGCTTGGGCATCTGTTGGGGATATGGCATGGCCTTGGCCAGCTGAGCAGCTGCATCCAGATTGCCCCCAATGTGGGGTCGCGAGTGGGCGTAACGTCGGCTGAGGATGGGCGCCGGCTCATCTCCTCGCTCCCAGGGCAGCGATTCCTGGGCGGAGGTCAAGTCCAGACTCTGCTGCTGCCGCTGCGGCTTGGCCTTGATGGGCGCCGGGGCATTGGAAGTGGGCGTGCTGTCATCGCTGCCCGCCGAGGAGCTCGTGGTGGGTGTGGGCGAAATACTGGCGCTCCTCTTCGACTGCAGCTCCTTCTGCTGCTGATGGAAGTCTATCAAGTTGTTGTCGTTGTGGTCGGCTAACGATTGATTCTGCTGATTCTGTTGCTTCCTGCTGCTGATGAAACCTCGGCGTTCGTACTTCAAGGCCGACAGATCGTACTTGTAGGCGCTCTGCTCGGCATCCCGTCGAGATGGCAGATACTTGGAGCCACTACCTCCGCCGCTGCCACTCTTTTTGGCCACTCCCGACTTGCGAACCGGCGGCTGGCGGGATTTGCAGAAGCGCTCGCTGCTGCGGCGTCTTTCGTGCTCGCACTCGGAGTCATCGCTGGCTTCTTTGGCCGGCAGCTGGCGAGCGGGACTGATCTCCAGGCGAGGACGCTCCTTGGCTGCCTCGCCGCCTGTTGGTAAGTTGGCTAACGAGGCATTGTTCTCGCCCAGTTCCGAGGATTCTTCCTGCTCCCTTTCGAACTCCTGGCGATAGTTGGCATAGCTAGCGGTTCGCTTAAAGTCCTCGGAGGAAACCCGCCGGATGACCTCACATTGGAGATTGGCCGCCTCCAGGAGATTGGCTGCCTGTGCCTGGGCCGACGTTGGCGAAACAATGGCCGCCGCCGTGGGTTCCGTGAGCAGCTCCTCGCTGTTGCTGCGCTGCAGCTTGCGATCCTGGCCAAAGGCCGAGCTGCTATCCAGGCGCTCCTTGCGCTTGCGCGACGACTTCTGCCATTCCAGGGCCGGATGTATGATCTCCGGCAGGTAGGTGGAGGTGAAGCCGCTGTTCAGGTGGCTCTTCTCCCCACCCGCCGGCGTTGGCGTTGGCTTCTCCGGACTGCGGACCACCTCATGGCGGTCAGCGGGATTCGAGGATGAGGACGATGATGAGGAGGAGGAGGCTGCGCTGCCGCACGAAGCCGTCGACGATGATGAACCAGTGAGACGACTCAGGTCGTCTTCGTTCAGCCCAGTTGTGGGATGGCGCATGCCGCACTATAAAGAAAACGATAATCAATGAGTAAAAATCCATCAAGTGTCGTGACAAACTTAGAGCTAAATTATAAATAATTAAACAGCCCGAGAAATGTCATTTTCCTGGCCGCAATTAAGTGGGTTAATAAGTGTCCGGCCGCACAACGTGTCGTATGAGTAATATTCTGTTCAATACATTTTTTTAGTGCCCCGTCATGAACCATCATCAAAGTCAGCAATCGCGCATAGTTCAACGAAATCTCCAGCTTATATAAGCCGCACACGATCTGATAAATAATTTATTGCAGTTGCTAGCCAAAGTCAAGTTTTGGGAAAAAATATTTAAGGCTTTCTTAAAAGACTTCTCTGTTATACAAACGTCTGGCGAAATACTGAATAAGTTTTAAATTAATGAATTAAATAGAAAACCTACCTAAAAGTAATTTAATTCAGATTGTGTGTTGATTAAAAAGAGTTTGATTTAATTATTTTTATGATGAAATTCTGAATAAATAAAAAAAATCTTTTTAATTTGTTTATTTTTTCAATTTAAATTATTTAAAACAATTCAAAAATTTGTCTAACAATTAATTTGATTTATCTTATATAATTGAATGACGAAATTCTGGATACAAAATTATAACTCAATTTCATAACCAATTTTAATTATGATAACAATTACTCATAAAATATTAATTAGTAATTACCAATATGTATGTAATAATCCTGGGCGTCATTTTGGTTGGCTAATCTCTACTTTAATCAGTCTAACTAATATCACAATGAATTTAATTCAGTTCACTTTTGGCTTTGATCACAAGCGTTTGATTTATATAGTCGAGACTCTTGTTGAGCAATAAAAGTTATAATAAAAATGTCAACGCCTTAAATCTCGCTTAATAAATTTCAATAAACACTAATTGAAGTTTCCTTTAACGTTTATTTCTTTTTTTTTTGGTCTGCCTTTTTCTCAAGTGTTTAACCGTTTTGAGGGTTTGCAGATTTTAAACATTTCACATGGCTTTGGGGTTTTAATGTAAATTTTACGAAATCCCCGGTATATTTTCCAGTTCCCTTGAGTTTTCTTTAAGAATCTTTTGCTTTTGGCTCGGACGCAGCCGAGCAAAAATAATTGAGGAGCAGCGGAGAACACTGGCGTTGCGTTCTTTGGGCGCACCGAATCACTATTAAACCCATTCCGCTCCGACCTCGCGAATTATATGCGAAAATCCCGCGAGAGCGCGGCAGATATAATGCGAGAGAGCGCGCCTGCGCAGTGATATATGGTTTCCCCGATCCGATACAATCCCATCGATCGGCAAAGAGAGAGGCCGCCAAAAGGTGCGAAAAGCGGTTCGGTAAACAAAAAGATCGGGAATGCTAACGAGTCTCAAACAGGAGACATTCTTGGCCGTTCTGGCTTTTCTTTTTGCCAAGTCTACATTTATTTTCCTTATCGGTGGTGTAAGGAGGGTATCAAAGGTTCGCCAGAGAGGGTTTAAAAATAAATCTGGCCCGCTAATTAGCAGCAGCTCTAGACTTTATGGCCATATTAAGGGGGTGAATTAATTTATGCACTTGTTTACCTGCTGCTGCCCCCTGCAACACGCGATTCGCACGATTATATGGCCCAAAAACGATCGATTGATCGGAGATCATTTCGGGGGATCCGAGGCCAAAGACAGGTAGCAGCACAGGTAAAACGGCTAACGGGAAATAAACACACTGAAATATGCAGGGGCATAGCCGTTGAAAAACAAATTTCAAGTGCAATGTCACGACGTGTGTAAAAATACAAATCGAAATGGCAGAGAGAAAGAGAGACGACGACGAGGGAGCTGGAATTCTCTGAGTCACTTTCCTCTAGGTTAACCAAATATCGGAGCATCTTCGGTCAACTTCCCGATCGCAAACGAGACGAACTAATTAAGACCCACGCGCCCTACAGTGACGTCAATGGCGAACGTGATCGAGTTCAGCAAAAGCTGAGCAGAAACATGAACAAGTACCTATCGAAATCAACACAATTACAATGGAATAAAGAGGGGAGTATATGCTGAAATATTACAACTTATTTTTGATTATCCTAATGAGTTTTTCTTGGTAGTGTTTTCACAATTTAATCAATAATTTCCAAAAAAATTTCCAATTTTTCCAAAGCAATAATGCAAAGATCTTCATCTCAAAGTTGAACATGAAATATTATCAAAGAATACATTGCGTATGAGTGATAAATTGTACAACCATCACTTGGCAGCTGTCCCAACCATATATTTTATGTTATTTTTGGTTTTACATGTTTAGCTTTACAAGATTTGTATTTATGATGTATTTATACATGAATTTTCAACAAATAACAAACAAATCATGATATGAAAGAAAGGCGCGTGCAAAGCATTTCCAAAGGGTCTTAGGTTTTTATCAAATTAATTAGACTACCTAAAACCCCGAAACGGAAAGGGGAATTTGTTTAGGAATTTGTTGGAGGCATATAGATAGGGACAGGTGAAAGCCCCTCGGCTGACACCTTATAATGGATCACAAATGGGACTTCAATTGAACTCGTGTCGGTTTTGTTGATTGAGGGATTTATATGGTAGAAAAATCGAACCACAATAGAAACCCAATCGAATATGTATTGATTATATAATTGTAATAAAATCACTCTTCTCTTTGTACCATTTACTCATCGGAATCGGAAATGTTATCTCTGCCATTACGATTTTTCTTCTCCGGAACTGTTTACGCAATAAAAGTGCTCAATAATTGTTTACACAGAGGGGCAGCCGCACAAGTGCATGACTCAAAAAGCGCCGACAAAAGGTCGCAATGGATAACGTTCCGCACTGAACCAATGAACCACCGAACCACTGGCCCACTCACCCCATAAATCCCACAAAGCAGCTAGCACGAGCCCACAAATGAATTGGCATTTATTCGCGTTTCGCTTTCAGTTTGTAGTTTTCAGATAAAGATTGTGAATAAACAGGTGGTGGTGGCAGTTTCTCCCACCTCCTGATCCCAGACATTCTCGATAAGAATCTTTCGTCATGGACTATTTATGGACGGCAGGCGATTAGAGCTAAAGTGTTTTCGGAACCAAACAAGCAAGCCAATAAATTTTGAAGAGCACTGGGAGTCTAAAGGTTTTTTAGCAATATTTCTTATGATATTGTATATTAACTAATTAAACCATTAAACGATACCTACAGGTACTAAATCCTATTAATAGTAGTCTTACCTTAGTATTCCTGAGGATTATCAAAAGATTTTAAATACATTGTAATTTACCTAGTTTAATTTCAAGAATACTTTTACTTCTGTATTTATATTTTTCTAAATGGTAATGACTTTTAAATTGAAATTTAAACGCTTTCAAAGAGTTCCGCCAGAAAGCTCGTAAATGTCTTAATCCTTCAGCCTATGCTGATGCCTATGCCAATGCCCCGAAGGTCGCGCAGCACACTTTTCAAAGAGCCACGCGCTGGAATCAATATGTTTACCGCCCCGAAAACGGAACGAAAACAAAGTCATGGGTACAATAGCATGGGGATTTATGGAGCTTTGTTGCCCCTCAGCACCCTTTGGCAGAGGCAACAACAAGCCCAGCTTCAGTAGCCGTCAGAGTCACACGGCCACGCTAAAATTGGCCCACGCCGCGTATGCGCGATTTGTGGCGATGCGAACCGCGAGATGTGAGAGATTCGTTTCGGGCATTTTAACAAGCCCGTGCGAATATTTGTGGCCGAGACGAAAGTGGCCGATTATACTCGACTACTTTAAAACGGGGTGCAAATATTGAAAAGCCATTTTCACCGCTGATAAGTCGGATTTACCTGGTAACCGGCCTAATATCATCGAAAATCAACGGGCTCAGACTGCCTAGCGCCGGCTGAAACCGGTAGTAAACCGGGTGATTGCAGGTCGCCGGCCATAAGATAATATGTATACGTATGTACATATACTCTCCTATTAAACCCATTGAGAGGTTTCGGGTAGGTGGTCTCCGCTTTGGGATCGAGTGGGTAAACAGTGTTAGCGTAATTGTATTTTTGATATCTCTGATATGGGCAGAGGCGGAGGCTCTCACGATAAAAGCTGCATGCGGTGTTGACATTTCATCCGTTTGAGTGGCTCGGGAATTCGGCAACCGAATCGTAAACAAAGCGATTGTAATTGTTTACCATGTTTTGTCTATTTTTATGGGTTGCCCATCAGTTTGATGGCATTTAACAATTCAAATTAAGTTCTTACATTACATAGAAGTGGATCAACACTTTACCTTAATGTGGCATTACAAATTTTTACAATTTTATTTATTCCCAGCTTTTTAAACTTTTCTTATAACTAACGACAATTGTACAAACATTAGATATCTTTAGACTCCTTTTGATCTTATTTATCTTGTCAAAAACAATCGACATGCTAAGAAATTTTTAAAATCGCACCATTCATTAAAAAGTTATGAGCAAATAATGGGGTGTTACGCGTGCAAGCAGTGCAAGCAGTAGTTTTGCCGCTAGCATATCTCCATCTTCCTCGCACTTGCTTTAGCTGAATAACGGGTATCTGATAGTCGTTTTTGTTTTGGTATTTATTGTTGTCGTAAGGGATACTATTCGAATTCGACGCAATCTCGATAATTGTGCATTTCCACATAACTTTCGGTTAGGGTAGAGCATGTACAGCTGGTATAATTGGTATTTGTCTATTCACAGCTGTTGGTGATTTTTCTATTTTAAGCCATTTCTCTGAATCATTTGCTGTTTCACCCACGTTCAATCACATTACTTTTAATTCTAAGTTCTTCAATTGTAGACAAGGCCGGAAAAGTCCTATTGAAAGTGAGGAATGGAATTTCGAAATGAAGAGCCGTAAAAAAAGATATTTGTTGCACCCAGTTGACAGCACGTACTTGCCTTCAATGGTTATGTTTGTACATGGGCGAGCTTATAATTGAACGACAATTAATCAGAGCGATAAGATAAGGTGGAAATCGATTCACAGAAACTGATAGCGAATTTAATTTATGTACTGCCACTGGAATTTCAAGCAGCCATCTCAAGTGGCCAGACATGATCATAATATGTGGTTTATATGTAGAACCGAAACTAAAGGAACTTGTTTCTATTTTTTGCCAGGTTCTATTTATAAAAGTCTGGCAATCGCAGTCGTAACTTTCCACGGCAAACGGCATCAATCAGTGCCTAAAACATGGCTATATCGACTAAACAACTGGCTACCCCATAAACTTAGGTACCCCTCAAATCAAATCGGTTAATGTCAGTCACGTGCTTTTTTTGGATTTCTGGGCTGCAATTCCCCAAGATTGCGCAACTTCAAACAGAAATGAGAATGGGGGGAAGGAGGGGGAAACTTGAGACCCGCCAACAAGTTATGGGGAAATGCCAATGGAATATTACCAGGCCCAAAAACCGAAATGCAAATGCGAGGCACACAAAATTTTAATGAAGCATGGCTGAAACAACAAACAAAACGGAGCGGCAAAAAGTGAGTAGGAAAAGTAAATAAGCAAAGAGCAAGAAATGACTAATGAGCCGGGAGAAAATGCTAGAAAAACTAATGGCCATATGATACTGGCTTAAATGAAGACTAACTGACTGAAAAAAGTCATGGTTAACTATGCATATAAAATATAAATTATTATAATAATAATATAAATATTATAATAGAATGTCAGGAAACGCGCTCTTTCATTTCCATAGGTTCAAAGTACATATCCTTCATTTTCCGCCTGTGACGTAATTACTTTATTGGTAGTCACTTGATTATTTCTGTTGTTGTTGTTGTTTTTTTTTCGATTCGTTTGGATCCATCAATTAATTTACAAATTCCGCTTTCTGCTCTCTTTATTTGAGTCTTTATTTTTCGCCCGCTTTCGTTAGAATCAATCAATTTCAATTGATTCGGGCATTTCCAGTTCATAAAAAAAATCGACAGCAATCAGAAATTTCTTTTTCCAGTTTCGTGAACTTTGCCAACTCTCGTATATAAATAAAATAAGCCCGCAAAAATAAAGAAAGGCGGGATGAATGCAAAGCTTGTTGTCATAATTTACGAGCTACGTTGAACGTGAACAGGTTTTTCTTATTTAATTTATTCCCTCTGGTTTCATTTTAATTTAAAACATTTAATTTTTGATGGGACAATGCAAAGGCAGGAATCTTCTTTAGCCGAATGAATTTGAAATACCGTGAATTATTTATAGTTTGCTCTTTTCTGTGACGATGGTGGTTGATGGTGTCACATCGCGAACTGGCTCCAGACACTCCGACCACATGACCACCCGGCAAAGTTGGTCACGAGACCCACAAACGAGGCACACGACCCTGGCGGATGCATCTAATGGATGCCGAGTGTCTTATACAATCGCCTCACAGCAGTGACTCGCGAGTTTTTTAATGAATGATCTCAAGATGGAGAACGGGTAGATCATATGGTGTACAGTGCAAGAGAGAGAAATATTCTGAACTACAACGTTTTTTTGGAAAATTACTTGAGGAAAAACTTTAAAAAGGTCAGTTATATTCATGAATTCATTTTACGGCTAGGAAAGTCTGTTCTTACTTTAACTCAAGCCTGTTATAAATCAATTTTAAGCTTAGTTCTGAAAAGAGGACCTATCAATAAATTAATACCTTGCCTACACTTGAAACCCCGTTGTTAGAGTAAAAATAAGCAGAACATTTATTTTCAGCTGTCTCTTTAACAAATTAACTTGTTTATCAAAGTTATTGGCAAAAAAATGGTTGAAATTTCTGGTCTACACGCTAGAAATGTAATTTATAAACTCAAAAGTAGACAAATTATTGGAGCATTTGTTTTCCGCTGTCTATTTAGAAAAGTTATTAGCAATTCTGGCTGTTTGTGAACTACAAATACCTAGTAGTTCCTTTGAAAACTAAGTTATCTTTCTTATAAGCCACTTGCTATTAATGAAAATGTAATGTTTTGTTTTCCCAAAGAGTTTTCTCTTATTTGCATAAAGAATAATACAGTTCTTTGTAAACGTATTCCTTGTTCTGTGCATATATAATTCCAAGCAATCTTCAACCCCCTTTCTACTTCCATGGCAAAAGCGGCTTTTCTGTCTGGGCAAACAGTGATCCCCTGATGTTAATAAATGCCGTTCAGTGGACCAGGGCGAATGCCAAATAGAAATTTAAACAATGCCAAAAATAAACCGCTCGATTGATAGCTTACACATTGAACTTTTCGGATGCCGTCTAAAAATAGATAAAACCGCGCAATTTGGCAGTAAAAAATGTGTGTTTGCTAATCTGTTTAGTTTTTGCGCTAATTGAATTTCGTCGACTGTACACAGTGGCTTCTAAAATATCGTTCATACCTTTGGAGTCTAGAGCACTACATCTTAATTGGTTTACCTTCAATTATAGTCTGGGGATAGGTATACAAAATTAATTCAAACGTAGACTGTCAATAAAGTTGGTAATTTTTTGGGTCAACACACTCGACAAACCAATTTTCGTTGCACGTCACGAAAACTGACATGACAATGGAAATTATCGGTAAGCTCGGTAGGCAGGGAAATCGAGGGGCCGAAAGGAAAAGCGGCCAAAACGGCAAAACCCCTTGATAACCAATAAAGCAAATGAGCAAAGGAAAACTTTCCGTTGAGCTGTGGTGCTCACTGTTTTGTCATGACTCAAACTCAATATCTGTAAGTAAGAAACAATAAACAAAGCGCACGCAGAAACGGAAAACAGAACACAAAATGGATCGATTGAATGGGAATGTAATGGAAAAATCAGTAGCACCCACTAACAAGATAAGATTTTCGTTTGTCATAGACAAAGCCCTATATATATACAAAAATCTATATAGATTTCGATATGTGCGACTGCCTGGCGCTAAAATGGATACCAATATGTTTATCAAGTGGGCTTTTCCCTGGAAATCGCCAGCGATTGTTCCAGTTTGTGGCAGGCGTCTGAAAATATGCAATGGATCCGATTACGTTCGCAAACTTTTTCCAATGCCCTGGCCAAATGTGTTAATTTCTTTATAAGCCCCCAGTGGTGGCGAAAATAAACATCGTATTATTTACCTATATGGCACCCATCGCAATTAGTTGCCAATCGTTTATGTAAATAGATGCCCAGCCAATAAACGGCAATTGTGGCGGACAGGTGTGAAAACAGGGAACATTTAGACGCCTAATGGGGTTATTTACAATATTCGGTATTCTTAGAAATTGTATAACCTTAAAAAGGGTATTATTTCGATAATAATGGGGAAAATCATTTCGCTCTTTTTTGTGGGTGTTTACATGGTAGTCGAGTACTTTCTAGTGGCGTGCACTACTTGTGTCTGTTGATAATAAAATTATTGTGAAATGAGTAAGGCTTGACAAGATAGTTCTCTGCGTACAATGTGTTGTTTTGAAACAATTTGATGTGTTGTGAAGAACTTCATAGAAATATTTGTAAATTCTTTAAAATCCCATACTTTATGATTCTATGAATATCCCAAGAATAAACCCTACAGTAATATTTAGTTAAAATGATCTAACAAATGTCTTGTAGGGTATATTTGTTTAGGGTTTTAAAGCTGAATTTCATACTTACAATGCAAGCCTTAACGGACTTCCAAAGATTTCTCCCAAAGTCTTCAATCTTGCTGGTTTTTCCCCGTACGTTCGCCAGTTGCACGACCTTTTTGAGTTCGACTGGTGGTTGGAAAAGGTGGTGGTTGTTGGAGATAACCAAATCGAGTCGAAGATCGAAAGGTGATTGAAATCACTAGGCCGCGAAGGTAATTTCTGCGTTTTGGAACCGGCTAGAACCGCTTAGATAGAGCCCGGATGCGCAGGATAGTCACATTGCCGTTGATTCACACGCGCACTCGAAATGGAAGGAAGGATGGATATCCTTTTTTGTATAATTCAACTATTATTTTTGCCGTGGCCTTTTGCTAATATTGTTAACTTTGGTATGGTAGCTTCAGATCCGGTTATTGTGGCTGTCAAAAGTGGTCCAGGATTTCGCAATCGCAATCGCAATGGCAATCTCAAGCAATCTCGATATTTTCGGGGCCCTCGGGCTCTTGCCCGCTCACCTTTCTACTCGCTCTTGAGCTTGATTTTTTTCTTGACCTTGTAACGACGGTTGCGCTGATCTACGACAAACTCATATCGCGATCTCTGCACATTTTCGCTATCTAGACTATAGCTCAGACCCAAAAGGCGTAGCACTCCTAGCGAATACGTTGTGACTGGATTTTAGTGCCGGATCGGATGCGAATTTCCTCTCTCTCTCTCTCGGTCTTTCGGTCCTTCGGCGAGCTCCTGCACTCTTTCTCCTTGTTCCTGTTTCCTTGTTTCCTGCGAGGACCTCTCGCGATAGCAAATTGAGTGACCGACGACTAACGGTGAATGAGCAGGCGGAGCGCACCTGTCGCGCTTTTATAGCACAGTTATATCCTGCGATCGCTCTGGGTCGTCTCTCTCGCTCTCACTCTCTCACTGGCTGCAATTGCATTCGCTGTTACACCACCCACACTCTAAATCGCTCTCCCTTAATAGCGCTCTCTCGCTCGCTCGCACACTACGGCTGCTTGAGGAAGTGAGTCGACACGAGTCGGTATCTGAGCATGTGTTTTTTTTGCGGTTTTCGGCTGCCGCTCTTTTCGGGGGCTCTTCTCCGCCGCGTTCTTGTTCTGCCTCTTCTGCTGCCCCTTTCAATCGAGAGTTTTCCCCCTTGCAACGCCGTCGTTTTCCTCTTCTTCGTTGCTTTTGCTTTTGTTGTGGCTGCCTCTTTTGGCACTGGGGCAATTATGTAAAGCGTTTGGCTTACTTTAAAAACTTGGACCACAGCTTTGGAGTGCTTCTTTTCTCTGTGTGTACTTGCAGCTTTTAGCTTTGTGTTGTATTTGCGTTTATAGTTGTAGTTGTAGTTGTTGTGTGCGAGGTCATCGACGCGCGTTAGCCGAAACGACAGAAAAAAAATCGATATTTAAAACTCGTCGCACTGGATAAAATGGGTTTATGGGTTAAGTTTGTGTTATTGCTGTCTGCCCAAAGGCAAATATTCAAGGAAACTGGAGTTTTTCGAAGCACAATTGCATTTACAAACACAATAACCCGGCCGCGAATAGAAAAAACTTTCCGCTGCTTTGGACGCACGTTGTGTCGCGAGACGCAATTTTTCCAAATGGGAGCCACACGAATTTGATTTTTGGAGCCCAACGACGCGCTCGCTCTGCTCTCTTTATCTTACTCCCTCCCTCTCTCTTTGCGCAGACTCTTTTATCGCAGGGGTTTTTTCACAATCTCGGATTCCTCAGCATTAATTATCCAAAAAGCGCTTTATGTGCACATTTAGTAGGTCCTTTTAGATGATGTTTCCTTTCGGGGGAGTTGTGAAATGGGCGTGTAAACAAAGGCGTAATGCGCTCGCGCGCTCTCTTTCCTTGGATTTTCTCTTCAGATGACGATGACGTTGCAAATGAAACGGTTAAAACGGCGCATCTCACTCGCACTCGCTCTCGCTCTCTCTCTCTCTCTCTCGCTCTCTTGGCTAAATGCTCTTCTTCATTTTCGGTGAATTCACTCAATTATTACGGATTTCAATGAGCGAACTTATGACGGCAATTGCATACATTTTTGCATTCTGTTTATCCATATCCATAGCTAAAGCTGAAAATAGAAAATTCAATTAGGACTGGCGTTAAAAACCTTTGATTCTTCAAATCCCGATTGTGCAATCGCAAAATGCAAAAATAGCACCAACAAGTGCGGTTCCAGATTGAGCAATTAAACCCAATTGGATGCAATTTGCAGTTGGGTGGCGAAGGGGGGGGGGGGGTGGGTGCTCAATAATTTACGGGTGTCAAGTTCTCATTCCCTTGATGAACCCTCGAGAACTTTCGAGAAATCCACAAAGAGGAGAAGAGCGAAAAGGGGTGGTGGGTTGGGTTGGGTGGAAATAGTTTCTGCAATTGGCCAGTTGGCAGATTTGCATTTAAATTGATGTGGCTGCGAGCCATAAACAAAATTTGATTATGCAAATGAAAGGCAAACAATCGAAGGAAAACAGATTCTGTTTACTCGAAAATCAGGGAAAATGCAGTCATTTTATCTACCGAACAAAGGAAAGGAAGGTGATAAAATTGCACATTAAATGGCAGAATTGAACTATATTTTGGTTCTAGCCAACTTGGGAAAACAACTTATTAATAGTTTCAAAAAAAAGTTTTTCAAATTATTATATGTAGTCATAAAATAAGAAATTTCTTTCTTTATTCAAAACCTGCAACCTTGAGAAAAACAAGTCCTTTAACCTAACCCAAATCGCCTGATTATCCTATATGTCGATGTCATCCTCTTATGCCAAGCCTTGCTAATATCGCCATTAAGTGACTAATTGATTGATGATGTCTGGCACTTAACCCCAGATGGATATTTTGCGTGCCGCAGTCTTAAAATATATCAAAATAAACATGCGAAAATTTCTCAATTTCTGAAAAAAAAGATTTATATATACGCCTATATATGCGCACATTAAAATGTCTTTGACGTCGCAGACGAAATTCGGCAACAAAAAAAACTGTTTTTAATGTTCTGCTTTATTTTGGAAAAAGAAAATAAATAAAATCAAAACAGAAACCGAAAAATTGTAAACATTGAAATGAAAACACGCTCTGCTTGTGTTGGTAATCGGGAAAAAAGACAAAGAAAAGTATAGAAACGAGAGAAAATAGATGCCAAAAGGTTATTTCACAAGTCCTTGATGCATCGACATCAATAAGATCCAGGTGCAAAAACTTCTAGTCGGATGTTGTGCAGTTTCACACTGGCAAAAAATTAGGGCGTAATGAAAACAGAAGAATGGAGGTAAATAAAATGGCACCAATTTAAAGCTAAGCCTCTTTAAGTATAGATTAATCCTGAACAGATGTTTTAAAAAAGTATTCACAATTAATAATAAATAAATTAATTTATAGTTTCTTCAAGCATCAAGGATTTTTTTTACATTTGAAATTTAAATTTTTAAATTTTTTACCCCTAAGCACAATTATTATAAAACATTTTATTCCTAATAAATTTCTCACAGTGTGGATTTTAAGTGCAATGTGCAGGATATGCAGTCATAACATTTCTCCCAGTGCATCTTTAAAGTCTTACCCCTTTAACCAGTTGCAACACTTGTGTTGTGCCCGCCATTTACCTAATTTTCGGCGGATTTTCTGCTCTTTCTCTTCGGCTTTTGTTGTTGCTGTGGATTTTTCCACACTCACACCACACTCAAAGCGACTCACACATACACACGCGGATAGAGAAGTGCGAACACTGCGAGAGAAGGAAAATTGTGAACCACACCGGACGAAGAACCAACATCGAATGAGCGGAAAAATAACGGGCGCACGTGCTTCGAGCAGCGTAGGCCAAAAAGGGGGAGGGAGGTGGATCCCCCGAGAGAGAAATGAGAGGGGGAAGGGTGGGGGAAAGCGGAAATACGAGGGAGAGTGCGTTTTCTACTGAATGAAAGCGACAGGCTTCGTGGAACTTCGTCTGCATTCGGCCCCCTTCGTTTGTGGAGCTGCTCTCTCCAACTTTCTTCCTCTCAATCTCTCTCTCTATTTCTCTCTCCGCTCTCAAAGAAGTGGGCAAGGACGTGGCTGCAATTTAAGGCAAACAACGGCACACCTACGCCCCTTTGGTCACGCCCCCGCGCGTTAATTAAATATCGCACATACGCAGCGTTAACACTTCCATCGGATTTTGAGATGGCAGGGCTTTTGGCTTGGCCTCGGTCGCATATCATGGCTTAATGCCGCCATCCCGATTCGCTGCGGAATGCTCACCGTAATGTAATGTATGCACGTCCTTGAACGCACACTTAGACCACATCCTTCAGCGCTGCTCTTTTATTGCATCATGCAGTGAGATAAAAGTATTCCAAAGATGGTTTCAAAGGAATGTTTATAGAGAGAATATATGCAGTTCGAGAAGTTATGTTACAAAAATTATATTTTATAGATCAACTATTTTACCATAAATCCACTAAAAAGAAAGTATTTTTGATAATTAAAATTTTCCAATGGTGTTATGGGCATTTTATATAAACATACACTGCAGATTATAAATCTTTTCATCCCGCGGCTGTTTTCAAGGTGGCGGGATTTAGGCGTTGAATTGGAGTCTGTACCACGGAGAACTCATACTTGGCCACATAACCGTTGGAACCGGCTTCGTAAACGACCAGCAGGAACTTTGATCCTGGAAAGGGCTGCCGAAGGGTTCCCTTAACTTGAAGCAGTCCCGGGGAAATCTCATCAACGGTCTCCTCCCGGGTCGTTCCATCTGCAAAGATCCTATAAGATGGAGAGTTACTTGATTGTATCCACTGATTATCTTATCTTACTAAAATTTACCTTAGGTAATATTTATTATCGGATGGCACTAACAAAACTCCGTTCTCGTCTATAGAGGGCACAAGTGAAGTAGCAGAGGTTGTGGGTGCCGCAGTTACCAGATTCAGAAACTGAACTAAAAGAATCTATGGGAAATATTATAAAATAACCTTCAAGGCAAGAAATCCATAAGAACTTACTGTGCAAAATAACTTGGCCAGCATGATGATGATTTTTTGGCAGTTGGTTAGCGACTGACATTTTCAATAATAGTGCAGCAGCTAAAAAACAGAAACAGAACGATCCCCTAATACAGGTCTTAAACAGGAATTATCAATAAACACCAAATGTGCTTGTATACGATGCGCTTTTAATAATAATGATTAACAAAGCAGAGCAATACAAATTCTAATAGATTTTATTTATTTATAGATCGAAAGCTTTTAATTCTTGTAGATTTTATCGTTATTATCCGTGTGTGTGTGATATTTATTTTATGTTTGACTGGTGTATTAGTTATCTTATGAGAACAAATATTTTGATAAAATATCATAATCTATAGGTACTATTTTTTTCCGTGTAGGTATCCGTGGCCACAGCCGTATACGTGCCATTTGACAATGTTGCAGGCGAGCGTCGGATAGTGAAATCCGCAATTGATGCTTGTGCACGAACGGAAAAGGGATTTGGGACTTTTATGGACTTGTAGGACAGCTCTTATTGCGCATTTTGTGGTTCCCCAAGTCGAAGTAAGCGATAGGTTTAAGTTTTCACCCCCCAGAAACTTTCACTTATTCGTTGTTATTTGACCAGGCCAAGTGCTCGAGTTAAATCGTATATATGCATTTCTACATGTTCATAATAGTGCCCCTTTCAAATCTGTATACATTTTGGATATTTGCCAATGGCTGAACATTTTTAGCGAAATCGAAATGTGCATAGCGTATTTTTGTTTATTTCTCTATCATCAGCCGCCGCTGCATTTTCCGCTTTTATTGTATTGCTTTTCGTTAAAATATTTCCATCTCGGCAAATGCATTACACAATGTTGGATGAAATGGAAATTATGTGATGAAATGGCACATTCCCTGCTCGATTTAAAGTGCAATATTAGAGGAAATTATTCGGTTTTTGGTCTTAAATTTTTTGTAATTTTTATACCTATTAAATATGCAACTTGAGTTTTGATACTATAATATCGTTGATTTTTTGTGTGAAGTATTGTAAACTAAAATATATATTTATTTCTAGATCTAGATTGAAAAATAGGTATCAATTCTCTAGTTCGCTTTACAACTTCTAAATGATTAAAAATGGTTTTCTGCTTAGAAACTGAAAGGTTCACTTGCATAGATTCATGAAATAAATCATTCACAAGGTCATAGTGTTTGTATTTCACCACTTTTGTTGCAACTTTTAGGGGTGGAATACTCCCAAGGTCGTCTCTAGCTTTAATTAATGCAGGGGCGAATGTTGCAGATGAATTTATTTGGGCTTCCGGGTGGTAAATATATACATTTTATTAAAATATGCGTGACAACCGAAAATAGCTGACCCACAAAGCCAGTGAGCTACTTTCTGCGGACACAGATCTCGCCACTCTACCCCATTTTCCCTTTTTCCACCTCATTCCCCTTAATTTGGCCCGCTGTCTAGTCTCATTTTTTGGCCATCAGAGGTCCGAGCAACAATTACCCGTAGACACAACAGCCATGATGAGTGGCCAGCCCACTCAGTCCACCCATTTTAATCACCCACCCACCCACCGACCGCCCCTTTTTGTGAATGGCATCCGAGGATTGCGAAGACTGCGCAGAATCCTCTCTATCGATTAACTCAAAAGGCAGACAGCTCTCTTTGTTAAAACTTGGGATAGGGCATGGGGATGGGATGGGTTCCAGTTCGGGATGGTAATGGGGTTTTTTTAGGATGGGGATGTGATGCGGATGTGAAATCAACTGCGTAGTAGTCAAAAGTCAAGTTGAAGGGGGCGTTTTGGGGGTGTGGCACCTGCTGCTGCCGTGGGAGGGATAATGTTCGGGATGCTTAATGCGCAATTTAGTTGGGGGTCTGTGGGATACACCGAAGTGTAGGTCAGTTTGCACACTTTCTCTCTCTGAACCCATCCTCTCTCGCCGGGACTCTTGCCCACCCTTTCCATTTCTTACCCTTTCCCCTGCATCAGTTTTTCTCTCGCTGAAATATAATCGAAAATTGCATGCGAAAGTTTTATCCTTGGCACCAAAATAGTGCAATGCCCCCACTTTTTTCATGCTGTCGAAGAACGCAAGTGACGCGCGCTATAAATGGTAAAGCCTTTTTTGGAGAGGGGGATATAATATGGTAATATAAATGTATAATATTTTGTTAGCACTAAATAAGTTCGAGGAAGAGTAGACCTTGGATATATATATAGCCTTGACAATCTGGTTAAGGGAAACTCAATCCATAACCAATTCCAAACTCAATCTATAAGCCCTAGAGCAATTTTCAAATTCATTGTTGGTCCACAGAGACAAAGATATACCCAAAGAAACGGACCGAATCGGCTGGGATGGTGATTGTGCACGGAATGTTCGAGATCTCAGAGCTGGCGGCTGGCACTATTGGATGTGTGGGTCTCTTTATGGGCGGTTGCAATGCGCTGCCCATGCAGCATGCTCCCGATCTTCCGGCTGCTCTGTTCGTCCTGTCGACGGTGTTTCTCCTCCACCATCTGCGGGTGGAGAACTTCAAACCGTTGCTGGAACTTTGGCGTCTTGTCTTGGAACTGCTGGTTTTTTACCTCTGCACCCAAATCCTTGTGGTCCTGGTGTGGCAGCAGTTCCACAACTTGATGGATATGCTGCGGGATGAAGCACTCGGCACTCGCCTGGCCATTAATGTTCTGGAAAGCTACCCCAGAGTCTACATGTTTATGCGCCAGGATGTGTGCTACTTTGCAAAGCTCATTGTTTCACTGGTTTGCACCTACAAAGCGGTAAAGGTAACTAAGGCCTTGGACTATGCTTTACCAAGGCGCCGGACCTATAGGTATTACGTGGATCAAGCTACAGATGAGAACTGCGCCGATGGTAGTCGGTCCTCCAAAAGGAAAAGCGCGCCCCAGCGAATACCTGGATCCTCTAGTCGCCGCGAATCTAGAAGCAGGCGAAAGCAGTAAATCAAATCAAATCCGTAGTCTAATCAACATTTTTCTAAGCCACAAAAACACACGTTAATGCAATCCGAGGTGAATGGCGCACCGGGTGCAGTGCACCCCACTCGAAGGCCAAATTCAAGAGCATTTCACGCTTTCCATCGCATTTGCATGCTTGAAAGAGCAGAGGCAACACGTAGACACCAAACACACAACTAGTTTTCAAATTTGGCCGCCCTATTAGACAATCGATTAATGGACAACCTTATCGAAATTAGCCAATCGCCTGTGTTCCATCTCTAGCAGAAGAGAAGAAGAAGAGCACAGAGATCGGACACAAACAATAAAGAAATTAAACAATTAGCCATAATTAGGCTGTGTTTTTCGGTTTGAGGGGTGTTGTCTTAAAAGAGGGGAGAAGCTATGGCCTTTCTTTGCCCAGTGCGCATGCGGCGCGACAAGAAGAAAGGTAAGTCAATGAAAGGCGGATGAAGCAGCACTGAAAACGAAAGACTTCAATCACGAACTTGTTGCTTGGTGCACTGAAAAAAATACAAGGTGTACAAAATAAATAAAGTTAAAAAAATACGATTTTTATTTTTAAATATTTCTTGAAAAAGCACAAATTGGTTTTTAATATTTGACAATGTTTAAATTATTTTATTTTATTTGATACCCTGTATTTTAGCTACAAGTGCCAGCATAGAAAGGGACTTGCCAGCGGTGGGAGGATTGGGCATGGGTCGCATTACTGGCTCCTCCAGCATCGAAACCCTGGTGAGAGTGGGCATCGAAAAGGAACATGGTCTAAGGTATGTGCATCTCAGATTTTAAATTGAATCCCTTTAAAACTAAACCTTCCATTTCAGTCCCGATTCCAAGATGGTTGTGCTGCACGACTTTACGCCCTGCGTGGATGATGAGCTGGAGGTGAAGCGTGGCCAGCTGGTTAATATTCTGTACAGGGAGAACGATTGGGTGTATGTGATTGGTCAGGACTCGCGGCAGGAGGGCTTCATTCCCTTCTCCTACTGTGCCCCCTGCAACACGCAGCTGGCGGATTTGGCAGTCAAGAAGAAACTGCCAAGGGAACAGTGTCCCGAGCAGCCGATCGATGAGACTATACCGCTCCTGGGCGCGGACAACAAACTGGATGTGCTCTGCGATGAGACTCTGAATCCAGGATCTGCCAAAAGCATGGAGAATATCCTGCTAGTGGAGCCAGAGTGCACGCCTTTCGTTAAAGAACCCTCCGGCCGCTGCATCGTTTTGTACACCTTTATAGCCCGGGACGAGAACGATTTGTCCGTGGAACGGGGCGAATTTGTCACCGTGTTGAATCGCGATGACCCCGATTGGTTTTGGATCATGCGCAGCGATGGCCAAGAGGGATTCGTGCCGGCTAGTTTCATCTATCCCGCAGACAGCGTGCGAGTTTTGCAGCAGCAGAAGGCCACTCTAAATGCCATGGAGACCATTCTTCAGCAGGGTCAACCTGG
This sequence comes from Drosophila pseudotakahashii, assembly GCA_035046095.1. Taxonomy (NCBI): domain Eukaryota; kingdom Metazoa; phylum Arthropoda; class Insecta; order Diptera; family Drosophilidae; genus Drosophila; species Drosophila pseudotakahashii. Next base: position 16,155,512 of record JAWNOE010000247.1, read on the forward strand.
GCAGCAGACGCAACAACAGCAGCAGCCGCAATTGGGCTTGGGAACGGATGACCTGCGCTACCACGGAACGGAGCTAGTGATGCTGTATGACTACAAAGCGCAGGCCCCAGACGATCTATACCTATCCGTTCGGCGAGGGGATTGGATTTACGCCGATCTCAGTAATCAGACTGTTGATGGCTGGCTGTGGGCTTATGCTCCGAAAACCCGCAAATATGGATTCATTCCGAAAGCCTACGCACGACCGCCTGCCATGACAAGTCTCTGAGAGATTGTATCACTTTCATTATCATTATTATTAGCTTATTATTCATTCACCTTATCTAATATTCAATGCCACATTCATTGAGTAATAAATTGTGCCTTAGATTTATTTTGTATGTGAGCTTGCATAACATATCGTATACACTTAAACTAATTAATTCATTCTTAACTGTAGGTTGCCCGTAAACGAATATCAAAAATAACTACTATTGTATTCCATTCAGAACCAGCTTGGGCAGCACTTGCTAGCATCTAGGTCTATATATGAATACTAAAGCACTGACGGGGCGAGCCCCTCGATATGCACTTGGTTTGGATTATTGGATTGGATATGGATGCGTTCCATGAGCGGTGCGCGTGCGCAGGGTTATGCTCAGCATAATGTTGTACGCACACGCACATCCAACTGGATTTTGGTTTCGACCTGACCCCAAAAACAGGCGGAGGTCTACTTAAGGCCCAGACTGTCGTTGGCCGAGGAGCAGTGCGAGCAATTGAGGTCCAGGTTTCTGTAGAAAAATATAGATTGAAATAAATGAAGTAATTTATATTAAATATGTAAAACCTACTTCATAGTCTCTCTGAGCTGCTCTTTCTCATTCATCTCGTCACGCAGCTTCTGCTGCAAGCTGAGTATGAGATCGTTTTTGTTTTGTATCTGCAGCTTTAGATGGACGATCGTCTCCTCCTGGGCCTCGAAAATGGCCTAGAAAAAAAGTGAGTCTTGAGTAAATGCTATAGATACTAGGTAAATCTCCTCCTACCCGACACTCCTCCATGGACTCGGAGTACGAGGGCGGCTCGTCCAGGCAGAAGAACTCCCGCACCAGCTTGCACTTGCGCAACTCCTCCTTGGCCATCACCGAGTTGACGAAGATCTGCAGGCCCTGCACACGATTGTCCAGGAAGACGGCATTGAAGTTGTCGCCAAAGAGCTTCTTGCGCGGCAGCAACAGCGTGAGATTGGGATAAGTCTGCTTCAGCTTGCCGTTCAGCCGCACAAAGTCGGTGTAGCGTCGCATGACGAGCCAACAGTCGTTGGTCTCCGGATTCTCGACGCGCAGCTTGTAGACAGTGAAGCGCGCCCGCTCCTCCATCACCTCGTAGCCAATGATGGGCACTCGCAGCACGGCATTGGGATCCACGGGCGGGACGACCACCGATCCCGAGGAGAGCGTCATCTGGCTGGCGAACATGGAGCTAGAGCCCGCCGTGTGCCGGGAACTGGATTGGCTGTAGCCCAGGCTGCACTCGCTCATGCGTCGGGGAGCCCTGGTGGTCGGGTGGTCCAGGTCCACAGCATGACCGCCTGCCTGGTGGCCATAGGAGGACTGCGTCAGGTCGCGATGGGAACGGGCACCGCCAAGCATTTCGTTTTGTTGTCTGTTGCTCTGGCTTCTCGTCGTCGTCGGTTGCTCGTAGCTGTGGGAGCTGATCCTCTGCAGACACACCTCCGATTTGGCGTTGGCCACTGTCAATGGAGCACCGGAATTGCTGGCCAAGATCACGCTGACATCACCCTCCGATTTGCTGCGCAACAGGCTGTTGTTTTGGCTGAGCTTGATCCCTTGTCGCAGGTCGGGATTCGAGTGGCACTGGCGGCCGAGTAGCTTGCGCTGCTGGAACAACTTCCTGTTTTCCAATCCACGGCTGGAGCTCCCGGTTTTGAGCGGCGACTTCTTGGGTGACGTTGTTGCTGTGCTGGCCTTCTTGAAGAGCGTTGGCTGCGGAGTTCTTAAAGGTGCTAAAAGGTTGTTGCTGTTGTTGTTTCCGTAGCTACTGCCTGTTTCTCTTTTCCGAAGCGCACGCAGTGACATCGCTTTGTTTGGTTGTTGTTTGCTGCAGCTTTTGTTTGCTACATGACTTTTTAAAATGCAATGCCCCGAAAAGAAATAGCTTTTCTCCCTTTTCTTTTGTTTTTTTTGTGGATTGTAGTGTGACCGCACTTGCTTCCGACTTAATTGGCCAGTATTGGTTAATGCTGCATTGGTCTATCGATAACGCTAGGCGGCAAACAGCTGGGGGTCTATCGAAAATGGAGCATGTGGTAAATATTATTGTTTTTAGTGAAATTGTATTTAATTAATTAAAATAACTTATTTATCTTAGAAAAACGAAACTCTCGAGCTAATACAGAAGCTCGTGAGTCTGAATGTGACTGAAAATGAGGAGGAGATCACTGCCCTACTCAAAAACCTGCGACTCTTGCTTACAAGGGGCAGTGAAAATCAAGAGACTTTGGCCAAAAGTGTGGAGTTTTCCAGCTTTCTAGATACCGTGGCATTTAATCCACTGATGCGCACAGAGCATCGCCTCATACACAATCTATCCCTCCAGGTGCTGGCCAACAGCGTGGTTAACAATGAGACTACACAAACCCTCACCTGGAATCAACATGGGTCGAAGATCTGCGAACAAACCTCCGCCGCTCCGCTGGGAAGTTCGAATAATGTGCTCCTCATGATCATGTACAACATATATCTCAATGGTTGTGGGCTCATCAGCGACCTGGTGGCACTCCAAACATGCCTGAGTCTGTGGCGGGCTCTAAACGAGGAGCAATGCACCTACAACTTCGAGTACCTGCACTTCTTCCTGGAGCACTTCATCGTCCAGAATGGCCGTGCGTGCGTGGCTTGCTACCAGAAGCTGGATACCGAAGACCGTGTTGCCTTCCTCGACTACGTGGCTCACTATCTGCGGGAAAACAGTCCCAATGGCGAGGTGACTCTGTTCCTTCTACAGCACTTTGCAAAGGAGTTCCGCCTTAAATCCGATTGCCTTCTGCGCGAAACTCTCAAGCTTAAGCATGAGCTCCACCCACGAGAAGTTCACACGCTGCTACGCATCATTGCCAGCGCCAGTGGCTCTGAAAAGTATGCCAATGTCTACTCGGCGGATCAGTCGCTGTTCATCAACGTTAGCAGTCTGCTGAGATGCGTGGTGTCTGCCGGCAAGGAACCGGATGGAGGAGGACTGGATAAGCCCATGACAAAGCTGGAGGAAGTGGCCCTAACTTCGGGCATTGATGCTGGTTACGAAAAAAAGGTCTCCTATGAGCTGAAGACGCTGCTCGTGCGCTGTTCCGCCAATCTCCTGTACGACAACAAAGCCAACAAGGGTTACTGCCTGGACACACAGCTACTGCCCACTCTTCTGGAATGCACCAATATGGATGCTCGCAACCCTTGTAAGAACACATGGCTTACTTACTTAAACTATAACCACATACTAATGTAAATTTCGCCCCTCAGTGATGCGGGAGTGGAGCATCCTGGCCATCCGCAATGCTTGCATCAACTGCCCCGAGGCGCAGCAGGTGATCGCTGGCCTCACCATGCAGGGCTCGGCGCCGAACGACATCCTCACCGAACTCAACCTGGACATGGGAGCGCTACGCATCTCGGACAGGCAGCAATAAACCATCTAGCTCATCTATACTGCATACATCTACCCATACGGACTCGACAAATTAGGCACGACCACTGGCTGGCCAACAAGTGGTTAGATGTTGCTCACACCACGTCATCCTCCGCCCAGTCGTTGCCCCCCCTTTCGCTGGCCTCACGATGCGCTAATGGTATGCCAACTGATAGCCCAACGGCATTCATAAACGCGATGTCAAACGTTTAATGGCGAGGCGGGGGAAAATTGTATGGCGGTCGGCTAGCGTGGCTAGCGAAGATATAAAAATAGCTGCCCATGTACCATGCTCTGTGTACCATTAAAAAAGAGATGCCTAAATTCATCTAAAATCTAAATTTGTGCGCACACTGCCGCGGCAGAGTAGAGTTCATGTTTATGGCGCAATTAAGAAACGATGACGTCTGCGTCCGAGTAATTCCTTCGGCGACTTGCTGCAGGTGGCAGCTACTCCCCAAAGCCACCATCCCATCCCGCTCCCAGCGGCGTATGTAGAACGATTTTATGTTTATGCTGGCTAACAATGGCTGCCTTTGTTTTAGCTCGCCGCGCTCCCCAAAAAGAACAGAAAAGCGAAGGAAAAGGCAACCCGAACGACAACCACTGGTGGCTAGTAGCCAGTCAGTCTGTGCTCTGCCTTGGCCAGCGGCAGACGGAACCGTACCGCCGCGATCCGATCCGATCAGATTCGAGTCGAGCGAAGGAAGCAGAGATCGCGCTCTTTTATTTCGAATTTCGCCTGTTCGCTTCACGGGCAGTTTAGCCATTTATTTCGGTTGTTATCCGTGCTTCGTCTAGATCAACGAAATTGTATTTTTGACGAGCCGGGCAGCTCATTAAACTCAAACACATCGTTCATAAACAATCAGCTTGGTGGCCAGCCAGAGATCTCGGTTGCATCGCTGCATCTTTAATGGTAAACACCGAGCGGATCGCTCTTATATAACGATAAATCAGGATACCCAGGGGACGTTAACACTGCCTGACAGTTTACGAGGTGGGCTGTCGTCGAGGAGGAGGCGTTGGAGGCATTGGAGGCGTGCTGCTGATCCAAATCCGCTGGCATTGGCATTATTTATGCGGGGCATTAATTAAATACACATTTCTCAAAATTCGCTTCTTTTACGCCGGGGCGGAATTCGTCGGTGTTGCGACGTCCGTCTGAATAATACGGCACATACCAAAAATACAATGGCCGACGGCAAGTAAAACAAAGGCTGAGATACAAAACAAATAAATAAATAGGCAGGCGAACGTTTCGCGATTTATGTTGGTGTGTGCCTTTTTCTTTTTTTTTTTCGAAAAATACAAAAAAATATTTAAAAATTTCTGCCTGTCAGAATTGTCAATATATTCGCGCCCAAAAAAGCGACAATGAGTTGTGAATTAATGATGCCTCTGTTTTTTCGAGCATTTTGTCAGCGAGGAATCTGCCAAACGTGTGCTGTCCATCTAAAAATAAGAAAAACAGTTTGCTGTAATTTGTGCGTGGCTAAAAAAGAAAAGAGTAAGAACTAAAAGAAAAAATTCGAAAAACCTACTCAAAGGAAAGTGGCACATAGGATAGATAGAACTTGTTCTTCCCGCTTAATGACGCACTTCATGACGCAAGTGTAGCAGCAACTCCCCCAACTCCCGGTGAGGCAAATGCAGCTGCAACTGCAAGATCTATTCCCGGAATAGATCGCGGAAGTGGAGAGTGGTAAAGGAATCTGGCGCCGTACAGCAGGGAATTTCAGCTTGTTTTCTTTTTGGGTTTTCCCCAAAATAAAAGAAATATATAGAAGATGTCACTTTTGGTAGCCCCAATTATTGTCTCGCAACAAAGAGAGGCAACGAACGAATATAACATCAACTATGTATATGGCACTTGTGCACGCACACCCCACCTGCCACTCCACCCACCCACTGATCCATCCACCCACTCGACGGAGGAGGCGCACCTAATTCTCGCAAATATTCCGCAAAGAGCTCAAATAATTTAGAAAAAGGAATTCGCATTCTTGTCATTTATTTTTCTCGCATGAATGTGTCCACTAATTTGCTTAATTTCTGTCACAGACCAAAGACGAAAGACCGTTTTTGAATTTCTGGGAATTTCTGGTCGTCGTGGCAACATGTAAATACATAAATAAAATAAAAGCGGATTCTCCAAAACAACATAATTAATTTAATGGGCTCGGTTTCGCGGATTTGTGTAAGGCAAACATACAGTTTAGGTCAAAAAAATAATCTGTGCTTTGTATTTAATATTAAAAGTTTTTTTAGCTTCTAACAAATTAAGTGTTATAGATTGTTTTGATATTATCAAAAAACCAGACTATACCATACAAAATCAGAATCAATATATAATTAAGTTTAAATTTCCTTAGCACCATAGTAAAAAACTAAATATCTTAGATTCTGAACGATAGCGATAATAAATCTATTTTATAAACGTTTCATTTAACTACTTGTTGCTTCCTGAAATATCCCCTGTTTTTTCCAGTTTGGTTTGTGTTTCTTTACCCTTAAAATATCTTTTATCGCCAGTTTTTGAAACCCCAACACTGTTGTTCCGCCTGCCGTGTTTGTCTAGTATAAAAATAAAATATTGTTTAAACTAGAGAGCTCTGGGATCGGATGGAACGGGGACGGGTGGTGGTCTAGGCCCAGCGAAACACCTGCCGAATGATGAAAACGGCGCCCGGCAATGTCCCACATGTGTGCGATATGTCAGCATGACTTCATTGTCTGGGGAGAGATTATAAATGGGCTAACTATTTACCCCGTTCCCTTCCCTTTACCTTCCCCCAGGAACGTGCGTTGTTCCATGTGCGTGTGGATTGCCCCTTGCCAACGTCCACAGAGCCCTAGGAGGGGCGAGTGATCCGGAAACGGAACCTGAGTATCAGACAAAATGAAGCGCGACGTGTCCACGTCGACCATCGGTCGGGATGAGGCCCGTCGTCCTCTGATGGAGGCCTACATGTTCCAGCGGCGCGTCCTGCTCGGCTGCAGTCTGCTCATGGTGGTGTCCCTGCTCATCTGGATAGTGGCCATCTCGACCGATCACTGGATCATCATATCCGGCGGAAAGGGTAAGATAAGTACTCACTCTTTAACTGAAAGTTCTTAATCGCTGACTTCTTCCAAGTTTTTTGGAGTTTAATCACATGGTAAATTATAATAATTAATAATAAATAATAAAAAGGTTCTTTAAATGTTTTTTAAACAAACACCTGTTTTCAACATATCAAAGATGCAAAGTTTTCTTTAAAATTACTCATACGTCACGTATGACACGTATGAAATCTTTTTCTTATATCTAACTTCGTAAAGTTATTGATTAGGTTCGAATAACTATAAAAATATAATGACACATAAATAAAGTTTATTGAGTAGGAGTCTACGCCACCTTGACTAAAATAAATTTTAAAAAACTATAGTACGTATGAGTGATAATTTTTCTAAAAACGAAGATTGTCATGCCTTTGAAGAGAACCAATAAAACAATATGATACAATTTGAATTGTAAATGTAAAGCAAGTATTTAATCTCTGCCTTCTTTTTGTCCCACGTTCAAAGGCATTTTCATCCCGGAGTCACGACGCTTCTTCATGTCCTCGCACTCGGGATTGTGGCGCCACTGCCGAAACACCATAGTGCCCAATGCCCTTGGAAATGCCCAGGTGGTGCGCAACTTCAGCTCCATGTCGTACACCTCGCAGACGAACATCAACGAGGCGAAGCGCAATCTCTCGCACATGGACTTCATCAAGGAGTTCGCCCAGGAGAAGCTGGAGACATCGGATAACTTCACAGAATCCGCTCGTCGCCACATGTTTGCCCACTGGGTGCGAGGGGAGGACGAGGAGTTCCAGGCGCTGCGCAGTGCCTTCCGCAGCCTGGTGATGAACACGGAGGAGAACCAGCGGCAGTTCAATGCCACCAACACTAAGCCCATCGAAATATATCCGGTGGATGTGCAGGGCATTATAAATAGGAAAACGTTTGGCTCAGCCCTGCAAAGGGTTAAGTACAACAACACCTGGTCGTACTACGTGATCCCCGAGGTGGCCCAATTGGCCATCTTCAGTAACTGGACGGATTTCCCGCTGGTGGTTCGTCTGCTGGGCACCTACATTCGGGACATCAACATACCCGCCTATGTGCTAAACGATGAGCGGGTGATCCTCATCCTGGTGCCCCCACTGCCGCCCAAGAAGGGCGAAACAGCCTACTACACCTACATCCCGAACCGTGAGTGGGGTTGGCCATCCAACGGTCCTTCGATTTCATAGATATAATCCTTATCCAGAGCGCTGCAAGTACATCGACATGTTCCCCAACTCGAATGCCCTGCGAAGTGAGCCCGGTTTCGACGACGAACTATTGGGTAGGTAGCACTATTACGCCCTTCAAGGCGACAGCTCCTAATTGGCAGTCTCCTGGTACTCCCTTGCAGACTACATCCGGACGCAGGCGTCCTTCGCCTGCATAACTCTGTTCGTGATGAGCCTGGGCGCCGTCTTCTCCTTCTACACGTTCATGAATCCGCGCTACATGTTCAAGCGACTAGCGGGTGGAATCCACCTGGTGGCCGCCTCCACGGCTCTGGTGGTTCTGCAGGTGCTCTTCTCCTCGATCGACTACACCAAGGACCATCTGTTCTACGCCTATCCTGACGGGGCTGAATTGACGTGAGTTGAAAAAGCAGAGGATAATGGTATTATTCCAAGTATTAACCCTCTTTTCAGCTATGGTTATGGCATCTTCTTGGCCTGGTTCACCTTCGTGGTCAATATCCTGTGCGGTGTTATGTTCCTCTGGTACTCGGGCAAGAAGAAGGGCGCCAAGGCGCCCAATGACGACGTGGCCATGGCCGATGAGCCCACCATCATGGGCAGATAACTGAATCTGGGTATCTTTTGCAATACCCTCCTGCGACCAAAGACCAAAGCAACCGACGTTGCTTTTCACTTCACTTTTGTTACTTGTTGTTTTCATAATGGCTGTATTTAAAATGTTCGCTTTATAACTACATTTAAGAATCTCAAGGCAATAAAGGAATTGTTTTCAGTCAGTAGATAACTCATAAATTTGTATTTTTGATAGGAGTTATAGAAAATTAGCTTGACTAAATGTTAAAATTAAAAACCTAAAATCCTTAAAAGTCGAAGGATCGGTCATTGCAGCTGGGTCATTAAAAAATTCTTTCTACAAAATAGAAAATAACTATTCTTTTAAAGTACTAGTATTGCAATTTTCCTAGAACCTTTAAGGTCTAAGGTAGGTCTTAAGCCTAGATAACGTATGGAAGTTCCGAGCCATTTGTCCACAGATCTCCATTCGGCTGTACTACAGTATACGATTTATTTAGGGTGCTTCTCTAAGCGTAACACAGCAAATTTGATTGGCTATACGTGAGCTAGTGATCCTAGAAATGGCGCTTTAATCGTGATTGAGGGCCAGATGGCGCTTGGCGTCGATGGTGGAGCGGCCGTAGGTGTTGCCCACGCGGAATTTGTTGCCGGGAACATGGCCGCCGTAGCGCGGAATCATGCCCACCACCCGGGGATAGATAACGCCATTGGGATTGGCGAAGGAGCGACCCACGCCAGCCTTCTCCACGGGCACCCACTCGGCGCTGCGGATGAAGTGCATGTCGTTCTTCGGGTAGCACCATCCCTCGTCCGGCAGGTGGAAGTCGAAACCAAAACCTAGGGAGCAGAGTAGTATGTGAGTAGTTGAACCATAATCAAAGTTATACTTACGGCTGGAATAGGACATGTTTTGAATTTCCAAAATAGAGTTGTTGATGCCTCCGAGTGTTGCTGCTTAACTGGGTAACTGGAAACTGAATCTGACTATTAATAGTAAGCCTGACAGGAGGCGCTTCGACAAAACGACCGCGTCGCCCATGACAACGGAGGCCAGGATTGCCTAGATGGCAGCAACAAGTTCGGTGGTCACGACACGACACCGATTTGCATTTCCTGATGAGCTCCTACCTTAATGGCAATTAATTCGACTCCTTGTAACAACACAATTACCGTGGCATTTAAAAGAGTTACGGGGTACTGTTTATTTTATTACGTTTACTGGTTTATGATTTAGTCATTTACAGGGCGATTGTATTGATTAACAATATGGAAGGTCTGCAGGGCCGGAAAGTACTACATTAGGGATATCATCCTCTCCTCCTCCTCAGTTCGACTTCTTGGCCTTCTTCTGTTGCTTGCTCTTGAGCTTCTCCTGCTTCTTGAGCTCCTTCTCCGTCAGCGATTTGTACAACTTGTAGCCAAAGAGAGCTGTAAGGTGCAAGAAGAACAAACAGTTAGTGAGCTGATTTGGTTTAAGAACCTAGGATCAAGGGAACTGAGACCGAATATCGAGACAAGGAGAAAGATCACCGCCGACACAATGGAACTGGAGTAGGTCTGAGCTATGTGGGCATGCTGCACTATTCGCTCCTCGATCCTGCCTATCGTCTCCTGGAACTTGTCCTTCATCTCGGCGAGGAACTGATGCCGGTCCGTTTCGGCCAGGGACTCCAGCTTGTTCTGCATATCGACGATCCGCTTGACCAGATCCTTTGAGAACTGACTGCTCGGACCCGTTTTGGCCACGATCGTCTCCACGGACTTTTTCAGCTGCTCGACCACGCCGAGTTCGTCCGACAAGCTCATGTTGGGGGATTTTCTGGGACGGCGTCTAGGTGTCAACTTCTGGCCGGCATGGGTCTCTAGCAAGTACTGCTCTTTCGGTGTCGCCTGTAACTGTATCTGTGGTGGTTCCTACGCTCACCGGTGGTGGTGGGTGTTATCTTATCGAAAATCGAACGCCTATAAACGAAGCAAACATTCTAGCCGGGGCTCTGGGAGTGTGAGTGCTTTGGCAGGGCCCCCTAAAACCTTATCGCCCCCCTTTTACCCAGAAAGTGGGTGCCAAGTGGGTGCGGATATCGCACTTGATAAGGGTTAAACTCGTTCCGCTGGAGGTGGACGCTTACCAAAGACAACCAGTATGAGGGCCAGCATCACGAAGAACACCAGGTACTCCCGGGAACTGTGGCCCGGATGTCCGTACTGGCGCATAAAGTCTTCCGGCGACGGCGGCTTCGGGTTGAAGATGCTCTCCCGCAGCTCCGCCCGTTCATCGTCCGAAATTCCCTCCATGCCCTCGACCAGCTTCCAGATCTCGTCGGCACTGGGCATCTTGAAGTCGGGATGTCCGGGCTCGGGACCGGCAAAGCCACCGCCGGGTCCTCCGGCAGCGGCGGCAGCTGCCACGTCTTCAGCGAATTGCTGCTGGTTCAACGGATCCTCGGCCATGATATATTCTTTTCTTTCGGTTTTAAGTTACGGGCTGTCTTTAGTGTGGCGCTCGCCTTTAGCGGTTCGCTTCTGAATGGATGGTATATATAGGAAATTATGGTATACGGTTCTGCTTTCTGGATTTCAGCATGCTACTGGGGGTGGGGCAAACAAAATCACAGAAACAAACAACGTGGCAAAACAAACTAATCTCAGATATGAGTATGGACTTCAGGACTACGAATTTCGATTAACTTTAACACAAGTTTGAATCGCGGCATGCAGAGATAATAACAATTGAAATTATTTTACAAATCAACGAGAGTAAGTAGTATTTTAGATTCCCCCAGATCACACACTTTGGAATAGTATTTAATTTTGGCGCTAGATCGCCGGTGCTTACGTGCTACGGGTTCTGCTGTTCGGGAGGACTGAGTGAGCACTCTCTAAAATTTTTATTAAAATCAATACGAAAATAAACTCGAGTGGCAGTGTGTAATCAGTCGCTTATATTTCATTATTCTCAGACATGCCCGCTAGGTGATTTTTCGCTGCGCTTTTCGGTTTGCCTCCTGCCTTCGTCAGCATATTTCCAAAGGTGGAAGCCAAGAAGTTGGCATTGCGGAGAGCATATGTGACCATATATATGGAGTGGTGATAAGGGAGAGCCACTAATCAGTGCCGGACACACGAACACATAAAGACGTAGCCGAAGTCAAGAGACCCACCCACGAGAGACAGATAACTACAAAGTTATGGACAACGATATATACGGATATTTTGAATCGACAGTTCGACAAGTAGAAATACTAAAGAAATACTAGTAAAGTTATCAAAATATACATATAATTTCTTCAGGATCAATACTAATTTTCAGATTCTGTATACTTTCAAGATCAAATTTATTGAAGTGGTTTAATAAAGTATGTGTTTAGAAAAGAAAATTCTAAGCGTTCTTATAATTCACTTCTCAGAAAGAGTTAAGACATTTATTTAATTAAAATGTTTGAGAGTAAATATATTTTATTTTGGTACTGTTTAAGAATCTCTTTAAGGACAAATTTAATTGTCATACAGTTAAAAAGAGAATATTGTGGGGTAACAAGAATTTTAGGCTAACAACACAGAACATATTTAATAATATATTGGTATCCCAAAAATATTTATTTTTTTAGCTAGTATATTGAATTAAGATACTTTAAACTTCAACACACACTTTCTGCAAAAGACATGTTTTTCGGAGGAGGTTTGACTGTACTACTTGGACTATTGAATGGTACCAGGTCGATTCCTTATCACGCTGCTCTTATCGCCCTGGAAGCCCACAAACTTTTGACTACGTACGCAAGAAATCCGGAATAGAACAGAATGGCCAGATAGAACACGTAAGACAAGCTGCCAAAAGAACGATCCAAATCGAAACTATCTCAAATTAAAACAGATAAGAACGGAAAACCAAACACAAACGACACATCCAACAGCTGTGGTTAAAAAAGGGGAGTTACGCAGGGGCAAACATTCAATTGAGTTGCTCGCTTGGTGAAAGTCTTTTGACCCAATTTGCCGGGATTTCGGTCAGGTTATATATATGTGTAACATGCATAAACATTTACAAGGGGCGGGGAGTTTAGGAGGTGGTAAAAACTGCGAAGGGGGTGGGGGGTTAGCCAGAACTCACCTGCCAGGGTAAAAACAACAACAGCCGGCACATAAAAGGCAAAGTCGGGAATGGATTGCTGGAACGGCGAACCGGCGTCGGTGAGGTCAACCATTTCGAATTATTCTCGTTTCAAGATGGATTGTCTTTCAAAAGGAGCACTTGGGCAGCGTCTGCACTGGAATTTGCGCGTTCCACTTGGTTTAAAATCTATCTCAATAATTACGAAAAAACGAGCAGCAGAAAGAGGAAGCTGCGATTGTCAAACGGTGACGTATTTCCATCGATGCGATTCATCGATAACATCGATAGTGAGACTGCAGTTTTAGCTGAAAATTCCCAGATCAGATCCTATGATTTGGTCACATTGAATTTGCAATTCATAAATTACTAACGGTTACTAAAGAAAACTGAAGAACTAACTCCTTTCGGATTACATTTTTTTTGTATTTTTATACCCGTTACTCGTAGAGTAAAAGGGTATATTGTATTCGTGCAAAAGTATGTAACAGGGAGAAGGAAGATTTTCCGACCCTATAAAGTATATATATTCTTGATCAGGATCACTAGCCGAGTCGAACTAGCCATGTCCGTCTGTCCGTATGTCTGTCTGTCTGTCTGTCTGTATGAGATCTCGGAAACTACAAAAGCTAGAAAGTTGGGATTACCCACACATACTCTTGGGCTTCCTACGCAGCGCAAGTTTGTTTCAGGTGGCCACGCCCCCTCTAACGCCCACAATCGCCCTAAACCATTTTTTGAAAGGTGTCTGGCGCCCACACCTTTAAATATTTTGGAAAAGTAAAAATGCAGTTTTATTGTTATTATCAATATCTATCGAACTGTAGAAGAAATTTTTCAACTCGGACAATCCATTATAAAGTTATGAGCAAAAAATGAAACAGCCACTAGATGGCGATAGTACCTTTGACGCGTGCATATATTAATCTCTCTCCCACTCCCTTTAGCTGAGTAACGGGTATCTAATAGTCGAAGTACTCGACTATAGCGTTCTCTCGTGTTTAAAGTTTTTTTTCAAACTTTAAAAGATGTGCCGCCAAGACCATATTTTTGAGAAAAAATATAATAATATAATATAATATAATATAATATAATATAAAACAGTCGTGAAAAGTCATCGCGGTACTGACCCATATTGGGGAACAGAAGAGGCTTCAAGTCATGTAACGATTGCTGACTTAGATTAGTATCTGTCTGTCTGCGATTCAGCTTACTTTGTTTCTTGTATAATGATGAAAATATTCCTTTGTGTTTGGATTCTTTTGTTTCTCTCTGTCAATGGATCCGAATTGGTAATAACTATATAAAACTGACAGCTGTTTACATATAAAAATATATAAGTTGCCCTACAGTTCCGTTCATCACCTTTTTGTGTAAATTACTAAATAACTTATTATCTTAATATTTTTGAACTCGACAAAAGGACGATGTTAAGGAAGAATTCAAGCTCTACAGGACTGAAACGAATGGAAAACTGCACTATATATTAGGGCAGCTAAATATGTTGAGAGAGAAATTAAGAAATCCTCTAGGAGAAAAAAGGCATCCTGGCCATCCTGCTCCTCGTGGTCCTGCTGAAGACCTTGGATGGAAAGGCAATATTGGACCTAGAGGGGAGCTTGCCGATTTTAGTGTATATAAGCCTCGTGGTTCTTCTGGAGGGGAGCTCGATTTACAACATAATTCAAATCCCGAAGATGCCGATTTTAGAACTATCAAAATTATATAGTTATAACTTCTCTATCTGATAGAAAATGACCTGTCTGTTTATATATTTAAGATCAATCTGGACCAATTAACAAGAAAATATTAAAATGAACACATCGCATACATTTTTTAACTGCTTACTTGATTTATTTATTTAATTACTAATTGTTATATACAAGCTCCGCTTAAAATGAATCGAAAAGTTAAGCGCCCAAACCGCACTGCGTAACATAGGCTTTGGCCAGAGCACACTGGGCATTTGGAGTCCACCGATGATCCGGACAGTTCTTGAAGTATTCCATATAGGTGCAGCCAAGGACGATGGCCGAGAAGGGACTGCATCTTGGCTGTGGCTGCTGGGACTGTTGTTGCTGCAGTTGCTGCTGCTGCTGCTGCTGTTGCAGGATCATTGCCAATCTTCGCTGGGATTGGGGCTCACACTTGGAGTAGGCCATCGTCATGGCTTCCACATAGACGCTATCGTTGGAGAACTTGGTCGAAAGATCACTGCGTATGTTGGCCAAGTTCAGTTTTTGGGGTTCCTCAATGTACTTGGATGATGTGAGAATGCACTCGGCCAGGCACTAAGTTTAGTAAGGAACATTTTTAAGGGGTTTTTTAATACTTTTCTGACATTACTTACTGCTGCCGTGTCCAGTGATGGAGGACCTCCTGGTTTCTGTCCATTGGCAGCTCCCAAAATCCGCTGGGCGCACTGCTCTGCCACTTGGTCGCGACCCCCATCCCTGCAGCAAAGTGCGGGATCCTAAAATAATAAAATATAAATTAAGAATCACCTCAAAATATTCAATAGATCCTAATATAAACCCACCACAAGTTGCGGCGGTCGTTGGCAATCGATGGTGGTTTGCCCGAATACGCGATAACTATTTAGAGCCAACAAAGCTGAGATCAAAAATATCTGGCTGGGCGACATTACTGCGATTGCGAGTGACTAAAATGACTGATATGAATATGGAATCGCAAGGCCCATTTTATATCCCTCACGCAGCTCCACATCTAATGGAACGCAAAAGAGTAATGGCCACTTAATTGTGCCAGCCACGCATGACCAGAAAAGCCCAGCAAAAGTTCATTGTTGCAATCTGCTGCTGTTTGGGGCCAATGTCATAAATAATGCCATGTTTTGGGCCATTGACATTGCAGTAAGGTTATAGTTCGTTATATAAGCATAGAACGTTTCTCGGTCAATTAAACAGCAATTGCCGAAATAGTTAGAGCTGGGTATTCCAGTTCAAAGTGTGTCATGGTGCCCGAAATAAGTTGTAAGTGCGATAATTGTGCTTGAATTTGGTTTTAAGAACATGGTATTTATATCAGAACTTAACTAAAATTGTAATAGTAAGTGAGTAAAATAGATGGAAACTTTGAATTCTGCCGCCTTTTAATGCACCAAGTTGGCAGCACTAGAAGTAACATTAATCGATTGTGCATGTAGTTATCGATAACCATGGACGCGGGCACCAAAATGTGAGTAAAGAAACCGTGGAATAAAACTATGAATTATAGATTTAATATTCTTTATTCCTCCTAGATTAGTTGTGGGCGATGTGCGGGGTCGCTTCAAGCAACTTTTCCAGCGCGTGGAGCAGGTCAACAAAAAGGCGGGACCCTTTGAAATCCTTTGCTGCGTGGGTGACTTTTTCGGCGACGACAAACAGAACGAGGAACTGATTGCGTACAAGAATGGATTCAAGCATAGTAAGTACAATGGGTCATAAATATGTGGCATTACCTATAGATTCTTCTTGCCTCCAGTCACCGTGCCCACCTATATCCTGGGCCCCAACCAGAAGGATCATAGAAAATACTTTGAAAACCTGGCGGACGGTGAGATCTGCACCAATCTCACTTATCTCGGCCGCCGTGGAGTCTACACGCTGAGCAGTGGTGTTAAAATCGCCTACTTAAGTGGCTCGGAGGCAGCGGGCAATGCGGATTCCTCTGGCTCGGAACACGAGTTCACCAAAGCCGATGTCATCGCAGTCAGGAACTCGTGTTTGGTGTCCAAGAACTGCTCCACGGAGTACCGTGGAGTGGATGTGCTCCTCACATCGCAGTGGCCATTCGGCATGCAGGAGAAGGAAAACGTAAGTACTCCTCCAGAGCCTAAAAAAAAATGTATAAAAGCAATTCCTCTTTTCAGGCCACTGCCTCCAAGTTGGTTGCATTTCTCTGTCGCGAGATCAAGCCGCGCTATCACTTCTGTGCCATTAATGGAACCCACTACGAAAGTGCTCCCTTTCGCATGCCCAAGGATGAGACCACACAGTTCGAGTTGTGCACTCGCTTCATTTCCTTGGCGGAAGTGGGCAATGCCGAGAAAGCCAAGTACATTTACGCACTCAGTCTTAAGCCGGTGGACAAATCACGTCTACTGGACTTGGTGCAGAAGACTACCAACGAAATACCATGCCCTTTTATCGGTTTAGATTTGGGCGGAGCCATTAACAAGAATGATTCGGTGTGTAATCACTAAATCTTCTTTAAATATCCTACTTATTTAAAGTTTGTCCCTTTGCAGTCTGAAAATAAACAGTTTTTCTTTGACATGGATGGTGGCAATCGTAAGCGACAAAGCGGTGATAATAACAGAAGAGATAAGCGTCCTAGAATACCTCAGATTGAGCAAGGTTTGTAACCTGGTGTCCGGTACTTAACTTCTGCTTCGTTAATTCTACCCTCTTCCATCATAGATAAATGCTGGTTCTGTTTATCCTCACCCGATGTGGAAAAACATCTCATTATCACTGTGGGCGAACACTTTTATCTAGCTCTGGCTAAAGGACCCATCAACAAGCATCACGTCATGATATTGTCCACCAAACATGTGCCATGCGCTGCTCAACTGAGCGAAGATGATTGGGAGGAGCTAAACAAGTTCAAGGCAGCTTTGCGAAAGTTCTTTAAGAGCTTGGGACAAGTTGTGTGCTTCACTGAGCGCCATTACAAGTCGGTTCACCTGCAGATCAATGCGCTGGCCTTTGAAGAAGGCTATGCCTGGAAGATAAAACATAGTTTCGAGGTATAATTACAACCTCAACCAATAATCAAATGTATTACAAACATTTATACATTTCAGGACAAAGCGGAGGAATTCAATCTGGAATTTGAGACCTTACCGCCACTAGATTCGGAAAAAATGCTACCGGAAATGGGACCTTACTTCCTGGCTGAGTTGCCCGACGACAGCACTCTCATTACGCGGCAAATGAAACATTTTCCCATTCATTTCGCCAGGTGCGCTATCATCACATATTGATTTGACAACTGCTTGACTAATATCTTATTTCCAGGGACGTTTTCTGTTCGGAAAATCTTCTGAACTGCGATGAGAAAGTCAACTGGAAGGATTGCCTGCTCGACAAGGAAGAAGAAGTAGCGTATGTTGAAGATTTTCGAAAGGCTTTTGCTCCTTTTGATTTCACAGACGATTAAGCAAAGAACACGCTGTATGTATATATAGTAAAAATTTCATTTCGGTTGTAATTGCTGAGCCCATGCTAACAGTTCATCCATATAAATGCTAAAACTACAATTTAATTAAAAAACGTACTCGTAAAGTCGACGCAATCGAGTAATTTAGGAGTCACGTTGGTAGATTTTGTTGAGAATTTGCAGGAAGGTTTGGTGAGGCACCCCGCGAGAGGTTTGTTGTATATGGGTTTTAATCATGTTGTAGGATTCCTCTTCGAAAATGGCATACGTGGATGGCAGTCCCAGTTCCTTGTACAGCTCCTTGACACGTTCTACTTTGGCTGGGTCTTCTTTGCCATAGCAATCGATCATGATCTGCTTCTGCTCGACATTGGCCCGCTGCATGGCCACCACTGCCAGCCAAGAGCACTTGTTGTCCTGAATATCGGTGCCGATTTTGCCGGTCACTTCCGGGTTACCGAAGCAGTCGAGGAAATCGTCTTGAACCTGGAAAAAGTTGCCCATTTCTAGGAGAATGGTCTTGGACTGCCGGAAGGCCTCGGCATCCTTATAGCTAAACAAAAGAACACAGGATTAGTATGTGGATTCAAAGAAAAATGTGTAATGACCCACCCGGCCAAGTGTAAGGCAATGGCAAATGGAAGGTAGAAGGAGTAGTAGGCTGTCTTGTTCTCCACAATGGCTTTGTAGTTTTCCATCGTGAATTCCGAGACGCAGCGGTTCGAATTAAGCTGGTCCAGCGACTGTCCGCAGGTTGTGATATATGTGATTTCGTGGAAGAGCTCCATTAGGGCCACATAGCAGTCCAGGTGGCTGAAGTGCATCTTCAGAATGGCGTACATGGCGTTTTCGATCATGAGGGCATCGTTGATGGCGGTCAGGCCGACGTTCTCCACCTTGTGCCAGCAGGGCTGACCGCGTCGGGTGGTGCTGTTGTCCATCACATCGTCGGAGATGATGAAGAAGCTCTGGAGCTGCAGGGAAAATAGATTTTAGTTTAGGGACCCCTTTTGTGTACAATATATACTCACCATTTCCACACACCAGCCCAGATACTGGGCGAGTTTTATATTCTCGGGTGTGAGATCCTGGGGGGCAACCAGATTCTTATACGTAAGCACGGTGAGGATGCCCCTGTTCTTCTTGCCCCTCGGAACATTGTACTGCAGGACCTGGGCGAACCACTTGGCCGCATCGTTGCAATTATACGTCTTCGTCACGGTGGTGATGTCACGCACAAGATCTGCAAGTTGGAATAGAATCGTCGGCATTAGTATTAGCATGATAATTGGCATAGGTAAACGCATTAGCTCACCTGGAAACACGGCCATAAAGTCGCGACTCTCATCTTTTGACACCGTGACGCGAGCAGCAATGGGAACCGAGTGATTTTGGAGCGTCGATAAGGTTCTGTGGACGAAACAAAAAAAGTGGAGAACAATAGAGTGCAGAACTACACACACACACGCTCGTCTTTGGTCTACGTGACTGCATAAGTAGGAACAATACAATACAAACTTTCTCCCCCACTTGAAACCTAGGAATTCCGAAATTCCGCATCCGAAATCACGCCCAAATCAGGCATCCAATACATGTTTACCACATAAAAGACCGGTCGAAACGTAAACAAAACAAACAGGCAAAGGTCAAGTGCGAAAACCGGTAGATTGTTGATTACCTGCTTGTCTTCTTCAGCTTCTGTTCGTTGACCAGCTCGGTGGGCAGGCCGCCAATGGTGCTGTCCATGGACTTGAGGATGGGCTCCGAGTTCACCTCGTCGCTGGTGGAGATTAGGCGCTGCAGGCGCAGCGGGTTGGCCAGGATCCGCTGCTGGGGCAGGAGCATACGCGCCAGTTTAAACATCTTTATTCTCGGCTGATAACTTTCTGTGCTCAAAACAAATTGAACTGCTGCCAGTGTGACCGGAGCGCGATTGGTAAAAATATACTTTTAAATTATACCCATTATTTTCAAATAACGGTTTTAGCTTTTTTATAGCTTACATTTTTATTTTTATTTAGAAGTCGTAAACAAAAGAGAATAATAATTCTAATGTTGTTAAATTTAGTAAAAAAAGCGTGTATCTTATTTACTTCATTTAAAATAATGTAAAGATAACCGTTTTTATGATACCCTGTAATTATCCAGCTCTGGCCACACTATTGCAAGGGTCCAAGCCAGTGTTGGAAATGGCCTGACATACACGAAAGGCAAATTGGCAGCTAAAAACGCGAATTAAACGAAGATGATGGATGAGCAGCTAATTGACGAGGTGGCGCAGCACGGGGTGATCTACAACCGGCAGAAGTACTACCTGAACGGCGGCGCCAATGGCGGCAAGTACGAGACGAAGGACGAGGCCTGGCAGCTGATTGCGATGAAGCTGCGCACGGACGGTGAGGCAGAGGAGCTCCTCCTCCGGCGGCCAGACGTAGATACCTTGTATCCTAATTCCTAATCTGTGTCCTCCTTTGCAGTGGACACGTGCAAGAAGCGCTGGAAGTATCTGCGCGAGCGCTACGTCTCGCAGCGAAAGCAGGGCGATCCGCCCGTCTACGAACACCTGTCGCGTCCCTACCTGGAGAAAATGAAGTTCCTGGACCAGCACATCCAGCCGCGCAAGTCCTACCGCCATGTGCCGAACTTCCTCACCTCGCCGCAGTCCGCCAACAGCTCCAGCTACAATGAGTACCAGGTGGACAAGTCGAATGGCTCCATGAAGAATGTGGGCCAGTTTGGAGGCTCGGGCCAGGTCCACCACTACCACCAGCCGGATCAACAGCAGCAGCACGCCATGAGTGCTCTCAGCACCGCTGCAGCTTCGGCACTGGAAAACGTAAATGGCCAGGTGAAGATCGAGGCGGATCAGGTCTTCAGGGACTTCGCGGCAGCCGTCGCCTCACAGCAGCTCCAGCACATCTCACAATCACAAATGCAGCAACAGGCGGCCGCCGTGGCGGCTGTGATGGCCGATTCCTCGCAGGGCTACCAGGATCAGTACAAAGATGGTTCCGTGGGCGTCAACGGGGCCCAAAACAGCGCCGGCAGCCTGACCTCCACCTCGTCCTCGATGAAATCACCGCTGTCTTCGCCGCTGCAAGGAATCGGAGCGGGTCCCCTTAATCATCCTCAGCAGCAGCAGCAACAGCAGCAGCAGCAAACGGCGCAGCAACAGTCACCGGCATCTGGTCAGCAGCTTCCGGTGGTACATTCCTCTTCCAGCGCCACAGGCCAGGCATCAATCGGCAACAGTTCGGGCCTGCAAATGCAACAGCAGTCGTCACACGTCTACAACCCTAAGGGCGATGATCTGGATTCGCCGGCATCTAGCAATTTCCACATGAAGAAACCCCGTGTTCAGCTCAATGGCAATGCCCACAACCAGATGACCAGCAATGGCAGCCACTTTGGGAACGATTCGGATGACGATTCCGATGACAATAGCCATGATCTGATGGAGCCGCAGGTGTTGATGCAGCAGGAGAACCACTACAGTAATTCGATGCCTATGCAGCGGGGCAATGGAAATGGGAATAACACTGGCAGTAATAGCGGCAGCCACAATACCAGCGGCAATAGCAGCCACAACAATCAGCAGCAGCAGCAGCAACAACAGCAGCAGCACCAGAACATGTTTCCGTCAAATACGGACTTCCTTTTCCAGTTGTACCAGCAGTTTCCACACCAGGCTAGCGGATCACACCCCTCAAACTTTGGCAAATTCCAGCCGCCGCCTAATCATCCGGGCGTGCAGCGATTGTCGGAGCATCTGCTGGGCGAACTGGTCACCACGGAGCTGCTTAAAATGAACAAGGAGCGAAAAAAGAGTGCACAAAAGCGAATCCTAGAAATACTCTTCTTCGACGATTAAGGGGCTAGCCCAAATAAGTTTTTGTAAATAATGTAATCTAAACTCCATAACTTATGTTTTAGCTATTAGATGTGCAAGATTATTGGGTTGCTTTGCTCCCGAGATCCCACCCAGAAGGCATTTGCAAAAGCTGTCCCCGCGAACACTTTTCAACTGTGCTAGTCAAGACCAGCAATCAGCCCAATTGGGATTCCCTATATGCATTAATTTATATATATGTATGTTTAAGTGTGTAATGAATGGTTTTAATTTATTAAAAAGTGTTAATTAAACTGTACGCAAAGGAAAGGTCTCGCTGTCTCTCTAATGAGAAGAAAGTTCCCACTCGTAGAAAGAAGAGTTCCTAATGATATGTAAAGCTTCCTGACCTACTAAGCTAAGCAGTTACTTTAAGTAGCCGCCCTGTTGCTTGATTTATGTGCGGCCTCTGACCGATCCTATGGTTGTTCGAAGCGAGGACCGCAGATCCCCGCTGGCCACTGTCTGCTGTCTGCAACGGAAACTGCCACTGCAACTGGCAATTGGCCTAGCTCGTTAACCCTCGGATGGCAAAGCCGCTCAAAGTGCCACTGCCACTGCAACTGCAATTGCATCCTCCTGATTAATGACCGCTTTTGCATACCTCTGGGGCAGAACGAAAGTCGGCTGTGATATGGATAAGTTTAGGCTTTATTGCATTTCATATCTTAGCTGGTATAGCGAATAATTGTGTTTTCTGTTGTTAGGCTTAGATAGACTATGTTAAATAGCATAAGATCATAATATTTGGATACTGGTCAGCGGTGCACTTCTTAGGCTACTTGATGATGGACCACGCATTTAGCTAGCGTATAGATATATCTTTGATTAACTGGAGTTTAGAACCTTTAGCTTATTTACAACTAATCACAGGAGGCTTGGAGTTGGGATCTCAGACCTCCTGATTGTCTTCCGACTCGGCCACCATGGTCAGACTTCGCAGCGATCTGTGAACGAGAGGCACAACACAGGCATTAATCAGTGAGCTTAATTTGATTCCAAATATTTCGTAAGAGAACGGCGTCGGAGTGTTGAGTTCAAGATTCATTCGACTGATATGGTTTATCGCCCACCCCGAGCTTCCCAGCTTCCCAGCTTTTTGTCAGTCCGAATCTGACAACTCATCAGCATGGAATACCTACGCCTCTGTCTGGTTATTTTGTTAGTCTGTTTAGTCTGTGCCCATGCAAGTAAGTTTGCGATTTGAATGCGAGATTGTGCCTAACTTGGGAGTTAACTTCTGGTTTAGTTACAGGTGATATGCCCACGTTCAGCGGCCTGTGCCAGTTGCAAGGCGACTGGTGCTCCACCAACTGCCAAATAGCCGGAGGACGGGACGGACTTTGCAACAAGGTGGGCCTCTGCATCTGCAGACCCTTGTAGTGACGTGACGGTTAGACAAATCGGAATAAAAGGCGAACATATTTACAATTGCGAACAGTGGTGGATGGGGACTCTACTTTATGACCCTCCACTTGCCTGGAACGCTCGAAGAGCGAGGGATCCGTGTAGATGGGCTCGCTGGGATCCTCGAACTGGTGGCCGCCTTGGTTTGCGGTGGTGCGCATGGGATTTATCACTGGCAGCTGGCACATGCGCGCCAAGTTGCTGTAAAGACATAAAACACCCCATATAAGTGGACCGGTTGGGCCATTGGCGATTGACGACTGGCGACTGGCGACTGCCTCTTCCTTACCCCGTGGCAAATGTCTTGTGTAATGAGCCGCCGAACATGGACATGTTGGTGCGAAAAGCGTTTGAGGCCCGATTCGATGCGCTCTGATTGGCTCCGCCCCCAGTTCCACCTCCTCCTCCACCACCTCCTCCATTCAGGTTGGGCATATGTCCGATCTCGGTGAAGCGCTCATGGGTGCGTATGGAGGAATGGGAGTGTCCGAGCGAATGGATCGGCGAGTGCCTATCCACAAGGCGATTCTTTGAGATAGATTTCCAGTAGCGTCTGGAGAAAAAGGCGCCAATTAGCACACTGATCTTTAGCTAGTTGGGTAGGGAGTACTCCGTACCTGTATCCTAGACCGGCCACCAGTGTGATGCTGAACAGTAGGATCATTAGCAGTATGATAGCTGTGATTAGACCATGATACTCAGCCGGAGTCATGCACACCGTTTCCACCGGGGCCACCAACTTCCTGGGATACGATTCCTTTTCAATTTCCTCACGGGTTTCAAAGACCTAATTGGAATCCATTAGATCCTATAGTGGAACTACCCATCAGTCCAATCTCACCTCTATCATTTCCCTCACTTGTTCCGGTTCCTCAGTCTCCTTGGCCTTCTCCCCAGATTGGGTATCATTTCCTGGCGACTGACCCAATGTAGCACTCACTGTGGTGCTGTTCACTACGGTGACTTCGTCCAAAGTGGTGGCCTCCAGTTGGTTGCTGCTGCCCTCCAGAGCCAGTGCCTCCGGTTCGGGTGGAGGTTCGGTGGTGTTTAGAGATCTTCTGCGACGACCAAAGGAGGGCTCCTGACGACCCGCTGGTCCGGGGCAATAGGCAGGCTGGCATCCCTCGCGACACGAGCGAACGGTGGCCTCAAAGACCAGGAAGTTGGACTCGGGTATCTTGAAGGCATTGAAGCGGGCCTCTAAGGTATCACCATCGCGCAGTTTGTCCAGTTCGGGGAACACAAATGGATCCACCGGGCAGCCAAAGCGATCTATCAGTTGGATACTGCGTCCGGAATAGGGATCCCTGGCCACCACATTTGTGGCAAATATATCGGTCACATGGTTGTAGCCATCCTGTGCCTCCAACCTAAAGGTCAGAGGATCCCCCACAGCTATGGTGGTAGTGGGTCGGCCCTGATAGAGGATACTCAGCCGCACCTTGGAACTCAAGGTGTTCTCCGCTGGCAGGTACTCAATGGGAATGGGACTGCCGGATCTGGAAGTTGGAGGTGTGTTAATAAAAGACCATGTTGGTTAAAGGAGTATCTTAATTACCCTGCTCCTATATAGCCAGAGCTAACAACTGCCTCTCCTGGACCTCGGAAGATGCAAGTGAGGTTGTACCGCTTATCCCTGCTGGTCTGCACATTGTCCGAGAACTGGACCACCACGATGTTGGTCAGAGTGTCACCATACTGGAAAAGATATAAATGATTCGAAATTTCAATAGTGTGATTTAAGCGGCATCCTAGTTATAAATAATAATTAAATGTTCTTAGGATATTTTTCACTCACCCGCTGGGTTCCACAATCGGGATATCCCTGAGGTCCGCTGAGCCTTAGTACATTGACTGTACCTCCGTTTCCACGGAAGAAGCAGCGATCGTAGAATCCATAGGTGTAAATGCGTCCCAAGAAGCCCTCCGGCGTACGAATGGTGAACTCCATGCCCTCCTCGTTACACGTTTGCGTGACTAGATCAGATAATGCAAGGAATATATATATTTTATTTTGATAAGATAGATTTACATTTCTATAAGCTCAACACCCCCACACCCACCGTCCATGCACTCGCCATCCCCACTGCGTCCGATGCTGCGCTCATAGAAGTCGTAGTTGGAGGCGTCGAAGGTGCCCGGATCGTGGATGTCCAGCTCCCGTGAGTCTCTGTCGCTTAGCTCGCAGTTTGGTGACTCGCGATCCCGATCCCTATCTCTGTCCTCGTAGCTGGCGGCGGCCGAGTCTCTGCAAATTGAAATTTACAATGTGAATTTGTAACGGCTCGTGTTGTGCTTATCTTGTATCTGCTAGATGCACCACACCCACCTGTAGTTGAAGCTCCGGCACACAAAGTCCCGACTCTCGATGCACTCCCGCTCGCATTGGATGAGGCTCGGAACGATCAGAGCTCGTCGCACAAAGTGGCGACGCATCTTGTGCCTGGCGGCTATCTGCTTGAAGTTATCGCTCTCCTCGCAACGGGTGATCGGAGGTCGCGGTGGACCCGAGTTGACACCCACGCCCACACCCACATGACTTCCTCCGCCTCCTCCTCCATAGGGAGTGGGTGGATGGGATAGTCCCAGGCCAGGCAAGGGAAGCGGACGATCATCCAGGCCATTACCTCCATAGGGACGATTAAAGGGACTGTCGTAGCGTCCATAGGGGCCACCACTTGGCGGCCTTCTGCCCGGAGGACCATCGTACTCCCGATCGTACGGTCCGTATCTGTCACCATAGCGCTCTTCGTAGTCGTAATCATAGAAGGGAGGGGGCGGACGTTCCAGGCCTAAGTGGTTTAACTAATTAGCATCGATACTTTTCCATCTCTTCTCGCCACCAAATGAGTTACGGGTTACAAGTTGGTAGTTGGTTAGTCCCGAACTACTTACCTGGTCGTCGACCAAGCTCATTGGCTCCCGGACGATTGCCGTATTTGTAGATGTCAATGGGATAACGATCGTTACCTACCGGAAACCGGTTCGGAGTGGAGGCATACTTGCTGGCACTTCCCGACGGAGCAATTGGCGCCGGTGGATATCGCTTCGCAGAGTCGGGTTCGGGTCTTCTAGCGCTGTGTACGATATCATCGTATCTTCCCGGTGGTCCCCGTGAATCTGGTAAATAGGGATATCGTGGCGCATCCATGGACGAAGGTCGGTAGCGTCTGTCGGGGAAAATGCTGTCGGGAGCATCACGGCCCGTATAGCCACCCACGGGATCTCGTTCGCGGCCAGGTGGAGGAAAGCGAGGAGGATAACGACTGTCGTATCTGTTTTCTCCATATCGACCTCCTCCATATCCGTAGGGTCGGAAAGGAGCATCGTCATCGGTGGGATAGGGTCTAGTGTGGGGAAGATCGCTGGCCAAACTGTTGTCATTGATTCCGGGATAGGGCAGTGGACGGTAGGGCAATCTGTCGCGATCACGATCTCTTTCCCTGTCCGGATAACGCCGATCCCCATATCTATCCGCATAACGCTCTGGCGGATAAGGGTCCGGAAAGCGGTCTCTATCTCTATCGCCAGGATAGCGATCTCTATCCCTATCGCCAGCTCCTGGATAACGATCTCTATCGCCAGCTCCTGGATAGCGGTCTCTATCAACAGCACCTGGATAGCGATCTCGATCTCGATCCCTTTCCCGATCGCGGTCTCTATCGCCATTGACACCTGCACCCGCTGGATAACGATCTGATGTGGGGGGGTTAGTGAATTAGTTGTCAGTAGAATTAGATTGAGGTGATCTCGATATGCGGTTGTGGGATTAAGGGTTATAGGTTTTATAAGAAGTAGGTAAACTCACCATAATCATCAGGGAAACGATCATAGGGTCTGTTATAGCTCATGCCATCTCCTCCAGCTCCTCCAGGGTATCGGGAGCCATAACGATCTGGGGGATAGCGATCCCTATCGCGATCTCCGCTAGAACCGCCATAAGGATTGCGATCTAAATCAAGATTAAATAGAGTATTAAATGTACAATTTGGAGATCATAACTATCTACCATATTCATTGCCCGCAAAGTCGGGATAACGATCGTATGGCCTGTTATAGTCGACGCCATCGCCTGGCGGCAGTCTTGAGCCACCAGAACCAGAACCCGTCCCACCGTGCGACGATCCACCTCCGCCTCCAGTTGACCCACCCGTTGACCCGTAGCGATCGTCGTGCTTATTAGGCTGTCTCCAGTTGCTGCCCGACTGATCCCCGGGTCGCTTGCCATCGCTGCTGCCACCGTGTCCAGCGCCTCCGCCATCGCCATCGGCGCCTCCGCCCACCACGTTCACTGCAAAACAGAGAGAGAGATAGAGACCAGAACCAGCAGCCAAGTCAGGGATTACTGGCCCGCTATTAGCACCTCCTCTAACCACTTACACATTAGATTCTCGTAGTAATCATAATCAGCATCGTATATAATGCGCATGCCGTCCTTTTGATTGTACCGACTCAGGCGACAAGTACGAAAACGATCGCTGTACACGGCAGACCTGTAATTTGCGAGAGGATAGAGTGGTTGGGTTAGTGAGGCACTAGGAGAACCAGAAAGATGGGATGGTATAGTAGGCCGAAGATGGGAATACCCTGGTTATTGTAGATAAAGGAGTCAAGGTGTATAGATCTTTTATGATTTAACAAGGGATCTAGGTGTTAGTAGTCATGCTAACCCTTTATCCTTAATTCTTAAAAATATAGTTTCTCAAATAACAAACTAGAACATTAACATGACATTGAGAAAACGACCCTTATAATAGGCTAAAGAAATAAGTTTACTATATACCCGTTGTTTTTTACCCGATGTCTTAGTTTAATCTACTGAAAACCTTTGGTTAACGAGACATACTTTCGTCAGAAAGGGTATCGAAACGAGATTGGCAACGGTAAGGTCCATAGCCAAGTCTCAAAACGCACCTGCACTGGAAGCTCGTCTGGCGAAGACACTCATCGAGGCACTCGCTCAGCGAACGGCCGGTGATCTCGGAGTGAAACTCGCCGCCCAGCCTGGAGTTGCGGTACCGCTGGAATGCCGTATCTGGCCGCCGGCCGCTGGAGAAGAGGTGCGAGGTGACTGAGTTATCTGGATAATCGTTGGCTCGTTCTGCAACGGGAATACAACATAGCATGGTCGTAGAAACATAGATGGATGGGTATGGGGAAATGGAATTGGAAGTGGATGCAACCGTTGTGATGGTGCATCCCCATCACTATAATCTTGTTGTCGCTGTTGACTTTTCTCAAGTTGAGTCGAGTCGAGAGTCTTTACGGTAGCCACTTACGATTATCGAGGCACACGAGATCATAGAAATGGTGTGTGGGACTGGAGCTGATGCTAATGTCATCCTTCTGCGAGATGGAGTCTTCCTCGGATAGGATGCACTGTTTGCTCTGGTCGTCAAACTCCACGGATCGGCAGAAGTATCTGTGTGGCATGGCAATTGCAGAGTGTTTGTGAGCAATTAGCTGGAATGACGCCTGGAATAGAGCTATTACGCATATGACTTACTTCTCGGCCCGCAGGCACATGGTCTGGCACTCCTCCAGCGTCATGTTATTGAATATGTCCACCTCGAAGGGGCCACCCAGGCGTTTGTTCTCCTCCTTGACAAAAACGGCCAGGCCATCGCATCGCCGCTCGGCTAATCAACGGTTTGGGGAGGTGAATTCAGGATCTGTATTGGTGTAATTTCGAACATACCATTTAGACAGGTGTTCTCTAGGTAATCGGAGTTGGGATCGTCTTCCATCAGCTCGGGATGAGTTCGTCGGGTGAATCGGCTCAGCGTACAGGATCGCATGGTGGAATCAAAGTTGGCCGATCGACAAACGAAGGAGAACTCATTCAGGCACTTGTCCTCACAGTCCGAACGATTGGCTGCTGTGATCTCCTTGATGTCACTTATGGGCAGCTTCAGTTTCTTGCGGGGATGCCTCTCGAAGACATACCTTCTACTGGGGCACTCTCGCTCCGGGCGGCTGGCTAAGGTTAATAGGTAATATTTATGATAGATATTAGATATGGTCACAAGATGATCTTACAGGTCAAGCAGATCTCGTTGAAGTGCACACTATTGGGCACCAGCATTAGGCTTCCAATACCCTCGGGACCCGCCTGTTCGGAGGTCAGATAGCACAGCGATTCCTCGTACTCGGAGTTTCCTCCAAATGAGGTGATTCTACTGCCCGGCTGGAAGTCAAAGCTGGTGCAGGTGCGCACCAGGTTGTTGGAGCCGGAACGATCGCGCAGACAAAGGTCCTGGCACTTTTCCAGCACTCGGAACGGTGGCGCCGTATCCCTCACTACATCGTCATCGTAGCCCTGAAGCTGCTGGTTGGGCAGTCTTTCGTAGAGCACACGGCCTAGGCCATTTTTGCAGGTGGTTTGACCTGAACAGGGAAACAAGATATTATAATAACACTAAAGAAACTAATGAAAGCCAATTCAAATTAAATAACTGGAGGTTGTTTTAGATGATAAGATAAATAAAGATTAGTCTTCTTATAAAAAATTACTTTTAATTAATTCGCAGATCAAAAAATATATTTAAAAGTTTAATATGGTTTAATATTTTTTTTTTCTACTTACCATTAGTTTTACTGAGACTTAGACTGACCACCAGGGCCGTCAGCAGCAGGTGTAAACCCTTTCTGGGTCTCATTCTGTGCGATCCACAGTGACTCAATTTAAGATTACTTCGAACGAGGGGATTCCTAGCTTGATCGCGGCATTATTAGCCGCAACCTGATGGCTTTTGGGTTTCGAAACTATTGCGTGCTGTTTAGCTGGAATTCAGAATTCGTGGTTAGTCGCGCTGGGCTTATCCGACATGATCTAATTAGTTCATTGGCCAACAAAATGACATGAAATATGCGACCTCAATAGGGTGAATTTCCCCGCGGCGGCGGCGGGTGGAAAATGGGGAAAATCACATGAATAGTTAAATATATTTGTGCCTTTCTGCCGCCATAATGTGCACAATGCGTAACGTGAATTTGGATCATTAAACGAAAATCTAGCCAAGCTACGTGTCGCTCGACTCATATCGATCCGCACAACTCCGGATGTCGCTTCCGGCTTATTGTCCACTCAACTCTTTATGCTCTCCGCACAACCCAAAAGCACAAAAGCGAAGTGAGTTTTCCGAAAAACGTTAGCTATTGACCTCAAGTGGTGGCTGTACTTGGAAAGTGTCGCTTTGAATGCTAAAAGCTTTTCTAGAATTGTGAAATTGGCTATGAAAGGTTAATAGTTATTATTTAAAAGGGAAGAGATTCTAAGGAATGAGAGTAGTTTTTGGTACTTTAAAAGGAAACTATACCAAAAGACAGAAATTTCTAGGATTCTACACTCAACAGATCGTTGAATATCAAATAATTTAATACCATGTATTCTTAATCCTCTACACTTAATTAAAGTATTTTTAAAAAGAAATTAGATCTTGAGTTTACACTGATTAAAAACATTTTATATGATAGAGTTCCTAGATAAATGTCCTTGGTGATCCTTGATTCAGTTTATTTGTTTCACTATAATACAGATGTTTAAAGTAACACTGGTTTATATACTACTTGTTTTGGTAGATGAACATCCTTTAAAGGATTAAACGTGTTCCCAAAAAATCTTTAATTTAAAGCAATTAAATCACTAAAAAATTGAGAGTCAGGACTTCAAGGCCACCGGTTAGCACCACTTAATTTATTTGAATACCGTTTATTGCCGCAAGGATATCCGTTTAATGGTTTTTTAAGCTGAAGCGATTATAAGTTTATTAGTTTATTGGGGACCGAACCCGACCGATCGTTAGAATATGGCGCGACAAACTGAATTCGAGAACCTTACTTCGCCGCTGGTCTGCACTCGGATCGGTGGTTGGACCATTACGATTACCATTACCATTACCATCACCATCGCGATCGCCAATGCGATTACCATTGGCGGGGGCAGGCGGCACCAGCGACTCCATGGCAACAATGGTCGAAAAAAGGGGAATTAATTAGATGTGGAGACAGCAACAAAGAGCCATGGACACAATGTTCTAAATGCTCTCTATGTGGATTGCCATTCAAATGTTAATCAGTGCGGCGAGCAGACCGAAGTTGACAAAAGCCCACCAACCACCACCCACTCAAGCCTACAAATTGGGGAGTCGCCGGCACACAGAAAACATGGATTCTATTGATC
Organism: Drosophila pseudotakahashii; assembly: GCA_035046095.1. Lineage (NCBI taxonomy): Eukaryota > Metazoa > Arthropoda > Insecta > Diptera > Drosophilidae > Drosophila > Drosophila pseudotakahashii. The sequence goes on from JAWNOE010000247.1 coordinate 16,186,819, forward strand.
TGGTTTCATAAAGAATACGAAATATGATCAGTTACCTAAATATTATCCATACTTCTGGAACTATAAACTATTCTAATTCTATAGGATAATTAATGTTTGGGGATCGAATATTTGTTACAGAAGAATTTAGAATAGCAAGTGAAAATCGTATTATTTCGACAGCTATTGAAAATATTACAAAGAGTATTTGATAAAAATAAATTCAGAGAAGTAATACCCCAATTTCTTAAAAATAAAGATCGTATTATTCCAGTTTTTGAAAAGTTTAAGTATTTGTATATTAGTAAACTAACCCAGATCGTATATCAATTTTCTCGCAGTGCACTAGTACACGCACCCGCGAATTGGGTGTGTTGTTGGAGTTCTAAAAGTGGTGGAGCTTTTCGTTCTGGCCGAATGTGCACATGGCACATAATGACATTTCGGCCGGTCAACGCTTCAGCGTTTCATGGACATGGGCGACTTTCCCACTTGTGAAGGGCAGCAGCATGGAGCAGCATCTGCTGCTGGCCCAAGTCCGAATGCTAAACTCCGTATGCTAAATACCAAATACAAATACTAAACGATCGCCGCTCTTCATTGTCTGGCTGGTTGGGTCAGATCATGACAATGCGTGTCACGTCTGAATAAGTTCGAGGCTGGCTCCAAAAGGCCCAGGGGCCCAGAGGCACTGCATCATGTGGCGGCTCCTCCTCTGCACTTTGCAGCTGGGTTGCACCTGTCGCCGCCGCTGGGTGTGCGTGGGCCGCCCCCATTGTTAAGGCCGAGTGTCACTGGGCGCGGCGACAACCTAAACGAGCCATGCAAATGCAAATGCCCAGAAAAAGTACAACTTTTATTTTCACAAACCAATAAACTACGAACTACATTGATTCCTGCATCAGGGCCAGCAAGCGATAGCAGTTCTTCAGTACCTAAAACGAATCTATGATGAACTATTACGTTTTAAAAATATTTCCATTTCCTTACCAGCATGTAGGTTCCCAGCGTGAAGGGCAGAAATGGTTCAGCCACATACATCAGCGGCTTCTGGGCTCGCAAGATCACAAAGGAAATGTCCCTCTGGATGGCCGGGGCCTTGGTGTGCCAGTCGTTTATATCGAAAGCAGCCTGTGCCACCTCCAAAGACTGTTAAAAAGTTAAAAAAAACTGTTAGTTAAGAGCTAATTATGAATCCATGAGGGTCTGGAATGTAATTTCGTATGAATTTAACATTTCAGAACCGAATTCTCAATGTCATGTTAAAGTTATAGTTATCTATCGGTCAAGAAAAGTTAATAAAGAAAACATATCTCCGTTTTCTAAATGAGATGTTAGTCTTCACTCATATCAGTCATATGATGATATTTTGTAACCAAATTCTTTCGAAACTTAACTCAGCTTAACTCAATAACAAATTGTAACCGGACATTGAGAAATCGGCCTGAAATCCTACCTGGGTATAGACCAAAGTGCCCGAAATGCACCACAGTGACAATTGGATAAACGCCACCACCATGAGGAGCACAAATTTGGCGGCCATTTTGGGATCAACGGCAGCTGCAGCCATGGTCTCGAAAGTGGATATGGAAATCAGCGAAAAACTGGCCATTAACTGGGCGTTGAAGGCGCCATTGAAAGCTCTATTGGCTTTCTCCACCAGCCTGCCAAAAATGTGGTCTGTAATCCACTAGCTAAATGCCCAAATCCAAAACTCACTTGATGATGTGCTGGTGGTAGCGAACCACCCGGCAAAACTCCTCATGGAACCGCGCATCGGTGACCCTCATATCGCCCAGTTTCCTAATCTCGATGCAGAGCAGCTTGAAATTGAGAGCCGTTTGAAGGAAGGTGGAAATGCCCACCATGTCCACCATCAATATGCTCAGCAGGTTGTGTTGCGAGGTCACACTCAGCCAGAGGTAGAGGAACCAAAACATATAGGGATGCAGGTCCATGCGATGCCATTGAAAGGGCCAAATCGAGTGAAAGGGCAGCTTACCCTCGCCCAACAAAGGTTGCAGACAAATGGCAGCGCTAAAGAAGTTGACCAGACAAAAACAGTTGATATATAGACCCGATTCGATGAGGTAGCACAGCCTCTGCCAACCCAGCACCTCCTCATCATCATTATGAGGCCTCAGCTCCCGATTGTAGTAGTCAAAATCGTAAATAAGTTCATCGATCTCATTGCAGCGTAAGTGCATGTAGAGTATCTTGGTGAACACCAGACCCATCTGTCACAAAAGCGGAGAATCATTAGTTCTGCGAGTGGGAGGATCCTAGAGCACCTCACCCCCGAAATCCACACCAAGTCGTCGCCCATTTCGATCACGTTCTTCGACTCGGGCAGGGCCAGAACCATGGTCCAGAAGGCGTTCATCACATTGCACATGAGAAACAAGTTGATGTATCGGTACAGGGACATACTAGCCAACTTCTTGTTGGGATACTGGCCGAGCAAACTGTGGATTATAAAGATTATACAAAAAAATACTGATTGATGGATGATGCAATAGCAAGTAACCTCAAGAAGGCGCGAACATAGTTGAAGGCCAGGCGTGGGATGAGACCAGGAGTCTCCTGCCTCATAACCGAACGGAACTCGTCTAAGAATTGCCGCACAAGGCTGAGATTTGATTGATAACCCGAGTCTGCCATTGCGAAAGGAGTAAACTGTGCCGCCAGCCTGGCGGCCAGTTCCTTTTATATCAAAGAGAAAGAAAGCCTCGAGGGTCTAATTACAATGTTTATAAGCAATTGTTTCGCGGGGCAACGCCCACGAAATAGATTTCCTCAAGTGATTGCATTGAGAACATGTGCTGCAAATCGCACTGCCTTCGATCGATTTCCATTTCCACTGACGCATCGGATGATATATGGTGTAGTTTGGTATGATGGACCTTTCGGTCACTCTCTGTACATCGTTCAATGAACCCAACTCTCGGCTTCGCGTGACTCGGATGCCCCATTAGATCATCAGCATCATTAAGAACAATGAATAATATCAACGCATAAATGCTGCTGCTGTTTATTCACAATTTTTGAAGCGTATAGCAAAACATGATCATCGCAAAGTGCTGCCCACTCCACCCAACGAACCAAATAGTTGCGATGATTTAGGTTCAATCAACCTGGCTCATAAACTTCCTGCCTGAAGTAAACCATCTGCATAAGTAAACTGTGCACGAAGAGTTATGTCTTAATCAGGATTCCCCGAAGGCCCCGCAGAGACATCGATATATAACCAGAAACGGACACCGTATGAATCCAGTTCGCTATTCAAATTTCGCCAGCACACTTTCCGTCATAATCCCGTGGGCTTCGTACTGGTTCTCTGGTGTCTATGATGACCAACTGGACATCCGTTTCCATGCCGAACATGCTAATGCCACCGTCTGATGGCGATGGACATGGGCATTTAGCAAGGCCATTGGAATCAATCTGGGATTAGACGAAGGAGTCCCGAGTATCGAGTACCCAAGTCAATAGCCCCACAGTTGTTGGCCTGGCGCGCGTCGCCTGTAATGCTCGTAATAAAGTGTGTTTTATTATAACCCACGGACTAACCATATAATGGTACCATAATGGGCCGGCCATTAAAACAAATTGATATCAATTTCGCAACAATATGTGCACAAGTTGCGTCGATGACTCCGCGCCCCGTCATTGAACTCCCATGGTATACCATCCTATACCAATCCCATCCCATACCAATCCCATCCTATAGCAATCCCATCCTATAGCAATTCCAGCCAGAAGCGTTTGCAGCGAGACATGCACCACCTCATCCACAGTTGAATAGTTGAATTGTGGATGGGGTTAGTGGATGGTGGATAGTGGATAGTGCTGCAGCAGTAACAGTATAGACCAGTTCCGAGTTGGCAAAGCGCCGTTTGATGCTCTAATTTATACAGCATACTGATGAGTTGACCGCTGTTCTGGAATTGTTCTCCTACGGGTTTGGTTTTGGGTTCGCTTCGGTTTCGGATTGCTTCGCTTTGGTCACGAAAAAGCTGCAGATCAGACGGAGCTCAGAGCACACCTGACCAGACACAGACAAACACACGATATCAGTAAACTCACCCAGAAATGGTAATATTCGTAGCGGTTAGCGTTTAATTGAAATGCATTTGGCTTGTTCGCTGTCAATCAGACGTAGCGATGGATGGATAGGCCCCGGAACTCCAGTTTCTTCTCCTCCCCTGGCAGCCCGAAGGGTAATGGAGCTATTGGATCTCGGCCAGGATGCACACGCAACCCCATGGCGCTGTCATACGCCACTTTGCCAGGCCATCAAAACCACATCCACATCTATAGCGAACCACACGCAATGGGGATTCTGGATAATGACTTCGTCTCCAGCTAGGATTTTAATTATACAATCTCAGCGAACGAAAGTAATAACAATTATCAGCGTGTTGGGCGGAATTACAACCGATTGACACCTGATTTTAAGTGCGAATAAAAGAGTTCTGGCTAAAAATTCACTATAAACTATAATATCCCAGACTTTTTAATTACACTTCTTAACTTGTCTAGACAATTATTTCTATTGCAGCCATAAAACTTATGGAGCAATTAAAAGAGACATGGCCTAAACGGTAGTTATATAGATAATGGTTTGACGCCTGATTTGAAGTAGCAATTAAAAGATGAGGACAAGTGTTCTGTATTAATGAATACTAAAAATGCGAGATGGGTATTCAATTGATTTCAGTGCAAGAAAGAAAAAAGCTTGTCATACCACTTCTAGAATATAGTTGACAATGTGGCTCTTGATAAAATGTTTTAAACTTGAAGAAAATCAGACTGTTAAGGAGAGAATCTTTATTCTATAAACAAATGTATTATTAGAATTAAGTGTGAACATAGTGTTATGAATGATAACTTATGATAAGCAATCGAAGCAATAGGTGTAAACATGGTGTACTATAATCTAGTGAGTACGTTTCAAAATGTAGTATTGAGATAAAGCGCAGCCAACTTAACTCGTTGTTGCAAGGAATAAGAGGAAGCAGACTGACGCCAAAGAGCTTAAAACTTCTTACAATATCGTAATGAAATGTACAATTTTATACCCTACAATTTATAGCAAATGGTGAAGAGATCACCGTAAATCCACATTCGACCCAATTTTTAAAAGCCTTATAAAAAGGTAAAGCGAAGATACTCCAGTTCCAATAATTACCAATCCTGAAGCGTACTATACACTCGCATCCTCCATTAACCGTTATGGACTCGCCATTCGATGTGGACCAAGTTCAATGAGCGCATTTTCATGTTTATTGCAGAAGCAATTGGTAATAAGTGCGCGACCGCAGACGTGGAGAAAAAAAGAACACATTTCTCAATCGTTATTTATGAATACAATTGCAAGTTTGTTTAGCTCAGCCGGAGGCACCGCACACTCCACTCCGCCACCGGCGTATCAATAACAAGCCGAGATGAGGAGGAAACCCGAGAACTGAGGGGCAAGTGGGGGACACTAGGGGAGCACTGCAATCCTGGTGCACAGAGACAAAATTTATATTATTACCAAACTTTATTGCTAGCTTACTCAATACCTCTGATCTTATCAGTTTTATCTGCTAAAATACTTTAATCGATTGAAAAAATAGTGCAAAAACATAAATCTGTAGAGGTTGAGCATACCTAAGGGGAATAACACTGATTTTACTGTACAGAATATATTTTTTAAACATTTGGAGTAACTGTAACAATAACAATCTGTAACAAAACATTTTAACAACATTTCATTTAAAATATTGGTTACAAGAAAACATTTTTTTAGGTAGATTTGAAAAAACTTAGAAGAGCATACTTGTAGATCTTATTTCTTTCACATCTTATTTCTTTCAGAAAATAAAACTAGTTTTTCACATACGATTTTTAGAAAATAAGTTCTTATTATTCTTGAGATTAATGGTGATTTTTTTTTAACCCAGAATTTTTGTTTTCCTTTCTTCTTATTTATTCTTAATTTGGTTTCACTTTAGATCTTCATGGTCATATTTTTGCTCGGTGTGCTCATCCCAGACATGAACTGGTTTCCCAGTTTTCCAGCAGCAGCAGATCAGACGACTCACCGCAGCCGCCGGGCAACCAGCGACGAGTGCCCAAAGTTTGCATAAGTTGGACATGGACATGGACTAGGACTGGGATGTGGATGTGGATCTGGACTTCAACCGGGACCTGGACCTGGACCTGGACCTGAACCTGGAGCTTCAGCTGGCTTCTTTTACAGTTAAAGATTTATGGATCATGCATGGGTAAATGGCGAACAGATACGCGGGCAATTGTGTGTGGGTAACGCAATGCTAAATCGACCACAAATTTATTCCAGCCAGCTAGATAAGAGAGCCCAAAGGAGGAGCAGCAGCCAAAGTCCCAGTGACCAAGAGATTCGATTCGAATCTCCGGCTGACACAGAAATACAAATTCGAACATTGAGCGTCATAAAATGCAGATAGACGCAGTCATAAACGTAGAGGCAAATAAAAGCGATCAAAGTCCCATTCTCGAGAACCGATAATGTGGAGTAGTAGCTGCAAGAAGGCGGGACCGAAGGCTGGGTGGGTATCATTAGATGGAGATCTATGAAACTTAAAAACTTTCTAAATGACGGGCGGCAAGTTTAGCGGGTAAAAAAGCCAAAACTGTAAATGCAGCCAAAGCAAATAGTTGCAGCCGCGTCGCCAACTAAAGTATAATTATTGGCCAGACGAGATGGGAATAAAGACGAAGAGAGAAGACCGAAGACTGAAGACTGCATACTGAAGACTCTGTAGCTTTGTCGACTGGGAAACTGGGAAATTGCACGTACGCAGCGCCGGCAAAAGGAGATGCCAATATTTCTATATATATTTCTATATCTTTTTTGTTTGTATCTTTTTGTGTGCCACTGCTTAACTGTTTTTAATTGAAACCAGTTTGCGGTAATTGTCTTTTTGGCTTGCTGCCCCGACCGCCTTACTATATATGTTATAACTCGCTTATGTCAAGCAGATTGGCTGTGTAATTCGAGGCAGCCCCATAACTCCACCTGCCGTGGAACGTTTTTCGAAAGTTTTCACTTGTTCTTGGGATCGTGGATCTGCGGATCTTGGATCTTAGGATCTGCGGATCTTTGGATCTTCGGATCCACAGCTGCACTCGAGCGCAGCTAAAGCGAGTAAATTGTCATAAATTGAGTTGAACCAATGACAAATGACGTCTTTTTTCTTGGTCCGCAGCTTTTATCAAACTGGAGCGTGAATCTTTCGGAACGGTACTGGGGATTCCTGTCATTTCTACCGCCGACCGACCGACCACACGGCGTATGAGCGATGCAGAACCTGTCCCAGTCTGCGTTAATTAGTCTGCAGTTAGAGATCTTCGCCTTCACACATCACAACACACTGCTAGTTTGGTTGTTTGGTTGTACAATTTGTCAAAACACACACGATCCGAACTTATACTTTCGAGATATAAGAGCGTGGAGTGGAGAAGAAAACTCGTTTAAGAGCGCACCACTCTCCAGACATTTTCTTTGGGCTTTCAGCTTTGACTTTGGTTTCTTTGAGCTGCGATTTCTGCGCCAGTCGCTCCACCGACGGCGACCTTGATAGACGTCTTAGCGGTTCGAGAAAAATAGAAAGAAAATTCCCCGTTAACTAACCGAAACCCCAAGAAAAGCCGCCGCTGTCTTCGCTTTCTTTGCGGCTAAAAAAGCAGGGGAAAAACAAAAGCGAAACGAAACGAATTTTCTGTTTATTGTGTTGTTTTGTGTGTGTTTGATTTATCACGAGATGAAGATGTTTCAAAAATGCTGAAAAACGTGCAAGAAATGCTGCCAAAGAAATGTGTGAAAATGCCTGCAGATGCAAAGTGAAGTTAACCAAGTTAAAGTCGCGAAAAAAAGAAACCGCTTAAGTTTATGTGCGAAAGGCAGTCCTTCGTGTAACCCAACTTGTCTAGGGAAATTAACGGCCGAAGGTGTTAATCTATTCAACAACTGAAAATCGGGCTCTGCTGTGAGTAAACCAAACCAAAAATGTATATATAGGTAAAATCTAGATTCTTTTCGGGGCCGGAAAAAGGGCTTGTTTCTTCGCCCTTGGCTCGGGTTAATCAGACCATTGCCAATTGAGTTTAGGTCACTGGGCACTCAGGCTTCAGCACTCTCCCAAATTGAAAACTTTTTTTGTTTTTTTTTGGGGAGAAAGTAATTTGGTGGAAAAAAAGACCAAAAGCAAAGCTAAACACCGGCCATTGCACTGCCGTAATTCGGCTTTAACAACTGGCCGAAACCGTTGGCCGAGCCAGCTAACTTGGCCCTAAGTTGGCGCGCCTAAGTACATATTAAAGCACATTAAGGCGGCGAGCAAATGATGCGCTCCTCTGGCCAGTGGCCACACAATGGACTTATAAAAATAAAAATAGCAGCGGAATAAATTTGAAATTTGTTATTATGCTGGGATGATGGGATATGGGATGATGCCCCGGCTCCAGAGCTTTCCAGCTGCCGAGTTGGCGTGTTCTAAGTGTTAAAAGTACGCCGAGTGTGACGTCGACTGCACTCGGAAGTGTAGCTGCTGCCAGACAATGGGCCCATCATCTGGTGCCCAGAGATGCAGCCAGAGCTAAAGCGAACTCCATGGTCGCTGCATGTTCATGTGAATTGCAATGGCCAGGTTAGAATGCGTTGTGGTAATTTCGAATACCTTATAGGTAGACTTAAGGGGTATGCTCAACTAGTAGAAACTGAAATTATAGTTTTCTTTGGTATAAAGTATCGAAACATAATGATCATTTACCCAAATTGAAAGTTATTTTTTTACCACATTAGAAAATATAGTTATCTTTAGTACAAAATAGCAAATCTAATGATCGTTAACGCAAATTGAAAGTTATTTTTATACCACATTAGAAAGCACAGCAGTCTGAATGGAGAAAGAAGTTTAATCGTTTCGATGCCTTAATAATGGACCTTTTTAAAAGGCTATATTTAACCTAACTGCGGTTAAAAAAAACAAATAAATGTGCATTTTTAATGTGGCATATTTAAAAATCATTAGTTGGTGGAAAATATTGCCGAATTCCGGGCATTAACTTTCAGATATGAGTTTTATAGTAGATGGATTGATTTAAGATTGGTTTGATTTTAATGTAATGTTTCAGTTAAATATATAGTATCTATAAACTAAACATTTGAGCTTAATGGAACAAGATATCTTTGATTTAATGCTAATAAAATTGTAACTTCAATATTTATTACAATTAATAAAAGTACACCTTAAGTCCCAGCTTTAACTAAGCTATTGGAAATTACTGGTATTAATATTATTTAATTTCCAAGCATAATACATTTTTCAAAGAATAATCCCAGTTGGTTTTATAAACACACCCTATTTCAAAGTTTAGTTAACGCTCCGTTGGTCAAAACCCAGAACTTCCCTGGGTATTTCCTGGGTCTATCAGGCTGACGCCCGGCTTGTTTATTATGGTTAAATTTATGCATAGACTTAGAACAATGCGCACACGCTCTTTCGTGTTGCCCAATAATTAATGATCGCGTACATGGCGGCGGATGATGGGCTGCAATGGGCTGAAATGAGATGGAATAGATGGAATATGGCTAATTTATGCAGTTGGGTTCAATTACCTGTTAATTGAGTTTAGTCGAGTGCGCAAGAGTCAAGACCCAGGCGCAGGTGCCCCCTGGAGATACAAACTAGAGACTACATTTTAGTATGTACTGCGGACTGTACGTACATATATACAACAGATCTCAGAACCAGCAAAAGTTTTCCTCGCCTTCTTTTGTATTTTTCCCAGCATCATCAAAATCGCATCAGTTTCAGTTGGTATTATTATTGCTCTTGTGACTTTTGCTGATGTTGCAGTTGGAAAACCGAAAAAGCAGGTCATTACTGCCATTAAATTCGTTTCGAAAATGCAGACAAGCCGAAAACCAGACAACCTAAAATCAAACCAAAACCGTATAGCTAAGGCAAAGTCGTAGAGTCGTAAACAAATCGAAAAGAAAGAGAAATAATAGAAATGATATTGTTGTGTTGTTTATTTTTAAATGCCATAACTGTACAGCAAGTCGAGTGATAGATGGAGATGGCGATGGAGTTGGCTAAGCTGGTGGATTCCGATGTAGATGGATGGTGATTATGATCGTAGCGCTGGTGACTGGTCAATCAAAAGACTTAGGTCCCGAACTTAGTGTGTTTTTTGTAGGTTTTTCGTTTGCCGTGTGTTCTACTGCGTTTTGTAAAGAAATTTTACTTTCAAATTAGGCCGCAACTGTTGCTTTTTATCGCTTTCTTCTCTCATTCATTCGCGCGCACATTATGGCTCCAGATAATATACCTCTACCTCTACGCAACCGTCTCTTTTGTTCTTCTTTTGAAGAGCCAAAGCACCAAAAAAAACCAGACACACACTTCTGAGATCAGTAGAACTCGTAGATATGAACAGTTAGGAGTCCCCAATAATTTTTCTGTGGTGCTCACTCGCTGTGTGTGTGAAATATTTATGTAAATTGGCCTGGCCGAAAGCAGCTGCTAAAGTGCAACTGATTAGCGGTATAAACGGGGTGTTCTAAGCCCAGTGCAGCAGCGGGCTTTTCTTTTGGTAACGGTAAACGCAGCTATACAGTTTTCCCACTGCGACGCACTTGATCCAGTGCAGCATTATGCCAGCTCCCCACTCCACCTTGTCCCAGCCAATAAGTATACACTTGCCGCCAGAACGAGTTTTAATTGCAACATTTGTTTAAATGTTGTCCGTTAGCCGCCGGCTAACTAGCACTAGCACTAGCACCAACTGGCTGTGGATGTGGATGTGGATGTAGATGTTGCTCCATTTCCAGCAAAACGGACTAAACAATTTCTGCCTCATTAAGCGCGGGGTTCCAAAGAATGTCAACCTACTATATACCAGCTCGTTTCGTTTTTGGACTTCTTTTTAATTAATTAGCGGTTGTATTTCTGACCACCTCTTTTCCCATACAGTTGCAGCTGCACCGTATAATCCCCCAGAGTGCGTTCCATCCAGCTATGTTGCTGTTAAGATGCGGCTCCAATCCTTACCGCTGCTCCTTCTGCTCACCCTCATCGCCGTCCTCCCGCCGCCTGCCACGCCCTCGCCGCCCACCCATCCGAGGGTGAGGGGCCACGGCCACCACTATCCCAACGAAGAAGATCGCGCCGAGGATCCCCTGATGCCGGCCAGCCTGCTGCTGGAGGAACTGCAGCAGACCAACGGGCAGCTCATCAATCTGACGCGACAGCACGACGGCGATACCTTCCACACGAGCGGTGAGTTATTTGTACACTTGCCAACAGGTGAAATAAAATAAGGAAAATTAAAGAGAAGCTTTACTAGAAATTCACATTAAAGTCACCCCCAAAATCAATGTCTTTAAATAAGTTTCTAAATTTATTTTGTTAGGTAGCTAACAACTTTAAATTTAAGCATTATAAAATAAACGGCTTTATAGGTGAAATACAATCCGAATAAGGTGGATTGTATTCTATGATTCATTGGCTAGAAATCCCCATTAAAGTCATTAAATGCCTTTGTTTTATATATATTTGTAAAATTGATTTTATGAGGTAATTAAAGTCTTTAAATTTAAGTGATAGCACAACAATAAACAAAATTTCTTTGTAGGTGGAATACAATACAAGTAAGGTGGATTTATATTCTACAATTCATTAACTAGAAATCCCCATTAATGTAAATGTAAATTTTCCGTACTTTAAATCTATTTTAAAATTTATTTTGCAATTATTTTATTAAATTGGTATGTTCTTTACTTTTAGTAAAGGTAAAATAAATGCGCTATAAAATCGAAACCAGTTCGTGGAGAAAATAAAACAAACATTGCCTTCAAAATATATTATCTCTTGGATTATAAAATAATTAAATGATCTTAAATTACAATAAATATTATAATTGTTAAATATTATATTTTGGATTCATAAGCGCAACGTAGATATTGAATTGACTTGTTTATAAGTTGTAAAACTACAAATAATATTTTATAAATTTTATTTTTATTTATTTATTTGAATATAAATATCTTAAATTTCACAAACAATTTAGGCACTTTGACAGCATTTTAGAACCTTCCTCAATGCATTCTTGGACTGCAGCTATACCTTTCTAGATAAAGTGACCAAGAGTTGCTTATTTTTTTCAAAGCCCCTCACCAATGTCACTGTCATCGAAGAGTTGCTTGGCATGTGGCATCTTCGACTGCATGATGATGCGGTGTTTTTTTTCGTGGCTCATCCGCTGACAGCAGCATTAATTTGGCCAGTACGGCTTTGGTCCGGTTTGGTCCAGCCCGTCTGATTAGCCGTCAATCGAGTGAAGATGTGTTGTGAAGTCCCGACTCAATCCATCTTAATGTTTTCTCTCTCCGCAGGTTTGAGCAGCGCCTGCAACGCGGACACCTGCATCGGACTCTCGAGCGGCACAGCGTCGCTGGTGCGTCTTTCGAGCGATGGAGGCAATGGTCAAGGCAACGGTAAGCATGAGATTAGCGGACGGTTGATATGCGAGCCTGTCATAATCCCAATCCATAGATGGACTCAATCCGGCGACCTCGTCTTTGGCCGGCGGTCAAATGGAGCTCCTCACGCGCCGTCTCAAGATGCAAAAGGGTCGCGAGAGCCACGACTCCAGTGGCCTGGAAACCGGATGCACCTGCCGATGTCTTCCCTATCAAAGGGCCTATCGCGAGGATCTGGGCATCTGCGTGGACGACATCCATGGTAAGCATGTGCTTTTGCACTGCGGAAGCCCCCAACCAATTTCGAAGCCCGAATTGTGTGCTCCATTTCGAGGCGGTGGGAGTCGCTCCCACATGTGAGACACTATCCAATCCATCCATTGTTTTGTCATATCCCAGGCACAATGGTTGCCCAACTCAAGAAAGAAAAAAAAACAGAAGAGCCCAGCCAAAGCAAAGAAATGCTGTAATAACAGCAAATGAAATTGTGCAGGGCTGCAGAATGAAAACGAAACGTGACGCAAAGAGGGAAAAAATGTTATTATTATTGAACAAATCGCTTGTTTCCCCGCTGCTAATGAATGAAAGGAAACTTTCGCCTTTCGTCGTCGTCGTCTGCCAACATAAACAATCTCATACTGCCTGCCATTTGGGGGTCTAACACTCAAGCTTGGAATCCGAATCGGAATTGGCATCGGAATCGGACCCCAAAGTCGGACCGAAAGTAAGAGCTGGGCTGGCCGGAAAAACAACAGCGGCAAATATGTAGTAGTTTCACTACCGATACTCCCCACGACTCGTAATTGATAAGCGTCGATCGTTATCGCCCTCAATTCGGGCGTACTTTCCCACCAGCTCGAAACAAAAACCCCTAATCGTTTCCCATTTCTCCACCCATTGTTACAGAGTGCTCCCTGTCGCCCTTCGTGAGCGGTTCCTCCTCGGAAAAGATTCCCTTTGTCTTCCTGCCGCTCAAGGGTCAGATCATCTATCCCAGCAGGGAAATCAGCTTTGCCAGTAAGTGATCTATTGTAATTTATAACTTACATTTACCTCATTCAGTTAGGAAGTTGTGGAGAGTTTACTGGTTTTAAGGAAACTGGTTTCATAAATATATATGGCATTTAATTTTTTAAGATTTGTTGACAATCCAGATTTTAAAGAGTATTATTTTCGATAATAAATATTATAAAGAAGTAAATGTGTACCGGTTTTGATAATATTGTAGTATTATAATATTTTCATTTGTGAAAGTCTTTGAATCTTTTGAAAAATGAGTTTTCTTTACATTTTCTTCTCTGTTTTATTTGTATATTCTAAGACTTTTTAAAATATTTTCTCTAATAGGCATTCACACACCCGTTTGCGCTGTAACCGGTGCCCAGTACCTGGGTTCCAATGGCTGGTCGGATCTGCGGAATCCCATTGACACCGACTACCCGTTTCGCATGTTCCGCGACGAGGGGCGCAGCTTCCTTCTGTGGCTGGGAGAGGCTGATCTCCGGCAGAAAATGCAGGGTCGCCTGATTGTGGTGCATCTGGTGTGTCGGGATATGACGGTGGCCATGAATGCCAGTAGTCATTTGAAGGGCGAACCACTCATGCCGCCCCGAAATGTTCATTCGCCCTGTGTAGCCTTCCGGGTGAATGGAAGTCCCGTGAAATATGCGCACAGTAAGTTCGCTATAAGAAAAAACCATAAACTAATTACCTAACTCCTATAATCTCTTATTAGACGTCCCTGAGGTCTTTTTTCAACCGGCCAACTCCACCACTTTGGCCTCCACTTCGGATGGCATGACCATGCGGGAGTATGTCGTCATTGGGATCTGCAGTCTGCTCTTGGGTCTCATCTATGTGGCCTCAGTGTTTCTGTATCTCTACATGAAGAAGCGAAAACGACACAATTCCCGTCACTCACTGGATAACCTAACGAATGATATCAATTACCCCAAGAACGATCAAGTGACCTATGGGGCGCCCTTTAGCCGGGTTGGTAGTGTATACTCCTCCAATAGCATGGGTTTGGGCAATGGAAATGAGTCTAATACCCGAACCAGTATCGGGAGTCTCAAGGAGGATATGGGTATTGTTAAAAATAATCCCCTGCTGCAACATTTTCCCCAGCTAAGCGAGAGGGAACACAATTCCGGCTTTGCCAGCGATATTTCAAACTCAAATTCTGAGTGCGAAATGGAGGAAAAGATAAAGGTGGGTTGATTGATTAATTCTTAAAATAAGTATGCTAAATCTATCCCTTATAGACATCTGTGCTGGTGCATCCACAGCTAAGCAAGTCACCGAAACCAGCCGGTGGAACGGATAATGCCGCACTGGATGTCGATGACTTCCTGCAGGATAACGAGTGCCTACCCGCTGAAAATGTGGCAGTAATTGATGAACTCATGACCGAGGAAAAGCTGGAGAACCTGCGTGCCATGGTCAGTGGGAATGTGCGAAAGAAGCTCTACTTCAATCCGGCTTATTTTGAGCCCCACTTACTGGCGGTAAGTTGAGTTGATCTAACTTTTGATTAGAATGAAAAAAAAATTATAAATTAAAAAAAACAAATTTTTTGTTTCATTTTAGGAACCACCCCAAGCTGCTATCGAGTTTCTGCAGAAGATCCGCGAGGTGATCGCCATCGCCAAGTACAAGATGGCCTCGAAGCGATACCAACCCTCGCTGAACATTATCCCCGAGGAACTGCATCCCGATTCAAGCTCCAGTTCACCCACCATGTACAACATTCCCTTGCAACAGAGTTTGGCCACCAAGGGAATGGGCGACAAGCGCAATAGCATCGAGCAGTGGCTGCAAAGTGTGCCCAATTCCGATGCCAGTCCGGCTCAAAAGACCCTCGACAGACCAGCGGCTCCTCCACCGACGACGATGACGACGGCAAAGAAGGGATCCGGATCTCCCAACAAGGGATCCCTGAGGAGGGAGATAACTGCACCGAAGGAGAAACCACCGCCACCACCTATGCAGAAATCAAAAACAGAGGAAGTTCCTGGAAAGTCTTCCTCACCAGCAGCATTTCCTGGCAGCCGAAGTCCCGGCAAAAACAGCCCGGAACAGTCACCTAAACAGAAGACTCCCTACGAGGGATTCTCCTCCTTTTCGGTGGCCGCCAATGTCTATGGATTCGCCGAGACGGGCGGGGAAATCTATAATAATCCCAAGTTCATGCTGGCCGACTCACCGGCGGCCTCGTTGCGCAGTGCCTCCAGTCGCTCCAAGTCGCTGAAGAAGCGCAGTGAGGTCCTGGATCAGTTTGCCGCCGCCAACTCGACACCCACCTCGCTCACCTCCTTCGACCGGCAGCACTACAATATGCTGAGGAACATGAAGCCGGCGGAGGTCATCTATGATTCTCTGAAACGCGAGTATGCAGCGCATATACCAACACCCGACTACGATAGCACCATTGAGAAACGGATCAAGGACATCTACAGCAGCACACAGAGCAGCATTCCATCGGTGCCAACTCCAGATTACAGCTCCCTCAGCCGCAAGTCCCTCAAACAGTTCCAACCAGATTCTCCCATTTACCGAAGGAAGTCACCGCAATATCTGATTGTGGACTACGAGACGGATAGTCTGGAACGTCTGGAGCCCAGCAAGCGCAAGAGCTCTCACTCCTCCAGTTCACCCTCCTCCGATGTGAGCTCCCAACTGAGTCCCAGTTTGAGTACAGCCCTGCCGCTCGAGGAGGAGATGGAGATCAGTCACACGGTGTACGATCGCCTGGACGGATTTCGCAAGGAGGGTGAGATGAAGAAGCGTCTGGCGGCGAAGCACCAACACCACCATCCACATCCTGGCCATCAGCAGCAGAGACAAAAGGAGGCGGCGGCTCGTATCAAATACGACACCCCCTTTCGGGGCAGCATGACCATCGAGGTGGAGCACGAACCCCCCTCGGACTTGGAGCGCACAGACAGCGATCAATTCGAGCCCGATACCCTGGATCGCAAGCCCAAAAAGCAGAGCTTCTGCGACATTTCCGCTTGGGATGGCCACAAGCAACTCGATTCGGACTTCAGCCAAATCAACTCTTTGCCCGATTTAAGCCGACAATTGAGTCCTGCTCCCAGTCAGGCCATCAAACCGAGGACCGCCTCCTTTATCCTGCGCTCGAGTAACTCATTTCGAAACTTGCGAGAGATCTACGAGTCACCTCTTCTGATTGCCCAGGACAACAGCAAGTACGAGAAGAAGGTGCCACAGACTCCAGAGGAGGAGGGTAGGATTCTCACACTGGAAGCCAAACACTCGCGTCGCCAGCGTCTCATGGAGACCTCACCCACACACTCGGTGGTGGACATCACCAATGTGAACAAGACCACCATCACGATTTCATCACCCAAGACGGCGGATAAACCACCACCTCCGCGACCGAAGGCCAATCAGCATTACTGTCCACCGTTGCAGCAAAGTAAGCGACCACTGCCACCACCTCCTCCAAACGGAGCATCGTCGGATCATCATCAGACGGCCCAAGAAGAAGATTCCTACAGTCTGCACAGTGAAATCACAGAGGTCACTGGGATCTCGGAATTCGAGAACTCCTGCAACAACACCATGTCCAGTGCTATATCGGCCACCACGGAGGAGAGAACTCACACCAAGGGTTCCAAAGCCTCCAAGGCTCCCAAAATCAGTGGTAAATCAGGAAACCAGGAAGAAGACTACGATGGGTTGTACAACAAGAAGATCAACAGTCTGCGCAACGACTACAGTCTAACCAAGTATCTCAATCGAAGGAAGAGTCAGCGGGAGGAGGCCTCGAAGCCTAGTGGGGATTCACCAAAGGACGTGGCCTCCGAACCGGATTTCAACAAGAACGTTAAGGAGGTGGATCTCACCCAGTTCGATGCGTTGTCCATAAGCTCCCGTTCCAATCGGAGCAGTGGTCATCTCTCCGAGCGAACCAAGGAGATGTATCGGAATGCTGGAGTGCCCGTTGGCATTGCCTATCCCCAACGGGCGGCTAGTAGTTCCGGAAGCTCAGCTACTTCTGGTGGTAACGTTCAAACCGTTTACCGCTGTGAGATCGAACAGGCCCAGCTGACGGCTGGCATGCAGATTGCCATCGGACTAAAGGATCGAGCCAAGAAGGCCAAGGATCTAAAGAACGCGTGGCGAAAGTTTGTGACCATGGCGGCCAACAAGTTCAGTCCCAGCCAGAGTCCAGCTCCCACGTATGGTAGCAAAAATGCCGCCGGCTTTCTGGAGGATGACGGCATCGCCTCCATCATCGAGGATGCTGCTCAATCTGCTAGCATGGGACAACCTGGTAGCCAGACGTATTACGAACAGCGTTTCGGGCAATTGGACAGTGGCTACATGAGCACCGATTCCACGGAGTTGTACAAGCGAAATGTCTACGATCGGTACAACTTCAAGATGATGTCCGGACGGGGTCAGATCATTCGGGTGGACACCATCGAGGACAACGAGGAGGAGAGCGGTCCCAACGACAATCGATTCGAGGACCTCGAACACATGGTCTCCCCGGGTCACAGTCGTCGATCGCCGGAAAACATGGCCGTAGTTCCTGGCGATCTAAGCGATGCGGATTCCGATAAAACCCTGACACGTTCCCACTCGCAAACGAATTCGCAGGAGCGAAATGTGCGAGGCAGCACGACCACCATGTCGTCCTACTCCTCGGATGAAAATGAACGCGGAGGACGCAGCACCTGTTGTGGATCCTCGGAAACGGACGAGGAGACCAACGCCGAGGACATGTGGGAGTCCGGGGCGGAGAGCATAGAAACGCACTCGGTGCTCTACAAGATGATTAGAAAGAGTTAGAATAAGTATCGCCTAATAACTAGTTTCTAGGGACGTGCAATATTTGAAAGCAGACGAAAGACTTACATTTATAAGACTAAGGAACGCAATATAGTAGCAACAATCAGTGCAATAACTCGGAGATTCTTGCCAAACCACAAGGTGCAATTTTGATAGATCTAAGTTAGCTGGTAATTTGTAGTATCTAGAGAAAGGTGAACCCTTGGAAACTGCATCCAATACGCAAAGTGCAGATACCAACAGAATATCGGAATAGAAACGAACCCAAGCCCTAAGAACTCTAAGTGCAATCAATCATCATATTATATCGTGTATTGTAAGTATCGTGACGGATGCGTATTGTGATAAATGTCAGCAGTCTTGGGCCGGAAATGTGCAATCTTAGTGTTAGTCCCAGTGTAAATGGCTTAGAGTTAAGTTATCGTAATAAAACATCGACTTATGTTAGATTAAACAATAGAGAGAGGTGTACTTCTTTGGTAGAAGCCTACTTTTGGGTGAGCATTTAAATGCTTCGGAGGCATACCTATCAATATTCTTAGAAAGCGATAGTAAGAGAAAGTTGATACAACTAAATCGTTAGGAATGGAGAAGCGAGATACCTAATGATAGGTTTATAGATTGACTCGAACAACTTGCAAGGTCATGGGGTAAGAAGAGAAACCGAGTAAGTGGAAAAGCCCAGAAAGAATTTCGACCAAGATTTATGACCAGCTTATTGTCCATGTCTGTTGGCTGATTGCGCCAACTATCGCTAGATTACCGAGTAATGGTCAATCCAACCGCAATCTACAGAAGGTTGATAAGGCTATTCTATAAATCTACGCATAGCGCTACTTTTGCGTTCAGTTGCTCGAAAATGTCACGGATTTTAGTTGCGTTTCTATTGCTCGGAGTGAGCTGCTCCCTGGCAGATCCCCTTTTCCGGAATGAAGAGGAGGTGGCGTTGCCTCAGCTCGATGGACGCATCGTCGGTGGCGAGGACACGAACATCACCTTCTATCCGCATCAGATCTCGATGAGGTACAATGGAAATCACCGATGTGGAGGTGCCATTGTCGAACCAAACATAATCGTCAGTGCTGCTCATTGTGTAAATACTTTGAGTGGTCCTGGCAACCTGACCATTGTGGCTGGTTCCTCGAACATCTGGTTCCCCAACACTCCCCAGCAGGTGTTGGCTGTTCGTGAGTTCATCATTCATCCCAAATACCGCACTCTGAATAACGACTACGATGCGGCTATACTGATTCTCGATGGAGAGTTTGAGTACAACCACGCCGTGCAACCCATTGAGTTGGCCAAGGAGCGCCCGGAACACAATACAACCGTCACGGTGACCGGATGGGGAACCACCAGTGAAGGGGGAACAATTTCCGACGTCCTCCAGAAGGTCGACGTGAACGTGGTGGAGAATTCGGAGTGCAAGAGCGCCTACTCTATCATGCTGACCAGCCGGATGCTCTGTGCCGGAGTCACAGGCGGCGGCAAGGATGCCTGCCAGGGAGATTCCGGCGGTCCGCTGATCTACGACAACGAACTGCTGGGCATTGTGTCCTGGGGAACGGGCTGTGCTCGTGAGAAGTACCCGGGAGTCTATTGCTCCGTTCCTGATGTCCGCGATTGGCTGGAGGAGACCGTTGAGTCCTTCGCGGATGTGGGAAAAATTGACTTCCTGTGAAAATCGTAAAATGCTGTAGAATCACTCTACCCCGAACTTTTTTAGTATTCCCATACATTACATAAGAAGATTACCGAATACAGTCGATAGCCTGGTATATACTGTTTGTTTGATTACGGTTTTTTATTATTGAATTAGGTAGCTCTATCCGGGCGGTAGCCACTTGAAGATAGCGTATCGATTGCCAATGTTTATTGCGCTCCGAGTGCTGCTATGGTCTCCTCGATCCAATCCACAAAGCTGGCCACGTAGCAGTAGACGGTGGGGTAGTTGGGTCGGGCGCAACCGCGTCCCCAGGACACCAGACCCACCAGTTGTCCATCGATGACCAGCGGTCCACCGGTATCTCCCTGGCAGGCATCACTGCCTCCTTGGGTCACGAAACCCGCACAGATCATCCGTTCGGTGACCTCACCCACACCGTAGATTTGGGTGCACTCCTCCGAGCTGACCACTGGCACCTCCGTCTGCTCCAGGTTGTAGCTGGAGGGACCCCACTCCTCCCGATAGCCCCAACCGGCCACCGTGGCCAATCGACCCACTGCCGGACGCTCCGAACGGATGCCAATCGAGCTGATGCCAAAGTGCGTGAGGTTCAAGGGAGTGTCCAGCCGGAGAACCCCGATATCATTGTCAACTGTGATGGGATCGTAGTTCGGATGATGGGTCCAATTGGCGACGGGGTAGATAAATCCATCGGTTCCATTGCGGGTATTTGCTCCAGCCACGGCCAAGAGTTTAGTGCCCTCTGGTAATCCATCCAAGCACTGGGCACTGGTGAGCAACGCCTGCTCCGAGATGATGACTCCGGCGCACTCGTGCTTGTAGCCCTCCTCCTCATCCCGGCGATAGCGGAGGGAGACCAGATACGGATGACGGGCTATATCCACAGTGGTGCCATTGATTATCCTGCCCTGCGGTTGGGCCGAGATGGATAAAATGGAGGAGCAACCAATGGCCAGCAGCAGTAGCGGGATGCACATGGTTCTGATTCTTTTCTAACGAATTGCACGGGCTAGAGGTTCCTATCGAACTGATTACGGATGGTGAATTTTTACCCTACCCGGCGGCATTCAATGACCATATCGATTAGGTTAATGGTCGGTGCTCGAGATAACTTCTGATAGCATTGGGAACATAGGGTCCGACCAAGATAGTGTCATTCCAAAGGCGATGGTTGTTGTTAGTGGGGTATTTTACGTTAATCTTTAGGTATTATAGAATGCTCTTAATCTACTTGCTGTCTTTTATAAAGAGGAGCTTTTAAAGAGTACATGATTTGTTAAAGATTCTTGTTTGATGACCATATTATTTGTATCATTATCAGGACGTCAAATATTTATTTATGGCTCTATAAATATTTTTAAGGGGAAAGAATTCCCCACTTGTAAGATTATGTGTGAACTTTGGTCCACTCTAAAATCAATCAAACAACTATTTTTGAGGTCTAAAGACCTTGCATACTTTGGGGGCTTAAGTCGGGCGGGTTTTTGATTTCATTTTGATTTCTTGGAAGTCTCTTAATCTCAATCCACCTGTCCAAGGTTGATCTAATCAATTTTTAAGCCGATTACGTCTGTGAACAGTTAATAAAAGACGGTTAGATTTGGAAAATCCCAAGGCACGTGGCTGTGAAGGCCAGTTTATTTACAATATTTTGGGATGGTGAAATAATTCGATTACAGCTCTGCCCTAATGGCATCGATCCAGGGCCTCAGGTAGGCGACATTGGCATAGACGCCGGGATGAGTGGCCAGGGCGCAGCTGTTGCCCCACGAGACGACGCCGTGGAGCTCATCGCGCACCACCAAAGGTCCACCTGAATCTCCCTGGCAGGCATCCGCACCACCCACTCCTCGTTTGCCGGCACACAACATGGCCGGAGTTATCCAATAGGTCTCATCGCCAAAGTTCTCGTAATCAACATTACACAGTTCATGGCTCACAATCGGCACATCGACGGCGAGCAGAAGATTCGAGGAGTAGCCGCCGGGTGAAGTGGTTCCCCAGCCGCTAATCTTGCTAACAGCGCCCTCTAGCGGTTGTTCCGAGGCCAACTTGATGGCCTTGATGGTGAAGTTGTTAAGGGGCAGAGGTGGATCCACAACCAGAATGGCGATATCATTGTTGTAGGCCGCTCCCGAGAAGTACTCCTGGTGCATATAGATATCCTTCACGTTGGTAATGACGCCATCTGAACCAGTTTGATAATTAGATCCAGCTACAATCTTCAATTGACTGGCCACCACTCCAATGATGCAGTGCGCCGCTGTTATAATTTCAGTTGCGCTTAGAATGGAACCACCGCAGCGATGACGATAGGGATTCTCCGCCGTGGTGATGCCCTTGTAGCGCATGGAAACCTGGTAGGGCACCTGGGCTATGTCCGTCACATAGCCACCCACAATGCGGCCGTCGAGGATTTCCTGATCCTGATCCTGATCCTTCAGACCCTCCTGGAGGGGAAGACCTTGCGTCAAGGCCACCAGACAAAAGAGAAGGGCCGAAAGGCAAAGCAACCAAGAGCGCGACATGTTTGCAAAGCCACGCAGAATCGAGAACTGAGGGTCTTAACTGCTTGGCCGGCAATTGCACGGCTTATCTAACGGTCTACCCCGACTATATAGACCATAAATTTTATTCTGGATATGCACGGTCATTCGAAACTACTAGCGATTGCGCTTTATGGTCTGCTATAACATTGGGCAACATGATTGGGATCGGTTTTTAAAAAATTCGATTTGTTTTATTTTAATATAAGAACTTATATTTGGTAGAGCTTTTAGGAAAGCTGTTTTGGTTTTTAGTAAAAAGCTGTATATTAGTTTAGTTTTTAGAGATATTCAGTACCCAGTTTTCAAAATGTACAGAATTTAAATTATTTTGGATTTTAGTTTCATAACATATACTTCTTTAGAATCTTGAACTTTGTACTTGATAGTCATTATTCCCAAAACATTGTTTACTACCAAGCGTTTAAATGATTTGATAGCTGCAGTTTATTTGGTATTATACAAGTTTACAAGGCGAAACCATTATAAAAATTGGCATTACACAGAAACACAAAGAAATGGCGGGTTTTCGGTAGGGTATATTTTCCAACTTGTATTTATTTAATATTATAACATTATGCATAAGATGCTCGCTGTTGGGCTATCCAGTCCTTGAAGTAAGCCACATTGGCATAGACACCGGGATAGTTGGGACGAGCACATCCCTCGCCCCAGGAAACAATGCCAGCGAGTTTGTTGGCCACCACCAGAGGTCCTCCCGAATCTCCCTGACAGGCATCCTTGCCACCTTCTTCCAAACCGGCGCACAGCATTCCATCACTGATGGGTCGCCAGTAGTAGGCCTCCTGGCACTTGGCGGAATCCACAACTGGTACGTTGACTTGCTGCAGCTGATTGGAGGACAGGCCAGCCTCCTTGGTGTAACCCCAACCACTGACGGTGGCCTGAGCACCCACCGAGGGTTTCTCCGAAGCGATTTCGATGGCTTCCATGGTGCTAGAGGTGGTCAAAGGCAGGGGAGGATCGACGATCACCAAAGCAATATCATTATCCGTGGTTGAGGCGTTGTACAGCTCGTGGTGAATCAATTTGGCCACTCGCACCACCACACCATTCATGCCACCCAGGGTATCGTCTCCAGCCACCACCAGGAAATTCTCCGCCTCCCGATTGTAGACGCAATGTGCGGCGGTGGCTATGGTCACATTATCCAGGATGCAGCCACCACAGGTCTGGGCATAGGCACTAGTTGAGGAACTGCGCCTGCGCAGCTGAACCACATATTTGGTATGGGAACTGGTGGTATCGGCACCACCAACAATCCTGCCATCGGGTTGGGCGGCTACCACAGAAACTCCCAGCAGGAAAAGTGCCGCACAAATCCGCAATAGAACTTTACTCATTTCGTTGTTCGATGTGTGACTAAATCGAAAGTTTTCTGGCTTTTTCAAAAACCAACGAGGAGCTTTGGCCATATCGCGAATAGGTCAATAAATTGCTTTCGGTCTAACACCGATAAGATGGCCAACGGAGAGCAGTAGCTATTCTCTGGAATTCGTTCTGTCGTAAGCTTGAAAGAACCGTAGCTGACTAAGAGTAATGACATTGTCCAGCTGTGATAGCCAATCAATTAGCCTTATTCGAGCGCTATCGAATTAATCACATACTTAACTATCACTTATAAATACAACAACGGGAGAACTTAAATGTGAGAACTTAAAAAAAACATTAAAAAAAAATATTTCATATTTTAAGATTTATCTGATAAGATTTAAGATAAACACACATTTTATTATTATTTCTCTTAATTATCCGAATAAAAACCATGCTACAAATATTTTATAAGTCAATATCAGCCATAAAACGCTTAAGTGTTAACGGAATAGTTTTTTTTGTTAAATCCCCAGAAGTATGCTTTAAACAGTCGTATAATTTATTAGAAATATCTACAAGGTATCGGCTGCATTTAGGATCCACTTGCGCAAAAAGGCCACATCAGAGTAGACACCAGGTAGACCTTCGGAGGCGCAGGCGTAGCCCCAGGACACGATGCCCACCAGAGTGTTTCCGATGGCCAGAGGACCGCCGGAGTCTCCTTGACAGGCGTCCTTCTTCTTCTCATAGCCACATACCATGCTGTCGTAGATGATATCGCCGTACTTGTAATCCTCGGACCTGCAGGTCTTCCAGTCCACAATGTACACGTACACCTCCTGCAGCGTCTTGGGCAGGGTCATGCACCAGAAGTAGCACTTGGAACCCCAACCGGTGACCACGGCATACGTTCCCGTTGCCGGAGTTTCCTTGGCCAGTTCGATGTAGCGAATGTCTTCGGTTTCCTGCACCTTCTCCGCCAACTTCAGTATACCCACATCGTTCTCCAAGGTCTTGGAGTTGTAGTCCTCATTGGAGAGCAGAGCCCTCACAGCCACCAGTATTCCACCTTCGTTGTAGAGCGTGGAACCCAGACGCACAAACACCTTGGCCGCCTTCTTCCCTTGCAGACAATGGGCAGCAGTTACGATGGTGTCCTCGTTGATAATACTGCCACCGCAGAAGTGGGAGCCACTCTTGGTCTGCAGCGAAACCTGGTAGGGATGAGCCTGGATTGTAGTATCCTCGCCACCCACTATCCGACCTTCACGCTCGAAGGGATCGGCATTGGAAACGCCAACGGTTCCGGCAGTGGTCGAACCCACAGCCAGACAAACTAAAAGAACCACTAATCCCTGCATTCTGGAAAAACACTGAACCATCGGGTAGTTCGCTCCAACATTTATAACCTTCTATCAGGGGACGAATGGAGTGATTGAGTGGGTGGGATGGTCAACCTCGAGTGACCAACTGACAGTATCGGTCGATCTTTTGATCCGGGGAATTAGCATAGCCGGCACTGAAAGACCCTCTTATCGCTAAAGGTCTTACTATCAATCAAAGAAAGCGCACGAAAAGTGGAGCACCCGTCAGAACTCGGAAGTCGGCACTCGAACGGGTGTTATTAGATAAAGAATCTATATTATAGATTGTTCCTCGTCATTCCTTGACCTTGTCGTTCTCAATGGCTAGGTGATTAAGAGAGCTCTAAACAAGACACACCTTTATTATTGTCACATTTACAACCGGAGAGATGACACCAATAAGACTTGGCCATTTCGATAAGTGTTATGATCCTTGAACTAGGTCATAATATCTATCTATTAGTAGGTATTTGAGTTTTTAATAAAATCCCAGTAATGATACTTTACAGGGTCGGAAATGTTTCTGTTTTTATCACACATCGCAATATCGGTAATATCATCGTCATTCAAGGCCTTTGGAGTTCACGATGAGTGTTACGCAAGGCACTCCTTAACTTAATTGAGGTTTACGGGAAATAAGTTATTTTTACTACAGTTACGAACCGAAAAAGGTGTTGCCTATGACCCGGAATTCCCAAATAAAAATAGGTTATATCACCCATTGTCAATTTTTAATGGCCCATTAAACAAAACAAATCTAATAGAAAGTTACGAAAGCAATGATACGCTGGAAATACCCCTCAAAATTAAGGGGTGGCTATTTAACCGGAATTTCGACAGCAGAATGGCGAACATCAACCGCAAATTTCCACAAATTTTTTGTCCACTTTAGAATTAAATTGATAACGAAACTCTTCTATAAACAACAATATCAGCGGGAATTTTTCGAGATTTCAAATGGCAATTTGTTGTTGCATTTGATTCAAAAATATTATGGAAAAAACAATGATCAATTCATGCAACTTATAAATATTTACTAGTCATGGGTCCACTAAAACGTTCGACTTCCAGTGTCCAAATCTGTGCAATCTTATCAAGCCCCTTATTTGGTGGCTAATTAATCTTGCCGCAGCTGTCCAGACCATCACTCAACTTATCAATGGAAGATGGAGTGGAACCGTGGCCACGCGATGCACTCAAACGTGATAAGATACATCGGTCCTGGGCAAATGTTTACCCTCAGCCACTTGAGACCAGCAGAAATCGGTGGAAATCTCAGGAAGGCGCGTCGAGTTATCTAATGTGAATACCCGTGAACCCTGCAAATGATAAGAGCTGTGACGTGAGCAAGCTCAAGAACTAATTCTCTATTATCTATTTAATAATACGGAAGGTGTAATATTGTTTGAAGTTGATAACACACTTTGGATTTTCAAACTTCTCAAAGTTACATTACTCACAAGCTTTTATGGTATGGGTTTTGGGAACGCGTTTTCCTACTACTGTCAT
Source organism: Drosophila pseudotakahashii (assembly GCA_035046095.1). NCBI lineage: Eukaryota > Metazoa > Arthropoda > Insecta > Diptera > Drosophilidae > Drosophila > Drosophila pseudotakahashii. Next base: position 16,213,576 of record JAWNOE010000247.1, read on the forward strand.
CCGAAGAGAGATTTTAAGGCACAATACTCCCGGCAATTAAAAAGTTACAAAATATACATCTTTAAACTAAATTTTAGTAATGGTAATACCAAGTACCCACTTATTATCCCTTTACCACTTTAGTAGTGGGTTGGTTTTAAGATCTGTTCTCTAGGACCCATAATTTATTATTGACTGAAATAAAGTTTTAGGAGGGAATTTCCTATAACATTATTTATGTATTTTATAACCAAAACAAAGATTTTATGTTCTGTATTGCAAAGCTTTATTGAAGGAAATTGATACATTCAACCCAAGGGTTATCCGCTTAAAGGCTGTTAGCAGTGCTGATCACCCAGGTGCGGAGCACAGCAACATCGGCGTAGACTCCGGGGTAGTTGGAGTAGGCGCAGCCGTATCCCCAAGAGACGACACCGACAAGCTGTCCACCGGAGACCAGAGGGCCACCGGAGTCACCCTGGCAGGCATCCTTGCCGCTGGCAGCAGCGCAGATCATGGTGCTCCTGATCTGGCTACCGTATCCGTAGGTGGAGGAAGCACATTTCGACTGGCTGACGATGTTCACGTTGACGTACTGCAGCTGGGAGGGGATGGAGCTGGATCCGGAGGACTGGGTGCCCCAGCCGGAGACGGCAGCGCTGGCTCCGTTGGCCGGATTGTAGCTAGCCAGGCTGATGGCCTTCACATTCGAGCTGAAGCTCAGGGAAGAGCTCAGACGGATCACAGCAATGTCGTTGACCATGGTGTTGGCATTGTAGCCCTCGTGGTTGCGGAAGGAGGCCACTTTAGAGGTGACGCCACCGGAGCTCCAGTAGGTGGATCCAGCGCGGACCTGCAGGACGGAAGCAGAAACGGACTGCAGGCAGTGAGCGGCGGTCACGATGATGTTGGCGGAGTAGATGGAGCCACCGCAGGAGTGGGATCCCGAGCGCTGCAGGGAGATCTGCCAGGGGAAGCTGCTGATGGTGGTGGCCGAGCCGCCGACGATGCGACCATCCAACTGGGGCAGGAGACCCTCGGGAATGGTGCCACCGAGGGCGCAGGCGACGGCCGACAACAGGATCACGAACTTCAGCATGGTGAGCGTTGCTAACAAGTGCTTGGTTACAGGCCTCCGATCGAACCCTATATATACCCGTCCCTCCACCGAGAACCGAATCTTATCTGCCCGTCAAGTTTAAGGGCTTACACCTGCGACGCAATTGGGCCAAGAAACGAAATGGAAAGAGATACCAAAGTCTGTTCAATTGCGATTTATTTCAAGTGTTTACACATCTCTGGCGGTCTCCTCGATCCACTCGTGGAAGTGGGCAACATCGGCGAAGACACCGGGATACCTCACCTCACCGCATCCATAGCCCCAGGAGACAACACCGACGAGGCGATCGCCGGAGACCAGTGGGCCACCGGAGTCACCCTGGCAGGCGTCCTTGTGGGCGGCGTAGGCGCAGATCATGGTGTCCTTGATCTTCTTGCCGTATCCAAACTCTTCGGAGCGGCAACGCGACACATCAACGATCTTCAGGTCGACGGCGAGAAGATGATCGGGAATGGTGGAGCCACCGGACTCGGTGGTGCCCCATCCAGAAACCACGGCGGTGGCGCCCTCACGAGGATTGGAGTCGGCGATGCGGATCTCACGGATGCTGGAGCGGAAGCTCAGATCCGATTCAATGCGAATGATGGCAATGTCGTTGACCATGGTGCGGGCATTGTAGCCCTCGTGGTTGCGGAAGGCGCGAACGGAGTGCAGACTGCCGCCGGAGCGCCAGTAGGTGCTGCCCACGCGGACCTTGATCTCACTGGCGCTAACCGACTGCAGGCAATGGGCGGCGGTGATGATGATGTCGTGGGAGTAGATGGAACCGCCGCAGAAGTGGGATCCATAGCGCTGCAGGGACACCTGGTAGGGGTGCTCCTCGATGCTGGTCTCATAGCCACCAACGATGCGACCATCCAACTGGGGCAGGAGTCCCTCGGGAATGGTGCCTGCCAAGGCGCAGGCCAGAATGGAGAGAAGTACTGCGAATTTCAACATCTTAATCGATTGTAGCTGATCCGCGGATCACAAGGCCCCTTATATACAATCCCCGAAACGAAGATCTGCGCTTGATTGACAGCGATATGGCTTCAGCAAAACTGTTGCGTCACTCTTTCTCTCCATTGATACGAGACCAAGCAATCAGCTTATCATCCTACGGGCCACTCCACCTCGTTATCCATTTCAACCACGCGAGATCTCACTTGTCCATTGATTAAATGTCCCTTCCAGATAACTATTACACCACATAAGCACACTACTTTTATGGGAACAAAAAAAATCTTTTTATTTTTATTTGTATCGTTCTTGCGCGGATCCTCGGGGGGTGATATGGGTGATATCTTTAAAAGATAATACTCCGGGAATCCAAATCGCTCAAATAAGGTAGATCGGTAAGCAATCCATAGTTCCAAAGTCAACACGATGCCAAACATACTGCAAAAAAACAGCTTAACTATGAATCCACTATCGGGGGTGTCACAGAAATCTCTTCCAACCGGAGACGGTTGGTTTAGTGCATTGATGTACATAACAAACATAACGGATTTCGATTGGAATAGATTTCTGTGACACCCCCGTATAAGACGCTATAGTCATAGTTTTCTCCCCACCATTTAGTTTTAGATCAAATAAGTTGTGTCTCGACTATCAGATACCCATTACTCTCTTAACCAATATGCAAATAAATACATATGCGTCTAGACTGACGTACTGATAGTGGCATCACTAAGTCAAGGTTGCGATCTGTGGGCGTTAGAGTGGGCGTGGCTTTCGATAGGGCCTTAGACTTTTTCGATAGGTATTATCCAATCAAATTCATTAAAGCCACATTTCATTTCACCATCTATGCAGTGGACTGTGAAGCAACCAAGGAAATTTTGACCTCGAAATCTGCAAATACTCATTTAAATTAAATGAAAACCCCACATGTGTTTCTCAAATTAAAGACAGCTAATATATATATTTTATGTTCTGTATCGCGAGGTTTTATTGAAAGTACCTAAAGGTTATCTGCTTAGATGCTGTTAGCATTGTTGATCACCCAGGTGCGGAGATCAGCAACACTGGCGTAGACTCCGGGGTAGTTGGAGTAGGCGCAGCCGTATCCCCAAGAGACGACACCGACAAGCTGTCCACCGGAGACCAGAGGGCCACCGGAGTCACCCTGGCAGGCATCCTTGCCGCTGGCAGCAGCGCAGATCATGGTGCTCCTGATCTGGCTACCGTAGCTGTAGGCGGAGGAGGCGCACACCGACTGGCTGACGATGTTCACGTTGACGTACTGCAGCTGGGAGGGGATGGAGCTGGATCCGGAGGATTGGGTGCCCCAGCCGGAGACGGAGGCAGAAGCGCCGTTGGAGGGGTTGGAGCTAGCCAGACCGATGGTCTTGATGGTGGAGCTGAGGCCCAGGGAGCTGCTCAACTTGATAATGGCAATGTCGTTGACCATGGTGTTGGCATTGTAACCCTCGTGGTTGCGGAAGGCGGACACAGCGGACACGACGCCACCGGAGCTCCAGTACGAGGATCCAGCACGGACCTGCAGGGAGGAGGCGGACACGGACTGCAGGCAGTGAGCGGCGGTCACGATGATGTTGGAGGAGTAGATGGATCCACCGCAGGAGTGGGATCCCGAGCGCTGCAGGGAGATCTGCCAGGGGAAGCTGCTGATGGTGGTGGCAGTACCGCCGACGATACGACCATCCAACTGGGGCAGGAGTCCCTCGGGGATGGTGCCTCCCAGGGCGCAGGCAACAGCAGACAACAAGATCACGAACTTCAGCATGGTGAGAATCCAATGAGTTACCTCCTGAAATGGACACCCCTTATATACTGGCCTCCTATCTGCCCGCTGCGCATTAATCAGAACTTTCAATTATTTTT